>LR738715.1:788088605-788211847 GCA_902687465.1 Secale cereale | reverse complement strand
GATTTTAGAAGCCTGCAGAATTTTGAATATATGGATTTGGATTTGAAATGGGTCCTGTGGAATTATTTGAAAACCACTGGAAAAGAAAAAGAGAAAGGCAGAGAGTCGCCCTGAGCGCGATGTAGGCATCTGGTGGTACTGGGCCGAGCCCATCCATTCAGCTGTGCGGGAGACGTCCACGTCGAAGACGCACTCCGAAAGTACGCTTCCGCCTATGCCGCGCTGGCGTAGCCAGGGTCGCTGACAGTGGGTCCCGCCTGGCCCACTGGTCAGGTTTGACCGGTCACCGCGCGCGTCGTCTCCTCCAGCCGAACGGTGGCGGCGCTCCGGCGACGTTCGCCGGTGAACGGCGGCACCCCTCGGGGGTCTGAGCATATGGGTGTGCTCAGGGGGTCGAGACGAACCCGTGGGTATTCGTTTTGGTCGTCGGGGTGGACGGAGTCGCCGGCGTCGAGTCCCACCGCGGAACTCCGGCGAGTCCCGAAGAGGGCTTTTGTCTACAGTCTCGCTCCGGTGAAAATTGATGACTAAGATGGGTTTGCGGGATCTTGAGGAGTCTAGTGGAGAAGGAATTGGGGAGGGGGAAGCTCTGAAGAGGTGGGTAGCTGCGAGGTGAGGGCGGCGGCAGTAGCTGCCAGAGAGGAAGGAGAAGACCACCTCGGCTTAATTGGTGGCTCGGGGTGGTTTACAGGGATGAGAGGGGATGCCGTGGTGTGCTGCGGTGAGCTCGAGGGGGCCTTTTATAGGCGGGGAAGGCGGTTCCCGTGGCTTCCAGAGAACGGACACGGCGGCGGCGTGCATTCATGGAAAACGCGGACGGTGGCGAGTAGGCGTGGCCGGCGTGGTTAGGTGAGAGCGGGGTCCGGCCGCAGTTACTTCCCAGGCGAGCTGGCTGGCTCGGGAGGTGCCAGGTAGCCTGGACGGCGCCGTCCACGGGCGGACAGAGGCGGCGTCCATTAATGGCAGACGCGGTGGTGGCGAGGCCGGTGAGGGTCGGTGAGGACGGTGGTGGCTTGCAGTGATGGCGGGCGTCGTGTTTGGCTCGGGGGTGAGCCACGCGTCCAGAGCGTTGACGGACGGTGCGACGTGGCGATGCGGGACTCGTCGGGCGGCGGCTCCGGTCGGCGTGGACGGTGGTGGCCGGCGCAAACGGCCAAGGGAAGGTGTCAGGGAAGTTATTGATGGTCGAGTTGATCCGGTGGGAGGCTCGGGCGAGCAGGGGAAGCAGCGGGGCAGTGACAGGAGCTTGATGCCACCGCGTGCAATTAGCACGCTCTGGCCGCGCTCTGTGCGTGCTCATAAGGTGTTCGACGCAATGCCAGTGGCATCTAGGAGAGTTGGTTGCAAGGGGGACTTAGCAGGGTGGGGCTCCTCTAGATGGCAAGGTTAGTGGACAAGTTAAAAATGGCCAGGAGGGCAGGTGTGTAGTGCAAGATAAAAACCTTGCCAAATTTGGTCATGCCCTCAAAGTGTTCGACATAATGCTAGAGCTAGCTAGGGAACTTTGTTGAGGTTGGGACTTGGCAGGGTAGTGTCCCCTTAGTGGTCATAGATTATGGTGGGGTTGGTTTGGCAAAAGGGAAAACTTGATAGTGCAAGTTTTGGAGGATTTAGTTTCTGGACAGAAACTACAGAGAGGTGTTTGGTGGGTCTAAAAGATGCTAATGGATCTGATCTTCTGGAGTTAAGGGTTTGGTAGGAGGAACTAGAAGATGGCAAAGGCTCAGAATTTTTGGAGCAAGAAATAATAGGGTTGTAGTAGAAACCTAGAAGATGGACAGAACTGAAAAAGAGGATGGTTCACTCAAATTTTGCAAAACACCAAGTTGGGTTTTTGCACCAATGTGACATATAGGCATCACATGACCTCCCAGAATTATGGTGGAATTTTTAGAGAATTATTTAAAGTAGAAGTAGTGCAACAGAAGCATTTAAAACACTGCAAAAGCTATTAAAAGAAATTTCTAAGGCAAAATTTTATTATGAAAATAATTTCTAATGTTATCAAACAAATAATGAAAAGTCCCAAGATACAACCAGAGCCCACAAAAGTATTTCCAAAAAAAAATTTTACTATACGAAGAGAAGATTTTCTAAGGCAGGAATAGAAAAGGTTCTGAAAATTATAAAAGGGCCTATTATAATTCAAAATTTTATTTCTAGCCAAATTTTTAATTCATGAAAAAGTAATTAAATTTTTGGGGTGTTACACTAGATAGCATGACGTCCAGGGGTAGGGCGTCATGCTATTTGGCATGTCATCCTAGGCCGGGGCGCCATGCTACATGTCACTACCATGGCGCCCTATCCCGGGGCGTCATGCTCTTTAGCATGGCGCCCTATCCCGGGGCGTCATGCTCTCTAGCATGGCGCCCTAGCCCCGGGCGTCATGCAAAATGGGCCATTTTCGTGAAATATTTTCAGAATGGGGTCATTTTGTGTTGAAGTTTCAGATAAGGGCCAGTTTTGTTCATTTTCACGCTAGCTGATGATTTGCATGTCTCCATAACTTTGATGTTATGGGGCCAGTTCTTTTGAGGTGCAGCTTATGCATAAGCTGCGATGGGAATAAGCCTTAGAGAAGCTGCCATAGAAAAAAGTCCATGAGAAGAAGTCGTCCTGTTCTTTTTAGCTTCCGTCGTTTGGCTTATTGTCTCATACTTCTGGTGAATAGTCTGTAATACCCTTGGGCACAGGTGGAATTCGCATCAATTTCTGAATCATATCGTCCAAATCACTAACAGATCTGCAGGTGGCTCACTAATTACTAACAGACCATGATTACTAGAAAGAGAATGAAATGGCTCATCCAAATCGATGGGAGGAAGGAGAGAGTGGGAATGGAGGTTTGAGCAGGAACCGCTGGGGTGATAAGATGGAGGTCGCCCTGGTCCGCAGGTTGTGCCGGAAGCGGCTGTCGGAGTGTGGCATCGGCCGGAGCAAATGGAAAAGCTAGAGGCAGATGGGGAAGATGTGTTGCCTAGTGAGGCATGAGAGGGAGGTGCAGGGGCGGAGGGTGGCCTAACCGCCGTCCATCTTGGCGGCGTCGAAGGGACGGGCTGGATCGACGGAGACCGGCAGCGTCGCAACAGCGGCGACCGGCCTGGGAGGAACCCTAGCTTCTCTGTCGCTGGGTGCGCCTCTCCCGGCGAGACAAACGAGCGAGAGGACGAGCGAATCGTTTTCCTCGGGGGATTGAGGGAACTGGCCAGGGGCTGGGCGGTGGCATTTTTTCTGTAAAATGTGCATACTATAGTGGCAACGAGATATACCCTTTCATCTTAAGTGGACTTCTGCGGGAAGGAGCTCCACCCCCAGCTTATTTTCATTGTGAAGGAGGACGTTGTGGAAATAAGCTAAGCCCAAGACCTGCAAACAAGTTCTTTTGGCTTCTAGCTTATTTTCACAATAAGCTGTCAGAAGCTACAAAAGAACTGGCCGATGCGAAGCAAAGTATAAAGGAGATACATGAAGGCACAAGCATCAACTATGAGAGCATTGTAAGAGAGATCAAGCAGCGAGCTGCCAATTTTAACTACAGATTTACCTTCGAAGAACGAGTGGTAAATAAAGAAGCATATAGTTAGCTAAGTTTTCGAATTCTCTGGACGAGGGGCGCCATGTTTGGTTTCGACCCCACGATCATTATTGTATCCCACTTCAACAGGCATTTGAACAATGAAACTTAGTTTTACCTCCCTTAAAAGATGCTGGAGTGGGAAATTGCTTCAATCCCACTGTATACTCGACAGGTAAATGCCTTTTGGTCAAAAGAGCAGGGTCTTTGTTGGTGTCCTGGATGAGGGACAACGCCATGTCTCGGGTTCAGCGAGTCGAGGCTTCCAACTCGTTGAAGCACGCGAGCATATGGGCCGGCCTAGGTTCGTAGGTACTACACTGCCTCATTTTCTTTTTAATATTTTTTCACGCTTGTATTTTTTTCATTTTTAATTTTTATTTACACTTACAAAAAGTCCAAATATATATATTAACAAAAATACTTTACATGATATTTAGAAAAAGATTAATCATGCATTTGAAAAATGTTGAATGTGTATACAAAAAATGTTGAACAAGTATTTGAATTTTTTTGAACAAGTCTTTGAAAAGGTATGGTAAACAAGTATTTGAAAAAATGTTGATCATGTATATAAAAATGTTGAACAAGTATTTGAAAAAATGTTGATCATGTGTCATAAAAGTTGAACAAGTATTTGAAAAAAAAAGGAATAAGTATTTGCACCTCCGAGCTCCTTGCAAGCAAGGTTGCGCTCTCTTGTAATTTTGGCATTCCACATATTAATCCACCAAAGTAGGAGTAGTGTTTTACGCTTCACAATGGCCCGACCCTGAGTAAATCTTTGTGTGCTTGTTCTGTTGGATCTATTCTTTGTGTGATGTGATTCCCACAACCGAACAACAAAGGGGCCTTGCTGGTCCCATATATTGTCGTACGTCGCCCCCGCTATGCTTATCTAAACCTTAAGATGTCGGGGTCAAACGACGTCATTACAGTAAATAGAAACATAGAGTGCTCCCTCGGGACCGAGGAGGAGACGACGGCTTCACAGCCGAAGTACAGGTGGCCGAGGAGGCATCACGAGCACAAGCGGCCCGAGCAGCCGAGCCACACGAAGCGTTCGAGAAGCATAAACTTCACCTCGGATCACGTAAACGGTAACCCTAAATATGGATACGTGCTCCCCCCCCCATTTCCATGACCGACGCTTCATTCCTCGGGTGAATAATTTTGCGCTAAAATTTCTATGGGCGTGATGGAGTGGATCATAAAGAAGCATGTTTCAGATAAACTGATAATTGCATATATACCCCGATGGCCAAACTGAGCCCTGCTAACACAACATAAGGAATTTGGTCGGGGGCTATTTGGACACAGACTTCACAGCCTATTTTGATAAACCTCTACTAAAACTTCGCTCTTTCAAAAGCAATATTCATATTAAATGAACTTAGAAGCCGATGGGTCCTTCTGCAAGCGGAGATGACTTTCCTCGGATTTGACGAGGCATGACTGTTCGACGGCAAAAAGGTCTGTAATGTCGCGGGAGATGTCGTAGCTGCCGGCCAGCGTCGGGTCGGCGAAGGTGAGCACCTCGAGAGGATACTTATCGAAGACGACCGCGATGTAGATGTGGTGATTGCCTAAAGGGACGATGGAGCCCCTGTCGGTGTCAAAACCGGCGAATCTCGGGTAGGGGGTCCCGAGCTGTGGATCTTGAATCAATGGGGAACAAGAGACGAAGGACATGGTGTTTACCCAGGTTTGGGCCCTCTTGAAGAGGTAAAACCCTACGGCATGCTTGTTTATATTTAAGTGTATAGGGTGGTTACAGAGTCGATATACCACGAGATCAGATGACCTAAACCCTAGTCAAGTAGGATGATAGTTTCTCTTCTAGCCTCTGCAGACTAAACCCCTAGTTTATATAGACACCAAGGTACCGGGGTTTACACATGGTTGGTTACAAGGAAGGAATAAACATGTCAATTCTTATCATCTTTACTTGGAGGACATGCCAAGGCATTGAGGCTCTCCTCTCCGGATATGGAATTTCCTCATGGTTCGGCCTTCCAGCAGTTGTAGTGCGGCCCACCTGTACAGCCCATAAGAGACGGCACGGCAGCCCGAGGACCCCCTCCCCCAGTCCAGGACTCTCTCACCCCCTCGTAGGGAAAGCGGTGGATGCGAAGCATGCCACACTGTCATTGACACAGTCGAACGCTTTGAACCTGTTGACCAAGCCATGCGCGATGCGCTTGCAGGAGGGAATGAAGGGCCCCGTTCGGAATGTGACTCTGGTTGGTGATACGTCCTAAACGTATCTATAATTTCTGCTAGCTCCATGCCTCTTTTGTGTGATATTCCTATGATATTTATGCACTTCCATACACTTTTGATCATATTTGGACTAACCTATTAACTCAGTGCACCACAGTGCCAGTTCATGTTTTCTGCTGTTTTTCTATTTCAGGTTTCCCCCATATTAAAAGTGCTCCAAAAATTCCGGGAAAAATACAGGAAAAATCAGCGTACAGGAAGCTTCGCGAAGAACCAAAGCGGGGCCAGAGGGGAGCCAGGGGGGCCCAGGCGGCCACCTGGCGCGGCCCCACCCCTGCCCGCGCCAGGGGGGCGCCTGGGGCCCCTGCTCCACCTCTGGCTGCCCCCCTTCGCAAATATATTCCTCTCGTCCCGAAACCCTCGAGGACGGAACCCTTTTTCGCAATCTCGCCTCTGTTCTGCCGCCGCAGCGCTTCTAAGATCGGGAGCATCAGGAGAACTCTTCCCGGCACCCTACCGGAGGGGAGAACCACCACCGGGAGCTTCTCCACCACCATGGACGCTTCCCGGATGAGTCGTGAGTAGTCCCCCTTGGACCATGGGTCCATGATCAGTAGCTATGTGATGTTCTCCTCCCCTCTTTGCTCTTCATGGTTTAGACCTCGTGAGCTTCCCTACATGATCGAGGCACATATGTAATCTTTCTGCTGTTGCTTAGTTGAGTTTGCTGGGATCTGATGGATTATGAGACTATGTTTAGATTGTGTTTGAGTAATATATTTGATTCACCTCTTTTATATTTATGTTCTTGAGTAATTCTTGTATGTTCTCCGTTGCTGTTTATTGCTTTGGCCAAGTAGTAGGTAGTAACTCCAAGAGGGAACGTTATGCTTGATTGTGGGTTCATGCCCCCTGATGACTAGCTTGAGTGACAGAAACATGAGTCTAGGGGATGTGTTGTTGCCACAAGGGAGAAAACAACGGTGCTTGTACTTGCGGGTGCAAGGATTGTTTACTTTACGCAAAGTTCTTTTAATGCAGTTGTCTGTTGCTTTGAGTTTACACTTTGGGTGGGATTCGCAAGTTAATACCAGCGAGATGTTCTGGATAGATATCTCAAGGTGGATGATTAGTAGTAGATGCAGATGGATTTCGGTCTACTTGCCTTGGCGTACCGCCCATGCTTTTGAGCCTCTACCTTTCTTTGCAGCATAGTTAGCATTGGTTTGCGCACATAATCCTGTCAATTGCCCAGCTGTAATTTGTTTACCTCGCTTTGCTGTTTTATCGTCTTTTGGGAGAGAGACATCACTAGTGAACATCATGGGACCCCGGTCCATATTACCATCACTGATCACACCTTCTATTTACTTCATGTTTCTATTTCCTAGTTGTAGTCATAGCTATGATTATTACCTCTTGTGTTTGATCCTTTGTAAACAACAAGGCCGGAGGGATTGACAACCTCTCTGTACTCGTTGGGAGCAAAGTTATCTGTATCTGTGTGCAGGTCCTGTCAACCGCTAAGTTTTTGGCGCCGTTGACACCTACTTGTCGACCCTCGGAGTCTCACGGGATTCGATCCTTGGTATCTTTGCCAAGGGAAATTTGCCGCTACGCTACATCTCAACCTTCCACTTGGGGTAACCAACGAGGGGCGAGAAGCCATCAAGCAAGTTTCTGGCGCCGTTGCCGGGGACTCCACTCTTCAAGATAGGGGAGTTGCACGCTATCTTTTATCTTTGCTTTTTAGTCTTGTTAGTTTACCTTTCAGTTTTTGCTTTAGTGTCCTCTATCAAAAATCACAAAAAAATTATTTGCTTTTCTGTTAGCAGTCCTTTCTGATTAGTCAAGCATGTTAGGACTTGGCACTTTGAGGGAATCAGAAGTTCTAGATTTCTATCAAAGGGATGGAGAAAATATGAAGAAGGCATGGGACAGAATTTCTGATGCACATAGGAGAATTATGCCTTGGATACCTATAAAAATTGTGCTTAGAAATTTTTACCATGGTCTTTTTAAATGGTGTAAACACTCTCTTGATATTATAGCTGAAGGAGATTTCCTAGAGTGTGATGAAGCTAGAGCTCTTGAAATTATACATGGTCTATCTAGTTACTTTGTTTATGATCATAGTTTTGATACTGTCATAGATAGACTTGCTACTATTGAGAAGAGAATGGATGCTCTAGACTTGATGAAGGTAGAGAAACCCAAACCCAATAAGAGAGATATTTTGGAAATAGACAATGATTGGGAGCCTTTTGTTAGGATTAGCATCTCTAATCAAGACTTCCTTGCTTATTGTGATATTGGATCTATGGTTTCTACTATGCCAAAAATTGTTCATGATTCTTTAACATTTAACATGGACAAATTATCATCCTATCATGAACATGCTAATGGAGATATTTCTGAGATCCAGGGAAGAATAAAAGACGTACCAGTTACATTCCTTAAAGGGATTGCAATGGTTGATTTCTTCATCATGAAGCCAAACCAAGGAAATATAGTGCTTGGAAGGGACTTCCTCCAAGCCGTAAAAGGCTTCATCGATATAGGTAAGGGACAAATCCGCCTACGCGGGAAGGCAAAAGGTACGTACGCCTTTCCTAGAAGGAACAAGGATGAACTTGTTGAGGAACCATTTGAAGCAATTTATAACTCCGATTATTATGATGACTTTTGATTTCTCCTTTTTGCATCATGCCTAGCTTAAAGGCATAAAAGAAAGCGTTTTTGGGAGGCAGCCCACAACGAATTAGGTTTTATTTTTTTGCTTTTGTTGTGTCTTGATGTTTGTTACTACAGTAGCATCATCATTGTATCTTTTCTTTTCAGCTTTGTGCCAAGTTTAGCCTCCGATTGCAAGAAAGTTCAAAAGTTGTGACGTGCTGTCCAGGAAACAGATTCTGTCCTTGGACAGAAAAATTCGAATAAAATCACCAGATCATCTTTTTGATCTGAATTTTTTTGACAGCGTGCTCTATACAATTAGCTTTCGAGCGTCTGTTCTGAGTTTTTTGATTTGAGTTGCAGAAGTGCCCCGAAAAAATTATTTACTACCTGCTGGTCTGTTTTTCACAGATTCTGTCCTGTTTTGCCTTTTCTTCGTTTTGCAAACCTTGAGCTTGCTTTTTCTTTGCAAAAACCTTTTGGCAATCTTGAGAAACAGTAGCTCTTCAAGATTATCTTTATTTCTAGTAGGGAAAAGTTATTTTATTGTGGGTACTAACCTCGCTAATCAGATTATGATGAGTTATGTATGAAGGGCGTTTTCAAGTGTGCGAGGGAAGATGATAAAAGAAGATTCAGGAGGGTCAAACGCTCAAGCTTGGGGATGCCCCCGTGCACCCCCAAGAAATATTCAAGAAGACTCAAGCGTCTAAGCTTGGGGATGCCCCCACGCACCCCCTTCTCCATCAACAATTATCAGTTCGTCTTTCGTTCCACTATATTTTTATCACTTCATGCGTTGTGTGCTATGCTTGGAGCGTCTCGTTCTTAGTTTCCTTTTTAGTTTTCTTTAGCTTTGCTTGCTGTTCATAACAAGTTAGAACCCAGCTTTCTTTGTGTGGGAGGGAAACACGCTCCACTTCAACCTAGAACACAACATAGGATTTTCATGCTTATCTTTGCTGTGTGTGTTCTTTGTCTTTCCATATCTGCTGTCATGTTTAGCTCTTAGTTTTCATGCTTTTCTTTTTAAAGAAGCTTTTGTTTAGTTGGTTGCTGAACTCTCTTGAGTTTTCATGTTTATCTTGTTAAGAGAGTTTGCCTGTTGCACTGAGTTGTGTGTCTTAACTTAAAGTAGGTAATTGAGGTTGCTATTTAATTTTAGTAGTAACTTGCAATAGTTTTGAGGTATTGCCATGAGTAATGTCTGAACTTTTGGTGTCAAGAGCTTTAGCCTATTAGTGATAGATGTCGTATTTTGGGCAATCCGTGTTTATTTTCGAAAACCTACAAAATAGTTGAGAACTTTAGCTACTAAATGGATCACTAATCTTTGGAGGGATCGAATATTAGAGTACACTCACGTACCATGAGCCGAGGATGCGCAAGGATAACCAAACCCCCATACACTCCTCCTCGGGGTACTTGTCTCTTTGTGAACCTCCTAATTAGATTGAGAGTTACCGATAATAAGTGCATGAGTTCTTCGGACTAATGTGAGTATTCGAGAGTTGACACTTCCACCTAGCCATATTTTTTTAGCCTCTTCGGTACCGTGCATTGCCCTTTCTCACCTCGAGTTGGCGCATACTTCGCCGGTGCATCCAAATCCTTGGCACGATACGCTCTGTCATGATAAGCCTCATTATATCCTTCCTCAAAACAGCCACCATACCTACCTATCAAGGCATTTCCATAGCCTTTCCGAGATACATTGCCATGCAACATCCATCTTCTCATGACTTGATCTTCATGTCATACATGCTTTTTGCTTGATCGATGAGCCGCATGCTAGTTGGGCCTTGCCCTAATCATTGCTACATGACGCGCTAGTATCATTGCATATCCTGCTACACCGGCAGAGGCATACATTTGCATACATCATGATAGTTTCATTTTCTTTATGTTGAGTACTTTTGTAAAGTGTGAAAGATCTTCTATACTTCTTGTAATATATAGAGTGTTGCCCCTAAAGTGAGGAAAAGATCCCAAAGAGGACAAAATCAAAAGATCCCAAAGAGGACAAATGAGAGTTAAATAGAAAGAGCCATTGAGGCCACAAAAAAAAAATAGAAAAAGAAATAAAAAGAGAGAAGGGGGCACACTACTATTCCTTTTGAGATCCACACTCGTACTCCATCTTATACCTTGTACTCCATAGAGATTATCATTCATGCATATAGCTATGTGGGGACCTTCACACTATAGAACTTGGCTTGTATATTCCAATGATGAGCCTCCTCAAAAGAGCTCTAGGTCTTCTTGAGCAAGCAAGTTGGATGCACCCCCACTAGTTCCATTGGAGAGCTTACCTTAGCTCATATGTGCATCCGTTGCATGGCAATCCCTACCCCGCACATCATATCTATCATTTGGCTTTTTCTCGCCTATGATTGTCCTCATTGATGTGAGCCTTTCACACCTTTTTTGTCTTCCCCCTCCATCATTTTTCTCTTTTTGCCATCCTAAGTGTCAACTTTCTTGCTTACGCTCATCCATTGCATGAGTGCTCAAAATATCGAAAGGGAGTGGATCATTTTGACTTGTACCTGGCTGGTGGTCTGGGGATGAGTCAAGATAAGATTCCAAAGAAGATCAAGTGTGAAACTTTAGTAGATTAAGTTCTCAACAATATAAAAACTATGTTTTACTCTCTCATATATCCCTATCCCCTTTCTTGCACGCAAACACCATTTGGAGACATTCGAGTCACGGACAGCGAGAGCTCTTGCACCTTTATGTTCTTATGTTGCTTGTTGCAATACTAATATAGACTCTTGCTTGTTATGACTTGAATTGAATTACATGCCTTGATTGCTTTACTTAAAAAAGTTCTTATATGGTTGGTAGCATGTCACCACAGAAATTATGCTTGTTATCATTTACCTACTCGAGGACGAGCAGGAATTAAGCTTGGGGATGTTGATACGTCCAAAACGTATCTATAATTTCTGCTTGCTCCATGCCTCTTTTGTGTGATATTGCTATGATATTTATGCACTTCCATACACTTTTGATCATATTTGGACTAACCTATTAACTCAGTGCACCACAGTGCCAGTTCCTGTTTTCTGCTGTTTTTCTATTTCAGGTTTCCCCCATATTAAAAGTGCTCCAAAAATTCCGGGAAAAATACAGGAAAAATCAGCGTACAGGAAGCTTCGCGAAGAACCAAAGCGGGGCCAGAGGGGAGCCAGGGGGGGCCCAGGCGGCCACCTGGCGCGGCCCCACCCCTGGCCGCGCCAGGGGGGCGCCTGGGGCCCCTGCTCCGCCTCTGGCTGCCACCCTTCCCATATATATTCCTCTCGTCCCGAAACCCTCGAGGACGGAACCCTTTTTCGCGATCTCGCCTCTGTTCCGCCGCCGCAGCGCTTCCAAGATCGGGAGCATCGGGAGAACTCTTCCCGGCACCCTGCCGGAGGGGAGAACCACCACCGGGAGCTTCTCCACCACCATGGACGCTTCCCGGATGAGTCGTGAGTAGTCCCCCTTGGACCATGGGTCCATGATCAGTAGCTATGTGATGTTCTCCTCCCCTCTTTGCTCTTCATGGTTTAGACCTCGTGAGCTGCCCTACATGATCGAGGCGCATATGTAATCTTTCTGATGTTGCTTAGTTGAGTTTGCTCGGATCTGATGGATTATGAGACTATGTTCAGATTGTGTTTGAGTAATATATTTGATTCACCTCTTTTATATTTATGTTCTTGAGTAATTCTTGCATGTTCTCCGTTGCTGTTTATTGCTTTGGCCAAGTAGTAGGTAGTAACTCCAAGAGGGAACGTTATGCTTGATTGTGGGTTCATGCCCCCTGATGACTAGCTTGAGTGACAGAAACATGAGTCTAGGGGATGTGCTGTTGCCACAAGGGAGAAAACAACGGTGCTTGTACTTGCGGGTGCAAGGATTGTTTACTTTACACAAAGTTCTTTTAATGCAGTTGTCTGTTGCTTTGAGTTTACACTTTGGGTGGGATTCGCAACTTAATACCAGCGAGATGTTCTGGATAGATATCTCAAGGTGGATGATTAGTAGTAGATGTAGATGGGTTTCGGTCTACTTGCCTTGGCGTACCGCCCATGCTTTTGAGCCTCTACCTTTCTTTGCAGCATAGTTAGCATTGGTTTGCGCACATAATCCTATCAATTGCCCAGCTGTAATTTGTTTACCTCGCTTTGCTGTTTTATCGTCTTTTGGGAGAGAGACATCACTAGTGAACATCATGGGACCCCGGTCCATATTACCACCACTGATCACACCTTCTATTTACTTCCTGTTTCTATTTCCTAGTTGCAGTCATAGCTATCATTATTACCTCTTGTGTTTGATCCTTTGTAAACAACAAGGCCGGGGGGATTGACAACCTCTCTGTACTTGTTGGGAGCAAAGTTATCTGTATCTGTGTGCAGGTCCTGTCAACCGCTAAGTTTCTGGCGCCTTGACACCTACTTGTCGACCCTCGGAGTCTCACGGGATTCGATCCTTGGTATCTTTGCCAAGGGAAATTTGCCGCTACGCTACATCTCAACCTTCCACTTGGGGTAACCAACGAGGGGCGAGAAGCCATCAGTTGGCGCTGCAGGAGGCCCCACGATAGGCGCCAATTGTCGTGGTATTTGCACAGAAAATGCCTTGGGGGGCTTATCTCGTGTGGTTAGGGGCCAATGAGCGCCGACGGCGTCCGGTTGCGGGATTAGGCACAAGCACTAAGAGACACAGTGATGTACGCAGGTTCAGGGCCCTCATGTGGAGGTTACACCCCTACTCCTACAAGGATCTCAATGATGAACACATGGTGTACAAGGTTGCTCCTCGAGCTATATCAAAATGGCAGAAGAGGGCTCAAAGCTCTGCTCTCTCCTTGCACATGTGCGTGTGTGTGAGTGAATGATCGGCCGACGCTCCCCCCTCTAAGGGGCTCCTGGGAGGCCTACTTAGACCTCCCTGCTTACCAAATGTCTGAGAGAGAGGGGTGGGCCCCTACTACCTGCGTCCTCGGTCTCTAGTGGGGCCTGCCGGTTGCAGGGTCATGTTATCCTTGGGGCCCGCCGGCTGCTTGATAATGTAGCCCGTAAGCTATGGCATCGCGGGGTGGCTGGCACGACGTGCAGTGCTGGGCCATCCTGTCGTGGGTCGCCACAGTCAGCGGTACCGGCGACACTATAGCCACACCCCCATGACGTCGAGGATGTCTTGTCGATGTACCTAGTACGATTGGATTTGACGGGCACTGACCCCGCCGACTGCTAGTTGCGAACAACCAACCCGGACGGCCTGCCGTGTCCAGATGGCCTCCAGCAAGGGGATCCGGCCGAAGAGCCAGCCGATTGAGGGAGTTGAGTTGTCCTGAATGTTTTGGAGTGTTGACTTGTCTCCTTAATCCTACGTGGTGGTCATCCCCCTGTCGGTGTCAAAACCGGTAGATCTCGGGTAGGGGGTCCCGAACTGTGTGTCTGAGGATCGATGGTAACAAGGGACTGGGGACACGATGTTTTACCCAGGTTCAGGCCCTCTCTATCGAGGTAATACCCTACTTCCTGCTTGATTAATCTTGATGAATATAGGGTTACAAGAGTTGATTTACCTCGAGATCGTAATGGCTAAACCCTAGAAGTATAGCCTATGATGTTGTGATTCTATCTCTACGGACTAAACCCTCCGGTCTATATATGCACCGGAGGGACCTAGGGTTGTACATGATTGATGTCTACTACGCAAGCTTCTTCTTATAGACGTTGTTGGGCCTCCAAGTGTAGAGGTTTGTAGGACAGTAGCAAATTTCCCTCAAGTGGATGACCTAATGTTTATCAATCCGTGGGGGCGTAGGATGAAGATGGTCTCTCTCAAGCAACCCTGCAACCAAATAACTAAGAGTCTCTTGTGTCCCCAACACACCCAATACAATGGTAAATTGTATAGGTGCACTAGTTCGGCGAAGAGATGGTGATACAAGTGGAATATGGATGGTAGATATAGGTTTTTGTAATATGAAAATATAAAAACAGCAAGGTAACTAATGATAAAAGTGAGCATAAACGGTGTTGCAATGCTTTGAAACAAGGATTAGGGTTCATACTTTCACTAGTGCAAGTTCCCTCAAAATAATAACATAACTGGATCATATAACTATCCCTCAACAGGCAACAAAGAGTCACTCCAAAGTCACTAATAGCGGAGAACAAACGAAGATATTATTGTAGGGTATGAAACCACCTCAAAGTTATTCTTTCTGATCGATCGATTCAAGAGTCCGTAGTAAAATAGCACGAAGCTATTCTTTCCGTTCGATCTATCTTAGAGTTCGTAATAGAATAACACCTTAAGATACAAATCAACCAAAACCCTAATGTCACCTAGATACTCCATTGTCACCTCAAGTATCAGTGGGCATGATTATACGATATGCATCACACAATCTCAGATTCATATATTCAACCAACACAAATAACTTCAAAAAGTGCCCCAAAGTTTCTACCGGAGAGTCAAGACGAAAACGTGTGTCAACCCCTATGCATAGATTCCCAAGGTCACGGAACCCGCAAGTTGATCACCAAAACATACATCAAGTAGATCACGTGATATCCCATTGTCACCACAGATAAGCACATGCAAGACATACATCAAGTGTTCTCAAATCCTTAAAGACTCAATCCGATTAGATAACTTCAAAGGGAAAACTCAATTCATCACAAGAGAGTAGAGGGGGAGAAACATCATAAGATCCAACTATAATAGCAAAGCTCGTGATACATCAAGATCGTGCCATCTCAAGAACACGAGAGAGAGAGAGAGATCAAACACATAGCTACTGGTACATACCCTCAGCCCCGAGGGTGGACTACCCCCCTACTCATCATGGAGAGCGCCGGGGTGATGAAGATGGCCACCGAAGAGGGATTACTCCTCCGACAGGGTGCCAGAACGGGTCTAGATTGGTTTTTGGTGGCAACAGAGGATTGCGGCGGCGGAACTCCCGATCTATGTTATTTTCTGGAGGTTTCTGTATATATAGGAGGTGTTGGACTCGGGAACAAGTAAGGGGGGTCTCCGGGCTGTCCACGAGGTAGGGGAGGGTGCCCAGGGGGGCGCCTCCTACCCACGTGGGTAGCCCGGGAATCTTCTGGTCCTCCTCCGGTACTCCCTGGGCTTATTCTGGTCCAAAAACAACCCCCGCTGAGTTTCATGTCAATTGGGCTCCGTTTGGTATTCCTTTTCTGCAATACTCAAAAACAAGAGAAAAACAAAAACTGGCACTAGGCTCCGGGTCAATAGGTTACTCCCAAAAATCATATAAAAGTGTATATAAAAGCCCATAAAACATCATAGAAGGATAATATAATAGCATGGAACAATCAAAAGTTATAGATACGTTGGAGACGTATAAAGCATCCCCAAGCTTAATTCCTGCTCGTCCTCGAGTAGGTAAATGATAAAAACAGAATTTTTGATGTGGAATGCTACCTAACATAATTCTCAATGTAATTTTCTTTATTGTGGCATGAATGTTCATATCCGAAAGATTCAAGACAAAAGTCTTTATTGACATAAGAATAATAATACTTCAAGCATACTATCAAAGCAATCATGTCTTCTCAAAATAACATGGCCAAAGAAAGTTCATCCCTACAAAATCATATAGTTTGGCTATGCTCCATATTCGTCACAAAAAATAACCAAATCATGCACAGCCCTGGTTTCAGCCAAGCAATTGTTTCATACTTAAAGTTTTTCAAACTTTTTCAATTTTCACGCAATACATGAGCGCGAGCCATGGATATAACACTATAGGTGGAATAGAGTGGTGGTTGTGGAGAAGACAAAAGAGGAAGATGGTCTCACATCAACTAGGCGTATCGATGGGCTATGGAGATGCCCATCAATAGATATCAATGTGAGTGAGTAGGGATTGCCATGCAACAGATGCACTAGAGCTATAAATGTATGAAAGATCAATAAAAGAAACTAAGTGGGTGTGCATCCAACTTGCTTGCTCACGAAGACCTAGGGCATTTGAGTAAGCCCATCGTTGGAATATACAAGCCAAGTTCTATAATGAAAATTCCCACTAGTATATGAAAGTGACAAAACAAGAGACTCTCTATCATGAAGATCATGGTCCTACTTTGAAGCACAAGTGTGGAAAAAGATAGTAGCATTGTCCCTTTTTTTCTTTTTTTTCTTTGGGACAATGCTCTAATAATGATGATCATCACGCTTTTATTTACTTACAACTCGATATTACAACTCGATATTACAACTCGATACTAGAATAAAATATGACTCTATATGAATGCCTCCGGCGCTGTACCGGGATGTGCAATGAATCAAGAGTGACATGTATTAAAAATTGTGCATGGTGGCCTTGCCACAAATACGATGTCAACTACATGATCATGCATGGCAATATGACAATGATGAAGTGTGTCATAATAAACGGAACGGTGGAAAGTTGCATGGCAATGTATCTCAGAATGGCTATGGAAATGCCATGATAGGTAGGTATGGTGGCTGTTTTGAGGAAGGTATATGGTGGGTGTATGGTACCGGCGAAAGTTGCGCGGTACAAGAGAGGCTGGCAATGGTGGAAGGGTGAGAGTGCGTATAATCCATGGACTCAACATTAGTCGTAAAGAACTCACATACTTATTGCAAAAATCTACAAGTCATCAAAACAAAGTACTACATGCATGCTCCTAGGGGAAGGGTTGGTAGGAGTTAACCATCGCGCGATCCCGACCTCCACACAAAGGATGACACTCAATGAAATACCTCATGCTTCAAATTTGTCACACAACGGTTACCATACGTGCATGCTACGGGACTTGCAAACCTCAACACAAGTATCTGTAAAATTCACAACTACTCTACTAGCATGACTCTAATTTCACCATCCTCATATCTCAAAACAATCATCAAGTGTCAAACTTCTCATACTATTCAATGCACTTTATATGAAAGTTTTTATTATATCCCTCTTGGATGCCCATCATATTAGGACTAATTTTATAACTAAAGCACATTACCATGCTGTTCTAAGAGACTCTCAAAATAATATAAGTGAATCATGAGAGATCGATAATTTGTACAAAATAAAACCACCGCCGTGCTCTAAAAAGATACAAGTGAAGCACTTGAGCAAATGACAAACTACTCCGAAAGATATAAGTGAAGATCAATGAGTAGTTGAATAATTATGTAACTATGTGAAGACTCTCTAACATTTAAGAATTTCATATCTTGGAATATTATTAAAACATCAAGCAAAACAAAATAAAATAAATTGATGCTCCAAGCAAAACACATATCATGTGGTGAATAAAAATATAGTCTCAAGTAAAGTTATACATAGACGAAGACAAAAGAGGGGATGCCTTCCCGGGGCATACCCAAGCTTAGGCTTTTGGTTGTCCTTTAATTTTACATTGGAGTGCCTTGGGCATCCCCAAGCTTAGGCTCTTGCCACTCCTTATTCCATAGTCCATCGAATCTTTACCCAAAACTTGAAAACTTCACAACACAAAACTCAACAGAAAACTAGTAAGCTCCATTAGTAAGAAAATAAAGCCACCACTTAGGTACTGTTATGAACTCATTCTAAATTCATATGGTGTAATATCTACTGTATTTCAACTTCTCTATGGTTCATACCCTCCGATACTACTCATAGATTCATCAAAATAAGTAAACAACACATAGAAAACAGAATCTGACAAAAACAGAAGAGTCTGTAGCAATCTATAACTTTCGAATACTTCTGTAACTCTAAAAATTCTCAAATAAATTGGTGGATGTGAGGAATTTGTCTATTAATCACCTGCAAAAAGAATCAACTAAAAATCACTTTCCAGCAAAAAATGCTAGCTAATCTCGTGAGCGCTAAAGTTTCTGTTATTTACAGCATGATCGCAAAGACTTCACCCAAGTCAAATGTTCTACTTGGCACAAACACTAATTAAAACAAAAAACCACATATAACCAGAAGCTAGATGAATTATTTATTACTAAGCAGAAGCAAACAGCAAAGAACAAAAATAAAGTTGGGTTGCCTCCTAACAAGCGCTATCGTTTAATGCCCCTAGCTAGGTATGATGATTTCAATGATGCTAGCATAAAAGATAAGAATTGAAACATAACGAGAGCATCATGAAGAATATGACTAGCACATTTAAGCCTAACCCACTTCCTATGGATAGGGATTTTGTGAGCAAACAACTTATGGGAACGAGAATCAACTAGCATAGGAAGGGAAAACAAGCATAGCTTCAAAGCTTTCAACATATAGAGAGGAAACTTCATATTATTGCAATAGGTAGAAACATATGGTCCTCTCTCATAATAATTTTCAGTAGCATCATGAATGAATTCAACCATATAACCAGCACATAAAGCATTCTTTTCATGATCTACTTGCATAGAAATTTAACTACTCTCCACATAAGCAAATTTATTCTCATCAATAGTAGTGGGAGCAAACTCAACAAAATAACTATCATGTGAAGCATAATCCAATTGAAAATTAAAATCATGATGACAAGTTTCATGGTTATCTTTATTCTTAATAGCATACAATTCATCAGAATAATCATCATAAATAGGAGGCATGGTTTCATCATAATAAATTTGCTCATCAAAACTTGGGGGACAAAAAATATCATCTTCATCAAACATAGCATCCCCAAGCTTGTGGCTTTGCATATCATTAGAATCATGGGTATTCAAAGAATTCATACTAACAATATTGCAATCATGCTCACCATGCACATATTTTATGCCAAGCATTCTATGTAATTCTTCCTCTAGTACTTGAGCACAATTTTCCTTCCCATCATTTTCACGAAAGATATTAAAAAGATGAAACATATGAGGCAACCTCAATTCCATTTTTTTGTAGTTTTCTTTTATAAACTAAACTAGTGATAAAACAACAAAACTAAAAGATTC
The DNA here is from genome assembly GCA_902687465.1 of Secale cereale. Taxonomy (NCBI): domain Eukaryota; kingdom Viridiplantae; phylum Streptophyta; class Magnoliopsida; order Poales; family Poaceae; genus Secale; species Secale cereale. The sequence continues at coordinate 788,192,430 of LR738715.1, read as the reverse complement.
AATTTCAAGATCTAAAGATAAACCTTCAAGCACTCACCTCCCCGCCAATGGCACCAGAAAAGAGCTTGATGTCTACTACGCAACCTTCTTCTTGTAGACGTTGTTGAGCCTCCAAGTGCAGAGCTTTGTAGGACAGTAGCAAATTTCCCTCAAGTGGATGACCTAAGGTTTATCAATCCGTGGGAGGCGTAGGATGAAGATGGTCTCTCTCAAGCAACCCTGCAACCAAATAACAAAGAGTCTCTTGTGTCCCCAACACACCCAATACAATGGTAAACTGTATAGGTGCACTAGTTCGACGAAGAGATGGTGATACAAGTGCAATATGGATGGTAGATATAGCTTTTTGTAATATGAAAATATAAAAATAGCAAGGTAACTAATGATAAAAGTGAGCATAAAAGGTGTTGCAATGCTTTGAAACAAGGCCTAGGGTTCATACTTTCACTGGTGCAAGTTCTCTCAACAATAATAACATAACTGGATCATATAACTATCCCACAACATGCAACAAAGAGTCACTCCAAAGTCACTAATAGCGGAGAACAAACGAAGAGATTATTGTAGGGTACGAAACCACCTCAAAGTTATTTTTTCTGATCGATCTATTCAAGAGTCCGTAGTAAAATAGCACGAAGCTATTCTTTCCGTTTGATCTATCTTAGAGTTCGTACTAGAATAACACCTTAAGATACAAATCAACCAAAACCCTAATGTCACCTAGATACTCCATTGTCACCTCAAGTATCCGTGGGCATGATTATACGATATGCATCACACAATCTCAGATTCATCTATTCAACCAACACAAAGAACTTCAAAAAGTGCTCCAAAGTTTTTACCGGAGAGTCAAGACAAAAACGTGTGCCAACCCCTATGCATAGATTCCCAAGGTCACGGAACCCGCAAGTTGATCACCAAAACATACATCAAGTAGATCACATGATATCCCATTGTCACCACAGATAAGCACAATCAAGACATACATCAAGTGTTCTCAAATCCTTAAAGACTCAATCTGATAAGATAACTTCAAAGGGAAAACTCAATTCATCACAAGAGAGTAGAGGGGGAGAAACATCATAAGATCCAACTATAATAGCAAAGCTCGCGATACATTAAGATCGTGCCATCTCAAGAACACGAGAGAGAGAGAGGGAGAGAGAGAGAGATCAAACACACAGCCACTGGTACATACCCTCAGCCCCGAGGGTGGACTACCCCCTCCTCGTCATGGAGAGCGCCGGGATGATGAAAATGGCCACTGGAGAGGGATTCCCCCTCCGACAGGGTGCCAGAACGGGTCTAGATTGGTTTTCGGTGGCAACAGAGGCTTGCGGCGGCGGAACTCCCGATCTAGGTTATTTTCTGGAGGTTTCTGTATATATAGGGGGTGTTGGACTCGGGAACAAGTAAGGGGGGTCTCCGGGCTGTCCACGAGGCAGGGGGCGCGCCCAGGGGGTGCCCCCTACACTCGTGGGCAGCCCGGGAATCTGATGATCCTCCTCCGGTACTCTTTGGTCTTCTTCTTGTCCAAAAACAACCTCTGTTGAGTTTTAGGTCAATTGGGCTCCGTTTGGTATTCCTTTTCTGCAATACTCAAAAACAAGGGAAAAACAGAAACTGGACTGGGCTCTGGGTTAATAGGTTAGTCCCAAAAATCATATAAAAGTGTATATAAAAGCCCATAAAACATCCTAGAAGGATAATATAATAGCATGGAACAATCAAAAGTTATAGATACATTGGATACGTATCTATGATCATCTTGCAGAGGAAGGAAACATTACACCCGAACTTTAAACTTGCTATTCTACACATATGGGATTCCTATCCGGATACGGGGGGTAATCTTCAGCGATGATCTTCATGGCCCACCAGTACGGCCCATAACGAGTAATCCGGCCACCCGAGGACCCCATAAACCAGGACTCCCTCAATAGCCCCTAAACCAGTCTTCGACGACGATGAGTCCGGCACGCATATTGTCTTCGGCATTACAAGGCAGGTTCCTCCTACTGAACATACGAAGTTTATTTCTTGCACAAAGGAACTATGTTCGCCTCTGCATGATTAGTACAACCCTTAGCCATGAAGGCAGTGTGTCAAAACAAACACTATGTCTTTACTGACAATTTTTCTAGCGAAACATCATTCTGACCCTTTTAATATTTCGAACCGTTTTCTTGGCTCTGGTTTCACATTTCAAGACATAGCCTCCATTGGCACGTCTTGTCGAAGCAGAGATCATGCCCACTTGTTACGGGATCCTTATCAATATGACATGGGTAACCCAACCGCCCCTTACGCACGATTATGTTGGGAACATGCGAGTTTTACGGCTGGAGTGGGGGACGTTTGGTATTTACCGTCAACAAAAGGACACAGATCCTTCCCCTTTTACCTCATGCTCTCCTCAAGCCCTTGCTCCCCAATCTCTAAGCTCCAGCGCCCACAGCTCCAGTGCCCACAACTCCCATCTACTCCGCCACTGCCTCCTTCTCCAGCAATGGCTGGATCTGGTTCCAAGGGCAAGTGGGAGTCCTCCACTGTCACGGAGAAGAACGTGAAGAGTCTCTGGAGCGCGGGCTACCTTGCCGATGACATAGCGCACCGGATCCCTGATGAGGATCAAGTGATCCCCGTCCCCTAGCCGGGTGAGAGGGTGGTATTCATCCCTCACTTTATTCGGGGGCTGGGATTCCTGCTCCACCCCTTTGTTCGGGGCCTCTTATTCTTTCACGGGCTATATTTCCACGATATGACCCCGAACTCTATCCTCCACATATCGGCTTTTATAGTCGTGTGTGAGGCTTTTCTCTACGCCCCCACACTTCGGCCTATGGCTCAAAACCTTCAATCTGAAGCCGAAGGTGGTCGACGGGCAGCACGTGGAGTGCGGGGAAGCTATGGTGAGCAAGCTCCCGAATGCCACCTCGCCCAAAGGGGTTTTTGTGGAGACCAACAAGATATGATAGCAGGAGTGGTTCTACATCACCGAACCCTGCGACACCAAGTGGGCGGCTACTCCCGTATTCAGATCCGGACCCCCCCAAAAAGGCTCACCTCATGGACCACCAAGGGCCTTGAGTTGGGGTCTCAAACGGAGGTGAATACGCTCCAAAATCGCATCTCCAGCATGATGGCGAAGGGCACCCACCTCACGGATGTGATTCAGGTGATGCTCTTCCACCGCACTCTTCCGTGCCAACTCCGGGCCTCCCACTTATGGGAGTTCAATCTGGAAGAACCATGGACCTTGAAGAGCTTCTTCTACACTACGCATGAAGACATTTGGAAGCAGTTCTTCAAGGCCCAGAAGGAGTGGACCGAGGAGACCGAAGAAAAGGGCTACAACAGCGTGGCTCCAGCCTCAGAGGTAAGCATAATTTTGCCAAATACACGTCCTATCCATATTTCAAATATAATAGGAATTAGAACTCTTACATTCTATTCAGGCCCGGACGAAGAAAGCGGAGCGGATCGATTGTCCGGCTCCGTTGCCTGAAAACCCAGCCACGCCCTAGCTAACGGCGATGCTGGTTCCGGTGCCGTACAAGGCGCCGGAGAAGAAGGCCAAGAAGAAGGGCAAGGAGTTCAAGAGCGACCCCCGCCCTAAGGGTCCTTCGGACACTGATGACCCACAAGTATAGGGGATCAATTGTAGCTCTTTTCGATAAGTAAGAGTGTCGAACCCAACGAGGAGCAGAAGGAAATGACAAGTAGTTTTCAGTAAGGTAATGTCTGCAAGTGCTGAAACTGGAAGCAGCGAGTTGTTTGATAGCAAGATAATTTGTAACGAGCAAGTAACCATAATAGTAACAAGTATGAAGCAAGATAGCCCAATCCTTTTGAGGTAAAGGACAGTCCAAAACAGTCTCTTATGATAAGCAAAGCGTTCTTGAGGGTACACGGGAATTTCATCTAGTCACTTTCATCATGTTGGCTTGATTTGTGTTCGCTACTTTGATAATTTGATATGTGGGTGTATCGGTGCTTAGGTGCTATTCTTACTTGAACAAACCTCCAACTTATGATTAACCCTCCCGCAAGCATCCGCAACTACGAGAAAAGTATTAATAATAAATTCTAACCACAACATTAAACTTTTGGATCCAATCGGTCCCTTACAGAATAGTGCATAAACTGGGGTTTAAGTTTCAGTCACTCTCGCAACCCACCATCTAATTACTACTCCACAATGCATTCCCTTAGGCCCAAATATGGTGAAGTGTCATGTAGTCGACATGCACATGACACCACTAAGGGAATCACAACATACATACTATCAAAATATCGAACACATATCAAATTCACATGATTACTTGCAACATGATTTCTCCCGTGACCTCGAGAACAAAGGTAACTACTCACAAGTGATGAACATGCTCAAGATCAGAGAGGTAATATATAGCATAATGGATCTGAACATATAATCTTCCACCAAATAAACCATATAGTAATCAACTACAAGATGTAATCAACACTACTAGTCACCCACAAGCACCAATCTATAGTTCCGGTAACAAGATTGAATACAAGAGATGAACTAGGGTTTGAGATGAGATGGTGTTGTTGAAGATGTTGATGGAGATTTCCCTCCCAAAGATGGGAGAGTGGTTGGTGATGATGATGATGATGATTTCCCCCTCCGGGAGGGAAGTTCCCCCGGTGGAATCGCTCCACCGGAGGGCAAAAGTGCTCCTGCTCAAGTTCCGCCTCGAGACGGCGGCGTTCCATCCCGAAAGCCTTCTCCTTGTTTTTTCTAGGTCAAAATGACTTATATACCAGAAGATGGGCACCGAAGGTGGGCCGAGGAGGCCACAACCCACCAGGGCGCGCCTGGTGGTCCTGGCGCGCCCAAGTGGGTTGTGCCCACCTGGTGGCCCCCCTCTGGTGTTTATTGACTCCAGTATTTATTAAATAATCCATAAAAAATCTCCGTGAAGTTTCAGCTTGTTTGGAGTTGTGCAGAATAGGTGGCCTGCCATAGCTTTTCCAGGTCCATATTTCCAGCTGCCAGAATTCTCCCTCTTGGTGTGTTCCTTGCAAATTATGAGAGAAAAGGCATTAGAATTACTTCAAAAAGCATTATTATGGATAAAAAAAATAATAGCAAGAAAACATGATGCAAAATGAACGTATCAAGTCCCCCAAGCTTAGACCTCACTTGTCCTCAAGCGAAAACCGAAATTGAAAAACATGTCCACATGCTTTGAGAGAGAGGTGTCGAAAAAAACGAAATACGAACATATAAGCATCATGTTGATTATTATAACAACAATAAAATTAAACATAAGACTTTTATCATAGAACTTGTATCATAAAATTCTCATGAATAAGTGACAGTTGATCACACAGCTGAAGTATAAAGCATAAAATCTATTAGAAACCAGCAAACTATGTTTTCACTCAACTTTTGCAACTTCAATTCGTCATCTTTTCAAGAAGGGTCACATATCGGAGCCTTTAGGCAAGTCCACATACTTAGCCATCATATAGTCTTCTATGATTGCTAACACTCATCGCATACACATGAGCAAAATGTTTCAACCGGACACATAGAAAGATAGGGGCTTATAGTTTCGCCTCCCAACATACTCACCTCAAGGGTGATGTCAACAATAATAACTCATGTCACCCATATTCAACTGGACATATGTGCCTCGATCTTTCCTCACCACATGATGCTTGCCAAAGGATAAAAATAAAAGAGGAAAGAGGGAAAACTTTGGCTCTTTGCATAAAAGTAAAAGATAGGCCCTTCGCCGAGGGAAACAGAGGTTACCATGCGCTTATTTGTTTGTATGCTCAATCCCTAAGTGCAAGAGAACGTCACGTTGTATTTCCCCTTAAGATGACAACCTTTATTATGCAGTCTGTCGCTTTTATTCTTTGTCATCCAAGCTCGTACAACACTCAATTTTCTCTTACACTAAATGATCTCACATATTTAGAAGCAACTTTTTTTTGCCTTTTTGCATCGATGACAACTTACTTGAAGGATCTTACTCAATCCATAGGTAGGTATAATGGACTCTCAAAAAAGGTTTGGGTTTAAGGGTTTTTGGATGCACAAGTAGTATCTCTACTTAGTGCAGAATTTTTGGCTAGAAAAGATATTGGGCAAGCACCACGTGTTAAAGGATCTATGACAATATGACTTCTATGTGAATATGAACAAACATAAATCATTAAGTTGTCTTCCTTGTCCAACGTCAACAATTTTGGCATATAATATTTTGATGGAGGCTCACAATCACAAAAGAATTCTAGGATAGTATATTTATATGTGAATCTTCTCTTCCCTTATTAATTCTTTCATGAGTTGCATCACTGGCCAATGCTATGTTTGTCAATCTCTAATAAAATTTTCTACTTATACTTTTCCTTATGTGGTGCTATCACCTACCATAAGATTAGCATATGTTCATCTTGATTGATTTACTTTATTTCTTTTCTTTATTTGCAGCATGAAAGTAAAGAAAGCAAAAACTAAAGCTAAAATTTATTATACACTACTGCAGGTTGTTGCTAACGCGACACTACGATCAGAGACCCTTCGACGAAACTGTGTGCTTTGCCATAATCGCAAACGGGGGTGTAAAAAAACCCGTCGAAAAAGGTGCAAAACGTTTGCGATGGAGGATGCATCAAAACGATTTAGATTTTGGTTGCGTGTGCGATGGTGGGCATACGGTTCAATTCAATTGATTGTTTGCGATGAGGAGAAACAAAAGAAATGGGCTGCTAGATGAAGCCGTGTGCGATGTAGAGGATACGGTTCAGTCGGATGAACTGTTTATGATTAGGCAACACAAAAGAAATGGTCAGGTAGATCAAGGTGTGTGCGATATACGACATGCGGTTCACTCGGAGGAACTGTTTGTGTTGAGACAAGAGAACATAAACGGTTCAATATAAGAAGATTTGTGTGATACGTGGCAAACAGGTCTGTAATCAAATATGTGTGCTAAGACCGATAATAACACAGACGGTTGCTGCTAATAAGACGTGTGTGTTGTGCGATGGGATTGCATGCATACAAAACAACATAGTATATATATACACACACTTATAAGGACATGGTTGCATAACCAAATTAAACATCCCCTTACATAGGTGGCTACTATACAATCATGGCATTTTCACACACCAAAGTAAAATATTACATGCATAATTACATAGGTGGCTACTACACACATGAAATTTCCACACACCAATAAAGTAAACTATATATTACATGCATGATCAACTAGCATAAACGATCATCTGATCATCATCTACTTCTTGGGACGCTTGCTCTGCTTGTGGTTTGATCCGGGCTCATCGATTTGCGTAACAAGGCACTTCCTCATGTCAACGATCCGCCTGTGCATCTCGTAGCATGTGTACACGCTCTTGGCCGCGAACCCGAGGTGAGGTTCATCCAGTTGCCACATCCAGGCCCTGTGCCAGGATACGGGACTTGTTCTCTTGGCATCCTGCTTCATCTTTTCGTAGTAGGGGTCGATGATGGCCGAGGCGAGTTCAACCAGGGAGTCCTTCTTCGTGCTGCCTCAGACCCTGTAGTGCTCACGGATTTTGACATGGTTATGGCAGGTCAAGCGCGTATCCCTGATCGCTTTTACATCGTCGGTGGTTTCCATCGTGGCAAACTTGTAGTCGGTGCTGTTGACAAACCTGTTGAAACGGTCGCAAGGCTCTGTGGCCATGCAGTAGTGGTAGACAATGACATGATGCCACACACACAACTGGGCGACGGCAACCTTCTGGTCTATGTCGGGACGACCGGCGGTGTACTGGAGGTCGATGCCGACCACCTTGTACTTGTCTCCAGCAAGTAACTGCTCAACGGTGTTGATGTAGTCGTCCACCACGGCCGGGTCGATGGTGTACACCACCGAGAGATCCGTCTCCATCGCGTGGATCTCCACTCTATGCTCGCCGAACTCCATTGGAGAACCGTTGGACATCCCCTCTCTATGTGTCGTCATGGGTATGCTTGTTGTGTTATGGGGCGTGATCGAAAGGTTGAAGAGACTAAGGTTGTAATGGCTGCGGGAATTAAAGGGGAAGCCGGACGGCCAGGAATATCGGCAGGCCCTTGTTGGCAGTTCTAATTTGCAGCACATAACGCCGCACGTAACTGCATCGCGTGGCAACGCGCGTGGCGCAACCGCATGCATATGGGGCCCCCGACGTGATCGTGCGCACGCCCAACCGTTGGCAGAGCGCGCGCGCAGGGACGAGAGCATAGCGCGCCATGGGGCCTAACAGCAAGCATAGCACACTGCTGCGCCTAACGGCGGGATAGACCTTCATTCAAGCCAATCAAAATAAGACTGGAACGGACATGTCTATATTAAGCAAATTAAAGGGACCGCACATGTCTGTATTGACTGGAACGAGAATGCAATAGCAAAATAAGAATTAAGGCCACGATGATGCAATGGTGGTTACGGGAGGCAAGAAGAAAGATGCATCCATCAACATACGACCTCCTCCTCCTCAACTCAGTGCGCCGGCCGGGCCACCGGCCGGCGGCTAAGGAGCGGAGGCTTTTGTGGCGAGGTCAAGGTGCTTCTCAGCAAAGGCATCCAAGGCTTCCAGCCGGCTCAAGAAGGCCAATGTCGTAGCATCCTCATTGGCCTTGTAGATACCTATGTACACGATTCGTACACATGGATGTGTAGGTCGACGGTTTCTTGCAGGGTGAGGCGCCTCGCGGCGAGCGCGACCTCCAGGTGGACATTCTTCGTGGCGTCGGCGGGCAGTCGCAGGCCACCAATGCTTGAAAGAGGTTCCAACCATGGAGGACGATTAGGGTGGCAGACAATGAGGAGCCCGGGTGTAACGCCCCGGACACACCCGCCGGTGGTCGTTACTCCTGGCGGGATCTAGACTGGCCCCACAGATCAATACTAGTATTTTCTGCGCACTTTGTCCTCACTCGTGCGCACCCGGGACCTACTTCCCGGTCGGTCACCCATCCTGAAACTACTCCAAACTGAGCACGCTTAACTTTGGAGTTCTATCCGAATGGGCTCCCGGAAAAGAAGGAATTCCTTATTGATATGAGTAGTCTATCATACCTAATAAGCCAGGCTATCACATACACCCCCACTCAGAGGAACCGACGTCCTCGTCGGGCCACATGAACGTTCCCTCTTGGCACAAACGTCTGTGCATCCAGTCCGATACATGTGCCATGTCGTGTGCCACGACGGGTCACAAACGTCATGAACAACATGACCGAGCACCTGTCCGCAAACATCCATGTAACCGCGAGGGTCGGCTCTGATACCAAATTATAACGCCCCGGACACACCCGCCGATGGTCGTTAATCCTGGCGGGATCTAGACTGGCCCAACAGATCAATACTAGTCTTTTCTGCGCACTTTGTCCTCACTCATGCGCACCCGGGACCTACTTCCCGGTCGGTCACCCATCCTGAAACTACTCCAAGCTGAGCATGCTTAACTTTGGAGTTCTATACGAATGGGCTCCCGGAAAAGAAGGAATTCCTTATTGATATGAGTAGTCTATCATCCCTAATAAGCCAGGCTATCACATATCATCTTGCCTGCTTTGTTTTGTGACATAACATGTTTAAATTGGTTTATTTCATAACTAAATATCCGTAGCTCCAAATTTAACAAACTTTATATGTAAATGGGGTGAAAAAATGTGTAGAATAACATGGTGCTGTTACTTTGCATGTTTAACAACTCTAACATATGGTTTTACCAGATCAGAACCAAAGTTAATATGTGCACATGGGATTTTCCGGAATTGTTGTTTGTTTCTTCTGGCCCATTTAAAATGCTTGCATGTTGTTGTTGGTCTTGTGACGCACTACTTGCCATGCTAAACAACATATTAAACTTGTTGGGTGCTAAGCTAGTTCAACTGAATAACTACATGTGTGGCTATGTTGTTCTTGCATTCTTTTGCATGTTGTGTCCCCTTATATGATTTGTGTTTCTTGCATTATGCCATGCCACATGTTGCACTCATCATGTTCCTTGTGATGCATCATATCATGTCTATGCTCATATGCAGCTTGCTTGCATCAAGTGTTTGAGCATTGCATCATGATTGATTTGTGTTCCGGTGTTTGTATTCTTGTCATGGTTAGAGCCTGGTGACGATTCAAAGTTCGAGATTCCTGTCGAGACTGAGTTTGAGGAGCACGGTTACGATCCCACCGTGAACTTAACATGCAAGATGACCGTTCCCCAATATCACCTCTACCTTTGCTTTGCTAGTTGTCTCACTCTATAGTTATGCCTCGATGCCTATTCTTGTCTGTCAGCCTCCTATGTTGCCATGAAACACTCTAACCGCCTTCCTAGCAAACCGTTGATTGGCTAAGTATGCTTTTGCTCAGCCCCTCTTATAGCATTGTTAGTTGCAAGTGAAGTTGAAGATTGCTCCATGTTGGATTTGTTTGTTGGGATAACACAATATATATCTTAATTTAATTAATGCGCATATATATTGGTAATGGGTGGAAGGCTTGGCCTTCTGCTTGGTGTTTTGTTCCACTCATGGCACCTTAGGACCCGATAAACCGGTGTTATGTTCCTTGATTTTGCATTCCTAACATGGTTGGGGTTTATGGGCCCCCCTTGATAATTCGCATCGCTTAGAGCTTTTCCAGCAAGGCCCTACTTTGGTACTACATTTGCCTAACAACTAAAAACTTGCATAGGGAGTTATAAACCCGAGTTCTTAATCAACCCCCGGGCCAGTCATCCTCATGAGTGTTGGTCCAAACTAGAGCACTCTGCGGGTCCGCCCCTTGGCAACTTGGGGTATTTTGGCACCTGTACGCCTCGCTCATCCGGTCGTGGCCTAAGACTAGATACGCGCGGCTACTATTAGGGTGTCGGCACGCCGGGAGGTCTTGATGGATTAGTTTTACCTTTGTCGAAATATCTTAAACATGGGATTCTGAGAATACTCGGGTCTTCCCAACTTGGAGTTGCGACTCCGCGGATCGTGAGCTGGTGATGGGCTAAGCTGGGACACCCCTACAGGGTTAATGATATTTCAAAAGCCGTGTGGAAGATGGGAATTTGTTAATATCCGGTTGTAGATAACGTGACACCATATCCTTAAGAATACACTACCTGTGTGAGTAACCATGACAGTCTCTTTTCGAAGGGGTTTCGGAAAGTGAACACGGTGGGGTTATGCATGAACGTGAGTAGCTAGGATCACTTATTGATCACCTTTGGCAACCGTTGGCACATATTGTCATCTCGCTCTGAATTCGTAAGCTAGTTGCTTAGTGCTTGCTGCAGACACTTTATTACCTTTCCACACCTAAAAGGCTTGGTTAGTTTTGATACCTGGGAATGATATTGCTGAGTCCTTGTGACTCATAGATTAAAACGCACACCAGATGTAGGTACAACTGAGTACAACGCAGGAGATGGACAGGAACTTCACTGTGAGTTCGATGAAGAGCGTGGTCATATGTATGTGACGTATCCCGACGATCATTAGTGGTTCCTACTAGGTGCGATCAGGACTTGTGGATGTGGTATCTTTTCTCGTTTGTTTTCGTCCGTAGTTGGACCCTGTGTTATTTGGATGAATGTATGCTATTGTATTAATTGTGTGACGTGGAGAGTGTAAGCCAACTATTTTACTCTTTCATCCCTATTCATTACATGAGTTGTGCAAAGATACCACGCTTGCGATCATTCCAGAATGCGCTTATGTCTCTAACTCATGCATTGACACGTAGGAGATATAGTCGCATCATGGGCATTACACCGGGCGCGCGGGCTGGAGGAGTACGGCGACGTCGTCCACGGGCTTCTTGACGACGGTGAACCTGTTGGTGGTGCGAACGATCATCTAGTCCAACTGAGAGTCGTAGCTGGCGTCGACTGCGGCCATCTACTAGCCGGTCACCAACACCGTATGGAGACGATCCAAAGTGCCATGCCGCAGGCCGGCGTTGTGGACCATCTGGCACAACCACTGGCTGCTCGCGCGCATCGCTGCCATGGGTCTGGAGTGGGTACTATTGCGCTTATTAGTGTAGCTGCTTAGGCAAATGCTTAAGTGCGTACGATGTGGTAGATGCATTTGAATGGAGGGGCGCCTTTATATGAGTGCAAACTGCATTGCATTCACATCGTGCTGCCTCATTTCCCGGTCTTCCCATTACTTCCCTCATGCATTCACACGATGCTAATTGAAGTAGGATGCATCATTGGTCGTTCAACATTTCGGGAACCGCTACCCTCTCACTCGTCTGCATTAAAGCCGTATTGGGAACTGCGCCGCCCGCTGTCAATCGAATAGTACCGCGCCGCCCGCTGCATGCCTGGCTGAACACGCCTTCCTCGCCTCAATCTATGCTTAATTACCGAATTTTAGTTGCAAAAATTAGATACCGCTAGTGATTTTTAGCTTCATATTTTGACAAATCGCAGTGTTAAAAGGTTGGCAAATGGCAATGTTACTAGATCAAGAAATGTCAATCTTTCTAGTTTGACAAATGGCAACATACCCAATATGACAGATGCAAATCTTACCAAATTGTTTGTAAGTGGTTCACATGGGTCATCCAAAAGAACCATTTGTGTTCAAGAGATGCACAAATCCTGCTCCCACTTTGCCATGTCATGTTGATGCCGCTCCATAATAGCATGCCAAGTTTCATGTTGATGCCGCTCCATGATAGCATGCCAAGTTTCATGAATTTCAGACGAGTTTTGGATTTACTAGAATTTAAAACCCAGGTATCTCAATGTTTGCGGCCGAGTGACGGTGGCAGGGTGTTTGACATTCATTCCCCTCTCTTGCATGGGACCTAAGCATGCACCCAAGGACAAAGATTTGATTTTTCAACCAATTTATATGCACAAGAGCATGTGCATATAGTTCAAATTTGAATTATGCACACAAATGATTTGAAAACTCACTAAATGCATAAAAATGTCCAAACGAACCCCGAAAAATCACAAAAATAACACAACACTCTTGTTGTTCCATGTTGACATGAGAAATTTCTTGAAAGCAATAAGAGGCAGTGGATATCGTCTTGCCCCCAAAGTTGGGGCGGTCCCTACCGAAACCATCATGCTTGTTGTGAGAAGCTCTGGTTTGTGAGAAGCATATACCCAAACCTGCACCAAATGGGGGAAAAAAATTACCACGACATGTTGATGCCGCTCCATGATAACATGCCAAGTTTCATGAATTTCAGATGAGTTTTGGATTTACTAGATTTTAAAAACCAGGTATCTCAATGTTTGCGGCCGAGTGACGGTGGCAGGGTGTTTGAGATTCATTCCCATTTCTTGCATGGGACGTAAGCATGCACCCAAGGACAAAGATTTGATTTTTCAACCAATTTATATGCACGAGAGCATGTGCATGTAGTTAAAATTTGAATTATGCACATAAACACATTGAAAACTCACTAAATTCATAAAAATGTCCAAACGAACCCTGAAAAATCACAAAAAATAACACAACACTCCTGTTGTTCTATGTTGACACGAGGAAAAAATTGAAAGCAATAAGAGGCAATGGATGTCATCTCGCCCCCAAAGTTGGGGCGGTCCCTACCGAAACCATCATGCTTGTTGTGACAAGCTCTGGTTTGTGAGAAGCATATACCCAAACCTGCCCCAAAAACCGTCAAAAAAATTACCATGGAATGTTGATGCCGCTCCATGATATCATGCCAAGTTTCATGAATTTCAGACGAGTTTTGGATTTACTAGAATTAAAAAATGAGGTATCTCAATGTTTGCGGTCGAGTGACGGTGGCAGGGTGTTTGACATTCATTCCCATTTCTTGCATGGGACCTAAGCATGCACCCAAGGACAAAGATTTTATTTTTCAACAATTTTATATGCATGAAAGTATGTGCATGTAGTTCAAATTTGAATTATGCACTTAAATGCATTGAAAACTCACTTAATGCATAATTGTCCAAACGAACCCTGAAAAATAACAAAAAATAACACAACACTCCCGTTGTTCTATGTTGACACGAGAAAAAAAATTGAAAGCAATAAGAGGCAATGGATATCGTCTCGCCCCCAAAGTTGGGGCGGTCCCAACCGAAACCATCATGCTTGTTTGTGAGAAGCTCTGGTTTGTGAGAAGCATATACCCAAACCTGCCCCAAATGGGACAAAAAAATTACCACGACATGTTGATGCATGATAGCATGCCAAGTTTCATGAATTTCAGCGAGTTTCGTATTTACTAGAATTTAAAAACCAGGTATCTCAATGTTTGAGACCAAGTGACGGTGGTAGGGTGTTTGACATTCATTTCCATTTCTTGCATGGGACCTAGGCATGCACCCAAGGACAAAGATTTGATTTTTCAACCAATTTATATGCACGGGAGCATGTGCATGTAGTTCAAATTTGAATTATGCACATAAATGCATTAAAAACTCACTTAATGCATAAAAATGTCCAAACGAACCCCGAAAAATCACAAAAAATAACACAACACTCCTGTTGTTCTATGTTGACACGAGAAAAAATTTGAAAGCAATAAGAGGCAATGGATATCGTCTCGCCCCCAAAGTTGGGGTGGTCCCTACCGAAACCATCATGCTTGTTGTGAGAAGCTCTGGTTTGTGAGAAGGATATAACCAAACCTTCCCCAAATGGGACAAAAAAAATACCACAACATGTTGATGCCGCTCCATGATAGCATGCCAAGTTTCATGAATTTCAGACGAGTTTTGGATCTACTAGAATTTAAAAACCAGGTATCTCAATGTTTGTGGCCGAGTGATGGTGGCAGGGTGTTTGACATTCATTCCCATTTCTTGCATGGTACCTAAGCATGCACCCATGGACAAAGATTTGATTTGTCAATCAATTTATATGGACGGGAGCATGTGCATGTAGTTCAAATTTGAATTGCGCACATAAATGCATTGAAAACTCACTTAATGCATAAAAATGTCCAAACGAACCCCGAAAAATCACAAAAAATAGCACAACACTCCTGTTGTTCTATGTTGACACGAGAAAAAAAATGAAATCAATAAGGGGCAATGGATATCGTTTCACCCCTAAAGTTGGGGCGGTCCCTACCAAAACCATCATGCTTGTTGTGAGAAGAGCATATACCCAAACCTGCCCCAAATGGGAGAAAAAAATTACCACGACATGTTGATGCGGCTCCATGATAGCATGCCAAGTTTCATGAATTTCAGACGAGTTTTGGATTTACTAGAATTTAAAAACCAGGTATCTCAATGTTTGCGGCGGAGTGACGGTGGTAGGGTGTTTGACATTCATTCCCATTTCTTGCATGGGACCTAAGCATGCACCCAAGGAAAAAAATTGACTTTTCAACCAATTTATATGCATGGGAGCATGTGCATGTAGTTCAAATTTTAATTTTGCACATAAATGCATTGAAAACTCACTTAATGCATAAAAATGTCCAAACGAACCCTGAATAATTCTAGTTCTTTTATGATCACTTCAGATAAAAGGTCTAGCAATTCAAACACCGTCCATGGCCGATGTGACCCCATTATGTAATTCAAATCAAGACAAAAAATCAAGTAGATCCCACACAGTTTATTATGACCAATCGTGTGAGATGCAACACAAAATATCTTAGAGCACCAGTGGAGTATAGTACGCATATGGCTTACGCGAGAAGGTGCGACGGTTATAGTCCACAACCCGCTCTGAATAAGGGACCGTGTCTGATGACACTTTGCGCGCTAGTTTTTTAGCTGAAGCGATTCCAAATTTTCGGTTTCCGCGGAAATATCTACCTCCCCGCCCTCCCCCCTTACCAAAAGCCACATTTTCCCTCTTTCCGCCTTCCTTTCCAAGTTGAAACCTTCACTCCTTGCTTGCAGCGTCGCCGCCTCCTCACCGACGACCCTCCTTCACGCTGCTCGGCCTCGCCTATCTAGGTAGGTCATCCACACCCGACCCCCATCCTCCTCCTTCCACATCCCACATGCCCCGACCACCGGCGCGAGCGCGACACCTTCCACCCAAATCACCAATCCCTCCATCAAATAAGCGTCGGCCTAAGCCATGGTGCACGTAGTATAGCCAGGGCCTCAAGGAGCATTTGGCAGCGGAGAAGCAAATCGCGGCCGCACGTGTGGATGAGGTCGCGATGGCTGCCATTCATGCCTACCCCCAGATCTTGGAGGAGCACCTCGCCGTCGAGGCCACCGTTGACGCCTCGCGCGCCGACGCGACGCGGTTGGCTGCTTTAAATGATAGTTCGTGGTGTTTTCTCGAGGCCACCGTCGGTGCCTTCGATGAAGACTACGAGGTGTTTTCTCAGTGTGCACATGCTTACCTCATCTCGAGAGCCAACAGGTTCATGCCCGGAGCGGCTCAGGCAACTCACCACTACAACGAGGGCACCCACGATGCGGAGGCCTCACCCTCTTCCATGTCCAAGGAGCCAATCGTCATCAATATCTTCGACAATGAGTAGCTTGTCTTATTAGTTCACTATAAGGACCCATGTTTAGTTTACTAGCTACTGCCTTTCCTCAACAAATTCTAGTGAATTGTGTTATCTACTTTTACCATGCAATCTTTTGCTATAGTGTATATGTTCTGTATGTCGTGCAATGTGGTGTTCAATTAACTGCTTGGTTCAATTCTGCAAATGTGATGCTCAAATCTTCAGGGTGCAATATTTCCAAGTTGTTAAACATGCTTGGTTTGGTTAACTGTCTGATCTTCTATTAGGAGTATGTTATATTGTTCAATTGGTGTTTAGTTAACTGCTTGGTTCATTTGTTGTGGTTTGGTTCACTTGTTGTGGTGTTAAGTTAACTGCTTGGTTCAATTCTGCAATGCGATGTTCAATTGTTGTGGCTGCATTCTGTTATTTTATACCATGTGAGGAATAAATCGAATTTGGTTGTACTAAATAAATGAGAGGCAAATACAATTCCTATATTTCCAAGTTGTTAAGCATGCTTGGTTTGGTTAACTGTCTGATCTTCTATTAGGAGTATGTTATATTGTGCAATGTGGTGCTCAGTTAACGTTTTGTTCATTTGTTGTGGTGTTTAGTTAACTGCTTGGTTCAATTCTGCAATGCGAAGTTCAATTGTTGTGGCTGCATTCTCTTATTGTATACCATGTGAGGAATAATTTGAATTTGGTTGCACTTAATACATGAGAAACATCTACAAGTGCTATATTTCCTAGTTCTTAATCATGCTTGGTTTGGATAAATGGGTTTTCCATGTGGCTTGAACTAATCTGATGAATCTGCAATGTGCTTATTCTTCATCAACATATTTTACTAATAGCATGTGAACCCTTACTTAACCTGATGACTAACTACCTTATATGTGTTGCAGTTAAACAATGGGAAGCACTGAGGTTTACAAGATGGTACTAACTATTATACCTTGCCTTTTTGTATTCCTTTGCCCCATTTCCAATATAGAGAAGATATTTATGCACATCCTTGTTTTCAGGCTTCACTGATGATTACCTCTCAAGCCACCTATGTGGTCAGGAGGCGAGGAAAGTTTTCATACAACACCCACGGTTCAATATTGAAGTGTTCCTGAAGAGGTTGAAGGATGGACGACCAATCATCCACATGCACTGGCCTAAAGTTGCAAAGACCTTCAACATGAATGAAGGCTCAATATTCGCCTTCTGCTTTAGCAGTTTTCCAGATGAGATGCATCTCTGTATGTACCGTCTATGATGCTAATTTCGAAAGGTTCTAGATGTTTCATGTGAAACTTGCTGCTGGTGCAGTTGTGTAATGGGCTGGCTGAGTGCTGAAGCTATATCATGTTGTACTACGAGGTATTTCAATTATGAAATCCTGCTTTATCATGTTGTACTACGAGGTATTTCCATTATGAAATCCTGCTTCCTTAATATGGAAATGGAATATATTATGTGCTCAATATGAATGTCAATTAGATTAGTAAATGGATTATTAATAATGGGGCAATTAGCCCGCTAATTGGCCAATTAGCTTGCTAATTGGGTTTTCCTATTGCAAACGGTTAATGAGAAAACACCATGGGTGATGACCTCAGGCAACGCACACAGTTTGTATGAATAAACTGTGTTGGATCAATGAACAATCACACATGACATTCTCTTGAAAACTGTTTGCGTTACGCAACCTTGCGCAAACGTTTTCCTTGGAGTGACTGTGTGGGATGTATATACGAACGGAAACCTTTAGCGGCGACTGACTGTGTGGGATGTACTTACGATCGGAAATGATTTCTCTTGTATAATTGTATTTTTTTAGCACTACTGTACGTATTTCTGTATTTGAGTGCTCGCCGGTCGCACACGACCTCATTTTGCCGAGCGCGTGTGCCAGGACGGAATATCCCCGACGGTTTCTAGGTCGTGTGGGAAGGACCCCCCTATCGCCCACACTCACTTGGCGACGGTTCCGAATGCCGTCGCGGAAAGGGGTTTAAAACCGTTTGTTTAGGATCGACGCGTACCAGTGATATAACTTGCACACGATTACAAGGATAGATCACTAGGCAAACTCTCGAAAAGAAAGGATTGAACTAAACTTTATTTCATCTAAAGCAAAAAGATTGAACTAAAATAAGTAAAAGCAAAAAGATAGTGGGATGATATGATACCGGGGCACCTCCCCCAAGCTTGGCGGAAGCCAAGGGGAGTGCCCATACCCGATACTCAATTCTCCTTTGTTGGTGAAGAAGATGATGGTGGTGGAGAAGAAGAGATCTTGTCCTCGGATTTCCATGGCAGTGGTCCACCATCGTGAGAGGAAGAGTGAGTCTCACGAGTCCTGTAGCTAGTAGCCAAACTCATACCTTTAAACCTCGCCTCATACTCAGAGACTTGGTTTTCAAGATCATAGATCTGGCTTTGGAGGAAGTTGATTTGCTCGTTCAAGGTGAAGATGATGTCCTTCATGGGCTTGCCATCCACCTTGAGATCACGGGAAAGGTTCGTGATCATGAGGTGATTGGCTTGGAGCCCACGCTCCACCATCCCCTTGCACCGGAAGACGTCTTGCTCCACAACTTCAAGTCTGGCGGTTCCCGTCCCCTTGGGTCAGGGCACATCATGGAGGTGAAGCACTCCCTCATGCATTTGGATGACCTGAGCGTGCTGCACCACTTCTCACAGATATGGGTTGATGATTTTCTTGAAGAAGTTGTCCTTAGAGGAGCTTGAAGACGCCATAGTAGATGGGATCTGACAGAAAACAGCAAGGAAAAAGAGAACAAAGGATTTCTCTGCGATACGGTGGTCAACATGTTCGGAGATTATATATATTTTTTATCTTGAAGAACAAGCAAACTGTAGAAAGATGGAGTCCGGAAGGAACCCGAGGTGGGCACAACCCACCTGGGCGCGCCAGGCATGCCTGATGCGCCCTGGTGTCTTGTGCCCACCAGGGTGCGCTTCCCGGTAGTTTCTTATTTTCCTATTTTTCAAAAATTCCAAAACTGATAAACAATATTTTTGTGGATTTTTCGGAGTCCGTTTACTTACCGTATCATGTACCTCCTTATTTTGACGATTCTGGAGTGTTCCGGAAGGATTTTTTATGTGTTCCTCCGGTGTTAAAGTTTGGATGATATTGCTTTCAACATTAATGGGCGTACCTGAGATATAATGCTTTTTTGTTGCCCGTTAAGAACCTTCGGGTTAGTTCCTTCGGAATTATTTATCTTGATGGCACCAGACCGGGAAACGTCCTCGATAACATAGGGGCCTTCCCATTTCGAGGGGAGCTTCCCTGCAAAAAATCTAAAATGAGAGTTGTACAAAAGAACATATTCTCCGACTTTAAACTCACGCTTTTGGATTCTTTTGTCATGCCATCTTTTAACTCTTTCTTTGAATAACTTTGCATTTTCATAAGCTTGGGTTCTCCATTCATCTAATGAGCTAATACCAAATAACCTCTTTTCACCAGCAAGTTTGAAATCATAGTTGAGTTCCTTAACTGCCCAGAATGCTTTATGTTTTAACTCAAGAGGCAAATGACAAGCTTTTCCATAAACCATTTTATAAGGAGACATACCATAGGATTTTTATATGCTGTTCTATAAGCCCAAAGTGCATCATCTAATTTCTTAGACCAATTCTTCCTGGACCTATTAACAGTCTTTTGCAAAATTAATTTTATTTCTCTATTGCTGAGTTCAACTTGACCACTAGACTGAGGATGATAGGGTGATGCAATTCTACGGTTAACATCATACTTAGCAAGCATTTTACGGAAAGCGCCATGAATAAAGTGTGAACCGCCATTAGTCATTAAATATCTAGGGACTGCAAACCTTGGGAAAATAACTTCCTTAAGCATTTTAATAGAGGTGTTGTGATCAGAATTACTAGTTGGAATAGCTTCTACCCATTTAGTAACGTAATCAACATCAACCAAAATATGTGTATACCCATTAGAGGAAGGAAAAGGTCCCATGTAGTCAAATCCCCAAACATCAAAAGGTTCAACAACAAGTGAATAATTCATAGGCATTTCTTGATGCTTACCGATATTACCTATTCTTTGGCATTCATCACAAGATGAGACAAACTTACGGGCATCCTTGAAGAGAGTAGGCTAATAAAATCCAGATTGCGATACCTTGTGAGCAGTTCTATCCCCAGTATGATGCCCTAGATAAGCCTCGGAGTGACATTTTCATAGGATTTGTCCCTGTTCATGCTCAGGTACACAATGTCTAATAATACCGTCTACTCCTTCTTTATAAAGATGTGGGTCATCCCAAAAGTAATGTCTTAAATCATAGAAGATTTTTTCTTTTGTTGATAAGTAAAGTTAGGTGGCAAATATTTAGCAACAATGTAATTAGCATAATCAGCATACCAAGGAGTACTATGAGAAACATTTATTGCAGCTAACTGCTCATCAGAAAAACTATCATCAATTGGTAGTGGGTCATCAAGTACATTTTCAAGCCTAGACATGTTATTGGCTACGGGGTTCTCAGCTCCTTTTCTATCAATGATATAGATCAAATTCTTGCAATAAGAGAACCCAACGAGTAAGTCTAGGCTTAGCATCTTTCTTTTCCATAAGATATTTAATAGCAGCATGGTCTGTGTGAATAGTGACTTTAGAATCAACAATATAAGGTCTAAATTTATCACAAGCAAACACCACTACTAAGAATTCCTTTTCAGTAGTAGCATAATTTCTTTGAGCACTATCTAGAGTTTTACTAACATAGTAAATAACATTCAATTTCTTATCAACTCTTTACCCTAGAACAACACCAACAGCACAATCACTAGCATCACACATAATTTCAAAACGTAAGTTCCAATCAGGTGGTTGAACAATAGGTGCATATACTAAGGCTTTCTTAAGTGTTTCAAAGGATTCGAGACAATCATCATCAAAAACAAAAGGAATATCCTTTTGCAAGAGACTAGTAAGAGGCCTTGAGATTTTGGAAAAGTCTTTGATAAATCTCCTATAGAAACCAGCATGACCTAGGAAACTACGAATGCCTTTGTTGTCCTTAGGACATGGCATCTTCTCAATTGCATCAACCTTGGCTTGGTCCACTTCAATACCACTTTCATAAATTTTATGACCCAAGACAATGCCTTCATTAACCATAAAGTGGCACTTCTCCCAATTCAAGACGAGATTTGTTTGTTCACATCTATGCAAAACTCGCTCAAGATTGCTTAAACAATCATCAAAAGACTTCCCATAAACAGATAAGTCATCCATGAAAACCTCAACAATCTTTTCACAAAAATCAGAGAATATAGCCATCATGCATCTTTGAAAGTAGCACGTGCATTACATAAACCAAAAGGCATATGCCTATAAGCATAGGTTCCAAAAGGACAAGTAAAAGTGGTCTTTTCTTGATCAGGTTGAGAAACAGGTATTTGTAAAAAGCCAGAATATCCATCAAGGAAGCAAAAATGTGTGTGCTTAGATAGTCATTCAAGCATTTGATCAATAAAAGGCAAAGGGTAATGATCTTTTCTAGTTGCTTTGTTTAATTTTCTAAAATCAATTACCATTCTATAGCCAGTAACAGTTCTTTGTGGAATAAGGTCATTCTTATCATTAGGAACAACAGTTATACCTCCTTTCTTAGGGACACAATGAACAGGATTTCCCCATCCACTATCAGCTATAGGATAGATTATACGTGCTTCCAGAAGTTTTAGTATTTCCTTTCTTACCACTTCTTTCATCTTCGGATTTAACCGACGTTGGTGATCAACAACTGGTTTAGCATCAGGTTCCATGTTAATCTTATGCTGACATAGAGTGGGACTAATGCCCTTTAAATCATCAAGAGTATATCCAATTGCAGCTTGGTGCTTCCTTAGAACCTTCAATAATCTTTCTTCTTCATGTTCTGTAAGGTTAGCACTAATAATAACATGATATATTTTGTTTTCATCAAGATAAGCATATTTCAAAGTGTGTGGCAATTGTTTTAACTCAAACACAGGATCACCTTTAGGTGGAGGAGGACCTCCAAGAGTTTCAATAGGCAAATTGTGTTTAAGTAGAGGACGTTGTTCAAAGAAAATTGTATCTATTTCATTTCTTTCAGGCATATGTAAATCATTTTCATGGTCCAGTAAATATTTCTCTAGAGGATCAGTAGGTGTCACAACAATAGAAGCAAGACCAATTAATTCATCCTTACTAGGCAATTCTTTTTCATGAAGATTCCTACTAAACTTGAAAAAATTAAACTCATGAGACTCATGACCAAAACTAACACAAACAATTTGCTTCTTACAATCTATCTTAGCATTAACTGTATTCAAGAAAGGTCTACCGAAGATAATGGGACATAAGCCATCTTGTGGGGAACCAAGAACAAGAAAATCAGTAGGGTATTTCATTTTCCCAACAAGACTTCAACATCTCTAACAATCCCAATTGGTGATATAGTATCTCTATTAGCAAGTTTAGTAGTGACATCAATGTCTTCTATTTCTGCAGGTGTTATGTCATTCATAGTTTCTTGGTAAAAAGAGTAGGGAATAGCACTCCCACTAGCACCTATGTCACATAAACCATGATAGCAATGATCTCCTATTTTAATTGAAATAATAAGCATGCCCACAACGGGTCTATGTTTATCTTTTCTATCAGGTTTGGCAATTCTAGCAGCCTCTTCATTAAAGCAAATAACATGCCCATCTACATTTTCTTCCAAGAGATCCTTTACCATAGCAATATTGGGTTCTACTTTAATTTGCTCATCTAGTTTAGGTGTTCTAATATAACTTTTGTTAACCACAGTTGAAACTTTAGCATGTTCCTTTATCCTAGCAGGGAAAGGTGGTTTCTCAATATAAGTAGAAGGAACAACTAGATCAACATTATAAAGTATAGTTTCTTCTTTAACTGGTACCGGTTCTTTAATTTCTTCTTTAATAGGTGGGTTATATTTAAACCACTTCTTTGTAGGGAGTTCAACATGGGTAGCAAATGATTCACAAAAGGAGGCTACTATCTCAGAGTCATGGCCATATTTAGTGCTAAATTTTTGAAAAGCATCGGTATCCATAAAAGATTTAACACGATCATATTTAAGTTTAATACCTGACTCTTTACCTACGTCAAGTTCCCAATCTTCAGAGTTGCGTTTAATTCTTTCCAAAATATCCCACCGGAATTCAATAGTCTTCTTCATAAAAGAACTAGCACAAGAAGTATCAAGCATGGTTTGGTCATTACGAGAAAGCCGAGCATAAAAATTCTGGATAATAATTTCTCTTGAGAGTTCATGATTGGGGCATGAATATAACATTGACTTAAGCCTCCCCCGAGATAGAGCGATACTTTCTCCTTCATGAGGCCAAAAATTATATATATAATTCCGATCACGATGAACTAGATGCATATGATAATTTTTTTGGTGGGACTCCAATTTCAAACGATTCCAATTCCATGATCCAATATCAACGCATAGCCTATACCATGCCAATGCTTTTCCCTTCAAAGATAAAGGGAAAACCTTTCTCATAACTTCATCCCCGGGTAAACCAGCAATCTTAAACAATCCACAAATTTGTTCCACATATATCAAGTGCATGTCAGGATGTTCAGTTCCATCTCCTGCATAAGGATCAACTAGCAGTTGTTCTATCATACCCGAAGGGATTTCATAATCAATATTTTCAGTAGGTGCAGCGGGTTGAGGGGTAGCTAATTGTGGTTCCGGACGGGTTGAAAATACCCCGAACAAACCCTCAAAGGATTTTTCCCATAGTAACAAGTGACAGTAAATTTCAGCACATTATATGAATGTTTCCTTACCGAATTCCACTAACCAAAGGCGCTTCACTCCTCGGCAACGGCGCCAAAAAATAGCCTTGATGACCCACAAGTATTGGGGATCAATTGTAGCTCTTTTCGATAAGTAAGTGTGTCGAACCCAACGAGGAGCAGAAGGAAATGAAAAGTAGTTTTCAGTAAGGTAATGTCTGCAAGTGCTGTAAGTAGCGAGTTGTTTGATAGCAAGATAATTTGTAACGAGCAAGTAATGATAATAGAAAAAAGTATGCAGCAAGGTAGCCCAATCCTTTTGAGGAAAAGGACAGCCCAAAACGGTCTCTTATGATAAGCAAAGCATTCTTGAGGGTACACGGGAATTTCATCTAGTCACTTTCATCATGTTGGCTTGATTTGTGTTCGCTACTTTGATAATTTGATATGTGGGTGGATCGGTGCTTAGGTGTTGTTCTTACTTGAACAAACCTCCTACTTATGATTAACCCTCCCGCAAGCATCCGCAACTATGAGAAAAGTATTAAGAATAAATTCTAACCATAGCATTAAACTTTTGGATCCAATCGGTCCCTTACGGAATAGTGCATAAACTCGGGTTTAAGTTTCTGTCACTCTCGCAACCCACCATCTAATTACTACTCCACAATGCATTCCTTTAGGCCCAAATATGGTGAAGTGTCATGTAGTCGACGTTCGCATAACACCACTAGAGCAATCACAACATGCATACTATCAAAATATCGAACACATATCAAATTCACATGATTACTTGCAACATGATTTCTCCCGTGACCTCAAGAACAAAGGTAAATACTCACAAGTGATGAACATGCTCAAGATCAGAGAGGTAATATATAGCATAATGGATCTGAACATCTAATCTTCCACCAAATAAACCATATAGTAATCAACTACAAGATGTAATCAACACTACTAGTCACCCACACACACGAATCTATAGTTCCGGTAACAAGATTGAATACAAGAGATGAACTAGGGTTTGAGATGAGATGGTACTGTTGAAGATGTTGATGGAGATTTACCTCACCAAGATGGGAGAGTGGTTGGTGATGATGATGACGGTGATTTCCCCCTCCGGGAGGGAAGTTCCCCCGGTGGAATCGCTCCGCCGGAGGGCAAAAGTACTCCTGCCCAAGTTCCACCTCGAGACGGCGGTGTTCCGTACCGAAAGCATTCTCCTTGATTTTTCTAGGTCAAAATGACTTATATACCATAAGATGGGCACCGGAGGTGAGTCGAGGAGGCCACAACCCACCAGGGCGCGCCTGGTGGGCCTGGCGCACCCAGGTGGGTTGTGCCCACCTGGTGGCCCCCTCTGGTGTTTATTGACTCCATTATTTATTAAATAATCCATAAAAATTCTCCGTGAAGTTTCAGCTTGTTTGGAGTTGTGCAAAATAGGTGGCCTGACGTAGCTTTTCTAGGTCCATATTTACAGCTGCCAGAATTCTCCCTCTTGGTGTGTTCCTTGAAAATTATGAGAGAAAATGCATTAGAATTACTCCAAAAATCATTATTATGGATAAAAACATTATAAATAATAGTAAGAAAACATGATGCAAAATGGACGTATCAGACATAGTGTCCGGAGAGACCGACACTCACTCCTCCCACGACGAAGAAGAAGAAGAGGAGGAGGAAAGCGACTTCCCTGTCAAGGCGAGAGGGGAAGAAGAGGGAGCCCCCCGTAGACACAGGAAAGGGGGCTCCTAGGAAGAAACTGAACATCCCAGACAGCTCGTACTCAACATCCGAGCACAGTTTTTGGGTACAGCCGAGGGTCAAGCCTCTAGCGAAATTGTAAGTATTTGACTTTCGTTGTTGTGTTCGGTTTAATCAACTATCCTCGTTTAAGAAATTTTATTTATTACTTTGCAGTCCTCCCTGCATATTCCCCAGTGTACAACTATCGCCAGGGAGCTCTCTGCCAGCTGATATGACGGAGAGTGACACGCTGCCACGGGCCCAATCTCCCGTCCTAGGGGACACCGAGGTGTCCTCCCTACGGGCGTCTCCTACACGAGGAGGTGGGAGCGGGGTGGGCGAGAAGGTGTTCGAGGTCAATGCCTCGGTCACCATCAGCCAAGGGGAAGCAGTCCCTATGGCCATCGATAGCAGGGAGTCCAAGCAATTCGGGACGCCATCGAACACTATTTCGGAGGCTAGTATGGCTCCGAAATCGGGAAGACAACCCCCTACGATAGGGGGAGGAGCATCAGCTCCAACAGCACCCTCCATCAATCCAGAGGCGCCGAACACGCTGGAGGAAGCACTGCAAGGTGCTTCCATCGTGGCGGAACACCGCACCCTGATGGGTGCGGTCATGGGAATGATTCAGTAGGCCAAAAGCAAGCTGAATGAAGCCTTCAACAGCCTACTAATGGGTTTTGAGGTATGTGATGTAATATTCTAAAATAACTTTTATGTTTTATATGTATAGGATAACAAACCTGTATACGAACAGTAGCCCCTGATGCTTTGTTTGATTCTGAAAAGAATCAGACAGAGGATCCATATAATATCATATAAAAGGCCTTATGTTTGAACATGCTTCCCTGGTAGTGGCTTCTGCCCAGGCCTTGGAGGTTTCCGAGGTCAATCGGAAGCTTCAACTAGCTGACAAGGAGCTTGACCGCGTAAATAAGTGGTTTGATGAAATGCAAGGTATGCGGACTTTCAAAAATTTATTATGTCAAAAGACGATATGTTTGATTGTTAGAGTATGAACTCATTGTGCGGTGTGATTATGTCACAGTTGGCGTAGCTAAGGTCGAGACCCTCAAAGGCGCTCTTGCATAGGCCGAGATGGAGAAAGCAACCGCTGACAAAGCGGCTGCCGAGATGGAGGCCGAACATGCCTCCCGCCGACAGCATGAGTCGCGGGTGGCCGAAGTCGAACAAGAGATGCGAGATGCTATTCGCAAGTGCGAGGAGCTAAAGCAGAAGAATTCGGATCAAGCATCCTAACTCAACAAGGTTGTTAATGCTGCCAAGGAGGCGCGGAGCAAGTCGCGCAGTGCTCGCGAGGAGATCAAACAGGCACGGCAGATAGCGGCTGGTAAGGTCTTTCTTCTGCAGAGTATCTTTGGTGGTCAGAAGTATCTTTTGCTAACGCGATTGTGGAGTTCTCCAGGCGTGTTTGCGGATCGCCCGAAGAGCATCGCCGATGCCACCCAATTCTTCAGAGCCCAGGAGGGTAATAGCACGGAGAAGCTGTTCTAGTTGCCATTCCTTGCGCCAGAACATCTAGTACCTCTGAACGAACAGATGAAGCAGCTGGTCGAGCTGCACAACATGGCGGGTGCAGCCATGAAGGACGTAATAGTCCAGCTCTGGCCCGCCGAACCAATCCCGAGTAGTTACTTTGGCTTTGTGAAGTGGCTCGTTGATGCGAGGCCGCGGGTCGACGTTGTGAAGCATTCGTCCTGTATAGAAGGTACACGAATGGCCCGTGCCCGTGTCAAGATGCACTGGGTGAAGATGAAGGTCACCGAAGTGGCGACTGCTGGCCCGCCCAAGGGCAAGGATCATCGGAGGCTGGAAAGGTACTTCGATGACGTCCTAGAAGGAGCCTGTATTGTAGAGGGCTAGTGCTCAAAGGATGTAGCCTTTGAGTAATTGTATTCAGGTTGTAAAGACTACGCTTATGAACTGATATTTATATATTTTTGCGCCTTATATTTCAAGTGACTTTTCCTCCTGTGCGGCTGTTTATTATATCAGAAAGTTTCTAGTCATCGGCTTCAGCCCCCATGTAGATGCCACAGGGGTGTTCAGTATTGCGCGTGATCACTCTTTACCCAACGTCTTGGTCCATAAAGGAGGTGTCCGCGGAGCGAACCAGGCAATCAGACTATACAGCTTTAGTGCTTTCACTTAGCCATATGAGCTTGACTTGTGGGGCTAAGTACTAGCCCCTGGTGCGTGTGCGGCTATCCGGACTACGGTGCCCACTTTACGCGACTGGACGAAGACCAGCCCCTCGTATAACATGGAGTAGATCGCTAACGATCATAGTATAACACTTGGTCGCCGAATTGCCGACCAGCTCTCGCTTATCAGGACAGTCAGTTTCGACTTTATCCACTGAGGTACTTGACCGGATGAACAAGAAATACAACTGCAGTTGTTCTCCCTTTACTACCTTAGCCGAAAAATGCATAACATAAGGTGGTAAGCACAGGAGCTGGGCAACCCAACTATAGACCCAAGACATGATTCGGAGCCAATGCATACAACGCAATATCCGGGATGCCGAACAGTTCCCTATAGGTATTCGAACTTGATGCACATGTGGCAATCTGAGGTGGGGAGAGAATGCAGATGGTAATAAAGTAAACTCCAAACAAATTGGAACCAAACTGCTTCTTTTATATCCCGTTTAATATGGCGAGCCGCTTGGTTAAATATAATGCCAATAGCATCTTGGGAATTTTACATGCCAAAAAGAAGAAGAGTAAATAAAGGGAAAGGTTTACACACAGCCCAAAATTAGCGATTTGAAAATCTCGATGGGGCCCTGCTGCACGTCTGCGCCATTTTTCCTATGTAACGTGTCCTTGAGGGAGAGAGGTTTGATGGCTGCCTATGAAAAAGGAAGGGGAACTCTGAGAAAGAATGCCCTACACAACCAAAGATTAGGTGGGTTCTTTTGATGAACCTTTAAATAAAATATATTGTATAGTCCGAATAGGGTCAAGCCGAACTACAGACTGTTACTATGCAGTGTGCCCCCGGCGCTGTCCAAGGTATTTTGAGGGCATAATTGTGTACACGAGGTACATATGCTACCACCTTGTAAGGCAGTCGGCGGAGGCGTAACTGCTAATCAAGCTCATGTTCTTCTGAGCTGCCGCATTGTAGTGCAGGCCGGACACGTTTAGCAGTGTCTATGGTCTTGAAGACCGATGAACTATTCGGCTTGAATAGGCCGCCTTGAACTTCGGCTGCTAGGGCCGCAGTGTCATCCTCCCTTTGGAGGGATCGCTCCATGTTTCCATTGACTATGATGACGCCGCGTGGTCCAGGCATTTTAAGCTTCAAGTAAGCATAGTACAAGACTGCATTAAAGCAGGCGAAGGCCATTCTACCAAGTAGTGCATGATAGCCACTTCGGAAAGGAGCGATGTCGAAGATTAACTCTTCGCTTTGAAAATTGTCTAGACAGCGGAATACCACTACCAGTGTTAATGAGCCCATGCAGCGAGCCTCTACGCCGGGTATCACTCCTTTAAAGGTAGTGCTGCTAGGCTTGACTCTTGATGGGTCTATCCCCATCTTACAGACGGTGTCTTGATATATCAAGTTTAGACTGCTACTGCCATCCATAAGGACTCGAGTAAGATGATATCCATCGATTATAGGATTGAGCACTAGGGCCGCCAAATCTCCGTGAAGGATATTGGTTGGGTGATCCCTACAATCAAAGGTGATCTGTGAGGCCCTAGATGCGATTCTATCTCGACACTAGATAAAACTTGTGATTGAGGCACAACCGCATTTCGGGCGCTTAGCAAGATGGATATCATTACATCGTACCATTACATAAATACATTGGGATACAACAAATCATACAAGTCACATGAATACAACAATATCAAAACAAGACATCCGACTACGGATGCAAACATGAAACGCACACGACATCCATCTGCTATCCCAGGCTGCCGACCAGGAACCTAACCCAAGACTGATGAAGTGGAAGAAGAAAGAACTCCAAAAGGTAACATCGCTCTCACGTCAAGTCATCGGAAACCTGCACCTGCACCTATTGTTGTAGTATCTGTGAGCCATGAGGACTCAGCAATCCCATAACCATGTGTATCAAGACTAGCAAAGCTTAATGGGTATGGAAAAGGATAGTGGTGAGGTTGTAGTAGCGGCTAAGCAATATATGGTGGCTAACTTACGAGTACAAGAATAAGATGAGCATCTACGCAAACGGTTGCAAACTAGTA
Source organism: Secale cereale (assembly GCA_902687465.1). Lineage (NCBI taxonomy): Eukaryota > Viridiplantae > Streptophyta > Magnoliopsida > Poales > Poaceae > Secale > Secale cereale. The sequence continues at coordinate 788,162,165 of LR738715.1, read as the reverse complement.
AAGATCGCTAAAGATCCTGAACTACTTACGAGTCAAACATAACCCCACCGTGTTCTCTTCTCAAAGCGAAAAGAGACAGTCACGGTTACTCACGCGGTTGTGTATTTTATTTCGGATCCTCTGTCAAGTTTTCTACAACCGGACATTAACAAATTCCCATCTGCCACATAACCGCGGGCACGGCTTTCGAAAGATCAAAACCCTGCAGGGGTGTCCCAACTCAGCCCATCACAAGCTCACGATCTGCGGAGTCGCAACTCCAAGGTGGGAAGACCCGAGTATTCTCGGAATCGCGTGCTCAAGATATTTTGACAAAGGTAAAACAAATCCAGCAAGACCTCCCGACGTGCCGACACCCTGATAAGAGCCGCGCGTATCTCGTCTCAGGCCACGATCGGATTGTCCAAACTTCCGGTAGACCAAAATACCAGAGTTGCCCCTGGCGGTCACCGGCGGTTGACAGGTTTGGACCAACACTCATGAGGAGCACTGGCCCGGGGGTTGATTAAGAGTCCTCGGGTGCTAGCCGGTTGTCGGGGGAAACTGTCCACCACGAGCACCTATGGGACCGGAGCCCCTTGTTTGTACGGTAAGGGAGCGGAGGGAGCACAAAGAGCAGATCGTGGAGAGCACGCGGACAGTTTACCCAGGTTCGGGCCGCGACGGACGCGTAAAACCCTACTCCTGCTTAGTTTGTATTAAGTGTTGGAGAGCTCGGGAGCTTGAAGAACTAGCTACACCGAGCGAATGAGCGATCTAGGTTCCGAACCCCTTCTACGTTGTGCATGGGCCTCCTTTTATAGCTCAAGGGGTCACCGACAGGTGTCAACGTAGGAGAAAGGGGTAAAAATGTAACTTTGGTGGTAGTTGTAACAGTGCGGGAATAGTGGATGAACAGTGGATGAACAGTGGTCATCACCTACTTTGACAGTGGGGGACAAGAGCATTAAATGCCCGTCACCGTCGACCCCAAAAGCGCCCGCCCTTGCGTCTCTGTTTGCCATGGCGATGGCTTCATCACCGTGGAGTGCCACCGTGTCCCCCCAGGCTGCACAGCCATCCGCCACGCGTCCCTGGAATGGCCCCAGGGCGACGCGTGGTTCGATGAGCTGGAGCGCGGGCACACAGCGTATCTCTCCCCGGCAAGCACCTTGCCGGGGGCTTGACCTTGCCGGGCCCGGAAGCTTGCCGGGCCGTGAAGCTTGTCGCTCCCCGGGCCCTGCCGGGGCGCATGCTGCGCCGAGGCATGTCTTCTGAAATGTAACCTTCTAGTCTTCCTGGCAAGCTCCTCTTGCCAGGGTCTTGTGTAAATGAGGTGGTCTTGAGCCTGGGACGGCCTTCCCGGCAAGCTCCACTTGCCGGGGCCTTGATCTTCTGTTTTGTATACTTTGTTTTTGAATGGCTTTATATGGATCAGAAAGGTCTCCGGCAAGCACGTGGTAGGCCCTGCCGCGGGAAGCTGCTACTGCCCGTGCACAAGTTGGGGTACTGAGGTACCCCTACCTTAGTACACCGACAGGAGCCCCCGGGCCTGGGCCACACACGGGGCCGAGCGCTGTTGGGCCAGGCCCAAAACAGTGCACGGGCACGCCGAATCCCCTTCCGCATCCGCCGCGTCCCCCCGTAACGGCACGCGTCGATTGCGGCGTCGTGGGAGGGAACGTGGCCATGTTCTTTAATGAGGAAATGCGGAGCGTCCCCCACTTCCCCCTTAAAAGCAGAGGAAGCAGGGGCCGTTACCTTACCTCGTCTTCATTGCTTCTTCTATCTCCAGAAATTCCCCTTTGCGCTCCGCCTCCACACCTCCTCCGCCGTCTCTTGCATCTGCGGCGCCGCCGGACTCCTTGCTCCCCTTTCCCTCGCTGCCTCCGCCATGGCCCCGAAGACCGAGAAGGCGAAGGCGGAGAAGGCCAAGAAAGAGAAATCTGAGCAGGCGGCGAGGCTTGCTCTCCTGCGGAAGAGGAATGTCGTCTTCGCGCCAAGGCTCAGCGCGCGGGAGCTCTGGAACAAGTACTACTTGTTCTGGGCCAAGAAGACCAAGGCGCATCCTCGGACCAGAGTCTATCCCGCCGCCGCCAAGGATATGTACCCCGGCGGGTATTTCTTCTTCGCTGTTTTCTTCCACTGCGGCCTTTGTCCTCCCTTCTCTGAATTTTTCTGCGATATCATGAACACCTACAACCTCCACCTTTTAGACTTCACCCCCAACGCCATCCTCATGATGGCGGTTTTCGCACATTTGTGCGAAAACTATATTGGGATCTATCCAAATGTAGCGTTTTTTAGGCATTTCTTTACGCCTAGAGTAGAGGCCGGCGCTCCCCTCTCCGGGGGTATCTCTTGGGTCTTCCGCTTGAACAAGAAGGAATCCTATCTGCAAGGGGAACTCCGCGGCAAGTGGGAGGAGTGGCGCGTAGATTGGTGCTGGGTAGTAGAGGAGGAGCCGCAGTCCTTCACCGCGCCGCGCACAACTGCTATAGTGCGCGGCAGGGACTGGAGTGAGCTGGACTCGGACGACATCAAGCTCAACGTCGCCCTTGTCAGAATTCTTCGTCTCCGGGTAGCCAAGTTGACCATCGGAGAAGTAGGGGCAGACTTCCTCCGCCGCCGCATTGCCCCTCTACAGGAGAGGAAGAGGCCAGCATGGGAGTACGGCAACGCGGCGGACATTATGAGATTGCGCCCAGGACTGAACTTCAATTTCACGTCGCTGGAGCTGAAGGGGATGGTCCGGGAGCTTTTTAAGCATGACCCGGCCCACCCGGAATGGTTTAGAGCTCCCCGGGGAGTGGTGCCCCTATGCAACAGCACGGCCCGGGATCCCTTACGCGCAATGATGCCCGCATGCGACTCGCATGGCGTCGACCCAACGTGGATAGCGCCCAAGCCGGATGCCATCATGAGCTTCTTCGACAACTTGGTGGAGGTGCCGAAGAACAAAGAGGAGATCAAGGGTCTCACCCGGGCCACCACTGATCGGGAGATTGCTTATATAGCTTCCCGGGTAGAAGAGGCCGCCGCAGCGGCAGCGGCAGGAGAGTTCGGGTTCACGGTTGAAGAGGCAGAGGCTGCGGAAGCGTCGTGCCAAGCAGAGGAGGCGGAGATCCGCAGGCTGCTTAAGCTTCCGCCCGACGAGCTCGCCGGGGTCCCCTCTCTGAGGTATGCTGGGATCCCCGGGATCGTGACTGAGGCCGCCGCGAGGGGCGACGTTGCCGGAGGGAGCGGAGGTGCCGGAGGGAGCACGGTCGCAGGGCAGGGCGCTGGGCCCAGCGAGCCGGCCGAGGAGGAGGAGGAGGAGGAGGAGGATGCCGGGGTCGGCGAGGACTCCGGTGGGTCTCTGGGGCTCGACGACGACGCCTCCTCGTCACCGGAGACCTCCCCGCCTCGGGCAAGTCCCAGGCGATCTCCGCTGAAGCGCCTCCGCAAGGCGACGACGGCGACGAGGGCGCAGGCGCCCCGACAACAACCAGCTCGCCGGGCGGCGCGAGCTACCCGGGGGAGCCAAGCTGCGACGGGAGCGCCCGGCGCACCAACCGCGGCGGAGGCGCCCCGCACACAGGCTACGGCGGAGGCGCCCCACACGTCAGCGCCAAGCGGAGGAGGGTCTTCTCAGAGCGGAGCGGCTGCTCCGCCTGCTCCCCGGGCCTCGGCGTCCACAGGGGCCGGGTCTTCGCAGCCCCCAGCCCCGGGGACCGCCAAGCGCCCGAGGGAGCCTTCCCCTCCTGCTCCTCGCGCGGACGCGCCTCAGGTGGAGTTCGACTTCTCGGCCCTGAGCGACGACGACGACGACGAGGAACAGGAGTAAGGACTTGTATTCTGTAGCTTCTTCAATTCTGTCTTGATTCTTCCGTTGGTGATTCTGATCTTGCTTCTTGCTTTAATTTCAGGACCCTGGCCCAGCGAGCGGCGAAGAAGGCCAAGGTTTCCGTAGTCGAGGTCGAGGACGACTCGCCCGTCGCGGCGACAGGGGACGCGCCGGCGACGAGCTTGCCGGACCCGAGCGCCGCTCCGAGGAGCAGCCCCCAGCGCAAGTCTGGTTTCGATCTTTCCGCTCGTCGGGCGCGCTTGAGGATTTTGTTTGTACTAACATCTTGTTGTTTTTGTTCTGTCTTGATTGTCTTGTGCAGAGGTGGAGCCGCAGCCACAGGGGCGCCCGGAGACCACTCCCGAGGAGCCGCAGGCCCCGCCGTCCCCGCCAAGGACGAACTCTCCGGCGAGGGAGAGCGCTCCGCCAAGGGCGGGTACTCCGCCAAGGGCGAGTACCCCGCCGAGGGCGAGCAGCCCGGCGAGGGTGGCCACCCCGCCAAGGGAGAGCTCCCCGGCGAGGGAGCCTGTCGTCGACGAAGTCCGCCAAGGTAAGTTTTGTAACCTTGTCTTCTTGGATTCGTCTTTTTTGGATATTTGCTTGAACTTTTTCTTTTTCTTCTTCTTCTAGATCCTCCTCCCCCAGAGCAGATGGAGACGGAGGTCGTCGTCGAGGAGGAGGCGGGCGGCGGCGACGGCAACGCCACTGCTACTGATGGCAGGGCGGGAGCCGACGAGCCCGCCGCGGAGGAGACTGCTCCAACCACAGATGCTGCGACCGAGGAGGGGGACGGCGACCGCACTGCCGGCCCGGAGGCGGCAGGAGCATCGAGTGCTGCACCGGCCGCCGACCCCTCCGCCGGAAAGGAGCAGTCGGGCTTCTACCTCGAGGCTCCCAACGGCGTCTTCATTCAGGTGCCGTGGGGATCCTCGTCGTGAGCCCCCGTGGAGGGAGAGGCCTTTGATGGAGAGGTCCTCGCCTCCGCGGGGCTGAAGATTGTCGAGGCGCCTGGCGGGAGCGACGAGCCCGAGGAGGAGAAGTTGCTCCACCAGCTCCTGGCCCTTTACCGGGCCAGGCAGGCGAAGCTTGAATCTCGGGAGGCCCTCACCGCCAAGGCCACAGCAGATATGGAGAAGCGCGCCGCGGAGCTCCGCGCCGCCAACCAGGCGGCCCTCCGCGACCTGGCGGAGGAGCGCGAGAGGCTTGCCGACGAGTACCAAGAGTGGCTCCTGGAGAAGGCCGAAGCCGAGGAGCAGCAGTGACTCGCCGGAGAAGCGCTGTCTCAGCGAGAAGGGGCGCTCAACCAGCGGAAGGTCGACCTCGACTCCCACGAGGAAGACCTCACCGCCCGGGAGCAGGCCCTTGGCGGAGAACTGAAAGAAGCGAAGGCCGCCGCCGCCACCGCAGAGACCGCCAAGAAGGATCTCGAGGCCAAAGTGGCGCAGCTGGAGGAATTCCTGAGGGCGAGCACGGAGAGGGTCACCGCGCTCAACATAGAGCGCGAGAAGGACGCCCACACTAATTCTGAACTCCAGGTGCGCCTCTCCAAGCAAGGCGACGAGCTGAAGGCCGCCAAGGACTCAATTGCAGATCTGGAGCTGAAGGTCTCCACGCTGAAGGACTCGCTCGACGCCGTCCGGGACCGCGAGACCAAACTGAAGGACGAGCTCCGCAAAGAGCGAGGCCTGGTGGAGAGCGCCACTACTGCAACCAACAACTTCCGCCAGACCGTCGAGGTATGGACTGAGGATCTGGTGGCTTCTGCAGCTAGCATCGACAAGGAGCTGATGGCGCTGAGGGTTGAGCATCTCATATACTCTCCGGATCCAAACCTCCCCCACAGCGCCAAGCTCAGCCTTTTCTTCAGAGGGGTCGCGCCGGCTCTTGCAAATCTTCAGAAGAAGCTTCCCGCGCAACTGGCTGAGGAGTCACGCCAGCTCTGCGCGGGAACTTTGGAGCGTGTCCTGACAAAGATAGTGTACCGCAATCCTGGCATAAACCTCGTCAACGTTCTCCGCAGCTTGCCGGCCGACGCGGATATGGAGGCGCTGAAGGCGCAGGTCGCCCACATTATCGCCAAGGTGAACAAGATCTCCAGGGTTGAAGGCGACCGCGTAGATTAGGCCTCCTCCTTTTTATTTCCTTTGTTACTGCAAAGTGTGCCATGGACACAAGCTTATCAGTGATTGCGACAAGTTATCCCTTGTAATATATTATCTTATTTTGATCAATCAGTGCAATGTTATCTCCCTTGTTTTGGTCCTCTACTTTGTATGCCTTCAACCCTACGCTTCTAGGGAACTTGCCGGCAAGGGGCCCTTGCCACGAGCGCTGAGTGCTGGACTCTGAGCAGCCTGCTGGCCAAGGTCTTACCGGCAAGCAACCTTGCCGCAGCTAGTCGCAACGCACTTAGCTTGCTGAGCGAACTCGAAAACGAAACAAGGGCGCGACACTTGTCGCAGCTCACTTAAGTCGTTGAGCGTACTCGAAAACAAGATAAGGGTGCGGCTAGCCATGGGTAGGTTCCTCCGCGCACAGGTTTTCCATACAAAGTGTGGTTGTTCAAGGAAGATAACCAAAATTTAAAAATTTGAATTGCTCAAATTTTGGTAACTTAGCTTTCATATATTGCTTGCTTCCCGGTAAGGCTTCTCTTTCTTGAACAGCACTTGGTTCGTCCTCCATCTCCTTCCCCCCCGGCAAACTTGTGCGCGAGGAACGTTCCTTCTGCTTATGAGGGAAAGAAAAAGAGGAGGGAGACAAGTATACGGCCTTTCGGCGTGCTGATGCTTACCGGATACGTGTGTTGCACAAAGTGCCAAATAATGCATGCAAATAACGTGGAAAAGCATGGAAAAGGCAAATAGTGCAAAACTCAAAAACTTTACTGATGCACGGGATCTGCGCCCGGCTTTGTACAAAGGGTTACATGCAACAGCGGCAAGGCTTGTACAAAAGGTGGTTGCCGGAGCGGATCACGACAACCGCGCCTTATGGGTGAAACTTGCGAAGATGCTCTATGTTCCAGGAGTTGCTCACCGGTAAGCCTTCTTCGGTCTCAAGGCGGACAGCGCCGGGCCTCGTGACTTGTCTCACCCGATAAGGGCCTTCCCACTTCGGCGTCAACTTGTTGGAATTCTTGGCGGACTGAACACGCCGAAGAACAAGGTCGCCTTCCTCGAGACTCCTGGCCTTAACCTTGCGGCTATGATAGCGGCGCAAGGCTTGCTGGTACCGAGCAGCTCGTACAGCAGCCTGGAGACATTCCTCCTCGAGGAGCAATGCATCATCTTGCCGCAGTTGCTCTTGCTCGAGCTCATCGTAAGCGAGCACTCGAGGAGATCCGTATACGAGTTCCGTGGGGAGAACTGCCTCTGCTCCATAGACTAGAGCAAAGGGTGTCTGTCCGGTGGCTCGATTTGGTGTCGTTCTGATTGACCAAAGAGCCGCCGGTAATTCCTCTATCCAGTTTCTTCCGCACTTGCGCAGCCTGTCAAAGGTCCTTGTCTTGAGTCCGCGCAGCACTTCAGCATTGGCCCTCTCCGCTTGACCATTGCTCCTCGGGTGAGCAACAGAAGCGAAACAGACCTTGGCGCCAAGGTCTTGGACGTACTGCATGAAGGTGCGACTAGTAAATTGTGTACCGTTGTCGGTGATGATCCTGTTAGGGATTCCGAAACGGCAAACAATCGACCTGAAGAACCTGACCGCTGACTGTGCTGTCACCTTTCTCACTGGTTCCACTTCTGGCCACTTTGTGAACTTGTCGATTGCAACGTACAAGTACTCAAAGCGCCCGACGGCTCGAGGGAAGGGGCCGAGGATATCGAGCCCCCAGACCGAGAAGGGCCAGGACAAAGGGATCGTCTGGAGAGCTTGAGCTGGCTGATGAATTTGTTTGGCATGGAACTGGCACGCTTCACACTTGGTTACTTGTGCAGTTGCATCCTGGAGGGCTTCTGGCCAGAAAAACCCTTGCCGGAACGCCTTCCCGGCAAGTGCCCTTGCGCCAATGTGGTGGCCACATATGCCTCCATGTATTTCTGCCAACAGCTTCTGTCCATCTTCCCTGGAGATGCACTTCAACCTGACACCATTGAGTCTTCTTCTGTACAGCTCGTTATCCACGAACTGGTACATACTTGACTGCCTGGTTATCTTCTCTATCTCTTCTGGGTCGTGGGGAAGTTCTCCAGTTTGTAGAAAACGAACGATCTGCTGCGCCCATGCCGGAGCCCGAGGCTCAACGGCAAGGACTAAAGGCATGAGGGCCGCTGCGGGAACCCCAGCTTCCACGGCAAGAACCTCTGGTTCTGCCGGAGCGGATGGTCCCCCGGCAAGCTCGCCGGGGCGAGGCTTGTCGGGAACGATTGCTTCAATTGTACAGACCGTTGGGTCTGCAGGAGCAAACTGTTCCTCAGCGTTGTGGTTGTTGATCTTGGGGACCTTGGCGGCGGTCTCGGGGAGATCCGCCGGCAAGTAGTCGCCGGAGACCAACTTTCTCTTCTTGGGCTGCCCAATTGATGGTGTGACGGATGGCTGAGTTAGCTTGAGCAAGAAGGTCCCTGGTTCCACAGGTAACTTCATCGCAGCACACTTTGAAAGGCCATCTGCAATGTCATTCTGAGCTCTCGGGACGTGCTCCATCTGCAGACCTTCAAAGTGCTCTTCAAGTTTCCTCACTTCATCTACATAAGCTTCCATCAAAGGGCTCTGGTAACTCTTATTGACTTGCCGGACCACCAACTGAGAATCTCCCCGGACAATCAGCTTCCTGATCCCAAGTTCGGCCGCAATCCTGAGGCCGGCAAGCAAGCCTTCATACTCAGCAGTGTTGTTTGTCGCTTGCTCCCTGGGAAAGTGCATCTGGATAACATACTTGAGGTGTTCTCCGGTGGGCGCGATGAGTACCATGCCGGCACCGGCGCCTTGCAGCGAGAAGGCACCATCAAAGTACATTACCCATTCACTTGTCGCTTCTTGTACGGGTACACTTGTTTCTGGAACTTCCTCATCGGGCGTTGGGGTCCATTCAGCTATGAATTCTGCCAAAGCTCGGCTCTGGATAGTTGAAGTACTCTCAAACTTGAGACCAAAGCTTGACAGCTCCAGTGCCCACTCGACGATCCTGCCTGTTGCTTCCGGATTGTGCAATATCCTTTTAAGTGGGAAGCGAGTGACCACTGTTATCTCATGTGCTTGGAAGTAATGGCGCAGCTTTCTCGAGGCCATGAGGAGGCCGAAAAGCAACTTCTGCACCCCGGAGTATCTTCATCTAGCCCCCTGCAAGGGGGAACTCACAAAATACACCGGGCGCTGCACCATCCTCTTCCGCACTTCTCCTTGATCCTGCGCAGAGTTGTCCTTGTCGGGGCCAGAGCTTGTCGGAGGAGCCCCCTGCTTGTCGCTGGATTCGCTTGCCGGTGGTGCTGACTCCTCGTCGGCCTCCCTCTCCGCTACTAACGCAGCACTAACCACCTGGTTGGTTGCCGCTAGGTACAGCAGCAACTTCTCCTGTGGCTTAGGTGCGACAAGTATTGGAGTGGAGGATAGGTACCGTTTCAAGTCCTGCAGCGCTGCCTCCGCTTCCGGAGTCCATTTCATAGGACCTGCCTTCTTCAAGATTTTGAAGAAAGGTAGGGCGCGTTCTGCAGACTTTGAAATGAACCTACTGAGGGCAGCCACACAACCTGCAAGTCTCCTCACATCCTTGACGCGCTTCGGGGCTTCGATCTGCTCGATGGCTTTAATCTTGTCGGGGTTGGCTTCGATCCCTCTTTGTGATACAAAGAACCCGAGAAGCTTGCCGGAGGGGACTCCAAAGACGCACTTCTCGGGGTTCAATTTAAGCTGGATCTTGCGCAGGTTCTCAAATGTCTCTTCCAAATCTTAGATCAGGGTATCCTTGCTCTTGCTCTTGACCACGATATCATCCATGTAAGCCTCTACATTTCTGTGAATCTGTGGCTCAAAAGCAGTGTATACCACCCTTGCAAAGGTTGAGCCTGCATTCTTCAGTCCAAATGGCATGCGTATGAAACAATACGTGCCGCAAGGAGTGATAAATGCAGTCTTCTCTTCATCTTCCTTGGCCATGAAAATCTGATGGTAGCCTGAATATGCATCAAGGAAAGAGAGCAGCTCACATCCGGCAGTGGAGTCAACAATCTGGTCAATGCGTGGCAAGGGAAATGGATCCTTGGGACATGCTTTATTTACATCGGTGAAGTCTATACACAATCTCCACTTCCCGTTGGCCTTACGCACGACGACTGGGTTTGCTAACCACGTCGGATGGATCACGCCTCTAAGGCCCGCTTCTTCTAGCTTCTTGATCTCTTCGGCAATGAATTCTTGGCGCTCCACGGCTTGCTTCCCGACCTTCTGCTTGACGGGCCGCGCATGAGGACAAACAACAAGCTTGTGCTCAATTACCTTCCTGGGAACACCAGGGATGTCAGATGGTTGCCAGGCAAACACATCGACATTCGCCCGCAGGAAGGCAACGAGCGCGCTTTCCTATTTGCTGTCAAGTGTGGCACTGATGGTGAAGGTACCACCAGTGCCGTCCTCCTTAGCGGACACCTTCTTGGTTGCCGGTGGAGCGGTCATTCCCTTCTTGCACTTGCCGGTGGAGCTCGATGGAACGTCCTCGACGGCAGCGCAGCACTCCGAGGAGGTGCGGTTGCCGGAGTGGGTCCCAGAGCACTTGCCGGACTTGGTCTTGGTCTTCTTCCCCCCGGGAGCTTCAGCGGCAAGTGTGTCCTTCTCCGCTGCGGCTGCTGCGTCCCGGTATATCTTGTCGGCGCAGATAAGCGCGTCCTTCTTGTCGCCATGGACAGAGATGACGCTTATCGGCCCTGGCATCTTGAGTACATTGTAGGCGTAGTGGGAAGCTGCCATGAACTTGACGAGGGCAGGACGTCCAAGTATACCATTGTATGGCAACGGGATATCGGCAACATCGAAGGTTATCCTCTCCGTCCTGAAGTTCAGCTCCCCGCCAAAGGTCACTGGCAGAGTGATCTTCCCCTTGGGCTTGCTCCTCCTCGGGTTTATTCCTTGGAACGAACCGGTCTCTTCGAGCTCGCCATCTGGGATTTGGAGTTTCTTGATCACAGCCGAGGAGATCAAGTTCAGCCCGGCCCCGCCGTCAACCAACATTTTGGTGACCTTGAGGTTGCGGATGGTTGGTGAGACCAACATCGGCAAGCACCCGACCGCGGTGGTGCGGTCAGGGTGATACTCAAGATCAAAAATGATGGGCGTGCTGGACCATTTGAGGAGCCTGCGCGACTCCACGGGCGGCTCTGCTGCATTTACTTCCCGCACCCACTGCTTGAGTTGGCGGTGGGAAGTATGCAGAGAGGCGCCGCCGTCGACGCACAGGACCTGCTCGCTGTTATCTTCTTCCTCCATGTCATCGTTGTCGTCTTCTTCATCCTTGTCGCGGCCCCGGGGAGGTCGGTCTCCTTGCCGCTGCTTGGCCTTGCCGCGGCGTCCTCCCCGGCCATTGAATGGCCGCTTCTTGCTGGGCTCTCCTCCGCCACCTTGGGCCTTCTCCTTGTCGCGCCGCTCGTACTCAGCTTTCTGCTGGTCGACGAGGTATTCGACGCGTTTGCAGTTGGAGAGGTCGTGGCCCTTGGTGCGGTGGATCTTGCAATATTGCTTGTCGGAGCTGTCCTGCTTGTCGGCTGCCGCTACAGGGGCAGGCTCCTTGCCGGAGCCGTCAGCCTGTGCTTGCTTGGCGGGAGCCTCCTTGCCGGACTTCTCGACGGCAAGCACTTCCTGCTTGTTCTTTCTTCTATTGTTCCGCCGCCGGCTCTTCTTTGCCGGGGCGGCATCCTCGCTGTCGCTTCCCCCTGCGCCAGCATCCTCTCCGGGGAGTCTCCTCCCCTCTTCGGCGCGCGCGCACTTATCAGCTAGAGCGTAGAGCTCGCTGACATCCCGGATCTTGGTCATGGCCATCTCCTCACGCATGCGGCGGTTACGCATGTTCTGGTGGAACGCGCTGATAACCGCAGCAGGGTGGACGTCGGGGATGTTGTGCTGCACGCGGCTGAAGCGCTGGATGTACTTGCGCAGAGGTTCTCCTTCCTTCTGGGCCAAGATGTGGAGATCACTCTCCTGGCCGTGGGGGTTTGTGGCCGCCCGTGAAGGCGCCGACAAACTGGTGGCAAAGATCTGCCCAAGAAGAAATGGAGCCTTCCGGCAAGTGCATAAGCCAAGAACGTACGTTCGGCTTAAGCACCAGCGGGAAGTAGTTCGCCAGTATCTTCTCGTCGCGCCCCCCGGTAGGCTGCACCGCGATGGTGTAAATGCTGAGGAATTCCGAGGGGTGCGTCTTGCCGTCGTACTTCTCCGGTACGTCGGGCTTGAAGTTCTTCATGCTGGGCCACTAGACACGCCGCAGCTCACGGGTAAACGCAGGGCAGCCTGCCGCGTAGGGCAAGTCGCCTGGCTCACCGGGCGCGTGTGTGTCAACAACGGTCCCAGCCCGCTGATCTGATTGTCGCCGAGCTTCTCGGCGGCGCTCGATCGTCGTTCGAGCGTCTTCTTGTCGCCGGTCGTCAAGGACCTGGCGCTGGTCCCGACGAGCCCGCGGATCCGACGACGCCATGGAGTCGTCGTCGACGTTAATCTGGCGGGGCGGCGTCTTCTGTTTCCGCGGCGGGGAGTGCACGGTGGTTGCACCCCCGGCGGTCTTGTCGCCATCGGCCTTCGTCTTCTCGACTTGCCGTGGCCGCGAGGTCGCCGGCTGCTGCGGCGTGTCGTTGTTGGCGAAGGCGATGAGGCTTTGGATTGTTGCCCTCCAGTCTTCGGCCTTGTCCGCCGCTGGAGGGAAGTCGAGGAGCAGTTGCGCTCTTGCGAGTGCTTCTGCTGGAGAGGAGGGGAGCGGGGGCGAGCGGTGCGAGGAGCGGGATATGCTCGGACTCCTAACAGGGTTAGAAGGAGCAGTTTCCCGCCCCGGTGACCGCACCTTGCTCGTGCCCGGACGGTGGTCCGGAGCATCCCGCGATCCTCCGGTTTGCCCTTGCCTCAGCAAGTGGATGGTACCTCCTGTACCACGGCGCTGCTGGGTCGTTGTTTGCTGAGATGGACGTGGCGCGTCCACGGAGACCGAGGCTCGGTCGTCCGTCTTATCCTTGGATTTGGTGGCGCCGCGAGTCTCCTCGCCGGCGACCACCCTTCCGACGGCGTCTCCTCCACCCACCGTTGGCTCAGGTGGCGGTGGAACAGACGCGGACGGGCCTCCGACCTCCGAAGCCTTCTTCTACGGGGCCATGATGTTGTTGCTGATGAAGACGATGTAGCTGGAGAGGTTGATGAAGAATGCGCCCGCGTGAACGCCGGATCAGGTTCGCACAACCTCGACGCCCCCTACCTGGCGCGCCAAAGATGTCGGGGGAAACTGTCCACCACGAGCACCTATGGGACCGGAGCCCCTTGTTCGTACGGTAAGGGAGCGGAGGGAGCACAAAGAGCAGATCGTGGAGAGCACGCGGGCAGTTTACCCAGGTTCGGGCCGCGACGGACGCGTAAAACCCTACTCCTGCTTAGTTTGTATTAAGTGTTGGAGAGCTCGGGAGCTTGAAGAACTAGCTACACCGAGCGAATGAGCGATCTAGGTTCCGAACCCCTTCTACGTTGTGCATGGGCCTCCTTTTATAGCTCAAGGGGTCACCGACAGGTGTCAACGTAGGAGAAAGGGGTAAAAATGTAACTTTGGTGGTAGTTGTAACAATGCGGGAATAGTGGATGAACAGTGGATGAACAGTGGTCATCACCTACTTTGACAGTGGGGGACAAGAGCATTAAATGCCCGTCACCGTCGACCCCAAAAGCGCCCGCCCTTGCGTCTCCGTTTGCCACGGCGATGGCTTCGTCACCGTGGAGTGCCACCGTGTCCCCCCAGGCTGCACAGCCATCCGCCACGCGTCCCTGGAATGGCCCCAGGGCGACGCGTGGTTCGATGAGCTGGAGCGCGGGCACACAGCGTATCTCTCCCCGGCAAGCACCTTGCCGGGGGCTTGACCTTGCCGGGCCCGGAAGCTTGCCGGGCTCTGAAGCTTGTCGCTCCCCGGGCCCTGCCGGGGCGCATGCTGCGCCGAGGCATGTCTTCTGAAATGTAACCTTCTAGTCTTCCTGGCAAGCTCCTCTTGCCAGGGTCTTGTGTAAATGAGGTGGTCTTGAGCCTGGGACGGCCTTCCCGGCAAGCTCCACTTGCCGGGGACTTGATCTTCTGTTTTGTATACTTTGTTTTTGAATGGCTTTATATGGATCAGAAAGGTCTCCGGCAAGCACGTGGTAGGCCCTGCCACGGGAAGCTGCTACTGCCCGTGCACAAGTTGGGGTACTGAGGTACCCCTACCTTAGTACACCGACACCGGTCCCTATGCAAGTTTTTTTAGTTATTAGGCAAATGTAGTACCAAGGTTGGATCTTACTGGAAAAGCTTTAAGCAGTGCGAATTATCAAGGGGGGGGCCATAAACCCCAAACGTGTTAGGAACACAAAATCAAGGAACATAACGCCGGTTTATCTGTTCTTAAGGCGGCATGAGTGGAACAAAAGACCGAGCAAAAGGCCAAGCCTTCCACCCATTGCCAAGTATATATGTGCATTAATTAAATTAATAGATATTGTGATATTCCAACAACGTCCAGCTCCAACATGGAGAAATCTTCATCTTCACCTTCAACTAGCAACACTATAAGAGGGGCTAAGCAAGCGGGTAACGTAGCCAAACAACGGTTTGCTGGAAAGGTGTCAAAGGTTAGAGGTTTCATGGCAACAAGGACAGGCTGACAACAAAAGATAGGTAGCGCGACATATAGCGATAGCATCGAGACAACTATCATAGCAATGGTAGTAAAGGTATCCAAGGTGATGGTCATCTTGCTTGGAATCCCGCAAGGAAGAAGAACGAGTCCATGAAGAAGACGAAGAAGAAGCCACGAAGATGAGCCAAGTGTAGTCGAACGAATCCTCACGATCGCAATGAAACAAGCACTCACGAGAAGAAGCAAGCAACACGGTAAACACACCACACAAGAACATGACATAATGATCAATCAAGTATGATGCAAGACAAGTCTATATGATGCAAAACATGACAAGGATTATGCACACAAGATCAACACATCCAAACAAGTTTAAATGAGGCCAGAAACAAGATATAACAATTCCGGTAAGTCCTCATATGCACATTTTGAAATTGGTCCAGATCTGAACAAACATTAAGTTCAAGTTGTTAAACAGCAAGTTAACATGCACCATGATGATCTACTCGAAATTCTAGTCAATTTTCATATAAAGTTTATTTAATTCGGAGCTACAACTTAGAAGATATGAGCAAAACAAGACAAGCATGGAAAATATGCAAGATGCATCCAAACAACAAGTAAACACACTACAAAACAGTTTACAACATGATATTATGCATCTACATGCAAAAACACACAAGTTTCATATAGCACATGCTCCAAACGGAGCAACGGTTCAACACATACACATGAAACAAGATATAATAACAAGCTGTTCAAAAACAGCAACATGGCATATTTGGAGCAAGATATAAATATGCTACAACACCCAAACACGAAGACACAAGGCTTGGAGGTGAAATAGACATGATACTTAACAAGCATGAACTTAGAGCACACCCGAAAACTTGCTGGAACACAATTAAACAAGTATGGCAAGATTCAAGAAGTCTACATATTTCTCAGACTTAGCCAAAATTTGGGAAGGCAAAAACATCATCACGATGCTGCTTTCGGAGGCACAAAACAATGAGCATATACACTCTACTAAGTATATAAAGATCATGGACATGTAATAGACATAGCATACATCAAACAACTCCATTGGAGCAACTACATAGGTGGTATGGATCAATAACAACAAGCTTCACCAAATTGATCATGCTGATAACAGGCTGACAGAAACATTTTATAGCAACTTCAGAGCAAGAAATAAACATGCTACAACAAGTCATCATGCAAGAAAAAGGCATGGCAATAACATACAAAACATGCTCTTCAAGAATAACCACATTGCTACTTCTACAACATAATAGAACATGTCCCAAACTTCATGGAAAAAGTGCAAAAGTTTATCCAGACTTAGCAAAATATGGGCATGCTGACAGAAACATTTATAGCAACTAGAGGGGCTCAAAAGAACAAGCTACATCATGGCATCATGGCAAACAAGGGCATGGATAGCTAGAGCATAACATATACATCAAGGAACACCCACTCGACAACTCTAACCATGCACAACAATGACAGTGGCATCACGGAAACATGGCATAAAAATTAACAGATTCACTCTTAGCAGAAATTTAACATCACGATGACATGTTAACAAGCTTGTTGCAGTCATCTCAAGACATATCATGGCATGAAAATGAATCTATCATGTAGAGCACATTCCAAAGAGCAAAAATCATGTTGACACCTAGCTCATATGACACATGGATTAATTTTCACAAGCAAGACAAAACATCATCTCATAACAAGTTCAGAAGCTTATCAGCCACATGCAGTTTTGCAACAGATATTAACATGGAAATATGCAACCTAACATGAATGCATCAGCCACCATCATGTAGAGCACTTCACAATGAACATTTTGACATATCATTCACTCCATTTAGACCAACATGCAAAAAGATATCATCACCACAAGTATGCAACAAAATAACAGTTATCAGCAGTTTATAACATATATCACTTTTGCAACGATAATTAGGGCAGCAATATGAACTCAAACAAGCATGCCACAGTACAACAATATGTAGAGCATCACAAAACGAACATTTTGACATATTATATGCTTCATTTGGACAAACACGCAAAAAGTTACAGCCACTCAAACATGCATATAAGATGTATGAAATTAACAGACATCCATTTTTAAACTTCAAAAAAAAACAGAGTGAGCGCCGTTTAACTAAACGACGCTCGGGCGGGGATTAGGTGGAGGCTCACCATGGGCTTTGGCCCAGTTGGAGAAGGAGGGCGAGCAGGCCGACGCGCTAGCCCAGGAGCTAGGCCTGGCTCGCGGGGCCAAGGTGCTGGGCCTGGGAGCTTCGGCCCAGGAGGGAGGGGCGGCTGCGTCGTCCTCGCTCGAACACGAGGTAGGAGCAGCGGTCCTCTGTGGCCGGCGGTGAGGAAGAGCTCGCCGGATCTGGGCAAGGGGAGGCCGAATCCGGCGAGGGGCGGCGGCGGCGACCATCAAGGACGGCGGCGATGGTCATCGAGGGCGGCGGCGGCTCGCGGGGCTGTGGCCGGCCGGAGGTGCGGCAGGGCACGACGGGGCGGAGGAAGGCGGCGACGAGGCGCACACCGACGACAGAGGGAGCCGGCGGCGGAGGGAGCAGGCGGCGCTGGGGCGCGGGGCTACGCGGTGGCCGGTCGGGTCGGGCGGGCCTGGCTCGGGCCACACGGGCCGGCAACGCGGGACGTGGGTGCTGGGTGACGTGGCGGTGCGCGGTTGGCTCGGGCGGCGTCGAAGCTGACGTGGCGGCACGCCATTGGCCGGGCGACGTGGCCGACTGGACATGTCCGGCGACGCGAGGAAGAGGGAGACTAGGGTTTACCCGTGATTTGAGGAGGGGGAGGCAAATATATAGGAAGAGGGAGCTAGGAGTTTGTTTTCGGCCACATGATCACGATCCAATGACCGAGAGCATGGAGGTGGTTGGGATGGGGTAGCGGGCTGTTGTGAAGGGGTGCTGGGCCCAAAATAGAAAAGGCTTTCGGCAGTTAACACGGTTAACCGTTGGGCTATCAAACAAACTCCGAACGTGACAAAACTTGACAGGCGGTCTACCTATGCTATAATAAGACCACATGCCAAGTTTCATCCCATTCCGAGAATATTTTCCGGCCACTCATAAAGTAAATAGCTGGAGGTGCCGCGGGCGCGTGCAAGTGTGTCTCGGCTCAGAACGGACAACAGAAAGGACGGGCAGACTCAAACAGATGCAAGTTTTGAAAATGATGAAGATGCAATGCACATGATGACAAGGCAAAGTGCAACACGCAAGCAGATGACAAGGCAACGACGACGAATAACTGGCTGACACCTGGCGCAACGGTCTCGGGGTGGCACAACACTCTCCTACTAATAAGAGATCTCGTCCCGAGATCTTAGGAACGAGACGGTAGAGAAAAAGGAAGAAGGTGAAACCAAAGAACCTTGAGAGGTTGAGCCACTCGAAAGGAAGAATACAACGAAGATGAATGAGATTGAGAAGCTTCGGTAAATTGAAAAAACATGGCATACGACGAGAACCAAGAGCTTAAGTGACAAAAGAGACAAAGAAACCACTCTGATTAACAGAGATAGAAAAGAAATTCGAACGAATGAGTTTAGGCAGCACTCTGGCTGAAAGTGGAAGGAATAGAACATAACCTCTAGAAGATGGAATAATATCTGACGGGAAAAACAATACAATGCCTCCGGAACAATTTAAAAGAGTTGGGATGAAAATAACAGAGAAGAAGATGACAACTTTTACCATGAATGAATTTGAAAGACCATCTTCAAGAGAAAGGATTGAACGGAGTTGTTGAGAAATCAACAACAAAAAAAAGATTAAGCTCTAAGTGGACTTATGGAAATCATCCTGAAACTTGAGGTGAATTTCCGCCGCTACCAAAGATAGAAGAGATGAGATGAAGGAAGAAATGAAAACCTCCATTTCAAAGAATACGGAGAATTATTTGCATCCCGAAGTGCAAGAAGAATAATGCTTGAGCTGCTCCACAAGAATTTGATGAATATTTGAGGAATGAATTAAATCATGATGAGCCACCATGAAGAACTCCGGTGACAAAAGAATGATGATAGACGCGAAGAATAAGAATAAGTCCTTGCGATGATTTAGACGGGGGTTCCGACAAGATAGCCAAGAAACTTGAACTCCGAAAAAAAAGATGACGACACTTGGAACTAGAATTTATTCATCAAGAATAAACTCCGAAGGAAGGAATAAATCAACTTGACGAGAATGAATAAGAATTATGGTATGCTCATCCTTCATCTATTAAATTGATGAAAGCAATGGATTCACATACTACTTATTCTTGTTGAAATGATTAAAGAGGGATATATCGCGAACTTGCGAAAATCTTCATGAAGCACCGGTAGGATTGGAATAAAAATGAATGGATTGATATGATAACACCGGAAAAGAACTCTTGAGCGAAACACCATAAAAAATTGAAGCCGAGTGAAGAAAAGGAACGAACCACCGGGAAGAATTAAAATTGAGTGGATACAAGAGAATGATTCGTCGGGAAGTCTAAAACACTTGGAGAATTTAGATACAAGAGAACGAAGAGATCGCGAACTGATTAAAGAATGCTTGAAGGAAGCACCGGACGAATGTGAGACGAACGAAGAGGCATCAATGAAGAATATTTGGAGGACGAAGTTGAAAACTGAGAACGAAGAAATCTTCTGAAATGATGGCCTTCGGAGGAACACAAGGAAAAGAATTCATGAAGTACTCCGGAAGAATGAAAATAAGAAAGGTTGAACCAATGTTGAAAATAATTAAAAGCGATCTTGGAGAAGGCATATGACTGATGGAATCCATACTTACATCACAATTGAAAATTTTTGGAAATAGCTCCGGGACAATATTAGAAGAGTCATGTAAGATCCTAGGAAAAGACCCGTGGGTTATGAGCCCACCGAAGAGAAAACACCGTTGAAAAGGATCAAAAGGGGATGATGCACCGAAACAATAGAAAGACACGAATGAGGTGACAACCTCAAATTAATTGGAACATACACAAATCTCCTGAGATGTCTTTGGAACACCGGAACAATTAAATGGCGAGAGGTAACCGAGCAAGGGGAATGTCCGAGCCGAGGGAAAGAATATGAACAACACCAAAAATTTGAATTGAATCCACCGGAGAAGAAGAAGAGATGAAGAATGATAATGAGACGAGAATTCACCGGTTGAAATAATTGAGGAAAGAAAGCAAACACTTCACACGAGTAGAATGGATACCCGATTAAGGACTCCGGCTCCGAGAAGGAAAAGGGTGGGCGGGTGGGAAAAAGAAAGACCACATCGGACGGGGAAAATGACGTCGGTTGGAAAGAACCGAGGATTGAACTTGCAAAAGATGAAGAGGATCGAATCGACTCGACGAGAGATGCACCAGATGAAAAGAGCAGACATCACAATGAACGAAAACTAACCACGTGATCCTAACAAAAATTTGAAGGGAAGAGGATTAATTCAAAACACCTACGTCAAGATTCCTCACCAGAGCAACGAAGGGGCTGATGAGTAAAAAGAATTCGTACTCTCCGATATAACTAGACTCCAAAATAGTTTTCTTCTAGACTCAACAATGGCCAAGCTACGATCAATCAAGGGGGCTCCTATGGCGGTCGAGGCTCTGATACCAACTTGTCAGGCCCAAGATGCGATTCTTCTCGATCACTAGATAAAACTTGTGATTGAGGCACAACCGCATTTTGGTTGCTTAGTAAGATGGATATCATTACATCGTACCATTACATAAATACATGGGGATACAACAAATCAAACAAGTCACATGAATATAACAACATCAAAACAAGACATCCGACTACGGATGCAAACATGAAACGCACATGACATCCATCTGCTATCCCAGGCTGCCGACCAGGAACCTAACCCAAGACTGACGAAGTGGAAGAAGAAAGAACTCAAGAAAGGTAACATATCTCTCACGTCAAGTCATCAGAAACCTACACCTGCAACTGTTGTTGTAGTATCTGTGAGCCACGAGGACTCAGCAATCCATAACCAGGGTATTAAGACTAGCAAAGTTTAATGGGTATGGAAAATGATAGTGGTGAGGCTGCAGCAGCGGCTAAGCAATATATGGTGGCTAACTTACGAGTACAAGAATAAGCTGAGCATCTACGCAAACGGTCGCAAACTAGTAAAGATCGCTAAAGATCCTTAACTACTTACGAGTCAAACATAACCCCACCGTGTTCTCTTCTCAAAGCGAAAATAGACAGTCGCGGTTACTCACGCGGTTGTGTATTTTATTTCGGATCCTCTGTCAAGTTTTCTACAACCGGACATTAACAAATTCCCATCTGCCACATAACCGCGGGCACAGCTTTCGAAAGATCAAAACCCTGCAGGGGTGTCCCAACTTAGCCCATCACAAGCTCACGATCTGCGGAGTCGCAACTCCAAGGTGGGAAGACCCGAGTATTCTCGGAATCCCGTGTTCAAGACATTTCGACAAAGGTAAAACTAATCCAGCAAGACCTCCCGACGTGCCGACATCCTGATAAGAGCCACGTGTATCTCGTCTCAGGCCACGATCGGATTGTCCAAACTTCCGGTAGACCAAAATACCAGAGTTACCCCTGGCGGTCACCGGCGGTTGATAGGTTTGGACCAACACTCATGAGGAGCACTGGCCAGAGGGTTGATTAAGAGTCCTCGGGTGCTAGTCGGTCCCTATGCAAGTTTTTTAGTTATTAGGCAAATGTAGTACCAAGGTTGGGTCTTGCTGGAAAAGCTTTAAGCAGTGCGAATTATCAAGGGGGGGCCATAAACCCCAACCGTGTTAGGAACGCAAAATCAAGGAACATAACGTCGGTTTATCGGTTCTTAAGGCGGCATGAGTGGAACAAAACACCGAGCAAAAGGCCAAGCCTTCTACCCATCGCCAAGTATATATGTGCATTAATTAAATTAATAGATATTGTGATATTCCAACAACGTCCAGCTCCAACATGGAGCAATCTTCATCTTCACCTGCAACTAGGAACGCTATAAGAGAGTCTGAGCAAGCGGGTAACGTAGCCAAACACCGGTTTGATGGGAAGGTGTCAAAGGTTAGAGGTTTCATGGCAACAAGGAGAGGTTGACAACAAAAGATAGGTAGCGCGACATATAGCGATAGAATCGAGACAACTAGCATAGCAATGGTAGTAAAGGTATCCAAGGTGATGGTCATCTTGCTTGGAATCCCGCAAGGAAGAAGAACAAGTCCATGAAGAAGACGAAGAAGAAGCCACGAAGACGAGCCAAGTGTAGTCGAACGAATCCTCACGATCGCAATGAAACAAGCACTAACGAGAAGAAGCAAGCAACACGATAAACACACCACACAAGAACATAACATAATGCTCAATCAAGTATGATGCAAGACAAGTCTATATGATGCAAAACATGGCAAGGATGGTGCACACAAGATCAACACATCCAAACAAGTTTAAATGAGGCCAGAAACAACATATAACAGTTCCGGTAAGTCCTCATAAGCACATTTCGAAATTGGTCTAGATCTAAACAAACCTTAAGTTCAAGTTGTTAAACAGCAAGTTAACATGCACCATGATGATCTACTTGAAATTCTAGTCAAGTTTCATATAAAGTTTATTTAATTCGGAGCTACGTCATAGATGATATGAGCAAAACAAGCCAAGCATGGCAAATATGCAAGATGCATTCAAACAACAAGTAAACCCACTCCAAAACAAGTTTACAACATGATATTATGCATTTACATGCAAAAACACACAAGTTTCATATAGCAGATGCTCAAAACGGAGCAACGGTTCAACACATACACATGAAACAAGATATAACAACAAGCTGTCCAAAAACAACAACATGGCATCTTTGGAGCAAGATATAAATATGCTACAGGACCCAAACACGAAGACCAAAGGTATGGAGGTGAAATATACATGATACTTAACAAGCATGAACTTAGAGCACACCCAAAAACTTGCTGGAACACAATTATACAAGCATGGCAAGATTCAATAAGTTTACAGATTTCTCAGACTTAGCCAAAATCTGGGAAGGCAAAAACATCATCACGATGCTGCCTTCGGAGGCACAAAACAACGAGCATATCCGCTCTACTAAGTACATAAAGATCATTGACATGTAATAGACATAGCATACATCAAATAACTCCATTGGAGCAACTCCATAGGAGATATGGATCAATAACAACAAGCTTCACCAAATTGATCATGCTGATAACAGGCTGACAGAAACATTTTATAGCAACTTGAGAGCAAGAAATAAACAAGCTACAACAAGTCATCATGCAAGAAAAAGGCATGGCAATAACATACAAAACATGCTCTTCAAGAGTAACCACATGGCTACTTCTACAACATACTAGAACATGTCCCAAACATCATGGCAAAAGTGCAAAAGTTTATCCAGACTTAGGAAAATCTGGGCATGCTGACAGAAACATTTCATAGAAACTAGAGGGCCTCAAAAGAACAAGCTACAGCATGGCATCATGGCAAACAAGAGCATGGATAGCTAGAGCATAACATATACATCAAGGAACACCCACTGGATAACTCTAACCATGCACAACAATGACGGTGGCATCACGGAAACATGGCATAAAAATTAACAAATTCACTCTTAGCAAAAATTTAACATCACGATGACATGTTAACAAGCTTGTTACACTCATCTCAAAACATATCATGGCATGAAAATGAATCTATCATGTAGAGCACATTCCAAAGAGCAAAACTCATGTTGACACCTAGCTCATATGACACATGGATTAATTTACACAAGCAAGACAAAACATAATCTTATAACAAGTTCAGAAACTTATCAGCCATATGCACTTTTGCAACAGAGATTAACATGGCAATATGCAACCTACCTTGAATGTATCAGCCACCATCATGTAGAGCACTTCACAATGAACATTTTGACATATCATTCACTCCATTTGGACCAACATGCAAAAAGATATCATCACCACAAGCATGCAACAAAACAACAGTTATCAGCAATTTATAACATATATCACTTTTGCAATGATGATTAGGGCAGCAAGATGAACCCCAACATGCATGCCACAGTACAACAATATGTAGAGCATCACGAGACGAACATTTTGACATATTATATGCTTCATTTGGACAAACACGGAAAAAGTTACAGCCACTCAAACATGCATATAAGATGTATGAAATTCACAGACTTGGCCATTTATAAACTCCAAAAAAACAGAGTAAGCGCCGTTTAACTAAACGACGCTCGGGGGGGAATAGGTGGAGGCTCACCATGGGCTTCGGCCCAGTTGGAGAAGGAGGGCGAGCAGGCCGACGCGCTGGCCCGGGAGCTGGGCCTGGCTTGCGGGGCCGAGGTGCTGGGCCTAGGAGCTTCGGCCCAGGAGGGAGGGGCGGCTGCATCGTCCTGGCTGGAACACGAGGCAGGAGCAGCGGTCCTCTGTGGCCGGCGGCGAGGAAGAGCTCGCAGGATCTGGGCAAGGAGAGGCCAGATCCGGCGAGGGGCGGCAGCGGTGGTCATCCAGGGCGGCGGCGGCTCGCGGAGCCGAGGTGCTCCGGCAGGGCTGTGGGCGGTCGGAGGTGCGACAGGGCACGACGGGGCGGAGGAAGGTGGCGGCGAGGCGCTGATGACCCACAACCGTAAGGGATCTATTGCAGCGTTTTCGATAAGTAAGAGTGTCGAACCCAACGAGGAGCAGAAGGTATTGATAAGTGATTCTGAGCAAGGAATAACTGCAAGCACCGAAAGATAACTTTTTAGGGGTTTTCTTGATATAAGCAATAGGAAAGTAAAAGCGAGCAAAGTAAAAGGCACTGGAGAGTAACAAGTGGCCCAATCCTTTCTGAGCAAAGGAGAGGCCTAGCAACTGAACTTATAAAGGCTAAAGTGTTCTTGAGGACACACGGGAGAGGTAGTCATGTGCTTTCGCCATATTCCGTATCGGTACTATGTGATGTGTTGATAAGTGTTGAGTGGGTGGATCTATGCTAGTACACCCTCTAGACTAAGATGAGTGCACTCTTATGATTAAAGACCTTGCAAGCATCCGCAAATACAAGATAGTATTTAAGGCAAAAGCCTAACCATAGCAGTACGATCGATGATCCATTATTCCCTTGTGCAAAAGCGTGCGAACTGGGGTTCAGGTTTCTGTCACTCCGGTAACCCACCGTAAGCATTCTTTGTACACAATGTATTCCCCGAAGTGTTGAGTGGTCGACTCACACAACACCACTAGGAAAATAACAACACAACTTAAGTATCAAACAACACATATTACTTCAACATCATATGACTACTGACAACAAGACTTCTCCCATGTCCTCAAGAACTAAAGTAACGACTCACAAGACATAAAAGAGATCATGATCAGTGGATATAGATGGATGATAAACAATCTGGACACAATGATATTTCTCCAACAAAACTCAATAACATTCACCACAAAGTAGTAATCAACACCGATAGAGTAGAGAGGATAGATCGTACGGATTACAACACAAGTTGCAATTGTGAGATGAGATTGGATGAAGATGGAGATGGTGCTGATGTTGGGGATGATGTTGATGATGATCTCGATGATGCCCGTGACGATGGTGATGACGATGGCGATGATCTCCCCTTCCGGGAGGTGATCTCCCCGGCGGAATTTGCCCGCCGGAGATGGCTTTTCTTCTCTGTAGGTTTCCGCCACAGAGCGGCGGCGGAACTCCGTAAACTCTCCCCCTCTTAGGGTTTCTGGATGACGAGGAGTATATAGGCCAGAGGGGGGAGCCTGGAGTGGGCCAGGGGCTCCAGGCGCCCTCCCGGAGCGGCCAGGGTGGGGCCGCGCCAGGTGGCCGCCTGGGCACCCTGTGGCCCCCTCTGGTTGCTCTTTTGCGTATCTTCGTGATCCTTCTGGAAAATACCCTCCGTCGATTTTCAGGTAATTTGGAGGTATTCTTCTTCAGCAACTCAGCGTCCACTTTTTACCGCTGAATCCTGCGTCTGCTGCTTCGGCACCGAAAAGTTGCAAACTGTGTAAAATAGGCCAAAACAACATAAGAACATCATCGTAATGTGAAATATATCAATGAATAAGGATGAATTACGATATAAAATAGTGATGCATTTTGGATGTATCAACACCCCCAAGCTCAGACCTCGCGAATACTGAGCTTGGTAAACCTGTCCACAAGTTTAGAGAGTGAAGTGTCGATAAATAGAATACAGACAAGAAGCATCATAGTTTCTTCACCAAACTGAAATATCCTCAACAGCAATCTTCAACTCATAAGGCCCTTATAAAAGAGTGGTAACACTTATAATCGAAAGTAGGGCTAAGGAAACTCATCAAATCATGGCAAACATGTCCTTTGGTCAAAGAACAACTAATAGCTTTTACTTTTGCTCTTTCTCTTTATGTTTTGATGAGATTAATTGAAGCTTTTGAAAGAACATGTTATTAGGCAAGAGGTGAAAGTGTTAACACAAAGGAAGATGTTTGCTTTAGCTGGGCTTGACAAACAACTTACTTATCAAATGATAATGTCAACAAGGATATGATATGACAAATCTTAATGCAACTTTATATGAATGAATCCACGTCAACATCAAATGTCTGCTCTCTTTAAGAATAGAAGGAAGTAGGAATAACTGACTCAACCTAAAACTAAGAGATAGGCCCTGCTCTAGGGAAGTAGGGAAAACTCATGTGCTATCCTTAAATCAAACAGAATGAAAACAAGTTTTGAGAGGTGCATGATTTGTCAACGAATGCTAATAGATAAGTCAATTACTTCTCAAACTGGACAAGTTTCGAGGAACGGCTCCCGCACGGGGACGATCACATCCCCTTAATCTCCTTTGTTTATCACTGCCAAAAGTTTTCTGATTTCTCATGAACAAAGCGTGAAGGAGGGTTTGTTTGTTGTATTATCTTTTATGAGCCGGGCGCACTCATGCCAGTTCCTCCTCGTATTAGGGGTTTGCAGATTAGACATGCAATCCCGGGGTAAAACTTGTCCAACTTAAAAAGATCATGAATTAACTACTACTTCCTCATGAGCTAAAACAGGGGCACAAAATAGAAGATTTTGAACATTTAAGGATAACACATAAATTCTATACTTTAGGAGGTGGTAGTGGAATACCATGAATAGGAAGGTATGGTGGACTCATATGGAAGGTATTGGTTTAAGGGTATGGATGCACAAGCAGAATTCCGCTTAGTACAGAGTTTAGGCTAGCAAAGGCTTTGAGAGAACAGACAATTGATGATGACTAAGATGCAAAGCAATATAAAGCATAAACATTAAAATAAGCATAACACATCAAGTTGTCTTCCTTGTCAGCATAACACTTCAAGCATAATAACATAAAGGTTTTGGCTATGTCGCTACTTTAAGAAAATCATGCTTGTTGTTATGACCAAAGCTATGTTTGCCAAGATTAAATAAAGTTTTCAAAGCCATACCTGATATAAGGTCAATACTCCCCATAAGAATCATCATATAAGGTTGATTGCGTGAAGAGAATACCGAGTGCAGCAAAGGAACCAATAGACTTCTCATTAATATTCCATCATAGACGACTCCACACTCACGGATACAATCTCTCCACAGAAGGAGTGATAGACCTCAATGCACACACCTATTTCATATAATAACCTCCCTAGACATGATACGACTGTACTTGACTCTAAAAGACAAAAGATAAAGATAAAGATACCGGGCACTCCCCCAAGCTTGGAACAAGCCAAGGGGATGCCATTACCCAAGGAGATTTCACTCCTCATTCTTGTTGACGTTGATCACGTAGTCCTCGGCGAAGCACTTCCATGGAAGGGGTTCTCCAGTCTCATATGAGAAGTTTGTCTCCTGAATCCTGCATGCAGCACCCATACCCATGCGCATAAACCTTAGTTCATACTCACAGTTCTGGTGATGTAGATCATAAATTTGCCCTTGGAGCTCTTCAATTCTTTCTTTAGATGCGGTGATGCTTTTCCACATCTCCTTCATCTCCTTCAGGAAGTAGGTCTTCAGCTCGTTGATGATGTCAAAGTTAGCTTCAACAGCACGCTCGATCATCTTCTTGTACTTGAAGACTTCTTGCTCCACTTCTTCTAGCCTGGCCTAGATGCTCCCCTCCTTGATAGGTCCCTTCAGATCTTCTTGATGGAGGACACCGTCCTCCATCCGAACAACCTGAGGGTGCTTCTTCACCTCAGCGAGGTAAGGGTTGATGACGTTGACGACGAACTTATCCTTGGGGGAACTTGGGGAAGCCATGGCACCTAGGTCCAGCTAAAAGATTTCTTGGCAAAAACAGATCGAAAAGAAAACACACGAAATCGCGAGATACGTTGCCGGAACAATCCGGGCAAATATATAGCAAAAATTTCTTCACAGAAAGGAAGGTAACAAGCTAAAGTGGGGTCGGAGACGGACTCCTGGGTGCCCAGGCGGCCTCCCGGCGCGGCCAGGAGGTAGGCCGCGCCAGGGGGGGGCGCCTGGGCCCCCTGGAGCTTGTCTCCGGCTCCACTTAGGCTTAGAATTTTCCTAATTTTGCAAAAACTCATAATATGGAACTTTTATGGCGGTTCGCGATGTTTCCTTACCGTAATACATACCTTTTCTTATTCTGCTTCTGCTGGTGTCTGAAACAGGGCTGCAACATGTTCTTTGTGAGTTGTTGTGTATATCATATTCACATCAACATTGACAGGGTCTCCTGCTATGTAATGCTTAAGTCTTTGCCCATTCACAACTTGAGGTTTGGTGCCTTCAAAATTGTTAATCTTGATTGCACCAGACCGATAGACTTCTTCAATATGAAATGGCCCTTCCCACCTGGAAAGTAGTTTGCCTGGAGAAAACCTGAAACGGGATCTAAACAACAAAACTTTATCACCAACATTAAATTCACGTTTCAGAATCCTCCTATCATGCCACTTCTTTACCTTTTCCTTGAACATTTTCGCGCTCTCGTAAGCTTCACTTCTCCACTCATCTAGAGAAGTCAAGTTCATGAGACGCTTCTCACCAGCTAACTTTGGGTCAGCATTGTGCTCTCTAACAGCCCAGAAAGCTTTGTGCTCTAATTCTAATGGTAAATGGCAAGCCTTGCCATAAACCTTCTTATAGGGGGACATGCCCATGGGGTTTTTGTAAGCAGTTCTATACGCCCACAAAGCATCTCCTAACTTATTTGACCAGTCCTTTCTATTTCTGTTTACTGTCTTCTGTAAGATCAACTTGATCTCTCTATTGGTGAGCTCAACTTGCCCACTAGTTTGAGGATGGTACGGTGAGGCAATTCTATGATTGACATCGTACTTGGCTAAAGCTTTTCTAAAAGCTCCATGCGTGAAGTGTGATCCTCCATCAGTCATGAGATACCTAGGTACACCAAACCTAGGGAAAATCACATCTTTGAGCATTTTCAAAGATGTCTTGTGATCAGCACTTTCAGTGGGGATTGCTTCAACCCACTTGGTCACATAATCAACAACTACTAAAATGCGAGTGTACTTGTGCGAAGAAGGAAAAGGACCCATAAAATCAAAACCCTAGCAATCAAAAGGTTCAATCACTAGTGAGTAATTCATAGGCATCTCATTCCTTCTACTAATGTTACCAACTCTCTGACATTTATCACAGGCTAAAACATAATTTCTAGCATCCTTAAAGAGAGTAGGCCAATACAAACCTGATTGAAGAACCTTATGTGCGGTCCTCTCACCGGCATGATGTCCTCCATAGGGACTATCATGACATTGTCTGAGAATGTCCTTCTGCTCATGTTCCGGTATGCATCTTCTCACGATCCCGTCTGGACCTTCTTTGAAAAGATGTGGGTCATCCCAAAAGTAGTGCCTCAAATCATGAAAGAACTTCTTCCTTTGCTGAAATGTTAAACCTCGAGGCAAATACTTCGCAACGATAAAATTAGCATAATCTGCAAACCAAGGATCGGAAAGAGATTGTACTTTTACAACGGCAAGTTGCTCGTCTGGAAAACTGTCGTTGACTGGGATGGGGTCATGCGGTATATCTTCCATCCTTGAAAGATTGTCCGCCACCGGATTGTCTTCTCCTTTCCTATCAACAATCTGCAAATCAAATTCTTGAAGAAGGAGTACCCATCTGATAAGTCTTGGCTTGGCATCCTTCTTTGTCATAAGGTACTTAATGGCAGCATGGTCAGTATGAATAATAACTTTGGAATCAACAATATACTGCCTAAACTTATCACAAGCAAACACTACAGCTAAGAATTCCTTCTCAATAGTAGCATAATTCTTTTGAGCACTGTCAAGGGTTTTACTAGCCTAATTTATAACATTCAATTTCTTATCAACCCTTTGCCCTAAAACAGCTCCAACAGCAAAATCACTAGCATCACACATAATCTCAAAATGTAAATTCCAGTTAGGTGGTTGTACTATAGGAGCGGTTATTAAAGCTTTCTTAAGAACTTCAAAAGCCTCCTTACAATCTTCATCAAATACAAAAGGAACGTCCTTCTGGAGAAGATTAGTGAGGGGTCTCGAAGTCTTAGAAAAGTCTTTAATAAATCTTCTATAGAAACCAGCATGACCGAGAAAACTGCGAATACCTTTGATGTCCCTTGGATAGGGCATCCTCTCAATTGCTTCGATCTTGGCCTTGTCCACCTCAATTCCCCTTTCAGAAATCTTGTGACCAAGAACAATTCCTTCGTTATCCATGAAGTGGCACTTCTCCCAGTTGAGTACCAGATTTGTCTCCTCACATCTCTGCAAAACTTTATTAAGGTTGTGGAGACAATGGTCAAAGGAAGTTCCATAGACGGAGAAATCGTCCATGAAGACTTCCACAATCTCCTCACAGAAACCATGAAAGATAGCAGACATACACCTTTGAAAAGTAGCAGGGGCATTACATAAACCAAAAGGCATACGCCTGTAAGCATAAGTACCATAGGGACAAGTAAAAGTGGTCTTCTCTTGATCAGCAATATTAACATGAATTTGAGAGAAGCCAGAATAACCATCGAGGTAACAAAAGTGGGTATTTTTGGATAACCTTTCAAGCATTTGGTCGATGAACGGCAACAGGTAGTGATCCTTCCTGGTTGCCTTGTTCAGCTTCCTGTAATCAATACACATTCTATATCCAATAATAATTCTCTGAGGTATTAGTTCATTCTTATCATTAGGAACCACAATTGTACCTCCTTTCTTAGGAACACAATGTACCGGGCTTACCCACTTACTATCAGCTATAGGGTAGATAATACCTGTGGCTAGAAGCTTGAGAATCTCAGTTCTTACAACATCCATCATCTTCGGGTTCAACCGTCCTTGATGATCAACAACTGGTTTAGCATCGGGCTCAAGGTTGATAGTATGTTGACAGATAGATGGACTAATCCCCTTAAGGTCATCAAGGGTATTGCCAATTGCACCTCGGTGTTTATGAAGTACTTCCAATAGTCGCTCTTCTTCATATCCTGAAAGGTTAGAGTTGATAATAACATGATATACTTTCTTTTCATCTAAATAAGCATACTTGAGCGTATTGGGAAGAGTTTTAAGATCGAACACCGGGTCTTCTTTTGGTTTTGATAAAATTCCCAAAGGTTCAACCGGAAGGTTGTGCTTCAGGATAGCAGGTTATCTCAAGAATATTTCATCTAGTTCATTTCTTTCCTGCATATGCAAATCATTCTCGTGGTCCTCCATATATTGCTGCAAAGGATCATTAGGGGGAATAGCAATAGAAGCAATACTTTCAATAATTTTATCATCACTAGGTAAATCGGTACCACGAGGCTGCTTGGAGAACTTAGAAAAGTTAAATTCATATGGCTCACCATTGAATTCAACAGAAACTTTACCTTTCTTGCAATCTATTATAGCTCCACAACAGAAACTTTAGCTTTCGAAAGATCAAATCCCCGCAGGGGTGTCCCAACTTAGCCCATCACAAGCTCACGATCTGCGGAGTCGCAACTCCAAGGTGGGAAGACCCGAGTATTCTCGGAATCCCGTGTTCAAGACATTTCGACAAAGGTAAAACTAATCCAGCAAGACCTCCTGACGTGCCGACATCCTGATAAGAGCCACGTGTATCTCGTCTCAGGCCACGATCGGATTGTCCAAACTTTCGGTAGACCAAAATACCAGAGTTACCCCTGGCGGTCACCGGTGGTTGACAGGTTTGGACCAACACTCATGAGGAGCACTGGCCCGGGGGTTGATTAAGAGTCCTCGGGTGCTAGTCGGTCCCTATGCAAGTTTTTTAGTTATTAGGCAAATGTAGTACCAAGGTTGGGTCTTGCTGGAAAAGCTTTAAGCAGTGCGAATTATCAAGGGGGGGCCATAAACCCCAACCGTGTTAGGAACGCAAAATCAAGGAACATAACGTCGGTTTATCGGTTCTTAAGGCGGCATGAGTGGAACAAAACACCGAGCAAAAGGCCAAGCCTTCTACCCATCGCCAAGTATATATGTGCATTAATTAAATTAATAGATATTGTGATATTCCAACAACGTCCAGCTCCAACATGGAGCAATCTTCATCTTCACCTGCAACTAGGAACGCTATAAGAGAGTCTGAGCAAGTGGGTAACGTAGCCAAACACCGGTTTGATGGGAAGGTGTCAAAGGTTAGAGGTTTCATGGCAACAAGGAGAGGTTGACAACAAAAGATAGGTAGCGCGACATATAGCGATAGCATCGAGACAACTAGCATAGCAATGGTAGTAAAGGTATCCAAGGTGATGGTCATCTTGCTTGGAATCCCGCAAGGAAGAAGAACAAGTCCATGAAGAAGACGAAGAAGAAGCCACGAAGACGAGCCAAGTGTAGTCGAACGAATCCTCACGATCGCAATGAAACAAGCACTAACGAGAAGAAGCAAGCAACACGATAAACACACCACACAAGAACATAACATAATGCTCAATCCAGTATGATGCAAGACAAGTCTATATGATGCAAAACATGGCAAGGATGGTGCACACAAGATCAACACATCCAAACAAGTTTAAATGAGGCCAGAAACAACATATAACAATTCCGGTAAGTCCTCATACGCACATTTCGAAATTGGTCTAGATCTGAACAAACCTTAAGTTCAAGTTGTTAAACAGCAAGTTAACATGCACCATGATGATCTACTTGAAATTCTAGTCAAGTTTCATATAAAGTTTATTTAATTCGGAGCTACGTCATAGATGATATGAGCAAAACAAGCCAAGCATGGCAAATATGCAAGATGCATTCAAACAACAAGTAAACCCACTCCAAAACAAGTTTACAACATGATATTATGCATTTACATGCAAAAACACACAAGTTTCATATAGCAGATGCTCAAAACGGAGCAACGGTTCAACACATACACATGAAACAAGATATAACAACAAGCTGTCCAAAAACAGCAACATGGCATCTTTGGAGCAAGATATAAATATGCTACAGGACCCAAACACGAAGACCAAAGGTATGGAGGTGAAATATACATGATACTTAACAAGCATGAACTTAGAGCACACCCAAAAACTTGCTGGAACACAATTATACAAGCATGGCAAGATTCAATAAGTTTACAGATTTCTCAGACTTAGCCAAAATCTGGGAAGGCAAAAACATCATCACGATGCTGCCTTCGGAGGCACAAAACAACGAGCATATCCGCTCTACTAAGTACAAGATCATTGACTTGTAATAGACATAGCATACATCAAACAACTCCATTGGAGCAACTCCATAGGAGGTATGGATCAATAACAACAAGCTTCACCAAATTGATCATGCTGATAACAGGCTGACAGAAACATTTTATAGCAACTTGAGAGCAAGAAATAAACAAGCTACAACAAGTCATCATGCAAGAAAAAGGCATGGCAATAACATACAAAACATGCTCTTCAAGAGTAACCACATGGCTACTTCTACAACATACTAGAACATGTCCCAAACATCATGGCAAAAGTGCAAAAGTTTATCCACACTTAGGAAAATCTGGGCATGCTGACAGAAACATTTCATAGAAACTAGAGGGCCTCAAAAGAACAAGCTACAGCATGGCATCATGGCAAACAAGAGCATGGATAGCTAGAGCATAACATATACATCAATGAACACCTACTGGATAACTCTAACCATGCACAACAATGACGGTGGCATCACGGAAACATGGCATAAAAATTAACAGATTCACTCTTAGCAAAAATTTAACATCACGATGACATGTTAACAAGCTTGTTACACTCATCTCAAAACATATCATGGCATGAAAATGAATCTATCATGTAGAGCACATTCCAAAGAGCAAAACTCATGTTGACACCTAGCTCATATGACACATGGATTAATTTACACAAGCAAGACAAAACATAATCTTATAACAAGTTCAAAAACTTATCAGCCATATGCACTTTTGCAACAGAGATTAACATGGAAATATGCAACCTACCATGAATGTATCAGCCACCATCATGTAGAGCACTTCACAATGAACATTTTGACATATCATTCACTCCATTTGGACCAACATGCAAAAAGATATCATCACCACAAGCATGCAACAAAACAACAGTTATCAGCAATTTATAACATATATCACTTTTGCAATGATGATTAGGGCAGCAAGATGAACCCCAACAAGCATGCCACAGTACAACAATATGTAGAGCATCACGAGACGAACATTTTGACATATTATATGCTTCATTTGGACAAACACGGAAAAAGTTACAGCCACTCAAACATGCATATAAGATGTATGAAATTCACAGACTTGGCCATTTATAAACTCCAAAAAAACAGAGTAAGCGCCGTTTAACTAAATGACGCTCGGGCGGGGAATAGGTGGAGGCTCACCATGGGCTTCGGCCCAGTTGGAGAAGGAGGGCGAGCAGGCCGACGCGCTGGCCCGGGAGCTGGGCCTGGCTTGCGGGGCCGAGGTGCTGGGCCTGGGAGCTTCGGCCTAGGAGGGAGGGGCGGCTGCGTCGTCCTGGCTGGAACACGAGGCAGGAGCAGCGGTCCTCTGTGGCCGGCGGCGAGGAAGAGCTCACAGGATCTGGGCAAGGAGAGGCCATATGCGGCGAGGGGCGGCAGCGGTGGTCATCCAGGGCGGCGGCGGCTCACGGAGCCGAGGTGCTCCGGCGGGGCTGTGGGCGGTCGGAGGAGCGGCAGGGCACGACGGGGCGGAGGAAGGTGGCGGCGAGGCGCTGATGACCCACAACCGTAAGGGATCTATTGCAGCGTTTTCGATAAGTAAGAGTGTCGAACCCAACGAGGAGCAGAAGGTATTGATAAGTGATTCTGAGCAAGGAATAACTGCAAGCACTGAAAGATAACTTTTTAGGGGTTTTCTTGATATAAGCAACAGGAATGTAAAAGCGAGCGAAGTAAAAGGCACTGGAGAGTAACAAGTGGCCCAATCCTTTCTGAGCAAAGGAGAGGCCTAGCAACTGAACTTATAAAGGCTAAAGTGTTCTTGAGGACACACGGGAGAGGTAGTCATGTGCTTTCGCCATATTACGTATCGGTACTATGTGATGTGTTGATAAGTGTTGAGTGGGTGGATCTATGCTAGTACACCCTCTAGACTAAGATGAGTGCACTCTTATGATTAAAGACCTTGCAAGCATCCGCAAATACAAGATAGTATTTAAGGCAAAAGCCTAACCATAGCAGTACGATCGATGATCCATTATTCCCTTGTGCAAAAGCGTGCGAACTGGGGTTCAGGTTTCTGTCACTCCGGTAACCCACCGTAAGCATTCTTTGTACACAATGTATTCCCCGAAGTGTTGAGTGTTCGACTCACACAACACCACTAGGAAAATAACAACACAACTTAAGTATCAAACAACACATATTACTTCAACATCATATGACTACTGACAACAAGACTTCTCCCATGTCCTCAAGAACTAAAGTAACGACTCACAAGACATAAAAGAGATCATGATCAGTGGAGATAGATGGATGATAAACAATCTGGACACAATGATATTTCTCCAACAAAACTCAATAACATTCACAACAAAGTAGTAATCAACACCGATAGAGTAGAGAGGATAGATCGTACGGATTACAACACAAGTTGCAATTGTGAGATGAGATTGGATGAAGATGGAGATGGTGCTAATGTTGGGGATGATGTTGATGATGATCTCGATGATGCCCGTGACGATGGTGATGACGATGGCGATGATCTCCCCTTCCGGGAGGTGATCTCCCCGGCGGAATTTGCCCGCCGGAGATGGCTTTTCTTCTCTGTAGGTTTCCGCCACGGAGCGGCGGCGGAACTCCGTAAACTCTCCCCCTCTTAGGGTTTCTGGATGACGAGGAGTATATAGGCCAGAGGGGGGAGCCTGGAGTGGGCCAGGGGCTCTAGGCGCCCTCCCGGCGCGGCCAGGGTGGGGCCGCGCCAGGTGGCCGCCTGGGCACCCTGTGGCCCCCCTCTGGTTGCTCTTTTGCGTATCTTCGTGATCCTTCTGGAAAATACCCTCCGTCGATTTTCTGGTAATTTGGAGGTATTCTTCTTCAGCAACTCAGCGTCCACTTTTTACCGCTGAATCCTGCGTTTGCTGCTTCGGCACCGGAAAGTTGCAAACTGTGTAAAATAGGCCAAAACAACATAAGAACATCATCGTAATGTGAAATATATCAATGAATAAGGATGAATTACGATATAAAATAGTGATGCATTTTGGACGTATCAACACCCCCAAGCTTAGACCTCGCGAATACTGAGCTCGGTAAACCTGTCCACAAGTTTAGAGAGTGAAGTGTCGATAAATAGAATACGGACAAGAAGCATCACAGTTTCTTCACCAAACTGAAATATCCTCAACAGCAATCTTCAACTCATAAGGCCCTTATAAAAGAGTGGTAACACTTATAATCGAAAGTAGGGCTAAGGAAACTCATCAAATCATGGCAAACATGTCCTTTGGTCAAAGAACAACTAATAGCTTTTACTTTTGCTCTTTCTCTTTATGTTTTGATGAGATTAATTGAAGCTTTTGAAAGAACATGTTATTAGGCAAGAGGTGAAAGTGTTAACACAAAGGAAGATGTTTGCTTTAGCTGGGCTTGACAAACAACTTACTTATCAAATGATAATGTCAACAAGGATATGATATGACAAATCTTAATGCAACTTTATATGAATGAATCCACGTCAACATCAAATGTCTGCTCTCTTTAAGAATAGAAGGAAGTAGGAATAACTGACTCAACCTAAAACTAAGAGATAGGCCCTGCTCTAGGGAAGTAGGGAAAACTCATGTGCTATCCTTAAATCAAACAGAATGAAAACAAGTTTTGAGAGGTGCATGATTTGTCAACGAATGCTAATAGATAAGTCAATTACTTCTCAAACTGGACAAGTTTCGAGGAACGGCTCCCGCACGGGGACGATCACATCCCCTTAATCTCCTTTGTTTATCACTGCCAAAAGTTTTCTGATTTCTCATGAACAAAGCGTGAAGGAGGGTTTGTTTGTTGTATTATCTTTTATGAGCCGGGCGCACTCATGCCAGTTCCTCCTCGTATTAGGGGTTTGCAGATTAGACATGCAATCCCGGGGTAAAACTTGTCCAACTTAAAAAGATCATGAATTAACTACTACTTCCTCATGAGCTAAAACAGGGGAACAAAATAGAAGATTTTGAACATTTAAGGATAACACATAAATTCTATACTTTAGGAGGTGGTAGTGGAATACCACGAATAGGAAGGTATGGTGGACTCATATGGAAGGTATTGGTTTAAGGGTATGGATGCACAAGCAGAATTCCGCTTAGTACAGAGTTTAGGCTAGCAAAGGCTTTGAGAGAACAGACAATTGATGATGACTAAGATGCAAAGCAATATAAAGCATAAACATTAAAATAAGCATAACACATCAAGTTGTCTTCCTTGTCAGCATAACACTTCAAGCATAATAACATAAAGGTTTTGGCTATGTCGCTACTTTAAGAAAATCATGCTTGTTGTTATGACCAAAGCTATGTTTGCCAAGATTAAATAAAGTTTTCAAAGCCATACCTGATATAAGGTCAATACTCCCCATAAGAATCATCATATAAGGTTGATTGCGTGAAGAGAATACCGAGTGCAGCAAAGGAACCAATAGACTTCTCATTAATATTCCATCATAGACAACTCCACACTCACGGATA
Organism: Secale cereale; assembly: GCA_902687465.1. NCBI lineage: Eukaryota > Viridiplantae > Streptophyta > Magnoliopsida > Poales > Poaceae > Secale > Secale cereale. The sequence goes on along the minus strand of LR738715.1, from coordinate 788,124,354 downwards.
CAATCTCTCCACAGAAGGAGTGATAGACCTCAATGCACACACCTATTTCATATAATAACCTCCCTAGACATGATACGACTGTACTTGACTCTAAAAGACAAAAGATAAAGATAAAGATACCGGGCACTCCCCCAAGCTTGGAACAAGCCAAGGGGATGCCATTACCCAAGGAGATTTCACTCCTCATTCTTGTTGACGTTGATCACGTAGTCCTCGGCGAAGCACTTCCATGGAAGGGGTTCTCCAGTCTCATATGAGAAGTTTGTCTCCTGAATCCTGCATGCAGCACCCATACCCATGCGCATAAACCTTAGTTCATACTCACAGTTCTGGTGATGTAGATCATAAATTTGCCCTTGGAGCTCTTCAATTCTTTCTTTAGATGCGGTGATGCTTTTCCACATCTCCTTCATATCCTTCAGGAAGTAGGTCTTCAGCTCGTTGATGATGTCAAAGTTAGCTTCAACACCACGCTCGATCATCTTCTTGTACTTGAAGACTTCTTGCTCCACTTCTTCTAGCCTGGCCTGGATGCTCCCCTCCTTGATAGGTCCCTTCAGATCTTCTTGATGGAGGACACCGTCCTCCATCCGAACAACCTGAGGGTGCTTCTTCACCTCAGCGAGGTAAGGGTTGATGACGTTGACGACGAACTTATCCTTGGGGGAACTTGGGGAAGCCATGGCACCTAGGTCCAGCTAAAAGATTTCCTGGCAGAAACAGATCGAAAAGAAAACACACGAAATCGCGAGATACGTTGCCGGAACAATCCGGGCAAATATATAGCAAAAATTTCTGGACAGAAAGGAAGGTAACAAGCTAAAGTGGGGTCGGAGACGGACTCCTGGGTGCCCAGGCGGCCTCCCGGCGCGGCCAGGAGGTAGGCCGTGCCAGGGGGGCGCCTGGCCCCCCTGGAGCTTGTCTCCGGCTCCACTTAGGCTTAGAATTTTCCTAATTTTGCAAAAACTCATAATATGGAACTTTTATGGCGGTTCGCGATGTTTCCTTACCGTAATACATACCTTTTCTTATTCTCCTTCTGCTGGTGTCTGAAACAGGGCTGCAACATGTTCTTCGTGAGTTGTTGTGTATATCATATTCACATCAACATTGACAGGGTCTCCTGCTATGTAATGCTTAAGTCTTTGCCCATTCACAACTTGAGGTTTGGTGCCTTCAAAATTGTTAATCTTGATTGCACCAGACCGATAGACTTCTTCAATATGAAATGGCCCTTCCCACCTGGAAAGTAGTTTGCCTGGAGAAAACCTGAAACGGGATCTAAACAACAAAACTTTATCACCAACATTAAATTCATGTTTCAGAATCCTCCTATCATGCCACTTCTTTACCTTTTCCTTGAACATTTTAGCGCTCTCGTAAGCTTCACTTCTCCACTCATCTAGAGAAGTCAAGTTCATGAGACGCTTCTCACCAGCTAACTTTGGGTCAGCATTAAGCTCTCTAACAGCCCAGAAAGCTTTGTGCTCTAATTCTAATGGTAAATGGCAAGCCTTGCCATAAACCATCTTATAGGGGGACATGCCCATGGGGTTTTTGTAAGCAGTTCTATACGCCCACAAAGCATCTCCTAACTTATTTGACCAGTCCTTTCTATTTCTGTTTACTGTCTTCTGTAAGATCAACTTGATCTCTCTATTGGTGAGCTCAACTTGCCCACTAGTTTGAGGATGGTACGGTGAGGCAATTCTATGATTGGCATCGTACTTGGCTAAAGCTTTTCTAAAAGCTCCATGCGTGAAGTGTGATCCTCCATCAGTCATGAGATACCTAGGTACACCAAACCTAGGGAAAATCACATCTTTGAGCATTTTCAAAGATGTCTTGTGATCAGCACTTTCAGTGGGGATTGCTTCAACCCACTTGGTCACATAATCAACAGCTACTAAAATGTGAGTGTACTTGTGCGAAGAAGGAAAATGACCCATAAAATCAAAACCCTAGCAATCAAAAGGTTCAATTACTAGTGAGTAATTCATAGGCATCTCATTCCTTCTACTAATGTTACCAACTCTCTGACATTTATCACAGGCTAAAACATAATTTCTAGCATCCTTAAAGAGAGTAGGCCAATACAAACCTGATTGAAGAACCTTATGTGCGGTCCTCTCACCGGCATGATGTCCTCCATAGGGACTATCATGACATTGTCTGAGAATGTCCTTCTGCTCATGTTCCGGTATGCATCTTCTCACGATCCCGTCTGGACCTTCTTTGAAAAGATGTGGGTCATCCCAAAAGTAGTGCCTCAAATCATGAAAGAACTTCTTCCTTTGCTGAAATGTTAAACCTCGAGGCAAATACTTCGCAACGATAAAATTAGCATAATCTGCAAACCAAGGATCGGAAAGAGATTGTACTTTTACAACGGCAAGTTGCTCGTCTGGAAAACTGTCGTTGACTGGGATGGGGTCATGCGGTATATCTTCCATCCTTGAAAGATTGTCCTCCACCGGATTGTCTTCTCCTTTCCTATCAACAATCTGCAAATCAAATTCTTGAAGAAGGAGTACCCATCTGATAAGTCTTGGCTTGGCATCCTTCTTTGTCATAAGGTACTTAATGGCAGCATGGTCAGTATGAATAATAACTTTGGAATCAACAATATACTGCCTAAACTTATCACAAGCAAACACTACAGCTAAGAATTCCTTCTCAATAGTAGCATAATTCTTTTGAGCACTGTCAAGGGTTTTACTAGCCTAATGTATAACATTCAATTTCTTATCAACCCTTTGCCCTAAAACAGCTCCAACAGCAAAATCACTAGCATCACACATAATCTCAAAATGTAAATTCCAGTTAGGTGGTTGTACTATAGGAGCGGTTATTAAAGCTTTCTTAAGAACTTCAAAAGCCTCCTTACAATCTTCATCAAATACAAAAGGAACGTCCTTCTGGAGAAGATTAGTGAGGGGTCTCGAAGTCTTAGAAAAGTCTTTAATAAATCTTCTATAGAAACCAGCATGACCGAGAAAACTGCGAATACCTTTGATGTCCCTTGGATAGGGCATCCTCTCAATTGCTTCGATCTTGGCCTTGTCCACCTCAATTCCCCTTTCAGAAATCTTGTGACCAAGAACAATTCCTTCGTTAACCATGAAGTGGCACTTCTCCCAGTTGAGTACCAGATTTGTCTCCTCACATCTCTGCAAAACTTTATTAAGGTTGGGGAGACAATGGTCAAAGGAAGTTCCATAGACGGAGAAATCGTCCATGAAGACTTCCACAATCTCCTCACAGAAACCATGAAAGATAGCAGACATACACCTTTGAAAAGTAGCAGGGGCATTACATAAACCAAAAGGCATACGCCTGTAAGCATAAGTACCATAGGGACAAGTAAAAGTGGTCTTCTCTTGATCAGCAGTGTTAACATGAATTTGAGAGAAGCCAGAATAACCATCGAGGTAACAAAAGTGGGTATTTTTGGATAACCTTTCAAGCATTTGGTCGATGAACGGCAACGGGTAGTGATCCTTCCTGGTTGCCTTGTTCAGCTTCCTGTAATCAATACACATTCTATATCCAATAATAATTCTCTGAGGTATTAGTTCATTCTTATCATTAGGAACCAAAGTTGTACCTCCTTTCTTAGGAACACAATGTACCGGGCTTACCCACTTACTATCAGCTATAGGGTAGATAATACCTGCGGCTAGAAGCTTGAGAATCTCAGTTCTTACAACATCCATCATCTTCGGGTTCAACCGTCGTTGATGATCAACAACTGGTTTAGCATCGGGCTCAAGGTTGATAGTATGTTGACAGATAGATGGACTAATCCCCTTAAGGTCATCAAGGGTATAGCCAATTGCACCTCGGTGTTTACGAAGTACTTCCAATAGTCGCTCTTCTTCATATCCTGAAAGGTTAGAATTGATAATAACATGATATACTTTCTTTTCATCTAAATAAGCATACTTGAGCGTATCGGGAAGAGGTTTAAGATCGAACACCGGGTCTTCTTTTGGTTTTGATAAAATTCCCAAAGGTTCAACCGGAAGGTTGTGCTTCAGTATAGCAGGTTATCTCAAGAATATTTCATCTAGTTCATTTCTTTCCTGCATATGCAAATCATTCTCGTGGTCCTCCATATATTGCTGCAAAGGATCATTAGGGGGAATAGCAATAGAAGCAATACTTTCAATAATTTTATCATCACTAGGTAAATCGGTACCACGAGGCTGCTTAGAGAACTTAGAAAAGTTAAATTCTTATGGCTCACCATTGAATTCAACAGAAACTTTACCTTTCTTGCAATCTATTATAGCTCCACAAGTTCTGAGAAAAGGTCTACCAAAAATAATAGGACAAAAATTGTCCCTCACTGAACCAAGTACTAGAAAGTCGGTAGGGTATTTTACATTTCTACATAGGACTTCAACGTCTCTCACAATTCCGATAGGAGAGATAGTTGCTCTGTTTGCAAGATGAATGGTAACATCAACTTCTTCAAGTTCACAAGGTGAAATCTCACCGATGATCTCTTGATAAAGTGAATAGGGGATAGCACTAGCACTCGATCCCATAATAATTGTGATCTCCTATTTTAACAGATACTACTGGAGTACCTGAAATTGGGCCTTTATTCTTGGCTGTGACAAGGTTAGTGGAAACAGCACAAAAATTTACATTGGAATCCAAAACATCATTAGTAACAAGGTCTTTAACCAATGCAACTTGAGGATCGACCTTGATCTGGTCCTCAGGCTCATCAATTCTTCTCTCACTTTATTTATTATGCCTGTCACAAGAGAGTGCTCCCTTATCCTTTCGGGAAAAGGAGGCTTTTCATATATAACTGCAGGCAAAATAGGGTCAGCAACATGAATATCAACAGGTAACTCTTTGAAAGGTTCATGATGCTGATCTCTCTTCTTTTTAAAAGAATCAACGTGAGAGGCAAAATCCTTACAGAAATCAATCATTAGATGGGAATCAAGACCAATCTTAGAGCAAAAGGTATTGAAGTAATCAGTTTTCACATAGCTCTCAATATAATCATGCTCATAATTTATAGCGGGTTCAATACCTTTATCGATTTCCCAATCTTCGGTATTCCTCTGGATCCTTTCAATGAGATCCCACCTTTCTTCAACGCTCTTTGTCTGAAATGCCCCACTAGAGGAGGCATCCAGCATCTCCTTATCCTGACGAGAAAGCCTGGCATAAAAATTTGTAAGTATAATTTTCTTGGGGAGCTCATGAATAGGACATTTGAGCATTAGGGACTTCAATCTCCCCCAAGCTTGAGCAAAGCTTTCTCCGTCACGAGACCTAAAGTTATAGATATAGTTCCTGTCTCGATGAATTTCATGAAGAGGATAAAACTTGGTATAAAAGAGAGACATAAGCTCTTGCCAATCAAGCAAGTGTGAGTTATCGAGAAGCTTATACCAATCTGAAGCTTTATCTATAAGCGATACGGAGAACAATTTCCTCATGACAAACTCCATTGATACACCTGCAAGCTTAAATAATGAGCATAGTTGTGACAGATATAGCAAGTGTTCACCGGGATGTCTGTCTCCTGCATAACGATTAGCCAAAACATAATCGATAATACCAGCTGGTATTTTATAGGGCACAATTTCAGTAGGGGGAGGAGCAACCACCACAGATGTGGGGCGTCTTCCCACAAGCAACGATCCAATAGCAAGGTTGTCCACAAGGACAAAGAGAAGCAACAGCAAAATAAAAACAGAAATATAAAAACTTCCTTACCAGCTTCACTTACCAATAGCGCTACACTCCCCGGCAACGGTGCCAGAAAACGGTACTTGATGACCCACAACCGTAAGGGATCTATTGCAGCGTTTTTGATAAGTAAGAATGTCGAACCCAACGAGGAGCAGAAGGTATTGATAAGTGATTCTGAGCAAGGAATAACCGCAAGCACTGAAAGATAACTTTTTAGGGGTTTTCTTGATATAAGCAACAGAAAAGTAAAAGCGAGCAAAGTAAAAGGCACTGGAGAGTAACAAGTGGCCCAATCCTTTCTGAGCAAAGGAGAGGCCTAGCAACTGAACTTATAAAGGCTAAAGTGTTCTTGAGGACACACGGGAGAGGTAGTCATGTGCTTTCGCCATATTCCGTATCGGTACTATATGATTTGTTGATAAGTGTTGAGTGGGTGGATCTATGCTAGTACACCCTCTAGACTAAGATGAGTGCACTCTTATGATTAAACACCTTGCAAGCATACGCAAATACAAGATAGTATTTAAGGCAAAAGCCTAACCATAGTAATACGATCGATGATCCATTATTCCCTTGTGCAAAAGGTGCGAACTGGGGTTCAGGTTTCTGTCACTCCGGCAACCCACCGTAAGCATTCTTTGTACACAATGTATTCCCCTAGGTCCTTAATAAGGCGAAGTGTTGAGTGTTCGACTCACGCAACACCACTAGGAAAATAACAACACAACTTAAGTATCAAACAACACATATTACTTCAACATCATATGACTACTAACAACAAGACTTCTCCCATGTCCTCAAGATTTAAAGTAACTACTCACAAGACATAAAAGAGATCATGATCAGTGGAGATAGATGGATGATAAATAATCTGGACAAAATGATATTTCTCCAACAAAACTCAATAACATTCACCACAAAGTAGTAATTAACACCGATAGAGTAGAGAGGATAGATAGTACGGATTACAACACAAGTTGCAATTGTGAGATGAGATTGGATGAAGATGGAGATGGTGCTGATGTTGGGGATGATGTTGATGATGATCTCGATGATGCCCGTGACGATGGTGATGACGATGGCGATGATCTCCCCTTACGGGAGGTGATCTCCCCGGCGGAATCTCCCCGCCGGAGATGGCTTTTCTTCTTTGTAGGTTTCCGCCACGGAGCGGCGGCGGAACTCCGTAAACTCTCCCCCTCTTAGGGTTTTTGGATGACGAGGAGTATATAGGCCAGAGGGGGGAGCCTAGAGTGGGCCAGGGGCTCCAGGCGCCCTCCCGGCGCGGCCAGGGTGGGGCCGCGCTAGGTGGCCGCCTGGGCACCCTGTGGCCCCCCTCTGGTTGCTCTTTTGCGTATCTTCGTGATCCTTCTGGAAAATACCCTCCGTCGATTTTCAGGTAATTTGGAGGTATTCTTCTTCAGCAACTCAGCGTCCACTTTTTACCGCTGAATCCTGCATCTGCTGCTTCGGCACCGGAAAGTTGCAAACTGTGTAAAATAGGCCAAAACAACATAAGAACATCATCGTAATGTGAAATATATCAATGAATAAGGATGAATTATGATATAAAATAGTGATGCATTTTGGACGTATCAGGCGCAGACCAACGACGGAGGGAGCCGGCGGCGCGGGAGTCAGGTCCGGCGGCAGAGGGAGCAGGCGGCGCGGGGCTGCGCGGTGGCCGGTCGGGCCGGGCTCGGGCCACACGGGCCGACAGCGCGGGAGGTGGGTGCTGGGTGACGTGGCGGTACGCGGTTGGCTCGGGCGGCGGCGAAGCTGCCATGGCGGCACACCATTGGCCGGGCGACGTGGCCGGCTGGACATGTCCGGCGCGGATGGACATGTCCGGCGGCGCGAGGAAGAGGGAGACTAGTGTTTACCCGTGATTTGAGGAGGGGGAGGCAAATATATAGGTAGAGGGAGCTAGGAGTGTCCAAATGTGGTGCGGTTTTCGGCCACGCGATCACGATCCAACGACCGAGAGCATGGAGGTGGTTGGGATGGGCTAGCGGGCTATTGTGAAGGGGTGCTGGGCCGAAAAGAGAAAAGGCTTCCAGCAGTTAACACGGTTAACCGTTGGGCTATAAAACGAACTCCGAACGTGACGAAACTTGATAGGAGGTCTACCTATGCTATAATAAGACCACACACAATGTTTCATCCCATTCCGAGAACATTTTCCGGCCACTCATAAAGTAAATAGCTGGAGGTGCCGCGGGCGCGTGCAAGTGTGCATGGGCTCAGAACGGACAACGGAAAGGACGGGCAGACTCAGACGGATGCAAGTTTTGAAAACGATGCAGATGCAATGCACATGATGACAAGGCAAAGTGCAACACGCAGGCAGATTACAAGGCAACGGCGACAAATAACTGGCTGACACTTGGCGCATCGGTCTCGGGGTGTCACATGATTGTACAAGCCGACCATGGGTTGAACTTGGGGGCGACGGGCTCTACGGCGTAAATGTACCTAAGTGCGCGCTTGTGTTCCCTCTTCGGGATATGGGTGGCATAGATCATATTCACCGTTTTGACCTCAAAATTTCTTCTTCCCCTAGTGTTCGAGTGGCGAGGCTCGTCTTCGTCCTCATTTTGAGGTCCTTTCCCCTTGTGTTCGGCATTTAACTTGTCGGCCTGCTTGAAGACCCAACAATGGTGTGGTTTGAAGGTTTGTCAGGGGTGCCATGCATGAATCTGGCAAGGTCTCTCTAATATATTGTCCAAGCTTGATGGACTGTCTTTGTTACCTTTGAACGACTTCTAACATTTACCGGGCCTCGAGCCACTGAATCCGGCGTTTACTGCCGTGTCATCTGTTTCTCCGGCGTTGTTTCGATGCTTGTTCTTATTGCGTCATGGCTTGCCATTGTCGTCCTTGACTTCGGAAGTGCCAGGGTTGCTAGTACTGTTGCTTCTACGAGCTAACCAGCTATCTTCACCTGCGCAAAAGCGCGTCATAAGTGTAGTAAGGGCTGACATTGTCTCCGGCTTCTCCTGGCCGAGGTTTCTTGCAAGCCATTCTTCTCAGACGCTTTGTTTGAATGCTGCTAGGGCTTCGGCATCCGGACAGTCGACAATTTAGTTCTTTTTAATTAAGAATCGATTCCAAAGCTTGCAGGCCGATTCCTCGGGTTGCTGAATTATGTGACTTAAATCATTAGCATCTGGTGGCCGGACATAAGTCCCCTGAAAGTTAGCCCGGAAAGCATCCTCTAACTCTTCCCAACTTCCAATGGAGTTCTCTGGGAGGCTGTTCAACCAGTGCCTAGCTGGCCCTTTCAGCTTTAGAGGTAAGTATTTGATGGCTTGGAGGTCATCTCCACGAGCCATGTGGATGTGAAAAATAAAGTCTTCAATCCATACCGTGGGGTCAGTTGTTACATCATATGCCTCGATATTTACGGGTTTAAATCCTTCCAGAAATTGGTGATCCATCGCCTCATCGGTAAAGCATAGAGGGTGCGTGGCGCCCCTGTATCGTGCAATGTCGTGACGTAGTTCAGACGGCATTTGTGTTTGGTGTTGACTCTGAACTTGATTGTATCCGGCATCCTTGGCTTGATAGCCATCGTCCCATGTGGGAGCACGTTCTTGATCCGTAGATCGATCTGGCCTAACCGACTTTTTTATGCAGGTCCTAATGTAAATCGTACTTATGGCCCTCAGCCATTGTATCCTTTCCTTTATGGTGGAGAGGTGTGGGCTGGTGTACGGCATTGCTAGCCGCTTTGTCCCGTCCACAAGGTGATCGGTCTAGTTGATCGGCCTGATCGTGCCTTGACGAAATTGGCGCAAGGGCCTCATCGTCGAATTGTGGTAGCAACTTGCACTTGGGATAGCTCTTTACTTGGCGCTCATGGCCGTATCTTTCTTCAGCGTCTAGCACTTTGTTCCATCTGTCATTGAGCATATCATGTTCGGCTCTAAGCCACCGCTGCTGCTTTTTCAGGCTCCTTGCCGTAGCAATAAGCCGTCGCTGAAAGTGTTCTTGTTCGAGGGGTTCCTATAGGATGATGAATTTCTCGTCTCCCAGGCTGACATCCTCTTCGGAGACAGGTAGGTAATTACTGTCTTCGGAATCATTGTGATCGGTGAGTTGTTCGGGACTATGCTGACCATCATCCCGCTCATCCTGCTCCAACACTGGCTCTACGGGGTCTTTGGCTTCCTCCGGGCCTTCATTGTCTCCGGTGCCGGTATTACTTTCCTTTCCTCGACGCGATCATGAGCAGCGCCACTGGCATTGGCGCTTAGGAGGTTCATCGACGAGCTTGTCCTGAAGGAAATATGCCCTAGAGGCAATAATAAAGTTGTTATTTATATTTCCTTATATCATGATAAATGTTTATTATTCATGCTAGAATTGTATTAACCGGAAACTTAGTACATGTGTGAATACATAGACAAAACAGTATGTCCCTAGTATGCCTCTACTAGACTAGCTCATTGATCAAAGATGCTTATGTTTCCTAGCCATAGACATGAGTTGTCATTTGATAAACGGGATCACATCATTAGGAGAATGATGTGATGGACAAGACCCATCCGTTAGCATAGCACTATGATCGTTTAGTTTAACTGCTATTGCTTTCTTCATGACTTATACATGTTCCTATGACTATGAGATTATGCAACTCCCGAATACCGTAGGAACACCTTGTGTGCTATCAAACGTCACAACGTAACTGGGTGATCATAAAGATGCTCTACAGGTGTCTCCAAAAGTATTCGTGGTGTTGGCATAGATCAAGAATAGGATTTGTCACTCCGAGTGTCGGAGAGGTATCTCTGGGCCCTCTCGGTAACACACATCACAATAAGCCTTGCAAGCAAAAGACTAATGAGTTAGTCACGAGATGATGTGTTGCGGAACGAGTAAAGAGACTTGCCGGTAATGAGATTGAACTAGGTATAGAGATACCGACGATCGAATCTCGGGCAAGTAACATACCGTTTTGACAAAAGGAACAACGTATGTTGTTATGCGGTTCTGACAGATAAAAGATCTTCGTAGAATATGTAGGAGCCAATATGAACATCCAGTTCCGCTATTGGTTATTGACCGGAGATGAGTCTCGGTCATGTCTACATAGTTCTCGAACCCGTAGGGTCCGCACGCTTAACGTTTGATGATGATCGGTATTATGAGTTTATGAGTATTGATGTACCGAAGGTAGTTCGGAGTCCCGGATGAGATAACGGACATGACGAGGAGTCTCGGAATGTCCGAGACATAAAGATTGATATATTGGACGACTATATTCGGACACCGGAAGTGTTCCGGAAAAGTTTCGGATTTATCGGGAATGCCGGAGGGGGTTACCGGAACCCCCTACGAGAGGGGATGGTCCACAGTGGGCCTAAAGGGAAAGAGAGAGGCAGCCCATAGGACTGGCCGGCGCCCCCACCTAGGGTTCCTAGTTGGACTAGGATTAGGGGGGGCGCCACCTCTCCTATTCCTTTCCCTCTTCCTTCTTTTGGTGAATCCTACTAGGAATAGGATTGCAATCCTATTCCTAGTAGGAGTCCACTCCCTAGCCGCACCAGGAAGGGCCGGCCGGCCTCCCTCCCTTGCTCCTTTATATACGGGGGCAGGGGGCACCCAAAGACACACAAGTTGAATTGTTTTAGCCGTGTGCGGTGCCCCCCTCCACAGAATCACACCTCGGTCATACCGTCGCGGAGCTTAGGCGAAGCCCTGCGCCGGTGAACACATCATATCCGTCATCACGCCGTCGTGCTGACGAAACTCTCCCGTGAAGCTCAACTGGATCAAGAGCTCGTGGGACGTCATCAAGCTGAACGTGTGCTGAATGCGGAGGTGCCGTACGTTCGGTGCTTGATCGGTTGGATCGCGAAGAAGTTCGACAACATCAACCGCGTCACTTGACGCTTCCGCTCCCGGTCTACGAGGGTACGTAGACACACTCTTCCCTCTCGTTGCTATGCATCTGGTAGATAGATCTTGCGTGATCATAGGAAAATTTTAAAATACTACGTTCCCCATCAGTGGCATCATGAGCCAGGTCTATGCGTAGATGATATGCACGAGTAGAACACAATGAGTTGTGGGCGATACTAGTCATACTGCTTACCAGCATGTCATACTTTGCTTCGGCGGTATTGTGAGATGAAGCGGCCCGGACCGACATTACGCGTACGCTTACGCGAGACTGGTTTCACCATTACGAGCACTCGTTGCTTAAAGGTGACTGGCGGGTGTCTGTCTCTCTCACTTTAGCTGAATCAAGTATGGCTACGCCCGGTCCTTGTGAAGGTTAAAACAACACATACTTGACGAAACATCGTTGTGGTTTTGTATGCGTAGGTAAGAACGGTTCTTGCTAAGCCCGTAGCAGCCACGTAAAACTTGCAACAACAAAGTAGAGGACGTCTAACTTGTTTTTGCAGGGCATGTTGTGATGTGATATGGTCAAGACATGATGAGTTATACGGTTTTGTATGAGATGATCATGTTTTGTAAAGTTATCGGCAACTGGCAGGAGCCATATGGTTGTCGCTTTATTGTATGAAATGCAATCGCCATGTAATTGCTTTACTTTATCACTAAGCGGTAGCGATAGTCGTAGAAGCAATAGTTGGCGAGACGACAACGATGCTACGATAGAGATCAAGGTGTCGCGCCGGTGACAAAGGTGATCATGACGGTGCTTTGGAGATGGAGATCAAAAGCGCAAAATGATGATGGCCATAAAATGTCACATATTTTGATTGCATGTGATGTTTATCTTCTTATGCTTCTTATTTTGCTTAGATCGACGGTAGCATTATAAGATGATCCCTTACTAAATTTCAAGGTATAAGTGTTCTCCCTGAGTATGCACCGTTGCGAAAGTTCGTCGTGCCGAGACACCACGTGATGATCGGGTGTGATAAGCTCTACGTTCAAATACAACGGGTGTAAGCCAGTTTTGCAAACGCAGAATACTCGGGTTAAACTTGACGAGCCTAGCATATGCAGATATGGCCTCGGAACACTGGAGACCAAAAGGTCGAGCGTGAATCATATAGTAGATATGATCAACATAAGATGTTCACCATTGAAAGTACTCCATCTCACGTGATTATCGGACATGGTTTAGTTGATTTGGATCACGTGATCATTTAGATGACCGGAGGGATGTCTATCTAAGTGGGAGTTCTTAAGTAATATGATTAAATTGAACTTTAATTTATCATGAACTTAGTCTTGGTAGTATTAGCATATCTATGTTGTAGATCAATAGCTCGCGATGTTGCTCCCCGTTTATTTTTCATATGTTCCTAGAGAAAACCAAGTTGAAAGATGTTAGTAGCAATGATGCGGAATTGTTCCGTGATCCGAGGATTATCCTCATTGCTGCACAGAAGAAATTATGTCCTTGATGCACCGCTAGGTGACAAACCTATTGCAGGAGCAGATGTAGACGTTATGAACGTTTTGACAAAAGCTCGATATGATGACTACTTGATAGTTTAAGTGCACCATGCTTTACGGCTTAGAACCGGGACTTCAAAAACGTTTTGAATGCCACGGAGCATATAAGATGTTCCAAGAGTTGAAATTAGTATTTCATACTCATGCCCGTGTCGAGAGGTATAAGACCTCTGACAGTACTTTGCCTACAAGATGGAGGAGAATAGCTCAACCAGTGAGCATGTGCTCAGATTGTCTGGGTACTACAATTACTTTAATCAAGTGGGAGTTAATCTTCCAGATAAGATAGTAATTGACAAAGTTCTCTAGTCACTATCACCAAGTTAGTAGAACTTCGTGATGAACTATAATATGCAAGGGATGACGAAAGGAATTCCCAGCTCTTCGTGATACTGAAGTCGGCGAAGGTAGAAATCATGAAAAAGCATCAAGTGTTGATGGTTAACAAGACCACTTGTTTCAAGTAAAGGGCAAAGGGATAGAAGGGGAACTTCAAGAAGAATGACAAGCAAGTTGTCACTCCCGTGAAGAAACCCAAAGCTAAACTCAAGCCTGAAACAAGTGCTTATACTGCAAAGGAAATGGTCACTAGAAGTGGAACTGCCCTAGATACTTGGCGGATAAGAAGGATGGCAAAGTGAACAAAGGTATATTTGATATACAGATTATTGATGTGTATTTTACTAGTGTTCATAGCAACCCCTCGGTATTTGATATTGGTTCAGTTGCTAAAGAGTAGTAACTCGAAGTGGGAGTTGCATAATGAACATAAACTAGTTAAAGGATGAAGTGATGATGTGTATTGGAAGCAGTTCCAAGATTGATATGATCATCATCGCACACTCCCTATACTTTCGGGATTAGTGTTGAACCTAAATAAGTGTTATTTGGTGTTTGTGTTGAGCATGAATGTGATTTGATCATGTTTATTGCAATACGGTTATTCATGTAAGTTAGAGAATAATTGTTGTTCTGTTTACATGAATAAAACCTTCTATGGTCATACACCCAATGAAAATAGTTTGTTGGATCTCGATTGTAGTGATACACATATTCATAATATTGAAACCAAAAGATGCAAGGTTAATAATGATAGTGCAACTTATTTGTGGCACTGCCGTTTAGGTCATATTGGTGTAAAACGCATGAAGAAACTCCATAATGATGGACTTTTGGAATCACTTGATTATGAATCACTTGGTGCTTGCGAACCATGCCTCATGGGCAAGATGACTAAAACTCCGTTCTCCGGAACTATGGAGCGAGCAACAGATTTGTTGGAAATTATACATACTGATGTATGTGGACCAATGAGTGTTGATGCTCGCGGCGGGTATCGTTATTTTCTGACCTTCACTGATGATTTGAGCAGATATGGGTATATCTACTTAATGAAGCACAAGTCTGAAACATTTGAAAAGTTCAAAGAATTTCAGAGTGAAGTAGAGAATCATCGTAACAAGAAAATAAAGTTTCTACGATCTGATCATGGAGGAGAATATTTGAGTTACGAGTTTGGTCTTCATTTGAAACAATGTGGAATAGTTTCACAACTCACGCCACCTGGAACACCACAGCGTAATGGTGTGTCCGAACGTCGTAACCGTACTTTATTAGATATGGTGCGATCTATGATGTCTCTTACCGATTTACCACTATCGTTTTGGGGTTATGCTTTAGAGACAGCTGCATTCACGTTAAATAGGGCACCATCTAAATCCGTTGATACGACACCTTATGAACTTTGGTTTAGCAAGAAACCAAAGTTGTCGTTTCTTAAAGTTTGGGGCTGCGATGCTTATGTGAAAACACTTCAACCTGATAAGCTCGAACCCAAGTCGGAAAAATGTGTCTTCATAGGATACCCAAAAGAGACTGTTGGGTACACCTTCTATCACAGATCCAAAGGCAAAATATTCGTTGCTAAGAACGGATCCTTTCTAGAAAAAGAGTTTCTCTCGAAAGAAGTGAGTGGGAGGAAAGTAGAACTTGATGAGGTAATTGTACCTTCTCCCAGATTGGAAAGTAGTACATCACAGGAAATTGTTCCAGTGATTCCTACACCAATTAGTGAGGAAGTTAATGATAATGATCATGAATCTTCGGATCAAGTTTCTACTGAACGTCGTAGATCAACCAGAGTACGTTCCGCACCAGAGTGGTACGGCAACCCAGTTCTGGAAATCATGTTACTAGACCATGATGAACCTACGAACTATGAGGAAGCGATGATGAGCCCAGATTCCGCAAAGTGGCTTGAAGCCATGAAATCTGAGATGGGATCCATGTATGAGAACAAAGTGTGGACTTTGGTTGACTTGCCCGATGATCGGCAAGCCATCGAAAACAAATGGATCTTCAAGAAGAAGACCGACGCAGATGGTAATATTACTGTTTACAAGGCTCGACTTGTTGCGAAAGGTTTTCGACAAGTTCAAGGAGTTGACTACGATGAGACTTTCTCACTCGTAGCGATGCTTAAGTCTGTCCGAATCATGTTAGTAATTGCCGCATTTTATGAAATCTGGCAAATGGATAACAAAACTGCATTCTTTAATGGATTTATTGAAGAAGACTTGTATATGATGCAACCAGAAGGTTTTGTCAATCCTAAACGTGCTAACAAAATGTGCAAGCTCCAGCGATCCATCTATGGACTGGTGCAAGCATCTCGGAGTTGGAATATACGCTTTGATAAGTTTATCAAAGCATATAGATTTATACAGACTTGTGGTGAAGCCTGTATTTACAAGAAGTGAGTGGGAGCACTACTACCTTTCTGATAAGTATATGTGAATGACATATTGTCGATCGGAAATGATGTAGAATTTTCTGGAAAGCATAAAGGAGTGTTTGAAAGGAGTTTTTTCAAAGAAAGACCTTGGTGAAGCTGCTTACATATTGGGCATCAAGATCTATAGAGATAGATCAAGACGCTTGATAAGACTTTCAATGAGTACATACCTTGATAAGATTTTGAAGTAGTTCAAAATGGATCAGTCAAAGAAGATGTTCTTGCCTGACTTATAAGGTGTGAAGTTGAGTAAGACTCAAATCCAGACCACGGCAGAAAAATATAGAGAGAATGAAAGTCATTCCCTATGCCTCAGCCATAGGTTCTATAAAGTATGCCATGCTGTGTACAAAACACGTTGTGTACCTTGCAAAGAGTTTGACAGGGAGGTACAATAGTGATCCAGGAGTAGATCACTGTACAGCGGTCAAAATTATCCTTAGTAATTGGATGACTAAGGAAATATTTCTCGATTATGGAGGTGATAAAGAGTTCGTCGTAATGGGTTACGCCGATGCAAGCTTTGACACTAAATCCAGATGACTCTAAGTATCAATCTGGATGCATATTGAAAGTGGGAGCAATTAGCTAGAGTAGCTCCATGCAGAGCATTGTAGACATAGAAATTTGCGAAATACATAGGGATTTGTATATGACAGACCCGTTGACTAAACTTCTCTCACAAGCAAAACATGATCACACCTTATTACTCTTGGGTATTAATCACATAGCGATGTGAACTAGATTATTGACTCTAGTAAACCCTTTTGGGTGTTGGTCACATGGTGATGTGAACTATGGGTGTTATTCACATAACGATGTGAACTATCGGTATTAAATCACATGGCGATGTGAGCTAGATTATTGACTCTAGTGCAAGTGGGAGACTGAAGGAAATATGCCCTAGAGGCAATAATAAAGTTGTTATTTATATTTCCTTATATCTTGATAAATGTTTATTATTCATGCTAGAATTGTATTAACCGGAAACTTAGTACATGTGTGAATACATAGACAAAACAGTATGTCCCTAGTATGCCTCTACTAGACTAGCTCATTGATCAAAGATGGTTATGTTTCCTAGCCATAGACATGAGTTGTCATTTGATCAACGGGATAACATCATTAGGAGAATGATGTGATGGACAAGACCCATCCGTTAGCATAGCACTATGATCGTTTAGTTTAACTGCTATTGCTTTCTTCATGACTTATACATGTTCCTATGACTATGAGATTATGCAACTCCCGAATACCGTAGGAACACCTTGTGTGCTATCAAACGTCACAACGTAACTGGGTGATCATAAAGATGCTCTACAGGTGTCTCCAAAAGTATTCGTGGTGTTGGCATAGATCAAGAATAGGATTTGTCACTCCGAGTGTCGGAGAGGTATCTCTGGGCCCTCTCGGTAACACACATCACAATAAGCCTTGCAAGCAAAAGACTAATGAGTTAGTCATGAGATGATGTGTTGCGGAACGAGTAAATAGACTTGCCGGTAACGAGATTGAACTAGGTATAGAGATACCGACGATAGAATCTCGGGCAAGTAACATACCGTTTTGACAAAAGGAACAACGTATGTTGTTATGTGGTTCTGACCGATAAAAGATCTTCGTAGAATATGTAGGAGCCAATATGAACATCCAGGTTCCGCTATTGGTTATTGACCGGAGATGAATCTCGGTCATGTCTACATAGTTCTCGAACCCGTAGGGTCCGCACGCTTAACGTTTGATGACGATCAGTATTATGAGTTTATGAGTATTGATGTACCGAAGGTAGTTCACAGTCCCGGATGAGATCACGGACATGACGAGGACTCTCGAAATGTCCGAGACATAAAGATTGATATATTGGACGACTATATTCGGACACCGGAAGTGTTCTGGAAAAGTTTCGGATTTATCGGGAATGCCGGAGGGGGTTACCGGAACCCCCTACGAGAGGGGATGGTCCATAGTGGGCCTAAAGGGAAAGAGAGAGGCAGCCCATAGGGCTGGCCGGCGCCCGCACCTAGGGTTCCTAGTTGGACTAGGATTAGGGGGGGGGGCGCCACCTCTCCTATTCCTTTCCCTCTTCCTTCTTTTGGTGAATCCTACTAGGAATAGGATTGCAATCCTATTCCTAGTAGGAGTCCACTCCCTAGCCGCACCAGGAAGGGCCGGCCGGCCTCCCTCCCTTGCTCCTTTATATACGGGGGCAGGGGGCACCCAAAGACACACAAGTTGAATTGTTTTAGCCGTGTGCGGTGCCCCCCTCCACAGAATCACACCTCGGTCATACCGTCGTGGAGCTTAGGCGAAGCCCTGCGCCGGTGAACACATCATATCCGTCATCACGCCGTCGTGCTGACGAAACTCTCCCGTGAAGCTCAACTGGATCAAGAGCTCGTGGGATGTCATCAAGCTGAACGTGTGCTGAATGCGGAGGTGCCGTACGTTCGGTGCTTGATCGGTTGGATCGCGAAGAAGTTCGACAACATCAACCGCGTCACTTGACGCTTCCGCTCCCGGTCTACGAGGGTACGTAGACACACTCTTCCCTCTCGTTGCTATGCATCTGGTAGATAGATCTTGCGTGATCGTAGGAAAATTTTAAAATACTACATTCCCCATCATGTCCTACTTTGGATCTTTATCACCGTCGTCATCTTTCTCCTTGGGTGTGTCCACCATGTATATGTCATAGGTAGAAGTGGCCGTCCATCGCCCGATGACAGGTGGGTCTTGACCTAGATCAGCTTCGGCATCGTGGTCCATGATACGTCTGTTGGGGAATGTAGTATTTCAAATATTTCCTACGATCACGCAAGATCTATCTAGGAGAAGCATAGCAACGAGCGGGGAGAGTGTGTCCACGTACCCTCGTAGACCGAAAGCGGAAGCGTTTAGTAACGCGGTTGATGTAGTCGAACGTCTTCGCGATCCAACCAATCCAAGCACCGAATGTACGGCACCTCCGCGTTCAACACACGTTCAGCTCGATGACGTCCCACGAACTCTTGATCCAGTTGAGTGTTGTGGGAGAGTTTCGTCAGCACAACGGCGTGGTGACGGTAATGATGAAGTTACCGGCGCAGGGCTTCGCCTAAGCACTGCAACGATATGACCGAGGTGTGTAACTATGGAGGGGGGCACCATACGCGGCTAGGAAATCAACTTGTGTGTTCTAGGGTGCCCCCTGCCCCCATATATAAAGGAGCAAGGGGTTCCTACTAGGAATAGGAATCCTATTCCTAGTAGGAATCTTCTACCTCTTGAGCCTGCGTTGGCTTCCCTTGAAGAGGAAAGGGTGACGCAACAAAGTAGCGTAAGTATTTCCCTCAGTTTTTAGAACCAAGGTATCAATACAGTAGGAGACTAGATGCAAATCCCTAATACATGCACAAACAATTAAGAACCTTGAAACCAACACGATAAAGGGGTTGTCAATCCCTTCACGGCCACTTGCAAAAGTGAGATCTGATAGAGATGATAGGATAAATATTTTTGGTATTTTGTTGTATAGATTGAAAAGTAAAGATTGCAAAACAAACTACGATAAAAATAGCTAGCTGATGGGAGATTAATATGATGGAAAATAGACCCGGGGGCCATAGGTTTCACTAGTGGCTTCTCTCAAGATAGCATATTTTACGGTGGGTGAACAAATTACCGTCGAGCAATTGATAGAAAAGCGCATAGTTATGAGAATATCTAGGCATGATCATGTATATAGGCATCACGTCCGTGACAAGTAGACTGAAACGATTCTGCATCTACTACTATTACTCCACACATCGACCGCTATCCAGCATGCATCTAGAGTATTAAGTTCATAAGAACAGAGTGACGCATTAAGCAAGATGACATGATGTATAGGGATAAACTCAAGCAATATGATATGAACCCCATATTTTTATCCTCGATGGCAACAATACAATACATGCCTTGCTGCCCCTGCTGTCACTGGGAAAGGACACCACAAGATTGAACCCAAAGCTAAGCACTTCTCCCATTGCAAGAAAGCTCAATCTAGTAGGCCAAACCAAACTGATAATTCGAAGAGACTTGCAAAGATATTAAATCATGCATATAAGAATTCAGAGAAGAATCAAATATTGTTCATAGATAATCTTGGTCATAAACCCACAATTCATCGGATCTCGACAAACACACCGCAAAAGATATTACACCGAATAGATCTCCAAGAAGATCAAGGAGAACTTTGTATTGAGATCCAAAGAGAGAGAAAAAGCCATCTAGCTAATAACTATGGACCCGAAGGTCTGTGGTAAACTACTCACACATCATCGGAGAGGCTATGGTGTGGATGTAGAAGCCCTCCGTGATCGATTCCCCCTCCAACAGAGCGCCAGAAAAGGCCCCAACATGGGATCTCACAGGTACAGAAGGTTGCGGCGGTGGAAATAGGGTTTCATGGTGCTCCTGGATGTTTTCAGGGTATATGAGTATATATAGGCCGAAGAAGTATGTGTTGGAGCTACGAGGGGCCCACGAGGGTGGGGGCGCGCCCTCTTGCCTCGTGGCCACCTCGTGGCTTCCCAGACTTGTACTCCAAGTCTCCTGGATTGCGTTTGTTCCCAAAACGATCCTCGCGAAGGTTTCATTCCCTTTGGATTCCGTTTGATATTCCTTTTCTGCGAAACACTGAAATAGGCAAAAAAACAGCAATTTGCACCGGGCCTTTGGTTAGTAGGTTAGTCGCAAAAATAATTTAAAAGTGCATATTAAAGCCCATTAAACATCCAAAACAGATAATATAATAGCATGGAACAATAAAAAATTATAGATACGTTGGAGACGTATCAAGCATCCCTAAGCTTAATTCATGTTCGTCCTCGAGTAGGTAAATGATAAAAACAGAATTTTTGATGTGGATTGCTACCTAACATAATTTTCAATTTAATTTTCTTTATTGTGGCATGAATGTTCAGATCCAAAAGATTCAAGACAAAAGTTTAATATTGACATAAAAATAATAACACTTCAAGCATACTAACAATGCAATTATGTCTTCTCAAAATAACATGGCCAAAGAAAGATATCCCTACAAAATCATATAGTCTCGCTATGCTCTATCTTCGTCACAGAAAATATTTAAATCATGCACAACCCCAGTTTCAGTCAAGCAATTGTTTCATACTTTAAATTTTTCAAACTTTTTCAACTTGCACGCAATACATGAGTGTGAGCCATGGATATAGCACTGTAGGTGGAATAGAGTGGTGGTTGTGGAGAAGACAAAAGGAGGAAGACAGTATCACATCAACTAGGCGTATTAATAGGCTATGGAGATGCCCATCAATAGATATCAATGTGAGTGAGTAGGTATTGCCATGCAACTGATGCACTAGAGCTATAAATGTATGAAAGCTCAAGTAAAGAAACTAAGTGGGTGTGCATCCAACTCGCTTGCTCATGAAGACCTAGGGCATTTTGAGGAAGCCCATCACTGGAATATACAAGCCAAGTTCTATAATGAAAATTCCCACTAGTATATGAAAGTGACAAAACAAGAGACTCTCTATCATGAAATCATGGTGCTACTTTGAAGCACAAGTGTGGAAAAGGATAGTAGCATTGCCCCTTCTCTATTTTTCTCTCATTTTTATTATTATTTTGGGCCTTTTCTTTGTTTCTTTTTTTATGGCCTCTTTTTTATTATTATTATTCTTCGTCCAGAATCTCATCCCGACTTGTGGGGGGATTATAGTCTCCATCATCCTTTCCTCACTGGGACAATGCTCTAATAATGAAGATCATCACACTTTTATTTACTTACAACTCAAGAATTACAACTCGATGCTTAGAACAAAATATGACTCTATGTGAATGCCTCCGGTGGTGTACCGGGATGTGCAATGAATCAAGAGTTACATGTATGAAAACTTATGCATGGTGGCCTTGCCACAAATACGATGTCAACTACATGATCATGCAAGGCAATAGGACAATGATGAAGCGTGTCATAATAAACAGAACGATGGAAAATTGCATGGCAATATATCTCGGAATGGCTATGGAAATGCCATAATAGGTAGATATGGTGGCTGTTTTGAGGAAGGTATATGGTAGGTGTATGGTACCGGCGAAAGTTGCGCGATACTAGAGAGGCTAGCAATGGTGGAAGGGTGAGAGTGCGTATAATCCATGGACTCAACATTAGTCATAAAGAACTCATATACTTATTGCAAAAATCTACAAGTTGTCAAAACAAAGCACTACACGCATGCTCCTAGGGGAAGGGTCGGTAGGAGTTTACCATCACGCGATCCCGACCTCCACACAAAGGAAGACAATCATTAAATAAATCATGCCCCAACTTCATCACATAACGGTTCACCATACGTGCATGCTATGGGAATCACAAACTTTAACACAAGTATTCCTCAAATTCATAATTACTCCACTAGCATGACTCTAATATCACCATCCTCATATCTCAAAATAGTCATCAAGTATCAAACTTCTCATAGTATTCAATGCACTTTATATGAAAGTTTTTATTATACCCGTCTTGGATGCCTATCATATTAGGACTAATTTTGTAGCCAAAGCAAATTACCATTCTGTTCTAAAGGACTCTCAAAATAATATAATTGAAGCATGAGAGATCTATATTTTCTATAAAATAAATCCACCACCGTGCTCTAAAAGATATAAGTGAAGTACTAGAGCAAAATTATCTAGCTCAAAAGATATAAGTGAAGCACATAGAGTATTCTAATAAATTCCGATTCATGTGTGTCTCTCCCAAAAGGTGTGTACAACAAGGATGATTGTGGTAAACTAAAAAGAAAAGACTCAAATCATACAAGACGCTCCAAGCAAAACACATATCATGTGGTGAATAAAAATGTAGTCTCAAGTAAAGTTACCGATAGACGAAGACGAAAGAGGGGATGCCTTCCCGGGGCATCCCCAAGCTTTGGCTTTTGGTTGTCCTTGAATTTTACCTTGGGGTGCCTTGGGCATCCCCAAGCTCAGGCTCTTGCCACTCTTTATTCCATAGTCCATCCAATCCATACCCAAAAACTTGAAAACTTCACAACACAATACTAAACAGAAAATCTCATGAGCTCCGTTAGTATAAGAAAGCAAACCACCACTTTAAGGTACTGTATTGAACTCATTATTTATTTATATTGGTGATAAACCTACTTTATTCCAACTTCTATATGGTTCATACCCCCCGATACTACTCATAGATTCATCAAAATAAGCAAACAACACGCGCAAAACAGAATTTGTCAAAAACAGGACAATATGTAGCAATCTGTAACTTTCGAATACTTCTGTAACTCTAAAAATTCTGAAATAAATTGGAGGACTTGAGGAATTTTTCTATTAATCATCTACAAAAATAATCAACCTAAAATCACTCTCCAGTAAAAAAAAGGCAACTAATCTCGTGAGCGCAAAAGTTTCTATTTTTTACAGCAAGATCGCAAAGACTTCACCCAAGTCTTCCCAAAGGTTCTACTTGGCACAAACACTAATTAAAACATAAAACCATATCTAACCAGAAGCTAGATGAATTACTTACTACTAAATAGAAGAAAAATCAAAGAAAATAAAATTGGGTTGCCTCCGAACAAGCGCTATCGTTTAACGCCCTTAGCTATGCATAAAACAAGAATAGATCTAGGTATTATCATCTTTGGTATGCAATCCATAAGTGGCTCTTATAATAGATTCATAAGGTAATTTGATTTTCTTTCTCGAAAGTGTTCCATGCCTTTCCTTAATGGAAATTGGAATCTAATATTTCCTTATTTCATGTCAATTATTGTACCATTCGTTCTAAGGAAAGGTCTACCAAGAATAATAGGACATGTAGGATTTCAATCAATATCAAGAACGATGAAATCTACGTGCACATAATTACTATTTGCAACAATAAGAACATCATTAATCCTTCCCATAGGTTTCTTAATGGTAGAATCCGCAAGATGCAAATTTAAAGAACAATCATCAAGTTCATGGAAACCTAACACATCACACAAAGTTTTTGGGATCATGGAAACACTAGCACCCAAATCACGCAAAGCATAGCATTCATGATCTTTAATCTTAATTTTAATAGTAGGTTCCCACTCATGATAAAGTTTTCTAGGGATATAAACTTCTAATTCAAGTTTTTCTTCATAACATTGCATTAAGGCATCAACGATGTGCTTTGTAAAAGCTTTATTTTGACTGTAAGCGTGAGGATAATTTAACACAGATTGCAACAAGGAAATACAATCTATCAAAGAGCAATTATCATAATTAAATTCCTTGAAATCCAAAATAGTGGGTTCATTGCTATGTAAAGTTTTAACCTCTTGAATCCCACTTTTACCATTTTTTGCATCAAGATCTACAGACTCTGAATCATTGGGACACATTTTTACTAAAGTTGACTTATCTCCAGTCCCATCTTTATCAAGATTCATATTGGAAAACAAAGATTTAATAGGAGACACATCAATCACTTTTAGATCTTCATCTTTGTTATCATCTAGATCTTCTAGTCTAGCGGCCATCTTATTAACTAAGGTGGCTTGGTTATCCAAAATTTGGGTTATTAAGTTCTCAAGATGAGCAAACTGAGATTTCAAACCATAAAATTCTTTAGACATATCATCGAGCTCTTTATTCATGTACTCCATAAAACTTTTCTGTTCTTTAAGCTCATTTCTGAAGAAATTATTATGCTCAAATTGCAAGGACATAAAGCTTCTAACATTGTTTTCAATCTCTTCCAACCTTCTAAGGTGAGGATCAACACTATTTGCTAGAGCCATTGTGACAAACAATCAATCCAACACACAAGCAAACAAGAAGCAAGCGAACGGAAAAGAGGGCAAATAAAACGACAAAGGTGAAGTTGGGGAGAGAGAAACGAGAGGCGAATGGCAAATAATGTAATGCGAGGGATAAGAGTCTATGATGGGTACTTGGTATGTCTTGACTTGAGCGTAGATCTCCCCGGCAACGGCGCCAGAAATCCTTCTTGCTACCTCTTGAGCATGTGTTGGTTTTCCCTTGAAGAGGAAAGGGTGATGCAGCAAAGTAGAGTAAGTATTTCCCTCAGTTTTTGAGAACCAAGGTATCAATCCAGTAGAGACTACACGCAAATCCCTAGAACTTGCACAAACAATTAAGAACCTTGCAAACAACGCGATAAAGGGGTTGTCAATCCCTTCACGGCCACTTGCAAAAGTGAGATCTGATAGAGATGATGGTATAAATATTTTTGGTATTTCTGTTGTATAGATTAAAAAGTAATGATTGCAAAACAAACTACGATAAAAATAGCTAGCTGACGGGAGATTAATAAGATGGAAAATAGACCCGAGGCCCATAGGTTTCACTAGTGGCTTCTCTCAATATAGCATATTGTTATGGTGGGTGAACAAATTACTGTCGAGCAATTGATACAAAAGCGCATAGTTATGAGAATATCTAGGCATGATCATGTATATAGGCATCACGTCCGTGACAAGTAGACCGAAACGATTCTGCATCTACTACTATTACTCCACACTTTGACCGCTATCCAGCATGCATCTAGAGTATTAAGTTCATAAGAACAGAGTAACGCATTAAGCAAGATGACATGATGTAGAGGGATAAACTCAAGCAATATGATATAAACCCCATCTTTTTATCCTCGATGGCAACAATACAATACGTGCCTTGCTGCCCCTGCTGTCACCGGGAAAGTACACCACTAGATTGAACCCAAAGCTAAGCACTTCTCCCATTGCAAGAAAGATCAATCTAGTAGGCCAAACCAAACTGATAATTCGAAGAGACTTGCAAAGATATTAAAACATGCATATAATAATTCGGAGAAGAATCAAATATTGTTCATAGTTAATCTTGATCATAAACCCACAATTCATCGGATCTCGACAAACACACTACAAAAAGTATTACATCGAATAGATCTC
Organism: Secale cereale; assembly: GCA_902687465.1. Lineage (NCBI taxonomy): Eukaryota > Viridiplantae > Streptophyta > Magnoliopsida > Poales > Poaceae > Secale > Secale cereale. The sequence continues at coordinate 788,098,443 of LR738715.1, read as the reverse complement.
CAAGAAGATCGAGGAGAAATTTGTATTGAGATCCAAAGAGAGAGAAGAAGCCATCTAGCTAATAACTATGGACCCGAAGGTCTGTGGTAAACTACTCACACATCATCGGAGAGGCTATGGTGTTGATGTAGAAGCCCTCCGTGATCGATTCCCCCTCCAACAGAGCGCCAGAAAAGGCCCCAACATGGGATCTCACAGGTACAGAAGGTTGCGGCGGTGGAAATCGGGTTTCATGGTGCTCCTGGATGTTTTCAGGGTATATGAGTATATATAGGCCGAAGAAGTATGTCGTTGGAGCTACGAGGGGCCCACGAGGGTGGGGGCGCGCCCTCTTGCCTCGTGGCCACCTCGTGGCTTCCCAGACTTGTACTCCAAGTCTCCTGGATTGCGTTTGTTTCAAAAACGATCCTCGCGAAGGTTTCATTCCATTTGGATTCCGTTTGATATTCCTTTTCTACGAAACACTAAAATAGGCAAAAAAACTGCAATTTGCACTAGGCCTTTGGTTAGTAGGTTAGTCCCAAAAATAATATCAAAGTGCATATTAAAACCCATTAAACATCCAAAACAGATAATATAATAGCATGGAACAATAAAAAATAATAGATACGTTGGAGACGTATCAGAATCCACCAAGAGGGAGAGAGGGGAGGAAGGAGAGGGAGAGGGGCAAGGAAAGGGGGGCGCCGCCCCCTTCCTAGTCCAATTCGGACTCAAGGGGGAGGGGCGCGCGGCCTGCCCTAGCCGCCCCTCTCTCTCTCCACTAAGGCCCATGTGGCCCATTAGTTCCCCCGGGGGGTTCCGATAACCCTCCGGCACTCCGGTTTTATCTGAAACTTCTCCGGAACACTTCCGGTGTCCGAATATAGTCGTCCTATATATTAATCTTTATGTCTCAACCATTTCGAGACTTCTCGTCATGTCCGTGATCTCATCCGGGACTCCGAACAACCTTCGGTACATTAAAACACATAAACTCATAATACCGATCGTCATCGAATGTTAAGCGTGCAGACCCTACGGGGTCAAGAACTATGTAGACATGACCGAGACTCATCTCCGGTCAATAACCAATAGCGGAACCTGGATTCTCATATTGGTTCCTACATATTCTACGATGATCTTTATCGATCAAACTACATAACAACATATGTTGTTCCCTTTGTCATCGGTATGTTACTTGCCCGAGATTCGATCGTCGGTATCATCATACCTAGTTCAATCTCGTCACCGGCAAGTCTCTTTACTCGTTCCGTAATACATTATCTGTGAATAACTCATTAGTCGTTTGCTTGCAAGGCTTATTATGATGTGTATTACCGAGAGGACCTAGAGATACCTCTCCGACACTCGGAGTGACAAATCCTATTCTCGATCTATACCAACACCACAAACACCTTCAGAGACACATGTAGAGCATCTTTATAATCACCCAGTTACGTTGTGACATTTGATAACACACAAGGTGTTCCTCCGGTATTCGGGAGTTGCATAATCTCATAGTCATAGGAACATGTATAAGTCATGAAGAAAGCAATAGCAGAAATACTAAACGATCATATTGCTAAGCTAACGGATGGGCCTTGTCCATCACATCATTCTCCTAATGATGTGATCCCGTTGATAAAATGACAACTCATGTCTATGGTTAGGAAACATAACCATCTTTGATTAACGAGCTAGTCTAGTAGAGGCATACTAGGCACACTCTGTTTCGTCTATGTATTCACACATGTATCAAGTTTTCGGTTAATACAATTCTAGCATGAATAAAAGACATTTATCATGATGTATAAGGAAATATAAATAACAACTTTATTATTGCCTCTAGGGCATATTTCCTTCAGTCTCCCACTTGCACTAGAGTCAATAATCTATATTACATAGTAATGATTCTAACACCCATGGAGTTTTGGTGTTGATCATGTTTTGATCGTGGAAGAGGCTTAGTCATCGGGTCTGCAACATTCAGATCTATGTATCTTGAAAGTTTCTATGTCTCCCTCCTTGACTTGATCGCGGATGGAATTGAAGCGTCTCTTGATGTGCTTGGTTCTCTTGTGAAACCTGGATTCCTTCGCCAAGGCTATTGCTCCAGTGTTGTCACAAAAGATTTTCATTGAACCCGATACACTAGGTATTACACATAGATCAGATATGAACTCCTTCATCTAGACTCCTTCATTTGCTGCTTCCGAAGCAGCTATGTACTCCGCTTCACATGTAGATCCCGCCACGACGCTCTGCTTGGAACTGCACCGACTGACAGCTCCACCGTTCAACAAAAATATATATCCGATTTGTGACTTAGAGTCATCCGGATTAGTGTCAAAGCATGAATCGACGTAATCGTTTACAATGAGCTCTTTGTCACCTCCATAAACATGAAACATATCCTTTGTCCTTTTCAGGTACTTCAGGATGTTCTTGACCGCTGTCCAGTGATCCACTCTTGGATTACTTTGGTACCTCCCTGCTAAACTTATAGCAAGGCACACATCAGGTCTGGTACACATCATTGCATACATGATAGATCCTATGGCTGAGGCATAGGGAATGACTTTCATTTTCTCTCTATCTTCTGCAGTGGTCGGACATTGAGTCTTACTCAACTGCACACCTTGAACTTCTTAAAAACTTTATCAAGGTATGTGCTTGGCGAAAGTCCAATTAAGCGTCTTGATCTATCTCTATAGATCTTGATGCCCAATATATAAGCAGCTTCTCCGAGGTTTTTCATTGAAAAATTCTTATTCAAGTATCCTTTTATGCCATCCAGAAATTCTATATCATTTCCAATCAACAATATGTCATCCACATATAATATCAGAAATGCTACAGAGCTCCCGCTCACTCTCTTGTAAATACATGCTTCTCCAAAAGTCTGTATAAAACCATATGGTTTGATTACCTCATCAAAGCGTATATTCTAACTCCGAGATGCTTGCACCAGTCCATAGATGGATCGCTGGAGCTTGCACACTTTGTTACCACCTTTAGGATCTACAAAACCTTCTGGTTGCATCATATACAACTCCTCTTTTAGGTATCCATTAAGGAATGCAGTTTTGACATCCATTTGCCAGATTTCATAATCATAAAATGGGGCAATTGCTAACATGATTCGGACAGACTTAAGCATCACTACGGGTGAGAAAGTCTCATCGTAGTCAACTCCTTGAACTTGTCAAAAACCTTTCGTAACAAGTCGAGCTTTGTAGACAGTACCGTTACCATCGGCGTTAGTCTTCCTCTTAAAATCCATTTATTTTCAATGGCTTGCCGATCATTGGGTAAGTCAACCAAAGTCCACACTTTGTTCTCATACATGGATCCCATCTCAAAGTTCATGGCCTCAAGCCATTTTGCGGAATCTGGGCTCATCATCGCTTCCTCATAGTTTGTTGGTTTATCATGGTCTAGTAACATGACTTCCAGAACCGGGTTACCGTACCACTCTGGCGCGGAACGCACTCTGGTTGACCTACGAGTTTCAGCAGTAACTTGATCTGAAGTTTCATGATCATCATCATTAGCTTCCTCGCTGATTGGTGTAGGAATCACTGGAACTAGTTTATGTGATGTACTACTTTCCAATTTGGGAGAAGGTACAATTACCTCATCAAGTTCTACTTTCCTTCCACTCACTTCTTTTGAGAGAAACTCCTTCTCTAGAAAGGATCCATTCTTAGCAACGAATATCTTGCCTTCGGATCTGTGATAGAAGGTGTACCCAACAGTTTCCTTTGGGTATCCTATGAAGACACATTTCTCGGACTTGGGTTCGAGCTTATCAGGTTGAAGCTTTTTCACATAAGCATCGCAGCCCCAAACTTTAAGAAATGACAACTTGGGTTTCTTACCAAACCACAGTTCATAAGGTGTCGTCTCAACAGATTTAGATGGTGCCTTATTTAACGTGAATGCAGTTGTCTCTAAAGCATAACCCCAAAACAATAGTGGTAAATCGATAAGACACATCATAGATCGCACCATATCTAATAAAGTACGATTATGACGTTCGGACATTGTGGTGTTCCAGGTGGCCTGAGCTGTGAAACTATTCCACATTGTTTCAAATGAAGACCAAACTCGTAACTCAAATATTCGCCTCCACGATCAAATCGTAGAAACTTTATTTTCTTGTTACGATGATTCTCTACTTCACTCTGAAATTGATGAGGCATACTAGGGACACTCTATTTTGTCTATGTATTCACACATGTATGAAGTTTCCGCTTAATACAATTCTAGCATGAATAAAAGACATTTATAATGATGTATAAGAAAATATAAGTAACAACTTTATTATTGCCTCTAGGGCATATTTCCTTCAACGTCTCCAACGTATCCATAATTTATGAAGTATTCATGCTATTATATTATCCATCTTGGATGTTTTATATGCTATTTTATATGATTTTTGGGACTAACCTATTAACCTAGAGCTCAGTGCCAGTTTTTGTTTTTTCCTCTCTTTTTTTGAGTTTCGCAGAAAAGGAATATCAAGCGGAGTCCAATTGCCCTGAAAATTTATGGTGATTTTTTATGGACCAGAAGAAGCCCCCGAAGCAAAAGAGTTGGGCCAGAAGAGCCAAGAGTCATCCACACGGGTGGGGGCGCCCCCTACCTTGTGGTTGACTCGTGGACCCCCCTGACTTCTTCTCGATGCCAAAAATTCTTATAAATACTTCAACCCCTAGAAATAAACCTAGATCGGGAGTTCCGCCGCCGCAAGCTTCTATAGCCACAAAAAACCAATTGGGAGCCCGTTCCAGCACCCTGCTGGAGGGGGAAACCATCACCGGTGGCCATCTTCATCATCTCGGCCGTCTCCATGACAAGGAGGAAGTAGTTTACCCTCGGAGCTGAGGGTATGTATCAGTAGCTATGTATTTGATCTCTCTCTCTCTCTCGTGTTCTTGATTTGGCATGATCTTGATGTACCGCGAGCTTTGCTATTATAGTTCAATCTTATGATGTTTCTCTCCCTCTACTTCTTGTAATGGATTGAGTTTTCCCTTTGAAGTTATCTTATCGGATTGAGTCTTTAAGGATTTGAGAACAATTGATGTATGTCTTGCATGTGCTTATCTGTGGTGACAATGGGATATTCATGTGATCTACTTGATGTATGTTTTGGTGATCAACTTGCGGGTTCGGTGACCTTGTGAACTTATGCATAGGGGTTGGCACACGTTTTCATCTTGACTCTCCGGTAGAAACTTTGGGCACTCTTTGAAGTTCTTTGTGTTAGTTTGAATAGATGAATCTGAGATTGTGTGATGCATGTCGTATAATCAAACCCACAGATACTTGTCGTGACAATGGAGTATCTAGGTGACATTAGGGTTTTGGTTGATGTGTGTCTTAAGGTGTTATTTTTAGTACGAACTCTAGGGCTGTTTGTGACACTTATAGGAATAGCTTAATAGATTGATCAGAAAGAATAACTTTGAGGTTGTTTCGTACCCTACAATAATCTCTTCGTTTGTTCTCCGCTATTAGTGACTTTGGAGTGACTCTTTGTTGCACGCCGAGGGATTGTTATATGATCTAATTATGTTATCGTTGTTGAGAGAACTTGCACTAGTGAAAGTATGAACCCTAGGCCTTGTTTCTAAGCAGTACAATACCTTTTGTGCTCACTTTTATAATTAGTGCATCACTTGTATCACCATCTCTTTGCCGAACTAGTGCACCTATACAATTTACCTATATCTTCCATCCATATTACACTTGTATCACCATCTCTTTGCCGAACTAGTGCACCTATACAATTTACCATTGTATTGGGTGTGATGGGGACACAAGATACTCTTTTTTATTTGGTTGCAGTGTTGTTTGAGAGAGACTATCTTCATCTGTCAGGCCCAAGATGCGATTCTATCCCGATCACGTGACACACTCGTGATTGGGGCACAACCGCATTTCGGGTGCTTAGCAAGATGGATATCATTACATCGTACCATTACATACATACATGGGGGATACAACAATCATACAAGTCACATGAATACAACAACGTCAATACAAGGCATCCGACTACGGATGCAAACATGAAAAACACAACGACATCCATCTGCTATCCCAGGATGCCGACCATGAACCTAGCCCAAGACTGACGAAGAAGAAGAAGAAAGAACTCCAACAAAAGATAACATCGCTCTCACGTCAAGTCATCGAAAACCTGCACCTGCAATTGTTGTTGTAGTATTTGTGAGCCACGTGGACTCAGCAATCCCATAACCATGGGTAACAATACTAGCAAAGCTTAATGGGTATGGAGAGGATAAGTGGTGAGGTTGCAACAGCTGCTAAGCACTATAAGGAGGCTAACTTACGAGTACAAGAATAAGATGAGCATCTACGCAAACGGTCGCAAACTAGTAATGATCTCTAAAGATCCTGAACTACCTATGAGTCAAACATAACCCCACCATGTTCTCTTCTCAAAGTGAAAAGAGACGGTCACGGTTACTCACACGGTTCGTGTGTTTTATTACGGATCCTCTGTCAAGTTTTCTACAACCGGACATTAACAAATTCCAATCTACCACATAACCGTGGGCACGGCTTTCAAAAGATTATAACCCTGCAGGGGTATCCCAACTTAGCCCATCACAAGCTCTCACAATCAGCAGAGATAATAATAATATTACCCCTTATCTTAGGGACAGACCGATCAGACTCGGAATCCCGGTGCTCAAGACATTTCGACAATGGTAAAACAAGTCCAGCAAGACCTTCCGGCGTGCCGACACCCTGATAGTAGCCGCGCGTATCTCGTCTCAGGCCACGTCCGGATGAGCTAAGCATACAGTACTGAAGTCCTTGGGTTTCCCCAGGTAGCCCGCACGGTGCTCTAGTTTGGGACCAACACCATCGTCACTGGGCCCCTGTATGTAGAAGAATCCTCGGGTAGCGCTAACTCCCTATGCAATTAATTAATTAAGTTTTTATTATCTTGCAAATAAAACCAATGTTGGGCCTTGCTGGAGGAGTTTTATTCAAAGACGAACTGTCAAGGGATCCCCATATACCCAACCACGTTAGGAACGCAAAATCAAGGAACATAACACCGGTTTATCGGCTCCTAAGGTGTCATGAGTGGAACAAAACACCGAGCAAAAGGCCAAGCCTTCCACCCATTACCAAGTATATAGGTGTGTTAAGATATAAGATATATTGTGATATTCCAACAAGCCAAGCTCCAACATGGAGCAATCTTCATCTTCACCTGCAACTAACAACGCTATAAGAGGGGCTGAGCAAGCGGGGAACATAGCCAGACAACGGTTTGTTGGGAAGGTGTCAAAGGTTAGGGGTTTCATGGCAACAACGAGAGGGGCTGACAATAAAAGATGGGTAGCGCGACATATAACGATAGCATCGAGACAACTAGCATCGCAATGATAGTAAAGGTATCCAAGGTGATGGTCATCTTGCCTGAGATCCCGCAAGGAAGAAGAACGAGTCCATGAAGAAGACGAAGAAGAAGCCACGGAGTCGAACCAAGTGAAGTCGAACGAATCCTCACGATCGCAACGGAATAAGAACTAGCGAGAAGAAGCAAGTAACACGGTAAACACACCACACAAGAACATGACAAGAAGCTCAAACAAGTATGATGCAAGACAAGTCTATATGATGCAAAACATGGCAAGGGATGATGCATACAAGAACAACACAAAACAACAAGTTTAAATGAGGCCGGAAACAACATATAACAATTCCGATAAGTCCTTATATGCACATTTCAAAATTGGTCCAGATCTGAACAAACCTTAAGTTCAAGTTGTTAAACTGCAAGTTAACATGCACCATGATGATCTACACGAAATTCTAGTCAAGCTACATGCAAAGTTCATTTAATTCGGAGCTACGGCCTAGAAGACATGAGGAAAACAAGATGCAATGCAAAACTGAAGTTAACAGCAACATAGCAACTTTGGAGCAAGGTATATATATGCTACAGCACCCAAACATGATAACAAAAAGGCATGGATGTGAAATAGACATGATACTTAACAAGCATGAACTTAGAGCACACCCAAAAACTTTTTGGAACACAATTAAACTAGCATGGCAAGATTCAAGAAGTTTACTGATTTCTCAGACTTAGTGAAAAAAACAGGGCATGGCAAAAATTACAACAAGTTGGTATATTTGCAAGCTTGTGCAACTCAACTCAGAGCATAACATGGCATAAGAAGATAACCAGCAGCAAGAACGTATGTTTATGAAGCTACTCAAGGCAAGAGCATGGCCATAGGATGCATAGATCACTAGCAAATCCCATGGCAAAACTGAACTTGATGATAACAGGCTGACAGAAACAATTTATAACAATTTGAGAGCAAGATATAAACAAGCTACAGCAACCTATAAGGGCAAACAAGGGCATGGATGGATAGATCATAAAATGGACAACAAGACATGATCATTGGGCAACCGAAAACAATCATGTATTTGAGTGGGGCATCCACCAAACATGGCACCAGGTTTAAAAGTTTCAGACTTAGCAGTTTTTCAACAAGTCTCAGGAAATAACATCAGCGAGTAGGCTACTTTATAAGCATGTTGCAAACACCACAAGTCATATCATGAAAAGTGGATTGCACCACAGCAAAGATGGCATGATTGTGCTTCTAAAACATATATACATGTGACATAAGATACAAACACACCAATAGCTATGAACAAGGCAAATCAGCATCTCATAACAAGTTTCAGCACTTAACAGCCACATGCACTTTTGTAACAGAGATAAACATGGCAATATGGCACCTAACATGAATGCTACAACAACCACATGTAGAGCGCTTCACAATGAACATTTTGACATATCACACACTCCATTTGGACCAACATGCACAAAGTACCACCTCACAAACATGCTAATATATTAACAGTTTTCAGCAGTTTTACACATATAGCACTCCTGCAATGATGATTAGGGCATCAATATTAACTCAAACAAGCATGACACTGTACAACAATATGAAGAACATATCACAACGAACATTTTGACATATTATATGCTCAATTTGGACACACATGCAAGAAGTTACAGCCACGCAAAGTATGCAACATGTTTACAGTTTTTAGGGACTTAGACGAAAAAAACAACCTCGGAGGGCAGACGAGTCCGTGCCTAGCCGGACACGTCCGGTGGCTGGGGCCCAAATGGCAGAGAGGAGAGGTCGGACATGTCCATGTCCAGCTGGACATGTCCGGGCGGCTAGGCGCTCAGGCCCACCTGTCATTGACTCCGGGAAGTCAATGCGGTGACCGATCCAGAACGGATCGATCTCGTGAGGAAGAAGCAGGGCGGCGGCGCATCGGGCCTCCGGCGAGGCAAGCCGGAGATGGCGCGGAGGCGTCGAATCTGGGCATCGGCGGCCTGGTTCCAGCCGGATCCGGGCGGTGGTCAACTCCGGCGTCCGTGAGAGAGAGAAAGAGAGATCGAAGGTGGGAGGGAGAGAGGGAAAATGCAAGAGAGAGGGAGAGAGAACGGGAGGAGGAGAGGGCGCATCGGCGGCGAGGGCTCCGGCCTGGGCGGAGGGGATGCGAGGCGGCGACGGGGAGCGCTCGTGGCCCTGCTTGTCCAGATCGAGTTGGGCTCGGGGCGAGGAGCGCTCGGAGCGGCGGCGGAGGTTCGGGCCCCCGCAGGCCCGCGGGGCTAGAGGCGCAGGGAGGGCGTGTGGCCGCTCGGGAGAGGCCGCGGGCGCCGGCAGGTGGCGGCTCGGCCAATAGGGCGGCGACACATGGCGGTGGTGGGCTGGCTGGGTGTTGAAAACAGGGAGGATGGCGGTGGCTGATGATTTGGGGGGGG
>LR738715.1:787931670-788088546 GCA_902687465.1 Secale cereale | reverse complement strand
AATGGCATGAGGGTGTGTATATATAGGAAAGGGGGGTTAGGACTAGGGTTTTAGGACGTTTCGGGGCCATCGGATGCCGATCGGACGGCTTCGGAGCGGAGGGGGTTTATCAAGTGGGCTAGTGGGCTGTGTAGGAGGCCTTCGGGCTGAGAAGGGAGAAGAGAGAGTGGCCCGCGGGGGTTTTCGGAGACCGAAAACGTCCGACGTTTTGTCCGGCGATAGTGCCGTTATAGTTTAACGGTTCGGCTATCAAACAGACTCCGAATGCGATGAAATTTGGCAGGCAGTCTACCTATTCTATAACAAGACCACACACCAAGTTTCATCCCATTCCGAGAACATTTTCCGGCCACTTATAAACTAAATATTCGGAGGTGCCGCGGGCGCGTGCAAGTGTGTCTAGGCTCAGAACGGACAACGGAAAAGACGGGCGGACTCGACGGATGCAAGTTTTGAAAACACGCTGATGACAATGCACATGATGACAAGGAAAAGATGCACACGCAAGTAGATGACATGGCAACGGCGACAAATAATTGGCTGACACCTGGCGCATCGGTCTCGGGATGTGACATCATCCTATGCCTCCCACGGATTGATAAACCTTAGGTCATCCACTTGAGGGAAAATTGCTACTGTCCTACAAAACTCTGCACTTGGAGGCCCAACACGAGTCTACAAGGAGAAGGTTGTGTAGTAGACATCAAGCTCTTTTCTGGAGTTGTTGCCGGGGAGGCTAGGTGAGCGACACTCACATCCCATCAACGAAGCTCTTTTCCGGCACCGTTGCCGGGGAGGTGAGTGCTTGAAGGTATATCTTTATTTCCTGCAATTAAATCTTTTAGTTTCTTGTTTTATCACTAGTTTGTTCTATAAAAAGAAAAATACGAAAAAAATTGAATGGAGGTTACCTCATATGCTTCATCTTTTTAATGTCTTTCGTGAAGATGATGGAAAGGAAAATTGTGCCAAAGTGTTAGAAGAAGAAGTTAATAAAATGTTTGGCACTAAATCTTTGAATGATGAGCATAATTGCAATGTTGTTAGTATGAATTCTTTGAATATCCATAATGCTATGTTTGATGAAGATGATACTTTTAGTCCCCCCCAAGTTTTGATGAGCAAATTTATTATGATGAAAGCATGCCTCCTACTTATGATGATTATTGTGATGATACTTATGTTATAAGAACTAGTGATAATTATTTGTTACTATTTTGAATATCCTTTTACTAAACATTACTCTTTTAATGTGGAAACAATTTCTAGTATTCAAGTTTCATATGATGCTCCCACTACTATTCATGAGAATAAATTTGCTTATGTTGGGAGTAGTAAAATTTCTATGCTTGTGGGTCATGAAAAGAATGCTATATGTGATAGCTATATTGTTGAATTCAGTCATGATGCCCCTGAAAATTGTTATGACAGAGGAACATATGATTCTACATGTTGCAATAATATCAAGTTTCCTCTCTTTGTATTGAAAGTTTTGAAGTATTGCTTGTTTTGCCTTCCTATGCTAGTTGATTCTTGCCCCCATAAGTTGTTTGCTCACAAAATCCCTATGCATAGGAAGTGGGTTAGACTTAAATGTACCTGTCATGCAATTCATGATGCTCCCTTTGCGTTTAAATTCTTATCTTTATGTGAGAATCATTGAAATCTTCATGGCTAGCTAAAAAGGTGTTAAACAAAAGCGATTGTTGGGAGACAACCCAATGATTTTACCTTCTGTTTTTGTGTGTTCACATGATTAAGCTATTGTGCGTTCAGTGTAGAAAATTCAATAAACCATTGGCACGTGATAATTAGCTGAAACTTTTACACATGATTGATATACAAATTGCCTACGTTCTCCTAATTTTTCAGAATTTTTAGGGTTCGAGAAATATGGTGGTTGTCCAGATTACTACAGACTATTCTGTTTTTATCAAATTCTGTTTTTCATGTGTTGTTTGCTTATTTTGATGAATCCATGAGTAGTATTGGAGGGTATGAACGATGGAGAAGTTGGAATAAAGTAGATATATCACCAACATGAATTTAGAATGAGTTCACAACAGTACCTAAGCGGTGATTTCCTTTCTTATACTAACAGAGCTCATAAGATTTTCTGTTGAGTTTTGTGTTGTGAAGTTTTCAAGTTTTGGGTAAGGATGTGATGGACTATGGAATAAGGAGTGGCAAGACCCTAAGCTTGGGGATGCCCAAGGCACCCCAAGATAATATTCAAGGACAATCAAGAGCCTAAGCTTGGGGATGCCCCGGGAAGTCATCCCCTCTTTCGTCTTCGTCTATTGGTAACTTTACTTGAGGGTATATTTTTATTCACCACATGATATGTGTTTTGCTTGGAGCATCATTTTATTTTGTTTAGATTTGCTTGCTATTATTTAGAATAAGTTTTTGTATCTTTTGTTTCAATAAAAAAAAGACAAGTATAGCCTTTACCATGCTTATTTTGCAAGTATATATGTTGTTGTTTGAAAACAGAAAGTTTTCTATCATTGTATGAATTCTTATGGATAGTCAGAACGTGATAAAATCTTGAAATGTTTACAAATTTAGCACGAATAAGTTCTATGTAACATGGTAATTTTTTAGAATTTTTAGAGCTAGGGAAGTATGAGAACAATTCCACTCTTTACATACTATCATGTTTAGACATATTGCTGTTATGTTTGCATGTTTAATGATTCTATTTGAGGATAAGAGTATTAAATATGCAGAGGCATTTAGTATGCAATGTTTAATTATAGTTTTAGTGATTTTCTACAGTATGGAATGATAAGTTTTTGAGTTGATTTGTACTAACTTATCTCATGAGTTCTTGTTGAGTTTTGTGTGGATGAAGTCTTTGAGATTTAGGGAAACCGCCACATGAGAGGAATTAAGGAGACACAAAAGCTCAAGCTTGGAGATGCCCAAGGCATACCATGTTAATATTTCAAGAAGTCTCAAGCAACTAAGCTTGGGGATGCCCCGGTAGGCATCCCACCTTTCTTCATCAACAATTATTGGTTAGTATCGTTTTAGCCTAAGTTTTTTGCTTCTTCACATGATATGTGCTATCCTTGCAATGTCATTTTATTTTGTTTTGCTTGCTGTTTGAATAAAGTACTTAATTAAGATCCAAAATTTCATTTATGAGAGAGAGTCTTCACATAGCTACATAATTATTCAACTACTCATTGATCTTCACTTATATCTTATTGGAGTAGTTTGTCATTTACTCGCGTGCTTCACTTTTTTCCTATGAGTAAATGGTTGAATGAATTGAATATCATAAATCTGAAATTATATATGTTCCGTATGCTTATCCCATGGGGAGTAATGACCTCACATATAAGAAGTATGGGTAGTGAATTTATTAAAAGTTAGCAAACATAGTATTGGTGACTTGAACAATTCATGAGAGAATATTGAAGGAAGAGAGATTTCACATATAAATATACTATCTTGGACATCTTCTATGATTGTGAGCCCCATTAATTATTTTCAAACTTGAGCATATTAGTTGAAGTTGAACAAGGAAGACAACATAATGAGTTATGTTTGGATATATTTGTATAGAAGTTATATTGTTATCGATCCTCCAAAATGTGGTGCTTGCTTTTTAGAATCTTTGCTAGCCAAAATTTCTGTACTAAGCGGGAATACTGCTTGTGCATCCACTTCCATAAACCCAAAGTTGTTCCATATGAGTCCACCATACCTACCTTTATGCGGTATTTACCTGCCGTTCCAAGTAAATTTGCATGTGCCAAACTCTAAACCTTCAAATAAAATTTTGTATTGTATGCCCAAATCGCTCATATGGCGACTGGGGGCTGTCTTTATCTTCCATGCTTGTCATTCACGAGAAAATGGCTGGTAATCGAGATGCCCAGTCCTATGATCAAAAGATCTAAAACAAAATTGCAAATAATTATACAAAACTCCCCCAAGAAAGTTGTTGGTTTGGACGGTACCTGTTGTTTCGGATAAGCCATGGAGTGTGTTTGATGATGGAGGGGAGTAAAACTTTACCATTCTATTTGGGAACCGCCTATAATGTATGTAGCATAGAAGATATTGATAACTCTTGGTTGTAGCGTTGACAACGAAAGCATACCGCTCAAAATTATATTCATCTATGATTTAAATACTCGAGCTCTGGCACCTCTGCAAATCCTTGCTTCCCTCTGCGAAGGGCCTATCTATTTACTTTTATGCAAGAGTCAGTAGTATTCCTTCTCATTCCAATGTACTCTTTAGTTGGCAAGCATCATGTGGTGGGGAAATATCTAAGCATATTTGGCCATTCAAATATATTTGATCATGAATTATTATTGTTGACAATTATCTAGATAAATAAGTTGGGAGGCAAAACATTAAGCCCCTATCTTTCTCAGTGTTCAACGGATGCTATTTGTTCTAAAAATATGCTTTGAGTGGTAGCAATCATGGAAGACTATATGATAGTTGGGTATGCGGGATTTGCTTAATCAAACCTCTTACATAGACCCTTCCTGAAAATAAGATGAATTACAATTGTTTGATGACTGAGAACCTAGTTTGTTAGTCTTAAAGAAAGTTTATGCTCCATGCTTTAACATATGAATAGCTTGCTACTTGATCATGACAAGTTTTATGAGATTAGCTACTGTTTATGATATATAATGATGCTAGAAAAGTGATTGAAATTATCATTGATCAAAATTGTGCACTTGCTAGCATTCACTCATCATAAATTATTTCTTTTAGCATTTACCTACTCGAGAACGAGCAGGAATTAAGCTTGGGGATGCTGATATGTCTCCAACGTATCAATAATTTATGAAGTATTCATGCTATTATATTATTCATCTTGGATGTTTTATATGCATTTATATGCTTATATGATTTTTGGGACTAACTTATTAACCTAGAGCCCAGTGCCAGTTTATGTTTTATCTTTGTTTTTGAGTTTTGCACAAAAGGAATATCAAACTGAGTCCAATTGCCATAAAAATTTACGGTGATTTTTTATGGACCAGAAGAAGCCCCCGAAGCAAAAGAGTTGGGCCAGAAGAGCCACGAGTCATCCACAAGGGTGGGGGCGCGCCCCTACCTTATGGTTGACTTATGGACCCCCCCCCCCCGACTTGTTCTCGACGCAAAAAATTATTATAAATACCGAAACCCCCAGAAATAAACCTAGATCAGGAATTCTGTCGGCACAAGCCTCTGCAGCCACGAAAAACCAACCGAGAGCCCGTTCCAGCACCCTGCCGGAGGGGGAAACCATCACCGGTGGCCATCTTCATCATCCCGATGGTCTCCATGACGAGGAGGGAGTAGTTTACCCTCCGGGCTGAGGGTATGTACCAGTAGCTATGTGTTTGGTCTCTCTCTCTCTCTCTCTCTCTCTCTCTCTCTCTCTCGTGTTCTCGATTTGGCATAATCTTGATGTATCGCGAGCTTTGCTATTATAATTTGATCTTATGATGTTTCTCCCGCTCTACTTCTTGTAATGGATTGAGTTTTCCCTTTGAAGTTGTCTTATCGGACTGAGTCTTTAAGGATTTGAGAACACTTGATGTATGCCTTGCATGTGCTTATCTGTGATGACAATGGGATATTCATGTGATCTACTTGATGTATGTTTTGGTGATCAACTTGCGGGTTCTGTGACCTTATGAACTTATGCATAGGGGTTGGCACACGTTTTCATCTTGACTCTCCAGTAGAATCTTTGGGCACTCTTTGAAGTTCTTTGTGTTGGTTTGATTAGATGAATCTGAGATTGTGTGATGTATATCGTATAATCAAGCCCACGGATACTTGTGGTGACAATGGAGTATCTAGGTGACATTAGGGTTTTGGTTGATGTGTGACTTAAGGTTTTATTTTAGTATGAACTCTATGGTTGTTTGTGACACTTATAGGAATAGCCCAATAGATCGATCAGAAAGAATAACTTTGAGGTGATTTCGTACCCTACAATAATTTCTTCGTTTGTTCTCTGCTATTAGTGACTTTGGAGTGACTCTTTGTTGCACGTTGAGGGATTTTTACACGATCTAATTATGTTATCGTTGTTGGGAGAACATGCACTAGTGAAAGTATGAACCCTAGGCCTTGTTTCTAAGCATTGCAATACCGTTTGTGCTCACTTTTATTATTAGTTACCTTGCTGTTTTTATATTTTCAGATTACGAAAATCTATATCTACCATCCATATTACACTTGTATCACCATCTCTTCGCCGAACTAGTGCACCTATACAATTTACCATTGTATTGGGTGTGTTGGGGACACAAGAGACTCTTTGTTATTTGGTTGCAGGGTTGTTTGAGACAGACTATCTTCATTCTACGCCTCCCATGGATTGATAAACCTTAGGTCATTCACTTGAGGGAAAATTGCTACTATCCTACAAAACTCTGCGTTTGGAGGCCCAACATGAGTCTACAAGAAGGTTGTGTAGTAGACATCAGCGCCTCCCATCGAAGTCTTCGGAAGCGTAGTCTAGTACGTCGGTTAAATCTTCGACCGTGGCTACCAAGTGGGTGGTGGGTGGGTTCCAGAATTCCCTGATCTTAGCCACAAGTTTTGACTGGGCATAGTTCGGCGGTGGATCCTCTGCAATGGTGAGAGATTGCAGTAAGTCCAGCGCCTCATTTAAGAGCGAGAGCCGGATAGGAGTTTGGGGGTCTGCGGATCCAGGCTCGGTGATGATCACTTGGCCGAGCCCGGAGAGTGTCGATCCCGAGAGTTCTGAGCTCGTAATTTGAGACAAGTCCAGTTTCCCAGCGGCGGGGAGGGTCCCTCTCAATTCTGGGTATGTGAACGGTACAACCGTCATTGAATCTCGAGCCAGAAGTTCCACAAAGGGGGAGAGTCCGGTGGGGCTTATACTCCCGTCTTCGGACAAAGCAATCTGCAATGTATCTAGGGGCAAAGTGGTCATAAGTGTTGATCCCTGGATGGGATCCGATGATAGATCTGAGATGTCTTCATTGTGTAGGCAGGGAACGACAGCCACGGGCGTGAATCTTTCGAAGATCAAGTCTCCTCGAAGGTCAGCAACATAACTCAAACTTCCAAACCTGATCTGATGACCAGGGGCGTAGCTGTCAACCTGCTCGAGGTGGCCATCCGAGTTGGCGCGTAGCACGAAGCCGCCAAACATGAAAAGCTGGCAGGGAAGGAAGATCTCCCTGGGGGCAGCGCCGTCGCTGATGACGAAGCAAGCCATCAACCCTTATGTTGACAACACAGCAGAACTCTCAATGAAAGCACCAATGTCGGTGTCAAAACCGGTATATCTCAGTTAGGGGGTCCCGAACTGTGTGTCTGAGGATCGATGGTAACAAGGGACTAGGGACACAATGTTTTGCCCGGGTTCATGCCCTCTCTATCGAGGTAATACCCTACTTCCTGCTTGATTGATCTTGATGAATATAGGGTTACAAGAATTGATCTACCTCAATATCGTAATGGCTAAACCCTAGAAGTCTAGCCTATGATGTTGTGATTCTATCTCTACGGACTAAACCCTCCGGTTTATATATGCACCGGAGGGACCTAGGGTTGTACATGATCATCTTGCAGAGGAAAGAAACATTACACTCGGACTTTAAACTTGCCATTCTACACATATGGGAGTCCTATCCGGATACGGGGGATAATCTCCAGTGATGATCTTCACGGCCCACCAGTTCGGCCCATAACGAGTATTCCGGCCACCCGAGGACCCCTTAAACCAGGACTCCCTCACCCCCCCCCCCAAATAATTATGGTCGAGAACATTCCTTTTGTCGAGCCCTTATGTCGCATTCTCGTTACATCTCATCATCTTAACATTCTCTACTAGATTTGGTTTTGGTTTACTCGCAAACTTAGCGAGGACAATAGTTTGGTATTCAACAATTTTAGCAACATGTCCTTCCATGCTATGAACTCTTTCTTGAAGAGCATGCACATCATTTGTTAGTCAGACTATTTCAACAAAGAAAAGTATCATGAGATTTCAAGATATCGATAAAGGTTTTGTTTTGCTCAGTTTGAGCAGTCATGAAAGATGTGAGGGTTTCGTCGAGTGATAGACAATTACCAATGCTTGCTCCATTATAAAAGTTCTTTGCTCCTTGGTTGATAGGATATGGTGGCCTAGAAAAGTTAGGAGCATAGTTCTGGTTCTTCTACTCGGGAATATAATTATTCCAAACAATGAAATTGGCATCATTAACAACAACAACAACAACAACAGTAATAGATGAACAAGAACCTCTTCCTTACCTTTTATCATACCTATGAGTTCATCATTTTTGTTGGTGAGCTTCAACACGTAACCGAGCTATTCCATGCATCCTAGTAAACGACATGTCCACCTACACCATCTTACCAACCAGCGAACCAGTAGTTCATGTCTCGATAAAATCATTGAGAGGGTTAGGCGAGGCTCCATGGAACCTGATCCAAACCTCTCGCAACGGCGTCCCCTCCGTCTGCTTTTTTCGTGAAGCTTGCGTATAATTCATTGATAGAGGAAGAAGAGTGAATACATCGTATGAACAACACATGCACAGACGACATGGTACTCGGAGCTCCTAGCCGTGAGAAGCAACTCGAAAACAGTGAAGACAACCCGCGTCCAACTCCACCATCGGGGATGCCGCGAGCGAACAAGACGACGCCTACAAGAAGGGGAACAACGCCAAGGAGCCATCGTCGTCCGGTACAGAAGCCCAGACCTAGGTTTGTCCCTGATATTCAAAGAGGGGATAAGACGGAGACCATGGCAGCGGCTCCAAGAAGGGGATGGCACCCACGGGTGTCGGCGCTACCAGCACCGGCAAGCCGAGCAGGGATTTCGCCCGGTCTTTGTGTGACGCCCGAAGACCGACGTCCCAGAAGATTCCAGTTGTTTCGGGTTCTCCCGTCTGTTTCTTTTGTATTTGCTTTATTTATTTTTGCATTGCATCATGTCATCATGCCATCATGTCATTTTTTTTTTGCATCTCAACTTAAATAAATTGTGTGGACCTTCGGTCCATTTAAATCGAGGGAAGGATGACTTCTCGTTATAACATATCCTCCTGATATTATGGAGCTATTATAATTAATTATTCCAATTGTTTGGAATTAACCGCAACACACTTGCAAATATTCCCCATGCCTTTTCTTTCTCAATTCCTTGCTTTCTAAACCTCCCTATATTTCTTTTCTCGTTTATCGAGGTTCCTCCAAAAACCTCAACATTTTTGGACACTTCAATAATCAAGTATTAGTTCAAACCCATTTGAATTAAATTCAAATATGTTTGAATTATATTTTTTTCGTTCATGCCTTTTCTATTTTCTCTCACCGTGCTCATTTTATGATGCCCGAGAAAAATAGTCCCATGTGCTAATTTTTTTCCCTAACCTCCCCTCTCTTTCTTTCTTCTTCTCTTTATTGTTTTTCTGCTAAAAGAGAAAGAAGGGAAGAGATGGCCTCCCTGGCCTCTTGGGCCTGTCCAACCAAGGCAGCAGCCTCCCTCTACCTCCTAGCATCCCTTCCAGCCCAGCCTCATCAGGCCTGCGGCCCAGCATCCATCCCTGGCCCATCTCCTCCCTGGCCCAACCGCAGCGCTCACCTAACCCCGAAACCCTAGCCCAGCGACCGCACCACATCGCTCCTCACCCCCTCGCTCGCCCGAACCCCGCCTCCCTCGATCCTTTCCCTACAGCGCCGCAACCCTCTGCCCCGATCCCATCGCTCGCGCCGCGCCCCTCACCTCCCTTCGATGCGCCCCTCGTCAAGGCTCCTCGAGCCGCCCGCATCGCCAGGCGACCGTCATGCCTCGTGGTCTGCTTCTCTCCAGCGCGGCCTCGCCGTCCCGTCGTCTACCAGGGCGCTGACCGCCGTCCTCGCCAGGGCCTCGTCCCCAGCCTCCAGCATCGCTGCGCCAGCGCCCCGCAGCTCCTCCATCGCCCCATCGCCACGGCTCCCTGTCGCCCCCTACTCCCTCCAGCCTGTTTCGCCCGAGGCCAGCGTCTCCACTTTCGCCAAGGCCGCTGCCTCCTTTCCAGCCGCCGAAAGCCACCTCGTCCTCCTCGACGGATCCGCCGTCCAGCCATCCTCCTGCAGCGCCCTACGTCCGCCTTGGACGCACCCTCCAGCAAGGCCCCTGTCTCCTCTTCCTCGCCTCCCAAGCCGGCCCTCAAGCCGCCGCCGGACACCAGCAGCGCCCTCCTTCGCCAAGTACCTCGCGCCTGCACCTCTGTCCGTGCGCCGCGCCTCTGCCTCCTCCCCGGCGCGCCAAGACCGTGCTGCTCTGCCTTGCTGCCTTTTTTTTTCCTTTGTTGTGAAGACCGCAGCCGCAAGACCAAGATGGTGCCAAGTACCTCGTCGACCCGTGAACGACTACCGTCGACCCTCGAGGGACCCCAAGACCGTCGAGTACATCCGGAATCGCCAAGGACTTCAAGTTCCACAACACGTGACATGAACATCTACGAACGGGAACGACTACACAAGACGACGCGTCAAGTACCTCTACCGACGACTTGAACTACTACGAACGAGTACCTCTATGGAATGACTACTTCCTCTACGAGTTGCGAGAACGACTAATTCCACTACGAACTCGAACCCCTCCGAGAACGAGCGTTCCGAAGGTATAACCCCGGGACGACGACCCCGTGGATGATGCTTGTTGTGTTGTATGAGGTGTATCAAATGTCTCCCTTGTGTGCACTGTGCCCGTTTCGACCTTTTGTCATGTTCCTCGGTTGCCTCGTCGCTGACCCGTGGGAACCCGGTGACGGGATCACTCCACTTTTCTTCTTGCATGACACGCTCTCCGTCATCTTTTGCACCGGTCTCTCAACGAGTTACCGGAACCGAGATGTTGCCGTTGCATCACTTTCGGTTCGTTGCCGTGGCACCCTTTCCTTCCACCACGGTGACAAATACTCCTTATCATCTTCATGTTCCCTTTTAATAAAAAAACATAAAACTTGATCATGTCATTCGCATCATGTTAACAACATAAAAATGTGTTAATTGTTGTTTGCTTAAATTACTAAACATGCACATGGGGATTCTCCGGAATTTGTTATTGTTATTTTCGGCCTCATTTAAAATGCCTAAATAGGTAGTTTGTTTTGCTTCACCTCTTGCCATGTTAACAAACATTTAATCTTGTCTTGTAAATAAACGAGAGTCAACTAAATCATTAAAATGTGGTGTTTGGTCAATATGCAACTCGTTGCATATTGAGCCCCACTTAACTTGTAGTTTTGTTTGTGCACTTTGCATTGCCATGCATAATTAAACCGGACATGCATCATACTTGGATGTGCATCGTATGCCATGTTTATGCTTGTGTGTTTACCGTGTTGTTTGCTTCTTTCCGGTTGCTTCTCTTGATAGCTTTGGTTTCGTTCCGGAGTTGTGAGGATTCACTCGACTGTTGCTCCGTCTACTTCTTGGATCCGTTCTTCTCCCTTGTGGAATCCCAGGCAAGATGATCTTACCCTTGGATACCTTTACTACTATTGCCAAGCTTAGTTGTCTCGATGCTATCGTTACATGTCGCGCTACCCATCTTTTATGTCAGCCTCTCCTTGTTGCCATGAAACCTCTAACCTTTGACACCTTCCTAGCAAAACCACTGTTTGGCTATGTTACCCGCTTGCTCAGCCCCTCTTATAGCGTTGTTAGTTGCAGGTGAAGATGAAGATCGTTCCAGGTGGGAACTTGTTGTTGGAATATCACAATATCTGTTATTATTATAATAACACACCTATATACTGGGCATGGGTGGAAGGCTTGGCCTTTTGCTCGGTGTTTTGTTCCTCTCATGCCACCTTAGGCACCGATAAACCGGCATTATGTTCCTTGATTTTGCGTTCCTTACACGATGGATGGATGGGGACCCCTTGACAGTTCGACTTTGAATAAAACTCCTCCAGCAAGGCCCAACATTGGTTTTAATTTGCTCATAATAACAACTTAATTAATTAATTAATTGCATAGGGGGTCATGTCCCCGGGTTCTTAATTCTACATAACAGGGGGGCCAGTGCTGATGGTGTTGGTCCCAAACGGGGGTCCTGCGGGGCTACCATGGGGAAACTCGAGGATTGGTATTACCTGTAGCATCGCCCATCCGGTTGTGGCCTGAGACGAGATACGCGCGGCTACTATCTGGGTGTCGGCACGCCGGGAGGTCTTGCTGGACTTGTTTTACCATTGTCGAAATGTTTTGTGCATCGGGAAGCCGAGCCTGATCGGATTTCCCTAAGATAAGGAGTGATGATATTATATTTATCACTTCAGCTAATCGTGAGAGCTTGTGATGGGCTAAGTTGGGACACCCATGCAGGGTTATGATCTTTCGAAAGCCGTGCCCGCGGTTATGTGGCAGATTGGAATTTGTTAATGTCCGGATGTAGAAAACTTGACAGATGATCCAAAGTAAAACACACAACTGTGTGAGTAACCGTGACTGTCTCTTTTCACTTTGAGAAGAGAACACGGTGGGGTTATGTTTGACTCGTATGTAGTTTAGGATCTTTAGCGATCACTACTTTTGCGACCGTTTGCATAGATGCTCATCTTATTCTGGTACTCGTAAGTTAGCCACCATATTATGCTTAGCCGCTGCTGCAACCTCACCACTTTACCTCTTCCTACCCACAAAGCTTTGCTAGTCTTGATACCCATGGTTATGGGATTGCTGAGTCCTCGTGGCTCACAGATACTACAACACCAGATGCAGGTTCAGCCGAGTTTGATGCAGGAGCTGGCTCAAGTTCTTCACTGGGAGCTCGATGAAGAGTTTGGCCGTATGCTTGTGACGTTTTCGACGATCAGTAGTGGTTTCTACTAGGATTCGATCTAGACCTATGGCTTTATGTTGTTTTGGTATCTTGTCTTTTGGATCTTACCCTTAGATGGGTTGTGATGTTTTTGAATGATGCTTTGCTTATGTAATGTATTGTGTGAAGTGGCGAGTGTAAGCCAACTAACTCCTTTTGCAATTTAATCCCTCTTTTACATGAGTCATGCAAAGATACCAAACTTGAGATCATTCCAGAATGGGCTTATACCTTTAAGTCGTGCCTCGACACGTAGGAGGTATAGTCCCATCCTGGGCATTACAAGTTGGTATCAGAGCCTTGTCCGACCTAGAAGCCCCCACTGATTGATCGAATCGTTGACGGTTGAGTCTAGGCACACACTTGAAAATGTTTTGAGTCCTATATTTATATTGGAGAGTAGGATTTCTTTTGCTCCTCATCCCTTTTTCACTCTGGTGGGGACTCCTGACGATTAGTCTTGCCTCTTCTACTCTCAAAAATTCACCAATTTTTTTTTAGGATCACGCGAGTATTGTTTGGATTGTTTCGATGTCTTTATGACGAGAACATTGTTCTCGATGCCTCCTGTCATTAGGGGTTGTGGCAGTGTCCCAGGGAGTTGAGCTCCGAGGTGTTGTCGTCACAAATATATCGCGACAGTTCTAGAATACTTAAGACGGCCGACATCGAAAACTCTCCTATGCGGTTAGTGGCAAGATAACCCCGACATCACCCAGTACTGGGGAGGTAGTTCGGGAGTTTTGCCATAGCTTGTATAGTAGATGCGTTTCGAAGGTCCGAGGTAAACGATTTCCGGAGATAACTGGTTATGTGTTGAAGGATGGATACAGCTGGATGTAGGATTAGAGTTGAGTGCGCGGTGCTTCCCCTGTATCCCCAACACCTGATTGCATAACTGGAAACTTTCGGAAATTAATAGGTGGGTTCATCTAGTAGTTCTAGGCATTCTTCCAACGAGTGCACGATATGAAGTTCGGGGTTCTACATTGAGTGAAGTGGTTTTATGGGCGTTGTTCCGATCGGGAGTTGCATCTTAAAGGATCCTTGGCTATGCTGATCCGGGGATTGCAAAACCCTTTTGTAACACGTTCCATAAGCTTTCAGCACGAATATGTCGAACGAAGCTTCTATCTTGTATTTGTTCTATCCACACCTTGTTCTTTTATTTACCTTTTGTTCTCCAAGTGGCTTCTCGACTAGTTAATGTACCTGCGGAATTCATTCGTTCAATTCTCTGTTCGGATAGATATGTGGCAACATAATCTTCTTCATAAACATATCTATCCTTTGTTTTCGTTTTGATTCTGGTATTCGAGTTGCTTCGATGTCAAATGTTGATTCCATACCTTTCCTAATCGGCGTTCTCATATTTTTATGGGAGTGCTAGTCCTTCTTAATCATCAAGATGGTCATGTTAAATCCTTTTTCAACCGGTGTGCCTTCTCTTCAAGTTATTCCATACGGACGCCGTTGAGAAATCTGATGATTTGTCTGTTTCATTCATGCCAAGTTGTCTTGTTTTTCACCACCCTCCCTCCCTTTTTCTTCTTGGAGCAAGAAATTCTCAAATGAAATATCCATTTTATTCATGTGATATTTCTTCATTCTTTTCCTTCAATGTTCTTATCCGGTGCTTTATCGTGAAGATGCTCAAGAGCTTCAAGTTCATCATTCTTTTGCTCTCAATTCTACCGGTGGATGTAATTCAAGATTTCGGTGTTGATCTTATCCTTTTCCTCATTTCACAATGCTTTCTTATTCCGGTGCACCAATTAATCATTCTCCTCTTGCTATTCATATCCGGAGTGCTAAAGATTCATAATTCCATTCTTAATCCGTTCAAGCTATTTGAGGATTATCATCTTATTTCAAGCCATTTAATTCAACCGGTGCAATATCTCTCAAGCAATCTTTCAACGGTGATTTCTTTTGAGTGGGCCCTAACCCACAGGTCTTTTTCCAGGATCTTACCTGACTCTTCTAATTTTTCTGGAGTTATTCTGAAATTATTTTCAAAGTGTCACGTAAAAATGATTTCCATCAGTCACATGCCTTCTCCAAGCTTGTTTTCAATTATTTCCATCGTTAGCTCAACCTTCCATCTTTTATTCTTCCGGAGTATCTCGCAATTTTTCAAGGCATTTCTCGTCTTCATTCTCAGCATTTGGAGACCGGAGAAGTGTTTCTCTTAAATCCTGGCCCGTTCTCTTCAGATTCGTGGTTCTAGCTTCATGACATCCTCATTATTGTTCCGATTGTGAGGAATTCTTTTATGCCATCCGAAGCATTTCATAAATTCTTTCCGTTGTGATCCTCCGAAGGCCATCATTTCAGAAGATTTCTTCGCTCTCAGTTTTCAACTTGTCCTCCAAATATTCTTCAATGATGCCTCTTCGTTCGTCTCCAATTCTTACGGTGGTGCATTCAAGTTTACTCTTCGTTGTTATCGTTTTAATTCTTTTGTTCTTTTCACAATCCTACCGGTGGTTCGTTGAAGATTTACCCAGGCTTGTGCTAGATTTCTCTTTAATTCTTTGCAACGAGAATAAGTAGTATGTCAAATCCGTTTGCTTGTCATCAATTTAATTTGGTGAGGGATATGCATAACATAAATCTTATTCTAGTTTCTTCCAAGAGGTTAATCCCTTCCTTCGGAGTTTGTTCAGAAGGAATATATCTTTGGATCTAAGTTGTTCGTCTTGTTCCCCGGTGTTCTAAGCTCTCTCAATTATCTTGTCACGGAGCTCTATCTAATTCATCGCAGGCCTTGAGTCTTATTCTTTCATCTTTCACTTCTCTTGCTTTTCATTACCGGAGTTCTCATGGTGGTTCATCATGTTTTAATTCATCCTCAAAGTTTTCATCAAGATTCTTGTTGGAGCTCAAGCATTCTTCATCATGCATTCCAATTGCAATCCGTTCTACCTTATCTTTTCAGATGGTGTTATGTCATTTTTGATAATTTTCCTCCATGTTTCATGATTCACAAGTTGTCAAGAATGAGATATTTAAAACCATCATTTTCCTTATTCAGGAGATCTTTTCAACCCTTCAATTATTCGTTGGAGTTATCTTGGGTTATAATTCACCTAAAAGCTTTCCTAAGGATTGTTGCTATTATGGTGCTTATAAATGACCCAAGTTCTTCATTTATCATTCCGGTGAAATAAGTTTATCGTCTCCTTGTTGATCTCAATCCAATCAATTGTTTTCCATTAGTGGCTGGTTGTCACCTCTTAATTTTAAGATGTTTTTCCATAAGCCCACATCAAGCTTATTCGTTTTCGTTGTTGATTTTTTTCCAACAACTCCATTCAACCCTTCTTCGTAAGGATGTTTTTCATATTCATTCATGGGAGAAGTTGTCATTTTATTCTCCATTCATTTCTTTCATTGATTTTTATGCTATTCTTTCATTCCGGAGGCATTGTGATGTTGCTCTCTCCAAACCCTCATCTCGTTTTATCGAGATGATGTTTTTCCTTGTTTGTCCATTTAACCGGAGTGTTGTGTGCTCCATTCTAGTTCTATCATCTTATCAAGTGTTGCCTCTCTTTTTAACCGGAGTGATGTCTGAATCCTTCTTACCCCTTGTGCCTTTCTTTCATTTGTTTCAGAGGCTGTGTGTTGTTGTTTTCATCAAGTATCACCCCTTCTCCTCAAACTCTTGTTAATTCCTCTGATTTTCAGACGGAGTGCTGCCCAAATTCTGTCATTCTTATTCCTTGGCTATACCATTACGGTTTCATATTCTTTTGGTTTGTAAGATCTGTTTCATGTCTTTTCAACCTTCAAGGTTCTCATAATGCTCCTTGTTACTCATTTTACCGGAGTGCTCTTAACTTCGTTCATCTCCGTTGTATTCCTCTTTCATTTTGTTTAAACACTCAAGGTTCTTTGGTTTCACTCGTCTGTCAGAGAAGCAACTTTGTTTTACCTCTTCTTTTTTCGTTTCTACCTGGTGCTATCTCTAGGATCTCGATCGAGATCCTCAGTTAGTGTGGGAGAGTTGTGACGCCCGAAGACCGACGTCCCAGAAGATTCCAGAGATTCCAGTTGTTTCGGGTTCTCCCGTGTGTTTCTTTTGTATTTGCTTTATTTATTTTTGCATTGCATCATGTCATCATGCCATCATGTCGTTTTTTTTTGCATCTCAACTTAAATAAATTGTGTGGACCTTCGGTCCATTTAAATCGAGGGAAGGATGACTTCTCTTTATAACATATCTTCCTGATATTATGGAGCTATTATAATTAATTATTCCAATTGTTTGGAATTAACCGCAACACACTTGCAAATATTCCCCATGCCTTTTCTTTCTCAATTCCTTGCTTTCTAAACCTCCCTATATTTCTTTTCTCGTTTATCGAGGTTCCTCCAAAAACCTCAACATTTTTGGACACTTCAATAATCAAGTCTTATTTCAAACCCATTTGAATTAAATTCAAATATGTTTGAATTATATTTTTTTCGTTCATGCCTTTTCTATTTTCTCTCACCGTGCTCATTTTATGATGCCCGAGAAAAATAGTCCCATGTGCTAATTTTTTTCCCTAACCTCCCCTCTCTTTCTTTCTTCTTCTCTTTATTGTTTTTCTACTAAAAGAGAAAGAAGGGAAGAGATGGCCTCCCTGGCCTCTTGGGCCTGTCCAACCAAGGCAGCAGCCTCCCTCTGCCTCCTAGCATCCCTTCCAGCCCAGCCTCATCAGGCCTGCGGCCCAGCATCCATCCCTGGCCCATCTCCTCCCTGGCCCAACCGCAGCGCTCACCTAACCCCGAAACCCTAGCCCAGCGACCGCACCGCATCGCTCCTCACCCCCTCGCTCGCCCGAACCCCGCCTCCCTCGATCCTTTCCCTACAGCGCCGCAACCCTCTGCCCCGATCCCATCGCTCGCGGCACGCCCCTCACCTCCCTTCGACGCGCCCCTCGTCGAGGCTCCTCGAGCCGCCCGCATCGCCAGGCGACCGCCGTGCTTCGTGGTCTGCTTCTCTCCAGCGCGGCCCCGCCGTCCCGTCGTCTACCAGGGCGCCGACCGCCGTCCTCGCCAGGGCCTCGTCCCCAGCCTCTAGCATCGCTGCGCCAGCGCCCCGCAGCTCCTCCATCGCCCCATCGCCACGGCTCCCTGTCGCCCCCTGCTCCCTCCAGCCTGTTTCGCCCGAGGCCAGCGTCTCCACTTTCGCCAAGGCCGCTGCCTCCTTTCCAGCCGCCGACAGCCACTTCGTCCTCCTCGCCGGATCCGCCGTCCAGCCGTCCTCCTGCAGCGCCCGACGTCCGCCTTGGACGCGCCCTCCAGCAAGGCCCCTGCCTCCTCTTCCTCGCCTCCCAAGCCGGCCCTCAAGCCGCCGCCGGACACCAGCAGCGCCCTTCTTCGCCAAGTACCTCGCGCCTGCACCTCTGTCTGTGCGCTGTGCCTCTGCCTCCTCACTGGCGCGCCAAGACCGTGCTGCTCTGCCTTGCTGCCTTTTTTCCTTTGTTGTGAAGACCGCAGCCGCAAGACCAAGATGGTGCCAAGTACCTCGTCGACCCGTGAACGACTACCGTCGACCCTCGAGGGACCCCAAGACCGTCGAGTACATCCGGAATCACCAAGGACTGCAAGTTCCACGACACGTGACATGAACATCTACGAACGGGAACGACTACACAAGACGACGCGACAAGTACCTCTACACAAGACCAAAGTACCTCTACCGACGACTTGAACAACTACGAACGAGTACCTCTACGGAACGACTACTTCCTCTACGAGTTGCGAGAACGACTACTTCCACTACGAACTCGAACCCCTCCGAGAACGAGCGTTCCGAAGGTATAACCCCGAGACGACGACCCCGTGGATGATGCTTGTTGTGTTGTATGAGGTGTATCAAATGTCTCCCTTGTGTGCACCGTGCCCGTTTCGACCTTTTGTCATGTTCCTCGGTTGCCTCGTCGCCGACCCTTGGGAACCCGGTGACGGGATCACTCCACTTTTCTTCTTGCATGACACGCTCTCCGTCATCTTTTGCACCGGTCTCTCAACGAGTTACCGGAACCGAGATGTTGCCATTGCATCACTTTCGGTTCGTTGACGTGGCACCCTTTCCTTCCACCACGGTGACAAATACTCCTTATCATCTTCATGTTCCCTTTTAATAAAAAAAACATAAAACTTGATCATGTCATCCGCATCATGTTAACAACATAAAAATGTGTTAATTGTTGTTTGCTTAAATTACTAAACATGCACATGGGGATTCTCCGGAATTTGTTGTTGTTATTTCCGGCCTCATTTAAAATGCCTAAATAGGTAGTTTGTTTTGCTTCACCTCTTGCCATGTTAACAAACATTTAATCTTGTCTTGTAAATATACGAGAGTCAACTAAATAATTAAAATGTGGTGTTTCGTCAATATGCAACTCGTTGCATATTGAGCCCCACTTAACTTGTAGTTTTGTTTGTGCACTTTGCATTGCCATGCATAATTAAACCGGACATGCATCATACTTGGATGTGCATCGTATGCCATGTTTATGCTTGTGTGTTTACCGTGTTGTTTGCTTCTTTCCGGTTGCTTCTCTTGATAGCTTTGGTTTCGTTCCGGAGTTGTGAGGATTCGCTCGACTGTTGCTCCATCTACTTCTTGGATCCGTTCTTCTCCCTTGTGGAATCCCAGGCAAGATGATCATACCCTTGGATACCTTTACTACCATTGCCATGCTTAGTTGTCTCGATGCTATCGTTACATGTCGCGCTACCCATCTTTTATGTCAGCCTCTCCTTGTTGCCATGAAACCTCTAACCTTTGACACCTTCCTAGCAAAACCACTGTTCGGCTATGTTACCCGCTTGCTCAGCCCCTCTTATAGCGTTGTTAGTTGCAGGTGAAGATGAAGATCGTTCCAGGTGGGAACTTGTTGTTGGAATATCACAATATCTATTATTATTATAATAACACACCTATATACTGGGCATGGGTGGAAGGCTTGGCCTTTTGCTCGGTGTTTTGTTCCTCTCATGCCACCTTAGGCGCCAATAAACCGGCATTATGTTCCTTGATTTTGCGTTCCTTACACGATGGGTGGATGGGGACCCCTTGATAGTTCGACTTTGAATAAAACTCCTCCAGCAAGGCCCAACATTGGTTTTAATTTGCTCATAATAACAACTTAATTAATTAATTAATTGCATAGGGGGTCATGTCCCCTGGTTCTTAATTCTACATAACAGGGGGGGCTAGTGCTGATGGTGTTGGTCCCAAACGGGGGTCCTGCGGGGCCACCACGGGGAAACTCGAGGATTGGTATTACCTGTAGCATCGCCCATCCGGTTGTGGCCTGAGACGAGATACGCGCGGCTACTATCTGGGTGTCGGCACGCCGGGAGGTCTTGCTGGACTTGTTTTACCATTGTCGAAATGTCTTGTGCACCGGAAGCCGAGCCTGATCGGATTTCCCTAAGATAAGGAGTGATGATATTATATTTATCACTTCAGCTAATCGTGAGAGCTTGTGATGGGCTAAGTTGGGACACCCCTGCAGGGTTATGATCTTTCGAAAGCCGTGCCCGCGGTTATGTGGCAGATTGGAATTTGTTAATGTCCGGATGTAGAAAACTTGACAGATGATCCGAAGTAAAACACACAACTGTGTGAGTAACCATGACTGTCTCTTTTCACTTTGAGAAGAGAACACGGTGGGGTTATGTTTGACTCGTATGTAGTTTAGGATCTTTAGCGATCACTACTTTTGCGACCGTTTGCGTAGATGCTCATCTTATTCTGGTACTCGTAAGTTAGCCACCATATTATGCTTAGCCGTTGCTGCAACCTCACCACTTTACCTCTTCCTACCCACAAAGCTTTGCTAGTCTTGATACCCATGGTTATGGGATTGCTGAGTCCTCGTGGCTCACAGATACTACAACACCAGATGCAGGTTCAGCCGAGTTTGATGCAGGAGCTGGCTCAAGTTCTTCATTGGGAGCTCGATGAAGAGTTTGGCCGTATGCTTGTGACGTTTTCGACAATCAGTAGTGGTTTCTACTAGGATTCGATCTAGACCTGTGGCTTTATGTTGTTTTGGTATCTTGTCTTTTGGATCTTACCCTTAGATGGGCTGTGATGTTTTTGAATGATGCTTTGCTTATGTAATGTACTGTGTGAAGTGGCGAGTGTAAGCCAACTATCTCCTTTTGCAATTTAATCCCTCTTTTACATGAGTCGTGCAAAGATACCAAACTTGAGATCATTCCAGAATGGGCTTATACCTTTAAGTCGTGCCTCGACACGTAGGAGGTATAGTCCCATCCTAGGCATTACACTTTGTCTGAGCAATCCCAAGCCACCGGGGCAGATGGAGGAAGTTGAAACACGTTTCTCAATCGCCAATCACAGGGAGGGGAGCAACGCCCGTCGCTGAAGCAGCATCGGACATCATCGGGATGGGAGAGCGAGCTACAAATCCGGTAGGAGCAAGAGCGACACGAAGAGTTGAGCTGGGTTGGGGGACCGGGCGGAGGGGGGATTCAGCGGCGAAGGCGGAGGGGATCCAACGGTGGTCGGCAACGCAGATGACCCAAGATCCAGAAAGGAGCACAGATCCGGGCCACCGGGGCCAAAACCACCGGGACCCCGGCAAGCCCAGGAAGCTGGAAGAGGAACGCAGCTCCAGGTGCATGTTGGGTCCAGAGCCGTGCCAGCGTGGACCCCGGCCAGCCAGGAACACAGGAAGGCGACGCAGGTTCATGGCTGCCAGGAATCAAAGCCGGAACACACTCGCGAGGTGGAAGAGGGCAGCAATAGAGAACAACACAGTCGCCGCGCAATCCGGCCGGCACACTTCGACGGACGCCATGCCGCTGCCATCAATGGAGCTCACGGGGTGGGTCAGTGGGTGGTTCGACCACTCGCCATGCCCCTCCGTCTGCTGGTTCGACCACTCGTCAAACTCCAAGAAACAGGTTGGTGCTATTATCATCCGATCCGGGAAACCGAGATGTAGTGCTTCCCCTAGACTGATTTATTGTAGTTTTATCAATAGACATAGAAATTTCCTACCAATATGTTTTTTTACCGAAGATTAAGATGATGGTATTATATCCATTGTCTACTTCGCTAAAAAAATTGATGGGACTTGTACATGTATTCTGGTCAAAATCTATGAAGTAAAATTGATGAAATTTAACCAAATTACCATTTGACCATTAATCAATTTTCATATAGTTTTTATCGCAACGCACGGGTAATATGCTAGTAATATAGGTAATGGGGATGAGTGAGGCATTTTGGCTCTCGGCCTTCGCGGAGGCCTTTTTTTAACTCAAAATTTCAACTTTTCAGTTTCAAAAATATCTAAAAAAAATTATACAAGTAAGCAAGGATGTTATGCGCGCGCGCGCGTGTGTGTAAATTTCCAGAATGAAATACCTTGGAATGCGATCTGTACAAAAAACACAATATCATGACCTGGGAGGATGAATAGTATCATATGTTAAAAAGCCTCAGATTTGTCTTTTTTGCTCAGCCCTCATTTAAATGTATTTTGTCCTGAAAATTTTCACACATGTGTATTATGCCTACATGTATATCCATATTTTTCCAGAATTTTTTGAAATGTAAAAAAATGAATTTTGATAATTTTTGATTTTTTTGTCAAAAAACGGCCTCATTGGAGCTCGGCCTCCAAAAGGGATTTTCGAGTGGGGATAAACTATTTACGTATATATAGGATTCTAAAATATTTGGGGCATATATATATGGATGAGTTTACTTTACTCAGTTTAAGAAAATGTTCACCACACATTACAAAAATGTTCATGAACTGTAAAAAAATGTTTACAGAGTTTAAAATAATGTTTGTACAATTCATATAAATGGTCGGGACATTTAAAAATATGTCAATATTTTCTATTAAAAAATCAGGAATAAGTAAAATTGTTAGCACTATTTGTTAAAAATCATATCATTCACAAAAATGTCATTTTGGCAATGTTCACGCATTTAATAATATGTTCATGAAATTAAAAATAATCAAATATAAATTATTTCATAACATTTCAAAAACATATGTGTACATTTCAAAATATGTTCACAACACTTTTAGAAGAGGTTCATGCATATAAAATATGTGTAACATTAAAAAATATGTTCACCATGTATCTACAAAATGCTCAATGTGCATTTGACAACTGTTCAATATATATTCGGATATATCTTCAATGTAAATTTAAAAAAATACTCAACATGTATTTGAAAAATGTTCACCATACAAATAATATGCAACATGTATTAAAAAGTTCAAGAAGGATTTGAAAAATTGAAAAGTGGAAAAAGAAGGAGAAATGAATGGCGAAAAAGTCAAAATAAAAATTGATAAAAATTGGTAAACAAAACTGAAAAGAAGGAGAAAACCGAGTGGAACTTTCTAGAAACCCTACGAAAGGTTCCCCGAACAGCTCCTTAGAAGGTTCCCCAAACTTGTCACTATCACGTTGTTGTATCGACATACTTCACGGAAAATTGTACGCGAGCATTAAAAAAATACATAGCATTTGCACCCAAACCCTCACCATATGTATAGGCAAAAAAATAGCCCCTCCAATTAAACATGGGCATGGGTGGCCCGGCCCGAAGCCCAACATCTGGGCCGGGCTCGGGCCTTGCTTTCTAGCCCGCAGCCCGGCCCGAAGCCTAGAAAAACATGATTCCCGGTTTTTATATAAATATAGGCATAGTATTATAACATTAATCCCCAAAAATGGCTATTTTATTATTTAAATAAGAAAAATAGGCATTTTCCTTGGCTGCAGGCCGGGCCGAGCCCGGACTTGGGATTTTGGGCTCGGGCTTGGGATTTTGGGCTCGGGCTTTCAGAAACCCAGCCCGGCCCAAAAATGCCCAAGTCTACCTCCAATTGAGGCACATAAAACCCATATTTCTCTATACTGTCGGGGCAACACACGTCCGGATAGCGCTGCCACATCAGGTCGAACTGTCCTGGCCCACCATCGACCGAGAAAATTTCCCCTCGAGAGTGGACCCAACCCTAACCCTAGCTACTCCAGTACACTCTCACTCTCACTCCTCTCCTCTCACTATCCTCTTAATCACCGGCGTGCCCCTTCGGTCGTCTACACCGCCACGTTCGGATCTGAATCTAGCGTGAAGGATGGCAACATCGACTAGGGCTCGTCACTGAGGAGGATGGCGAGGAGCTCACGAAACGCGTCACGTCACGGGGTCAAGGCATGTGCCCTGGTGGGCGGTGGCCTAGGAGTAATGAGGAGTTATGAGGTTTTAATAGGTTGGTTAGAGATGCTCTTACCTCAACCATAAAGGTTATGTATTGGTGCAATTCCCCCATCCCATATTTGGGAGGGATCAACGCATTGACCTTGTCAGGCCCAACTGCCATCAACGCCAGACAGCGTCATCATCCTGCACGCATCCATCTTCGAGACTACATTCTGCCACACTATCAAGACCCGCCGTCTTTGATGCAGTAGATGCAACACCACTCCACCTCTTGGCACCTTCAGGCAGCAACTGCTCCAAAACGATGCCCTCAGGGGGAGAACGACACCTAAGGCGTCATTATCATCCGATCCGGGAGACCCAGATGCAGGGCTTCCCCTAGAGCAGCCGGAGCGAGGTAACGACTATTGCAACGGCGATGCCTTCGACAAGGAAACGACGTCTAAAACACTGCCATCGTCTGTCATGATCGAAATCGGCACGATTTTCACCGGTAGTCGAGCCACTCCGAACCAGACACTGGCCTTTTACGATGATGTTGAAAACTTGCATATATATTGAGACCAAGGAGGAAAATGTTACATGGGAAAGAAACATCAGCAAGAAATAGGCCGGTATGACAGTTATCTCAAAGTTTCACGGCGGCCGGAGCCGTCACTGATTCCCTCCTGGCTTTTTTCAGGGTCTCGACTAAACCTGCCAAGGAAGTGTCCGCGTCTATACGTGCCATGTCATTGGACGACTTATCGGAGTCGTCCCTCCTCCTCTTTTTGCATTTGGGCATGAGGTTATGTGCCACGTCAGCGGGCGACGTGTCGGTGTCGTTGAGCAGCTGCCGTATTTCGTCGAACAAGTCGTGGTCTTGTACCTTGAGGTAGTTCCTGGCGAGCACCTTGAAGGCCCCGAAACGGCAGTAGGACATCTCGATGTGCATGTCCATCCTCCCGCGGCGGGTCAACGCTGGGTCGAGCATGTCGACGCGGTTGGTGGTGAAGACGATGACCCGCTCGCCGCCGCTCGCCGACCACAGCCCGTCCACGAAGCTGAGCAGACCGGAGAGCGTCACCTTGCTGCCGTCATCTTTGTTGGGGTCCAGCGGGTCGCAGCAGCTGCCGCCGGCGCCCTTCCTATCGGCGACCTTGCGGTTTCCGGCGAGGTCGACCTCGATGGCGTCGATGTCCTCGATGACGATGATGGATTTGCCCTTGGTCTCGATGAAGAGCTTCCGGAGCTCGGCGTTGTTCTTGACGGACGTGAGGTCAAGGTCGTAGACGTCGTAGTTGAGCTTGTTGGCCATGGCCGAGATCAGCGTTGACTTGCCCGTGCCCGGGGGCCCGTGCAGCAGGTACCCGCGCTTCCACGCCTTGCCCACGTCTGCGTAGTACTGCTTGCCATCCATGAACGCCTCCAGATCGTCGATGATCTCCTTCTTCTGGACAGGGTCCATGGCGAGCTTGTCGAAGGTCGCCGGGTGCTCGAATGGCACGTGGCACCAGGTGCTCCTGTTCCCCGGCCGGTGGTTCGTGAACAGCCGCCTCTCCCTGGCCATGGTGGCGATGAGATTGCGGCCCTTGGCCAGCGCGCGCGGCAGGTAGGTGTCGAGAACCACGTCGCGGTGGCGCTTGTGGAACACTGCCCGGTAGAGCCGGGGCTCGGTGTCGGCGGGGAAGAAGCTGACCGCCGTGCTCGGGATCCTGTAGCTGGGGCCCTTGTTGGACGCGTACCACCAGATGCGTGCGCCGCCGTGGTTGTCGGTGACGTGCACGTTGTCGTCCAGGGTGATCTCCGGGAGCTTGCCGTCCTTCCCCAGCTCGGCCTTGAGCCTGCGGGCGCCGCCAGCGCATTTGTCAGTGAGGTAGGCGGAGATGTCGTCGAAGAGCTCGTTCCGGCGGAACTGCTCGTCGCTTTGCTCGGAGATGGTGAGCTGGACGTAGGGGTTGAAGTAGGTGGCGACGAGCGGCGTCCACTTGGTGATGAAGTGCCTCAGCTCGTCGTGGATGTAGTCCGGCAACTTGGAGCAGGACCACACGGTGACGACGGTCATGGCCGTCCCGACCCCGACCCACGGCCACTTACCGGCCGGAGCTGCCATGTATGTACGCCCGGCAGCTTTCTTCTTAAGCTCAATTAAACCGTTGGCTAAATGGCCTCGGTCACGATCGACTTATAAAGCAACCGCAGAGTGGACGATACAAAATGATCGCGTCAGTAACACATAGTATACGGCTGACGAGTGACGACACAGCGGATGGTTCTTGGGAAACAACGAGGAAATGTCGCCGGAGTCTCGTGGAATTAATTAGACGACAAATTTATTTTCAAAAAAATTAGACGACAAGTTGCTATCCATGATGATGAGCCTAGATAGGTGCCAAATGTAGGAAAGAGTCCATCAGGAACAAATGTAGGAACGAGTCCATCAGGATTTTTCTCAGAACACCCAGATCAGCATATACAGTCACACCAACGGATGCACACGATCGCGGCATCTATTGAGGGCCACGATATGCAGGTCGACAAAAACCACCGCATCTTGTTGAAAAGAACCATCCACCTTAAAGCATCTCGAACAGATGCCTCCAGAGTCATATTTCATAAGGAACCGGGCATTGATCTTCGTCGCGAGGAGAGCTACCTCGTGTTCCCCAACGCACGCGTGTTTGCATTCTCCTTGCCGCCATCGGCTTCCTGGAGGAGTTCGTCAACCCCATCTGCATCCCCGCCGCTTTCCCTGGTTTTGGAAAGATCTTAGAGATCGGCCCCTGGTCCTCTCTGGACGCGAACTCGCGCCCGTTAGGGTGGTTGCACTAGGGGAGCGACCCGTGACGTTCCCTATGATGTGTGGTCATGGGGAGGATGCTGGGGCTCGAGGGTAGTCACCATCATGCTGGTTCGTTTTTTGGACAAGGCAGAGCCCTTCTTTCATTGCCCGGCACAACCTGTGATGTGTGGCCATGGGAAGGGCGTTGGGGCAGTTCCCCTCCATGCCAGACTCCCCGCGCTTTGGGTGGCGGCCCCACCCTTGCGGAGCATCGCAACGTTGGGCCCGCTGCCGGGTTGAAGCTTTGGTCGTCGTCGGTTGCCACTCCTCATGCAAATGATTGCAACATCACGCACTACTGATCACATCTCTTCCAGTATGGGTGGTTGCAGCACCGCACCCCGTCGGGGCGTGGTGTTGGCATCTGCTGCTCGTATACATCATTGTTGCAGTTCACGACCCCCACCACGCCACAAACGTGATATGTGGGGGGGGGGGCTCCGAGGAGCGCTTAAATCTCAACTTGTAGTAGCCTTCCTAATATCTTGCAACCCGGAATAGTGCCTAGATATAGCGGCAGGTGGCTGCACATGGGGGAGACTAACTCGGGGTTTCGGCAGCCGTCTCTTCATTTGAAACGTCTGCCCAACAGGATATAGCTCATTTGGGTACAAACATATCCAATCCGGTAATATAGTCATAAGGGCATTGCAAATATAAAAAATAGCAATAATATTGGTTCAGTACAATGTCATACACCAAATCAGTATCTATGAATAAGAAATGAAATTTAAGATGAGTTTTAGATGTGGATAACATGTTGGTTATAATGTATTAACAAATATGATGAAAAGTTCATACATAAACATCATCGGAAAGATAATTCTGGTTTATGACATTAGTAGTCACATGAAAATTTATCTGAAATTGAGTAGATGTGCTAAGTCAAAGAAGAATAACAACACAAATGATACATTGAGCTTATATAAGCATTCGAAGGCAAGATATGTAGACATAACTCGACATCATCGATATAATAGTTCTTAGATTCGGATACAGACCAGATATGGTCTCCATACACCACAGTAAATGCATAGTACGTGACTTAGTTGGCTCATCCTGATCTATTTCTATACGGAATGGTAGACAAAAGATAGTACTCGGAGTACATAAAGACCTTGATTGCCGTCGTGCCTTCATGTTGCTTTTGACTTAATCAAATGCCTGTAAAGAAGCAACAAAGACAATGGCAGCGGCAGCGGCGATGGTATCCAGTCACCGGCAGACAAGGAGGCCTCTATCGGCATTGTGGCCAGCGTTGTTTCCCTTTCGGGCTGTCTTGATGCCATGGTCCTCACTGGTCACTGCAGAGTAGTGGCATAAGCGACGACCTACGCAATCCTTCCAGCGATGGCGGCGGGTGAACCGGCAGGAGACATAGCGGCAACCAGCAAACCAAGACGATGTCAGGGGCGATCAGAGAGAGAGAGAGAAAGAGAGAGAGAGAGAGAAACGACATGGTGGCGACCTGCAAGCATATGGCTTCTCGTTAGTAAATATCATATGGCGTTCTCGTTAGCATGTACTTATAAGAGGAAGTGAAATTGACCATAGTAGATAATGGTCATTGTCTTAAAGCAAAAATGACTGTAGAGATGTAGTTCTTCTAAAAATGATAGCTATAGATACATAATTGCCCATGTCGCGCTCATCTCTACATGAAAAAAGAAATAGCAATACTAACATTTTGCAATCTGGGATATTAATGCAGAACATCCATGGGAAGTAAGATTCACAAAAAGGGAGTGGAGCAATTGGAAAAGGGCAGGGGCACAGTTTCAAGGCAGACCTTTGATTTTCAGAGTTGATGGGCCGGAGATATAACTTTGAAGAGTCGGAGGATTGCACACCACCTAATCTTCAATCATGTATCACTGTTATAATTGATGGATGCATAATAATTGTTCTGCCATAATGCTGCCACGAAAAATAAAGATATTCTTAAAAAGAATGCTCAAAGGTTTAGAATATGGCATCAACTCTCATGACTTGTAACTTAAAAATTATATAGCAAATGAGTACAGGAAGAAAGATAAATCAACATATGATAGCAACCGTGTAACATATCCCTGTGAAACAACATCTACTTCCACACTTCTCTCTAGCCTACACATATGATTCAGGATGGCAACTCATTCTGCCAGTGCAAGCTCCATAGCGCGATTTAGTTAGATATTTGGGCTGCATGATAATTAGACAGCACAGTTACAATGCCAAAAGGAGCTTGAATTTTAACGCTACTATTATACTGCATAGATAAGATATCTTCAGTCTACCATGATTATCACAGAACATCATGGAAGATGAGTTTACATCAGAAACTAACCCATCTATGAAATTAGTGATGTCCATGACGACCCCAGGAAGCCTCAATCTGCTGATGAAGGCATTGCCCAAAAAATAATCAGAAGATACACTGACCAATTAAAGTCTCAATAAAAAATGGATGTATGCTGAAGTGTTTGTTAATTTACTCAGGATAGGGAAATGGCCAGTTATTGGTTATTCCATTTTTTCTACATGACAATTATTTGAGACATGGAAGGTGATATATACATGTAAATGATTGTTCTTGTGAGCAATCTATTCACATGGATCCACCTAGAAAACCATGGGTTGGTGAGTCCATCCATAAATATACTCCACATGTTGCATCAACACAGGCAAATAATCAGGTGACTAAAATGCTTGACGCTGCTTTTCATTTTTTTTCATTGTCAATTCCCTCAAACTACCTCTCAGTAGTAAATATTATGTAGCCTGAATAACCGATGGTTATTCAACCATATGTAAGTACCTAAGAGTAGGCCGCTTTATCATGGAAGGATGCATTTCACTGACATACATGGTAGCCTAATTTCAACCGAAGAACACCTGCAATAGGACACGGAATTAAAAATAAAAGATGGAACAAATTAGCAACATCGTACTTCTGCTTCCATAGGCCTACAAAAAGAACACATGAGTAATAAGGTCCGGCAGCTATACTTTAAATAATTCTATAGCTGCACGAAAACTTCCAGGTGAAATATTTGAACCCAAGCACAATGGAAATAGCAGGACCACTGTGGGGAGTTTTGGCTGTTAGATGTGCTCTGCCTTCTATCGTGACCGCCTATTTTCATCCGTGGATGAAATCCAGCGGGGAGTTAGTAAGACATGTACGTTTTCAGACAAGCCTGATGGCGAGCGGCGTACAATTAAACATCACAAATGGTAAAATGGGCACTGTGGTAAATCCTACACATCGACTACAAAAATATGACAGGAAAGCTTGATAAATCTGTGCATAAACCGATAACATGTGCTTGACATAGTAAGAGATACATGTGTGGCTTGATGGTATGTAAAGCAGGGCTCACAGAATATTGAAATTACAATTAATTTTTATGTGTATCCTTTTCATTGGAAATGCTGAAAAAATACATTCTCTCAAGATATCATTTTCGGCAGTGTTCACATCCATAGAGTAATAAAAATAAAAATATTAACACTCTATAGATACTGCACTAACCAATAATACCCTAATTAAGTTAATTATGCATCTCTTTGCTCAGGTCATGAAGCAGAGAATAAAAGACTTGTATACACTCATGTATACCTCTAATTAACCACTACATGGCACTTGTACATTTGTGCAAAAGTCAAAATGCCCCATAACAAAAAGAACATAAATCATGCATGTGTCCATGATTTCAATCGAACCTTGGCTGCCATAGTGTCATAGTAGTATCTAAAAAAGCTTCAATATCACTGAAACACTTCCATGGCTTGAGTTTCCCAAAGGTGAAAGCCATTCAAGATAAGAAGAAGTCTGAATCGACCAAATCATCGCAATAATCCAGTTCACTTGGGACATGTCCGAAATTTCAGAGAATAATGAAGCAGACAAATATAAACAACAAATCCAAAATTATCGAAACACCCAGTTTCACATGATAATCTAGTGAATATAGGTATATAAATAGTACAGATAAACTGAAGAAGATATCTCAAAATGGAATGAGCTCACCAGACCTAGGGCATCAATGTGGCAACTAGCAAATAGACAATCCTTGATATTTTCTAGAGATGCATAGACCTGTTATAACTGATGAATGCTAGATAGTCCCGGATACCGAAGGAATACCTTGTGTGCTATCAAACGTCACTTCGTAACCGGGTGATCATAAAGGTGCTCTACGGGTATCTTCGATGGTGTCTGTTGGGTTGGCATGTATCGAGACTGGGATTTGTCACTCCGTTGGACGGAGAGGTATCTCTGGGCTCTCTCGGTAATACAACATCACAAGAAGCTTGCAAGAAATGTGACTAAGGATTTAGTCACATGATCTTGTATTACGAAACGAGTAAAGAGACTTGCCGCTAAC
This sequence comes from Secale cereale, assembly GCA_902687465.1. Classification (NCBI taxonomy): domain Eukaryota; kingdom Viridiplantae; phylum Streptophyta; class Magnoliopsida; order Poales; family Poaceae; genus Secale; species Secale cereale. Next base: position 788,057,278 of record LR738715.1, on the reverse strand, counting down.
GAGATCGAACTAGGTAAGAGATACCGACGATTGAATCTCGGGCAAGTAACATATCGACGGACAAAGGGAACTGCATACAGGATTAACCGAATCCTTGACATCGTGGTTCAACTGATAAAAAGATGTTCATGGAATATGTAGGAACTAATATGGGCATCCATGTCCCACTATTGGTTATTGACCAGAGAGGTGTCTCGATCATGAGTACAAGATTCCTGAACCCGTAGGGTCGCACGCTTAACGTTCGCTGATACCAAAGTAGTATTGGGATATTTGATGATTGGTAACCGAATGTTGTTTGGAGTCCCGGATGTCACAAGGAGTCTCAAAATCGTCGAGAGATAAAGATTATATCTGGAATGTTCTTTTCAGGGTGCAGAAAAAAGTTTCAGTTTTTTTGGTATTGTATCGGGAAGCTTCCAGAAGATTCCGGAAACTTCCAGGGGAATCCAGAAGTCCACCAAGGGTTCCACCACGTCCCAAGGGTCGGCATGGGCTGAGGGGAGGCACCTTGGCCTTATTGGGTGATACGTCTCCAACGTATCTACTTTCCCAAACACTTGTGCCCTTGTTTTGGACTCTAACTTGCATGATTTGAATGGAACTAACCCGGACTGACGTTGTTTTCAGCAGAATTGCCATGGTGTTGTTTTTGTGCAGAAATAAAAAGTTCTCGGAATGACCTGAAAATCCACGGAGAATTGTTTTCGAAAATATAAAAAATATATGCGGAAAGATCCACGTCAAGGGGCCCACACCCTGTCCACGAGGGTGGGGGGCGTGCCCCCTCCCCCTGGGCGCGCCCCCTGCCTCGTGGGCCCCCTGTTGCTCCACCGACGTACCCCCAGACTCCATATATTCACTTTCGGGGAGAAAAAAATCAGAGAGGAAGAAGTATCGCGTTTTACGATACGGAGCCGCCGCCAAGCCCTAATCTCTCTCGGGAGGGCTGATTTGGAGTCTGTTCGGGGCTCCGGGGAGTGGAGATCATCGCCATCGTCATCATCAACCTTCCTCCATCACGAATTTCATGATGATCACTGCCGTGCGTGAGTAATCCCATCGTAGGCTTGCTAGACGGTGATGGGTTGGATGAGATTTACCATGTAATCGAGTTAGTTTGATCCCTAGTATCCACTATGTTCTAAGATTTATGTTGCTATGACTTTGCCATGCTTAATGCTTGTCACTAGGGCCCGAGTGCCATGATTTTAGATCTGAACCTATTATGTTTTCATGAATATATGTGTGTTCTTGATCCTATCTTGCAAGTCTACAGTCACCTACTATGTGTTATGATCCGGCAACCCCGAAGTGACAATAATCGGGACCACTCCCGGTGATGACCGTAGTTTGAGGAGTTCATGTATTCACTATGTGTTAATGCTTTGGTCCGTTACTCTATTAAAAGGAGGCCTTAATATCCCTTAGTTTCCACTAGGACCCCGCTACCATGGGAGGGTAAGACAAAAGATGTCATGCAAGTTCTTTTCCATAAGCACGCATGACTATATTCGGAATACATGCCTACATTACATTGATGAACTGGAGCTAGTTCTGTGTCACCCTAGGTTATAACTTTTACATGATGAATCGCATCCAACATAATTCTCCATCACCGATCCAATGCCTACGAACTTTTCACATATTGCTTGTTGCTTATTTACTTTTCCGCTGCTACTGTTACAAAAACTCACTGTTCAAGAAATCTTCCGATTCAGCGATTTATCGTTCGATTTATCGCTACTCTTGGGGTGACCCATAAGATTATGCCTTATCTTCACCATTTATCGTTTGGGCCGATTTATCGCTATGACAAGCGATTTATCGGGAATCTACCAAGAAATCGGGCCTATTCATAGCACTATGTTTGCAAGAACTATGTTTATATGTGTTTTGTGGACCTTGTTACGCAATATGTAATGTTTTTTTACTTTTTTGTCATTATATCAAAATTCATAGGCTAGGATTCAAGGTAACACTTTTATCCAATATTGTTTTGGTGTTGGATATAGCATATTTAGTGTTGGGAACCCGGGATTTGAAAAAAATGGCCGATTAATAGTTGACTGATAAAATCGATTAATCGGCCGATTTCCGATTAATCTCTAATCCCCAGCTGACCGAGACGATAACGATAAGCGATATCCTCAACATTGCAAAAACTACAAAAACACTACCGTTGCTATTATTTCCGTTACCACTATTTCCATATTACTTTGCTACTAAATTACCTTGCTGCATATACTAAGTTTCCAGGTGTGGTTGAATTGACAACTCAGCTGCTAATACTTAAGAGTATTCTTTGGCTCCCCTTGTGTCGAATCAACAAATTTGGGTTGAATACTTTACCCTCGAAAACTATTGCGATCCCCTACACTTGTGGGTTATCAAGACTATTTTCTGGCACCGTTGCTGGGGAGCATAGCTATATTCTGTAAGTCACTTGGGATTTATATTTGTTGATCACTATGAAGAACTTGAAGGACCCAAGAACCAAGATCTTTCCCTCAACTACGAGGGGAGGTGAGGAACTGTCATCTAGCTCTGCACTTGATTCACCATCTGTTATGAGTAAATTTGCGACACCTACTCCTGCTATTGAATCTGATATGTCGCATGTTCTTGATGATGCCACTTCTGCTATGTATGATAAAAATACTTCTATGCTTGATAATATTGTGCCACTAGGTGAATTTCTAGATGAACAAATTGCTAAGGTTAGGGAGAATGCAAATATTGAAACTGGTAATATTTATGAAAGTGATGATGAAGCTTCTCCCCCTAGATATGAATTGCATGTTATTCCTGAGGGTTATGTTATGGATGAAGAAACTGCTAGAGACTTTCTTGCTTGCAACGATAGATATGATCTTAAGAAATTATTAGCTAAGTTGAAAGAAAAGTTTTCGAATGCTAGAATGAAATATGACCCTGCTTTTGCTACTTCACCTATCTTTGTTATTGATAAGGATTATGATTTCTCTGTTGATCCTGAGTTAATTACTTTGGTTGAATCGGATCCTTTCCATGGCTATGAATCGGAAACTGTTGTGGCACATCTTACTAAGTTGAATGATATAGCCACCCTGTTTACCAATGATGAAAAGATTCGTTATTACTATATCCTTAAGTTATTTACTTTCTCGTTAAAGGGTGATGTTAAGACATGGTTTAATTCTCTTGATCCTGGTTGTGTGCGTAGTCCCGAGGATATGATGTATTACTTCTCTGCTAAATATTTTTCCGCTCATAAGAAACAAGCTGCCTTACAGGAAATATATAACTTTGTGCAAATTGAAGAAGAGAGTCTCCCACAAGCTTGGGGGAGGCTTCTCCAATTACTTAATGCTTTGCCTGATCATCCTCTTTAGAGGAATGAAATACTTGATGTCTTTTATAATGGACTAACCGATGCTTCCAAAGACCACCTGGATAGTTGTGCTGGTTGTGTTTTCAGGGAAAGAACAGTTGATCAAGCTGAATTACTATTCAATAATATGTTGACCAATGAAAATAATTGGACACTTCCTGAACCAGCCCCTAAGCCAACTCCAAAGAAAAGGGGAGTTCTATTTCTCAGTCCTGAAGATATGCAAGAGGCAAAGAAATCTATGGAAGAGAAAGGTATTAAAGCTGAAGATGTTAAGAATTTACCACCTATTGAAGAAATACATGGTCTTGATAACCCGACACAGGTAATAAAGGTAAATTCTCTTTACAGATTTGATGAAGGTGATATTCCTCGTTATAAGTCTGCTAGCCAATGCTTAGATGAGTTTGATAATTTTATTGCGAAACAAGAAAACTTCAATGCTTATGTTGGTAGACAATTGCAATGTAATGCTTATATGATTGAATGCTTGAGTGATTATATGTCTAGAGTTAAAGGTGAATTGAAACTCATTAGTAAACATGCTTCTATGCTTACCACTCAAGTAGAACAAGTACTTAAGGCTCAGAATGATTTGCTCAATGAATTAAATAGTAAGAACAATGACTATGCTGTTAGAGTTGCAACTAGAGGGGGTAAAGTGACTCAGGAACCTTTGTATCCTGAGGGCCACCCTAAGAGAATTGAGCAAGATTCTCAGAGAACTAATTTAGATGCACCTAGTTCTTCTAAGAAGAAGAAAAGGAAAAATGATAGGACTTTGCATGCTTCTAGTGAACCTGTAGCTGACACACCTAAGAATCCTAATGATATCTCTATCTCTGATGCTGAAACACAATCTGGTAATGAACATGAATCTAGTGATAATGTTAATGATGATGCTCAACCTAGAAATGATAATGACGTAGAGATTGAACCTAATGTTGATCTTGATAACCCACAATCAAAGAATCAATGTTATGATAAGAGAGACTTTGTTGCTAGGAAGCACGGTAAGGAAAGAGAACCATGGGTTCAGAAACCCATGCCTTTTCCTCTGAAACCATCCAAGAAAAAGGATGATGAGGATTTTGAGCGCTTTGCTGAAATGATTAGACCTATCTTTTTGCGTATGCGTTTGACTGATATGCTTAAAACAAATCCTTATGCTAAGTATTTGAAAGATATCATTACCAATAAAAGAAAGATACCTCAAGTAGAAATTTCCACCATGCTTGCCAATTACACTTTTAAAGGTGGGATACCTAAGAAACTAGGAGATCCAGGAGTGCCCACTATACCTTGCTCCATCAAAGGAAACTATGTTAAAACTGTTTTATGTGATCTTGGAGCCGGTGTTAGTGTTATGCCTCTCTCTTTATATCGTAGACTTGACTTGAGTAAGTTGACACCTACTGAAATATCTTTGCAAATGGCCGATAAATCAACTGATATACCTATCGGTATTTGTGAGGATGTGCCTGTTGTAGTTGCAAATGTTACTATTCTAATGGACTTTGTTATCCTTGATATTCCCGAGGACGATAGTATGTCTATTATCCTTGGTAGACCCTTTTTAAATACTGCAGGGGCTGTTATTGATTGCAACAAAGGCAATGTCACTTTTCATGTCAATGGTAATGTGCATTGTTCAAGAACTCGGCCAAGTTACCATTTAAATGCCCATTTAATCGCTACTCAGTGCCTAACTGAGGCGAATAGCACATACTCGGTTCATTAAATGGTCAAGCCGATTAACTGGCATTTAACCTGTTGTCAGACGATTAACTGGTTGTCAAACCGATTAATCGGTGATGGGTTAGGTAATTGAAGCGGCATCCATAAAAAAGGGGTACCAAAGCGGCAATCCAGGCCATTATTTGGCCCCGTAACCTCCGGCGCTGCATCCTCCCTTTCCCTAATCGCAGCGCCTCTTCCTCTCCTGACTCCTCACGAGTCACGACCATGGCTTCTCCTCACCGGCCCTAGCAACCACCGGCGATCGACCTGCTACCGTCGCCGGCCCTAGCCTCCTTCTCTGACCCCCATCCCATCCCATCCTCTTCTCCCCGTCTCTCCTCCAGCCCCTAACTGCAGGCTACAGCAGCGGCGGCATAGGACAGGCAGCAGTGCCGGCGACCTAGGCCAGGCAGCAGCGCCGGCGACCCCTCGAACCAGGTCCCCAAGGATTCACAAACCAACAAGGTACAGTTCTGCTGAGATTCATCTCATGTGCAGCTGTGAGCATTGGATTATGTGGTGTACAATACATGAAAAACTAGTTACATGTTGCCAATATATTCTCATATGCAGCCGACTAATGATCGACCGATTAACTTAGTTAAATGGCCGATTAACCGATTAATCGCTAATCAGTAGTCGACCGAGCAGTTACCAGTTACCGAATTCCCGAACAATGGTAATGAGCATACAGTACACTTTCTGAGGAAACAACCTCAGGTCCACAGTATCAATTATATTGGAAAATTTCAACTATTACTATTGGAGGTTTTGAATTTCATCTTCCTACTGTCAAGAAGACATATGATATTCTCATTGCTGGGGACATACATATCCCAATTGAGGTAACCTAGTGCTATTCGAAAATTCTCCGGTTTCATGTTATTCGGAAAGAGTTTATTAACAAGACCTGATCACCCTTGTTAATGGATTCCTTTTGATGAGCATGAGATGGGTGAATCTAGATAGCACAACCTTCTGTACCCTCCTTTTACTTTCTGTTAATTAGATTAAATAAAGCAAAAATAGCATTTTTTTTGTCTATTTCTAGACTTATCCGTGCAATAAAAAAATACCCCGAAAATAAAAGTTCTCCAAATGCCCTGAAAATGAAATATGATTTTGTCTAGAATATTTGAGAACGTATGGCACAGAAAACACAGCGAGGGGAGCCAGCACCTGGCCACGAGGGTCCAGGGTGCGCCCACCCTCACAGGGCGCGCCCCCTGCCTCGTGGGCCCCACGTGGCCCCCCTTTACTTATTCCTGCACCCATACCCTTCTTCTTCCTCCCAAAAAAATCACTATCCAACTCAAGCACGAGTTCTAGCTCATCTTGCTGCCATTTTCGATCTCCTTGCTCAAAGCTCCATTCACAAAACTGTTTGGGGAGATTGTTGCTTGGTATGTGACTCCTCCATTGGTCCAATTAGTTTTTGTTCTAGTGCTTTATTTATTGCAAATTTTTGTTGTTGTGGTGACCTTGTTCTTGAACTTGCATGTCAAATTTCTTTGGTCCCAAGTAGTTCTAATGCATGATATAGTCTCTAGGCACTTGTAGGAGTTGTTGCTATCAACCTTGTTAAGTTTGGTTAACTTTTATTTTGAGTTATTAAAAGTTTCAGAAAATTTCAGAGGAGGAAAATGATAAAGAGATTGTTGAGAGGCTCCTCCAGTAAAAGTTCAGAGGATAAGAAGAAAGAAGAAAATACGAACCCAAATATAATCTTCCTCGCACTGCAGAAGTTCGGCCGTGTGAATGGCCTTGTAATGAATTCATGAAAGCCGTCGGGATTTACGAAGACTTTTATTATTTGGCGAAGAATGCAGGCCTCACCGACTTCCTCCACGACCAGCGTGAACAGTATCTCTTACTTACCAATATTTTACGCAAAACTTTCATTTTCATGCTAAGAAATCACCACCTTCAGTGGAGTTTTGTTTATATGATGAGGTTAAGGAGATGTCATTCTTTGAGTTTTGTGAAGTATGCAAGATACTCTTTGAAGGTAGTCTTGATGAACCGCGTTGTGAAGACGCTGAAGGGTTTATTGACATGATAGCTGTAGAGGAAACTAGACAAGTTTCAGGGGCAAGAATTACTAGTATACATTTCCCTGTTCTACGCTACTTTGCTTTATTTGCTAGTAGATGTTTAATTGGTCGCGGGAACAGTGGGAATCTTAGTGCCCCTAATATTGTCATTTTGCGCCATGCTTTGTTTCGGGACACAACTTTTAGCCTGGGTGTCCTCGTTGCTAAACGATGAAGTCTTAACCGCACCAGAGGTCCCGTCTTTGGAGGCATCTTTGCTTCTCACCTTGCTGAACATTTTAGAATACCTATTAGGCATCATGAGAAGGAATAAAAATTGCTTGCCCCTGTCTATCTAGATTATAAGAGCATGATAGCACATGATTTTATTGTTAAGGACAAGGAGAAGTTGCTTAATTATAAATTGAGGTTTGATGAAAAATATTGTGAGATTGTTACCTTGCCTGCACCATCTCTGTTTGATCTGTTTTCAGGCATATACCTCGTTACGTAAGATGCCTTCTACAAGTACCAGAGCCAGGCATGAGCTTCAGAGCCTGAGTCGGAGCCACCAGTCGATCCTTACCGCCAGTCTGATTATGGGTGGGATCCAGATGAGCTTGCAACCAGTGGCACCCAGAGGACACTTCTCAGTACACTGGAGAGAGTAGCTTCGATCCATGGCCATAGACCAACTTAGTCCAAAAGCCTAAGCTTGGTGGAGTACATGTTTCTCACCGACATTACATTCATGTTCACACACTTATTCTAGGTGTCGATGTTCACACTCTTTCATTGTACTATCCATGCTTAGTGTCAATTCTTTTCTTAGTCTTTTTTTTGTGTGCTAGAAAAACCTTAAGAAAAACAAAAAAATAGTTGTAGTTTTTAGCTAGTTTACTTTCCATGCTTGTAGTAGTAGTAATTAAAAGAAAACTCAAAAAGATTTCTCGTTCTTCTTTTGCTTGTTGGGAGCTTTCCCGTGTAAATAGTTTATTTTCTTTTCTTTGGGGGTCAAGAGTAGAAGACCATGATTGAAAATGCTTAGTGGCTCTCATATGATTTATTGTTGATTTAACCTTGAGCCATATTACCTTGTCTTCTCTCTTGTATTAAAATGCTCATAGATTCTAGCTTAGTCCAATGCACGTGCACTATTATTATTATCCACACCGTTCGGTCGTGCGAGTGAAAGCAATAAGGATGATATATGATGAACTAATTGAGATGAGAAAAGCTGGTATGAACTCGACCTCTCTTGTTTTTGTAAATATGATAGTTCATCGTTCCTGATTCAGCTTGTTATGAATGAAACATGCTTGCAATGACAATTAGAGATCATAGCTGCTTATACCATGCTTAATGAGCTACGAGTTTATAATGGTCTATCTTGTGTGCCAACATGATATTAAAATGGTTGTGATGTGGTATGATAGGGTGGTATCCTCCTTTGAACGATTCAAGTGGTCTGACTTGGCACATGTTCACGCATGTAGTTGAAGCAAAATCAACATAGCCTCCATGATATTTATGTTCATGGTGATTTATATCCTACTCATGCTTGCATTCATTGTTGATTAATTTTAATGCATGTTCATGACTGTTGTTGCTCTCTAGCTAGTCGCTTCCCAGTCTCTTTCTAGCCTTCACATGTACTAAGTGGGAATACTGCTTGTGCATCCACTTACATAAACCCCAAAGCTATTCCACATGAGTCCACCATACCTTCCTATCTGCGGTATTTACCTGCCGTTCCAAGTAAATTTGTATGTGCCAAACTCTAAAACTTCAAATAAAATTCTGTTTTGTATGCTCGAACAGCTCATGTATCAACTAGGGATGTCTATATCTTCCATGCTAGGTGGGTTATTCTCACGATGAGTGGACTCCTCTCATCATTCATGAGAAAATGGAGGTAACCGGGATGCCCAGTCCCATTCTCAAATCATAATAATTAAACAAAACTCCCCCAGGGCTGTTGCTGGTTTGGACGGTACACGTTGTTTCGGGCTAGCCTTGGAGTGTGCTTGTTGGTGGTTGGGGGAGTATAAACTTTACCATTCTGTTTGGGAACCGCCTATAATGTGTGTAGCATGGAAGATATCGAGATTCATGGTTGTTATGTTGACAATGAGAGTATACCGCTCAAAATATTATTCACCTCTATTTAAAAATCGAGCTCTGGCACCTCTACAAATCCCCGCTTCCCTCTGCGAAGGGCCTATCTATTTACTTTTATGCCGAGTCATCATCCTCTTATAAAAGAGCACCATTTGGAGAGCACCTCTCTCATTTGCATGTATTGCTATTAATTTCCATTGAGTATGATTATGACTGGATCTCTTTTACCATGAATTACAATGTCTAGTCAGTCCTTGATCTTTAAAGGTGCTCTGCATTTATGTTTTGCGGTCTCAAACAGGGCTAGCGAGATACCATCTTGTTATACCGTATCAAGATTGTTTTGAGAAGTGTTGTCATCCGAGGTTTATTATTATTGCTTGCTAGTTAATTATGCCATTGATATGAGTAGACATGAGATCTGAAAGTTATTGTGAATGTGGTTAGTTCATGATCTTTGATGAAAACTTGAAATGCTGGTTTTACATATTTACAACAACAAGAGCAAACAGAGTTTGTCAAAGTTTTTCTTTATCACTTTCAGTTTATCAACTGAATTGCTTGAGGACAAGCAAAGGTTTAAGCTTCGGGGAGTTGATACGTCTCCAACGTATCTACTTTTCCAAACACTTTTGCCCTTGTTTTGGACTCTAACTTGCATGGTTTGAATGGAACTAACCCGGACTGACGTTGTTTTCAGCAGAATTGCCATGGTGTTGTTTTCGTGCACAAATAAAAAGTTCTCAGAATGACCTGAAAATCCACGGAGAATTGTTTTGGAAAATATAAAAAATATCTATGGAAAGATCCACGCCAGGGGGGCCACACCCTATCCACGAGGGTGGGGCGCGCCCCCTCCCCCTGTGCGCGCCCCCTGCCTCGTGGGCCCCTGTTGCTCCACCGACGTACCCCCGGACTCCATATATTCACTTTCGGGAAAAAAATCAAAGAGGAAGAATTATCACGTTTTATGATACGGAGCCGCCACCAAACCCTAATATCTTTCGGGAGGGCTGATCTGGAGTCCGTTCGGGGCTCCGGAGAGTGGAGATAGTCGCCATTGTCATCATCAACCTTCCTCTATCGCCAATTTCATGATGCTCACTTCTACTTCTCGAGCTTGCGTTGTATTCCCTCGAAGAGGAAAGGGTGATGCAGCACAGTAGCGTAAGTATTTCCCTCAGTTTTTGAGAACCAAGGTATCAATCCAGTAGGAGACCACGCGCGAGTCGCTCGCACCTGCACAAACAAATAAGAACTTCGCAGCCAACACGATAAAGGGTTGTCAATTCCTTTACGGTCACTTACGAAAGTGAGATCTGATAGATAGGATAGTTTGATATTTTTGGATATAAGAACAGAAAGTAAAAGGGGAAAAGTAAAGTAGATTGTAGATTGATATGTTGAGAATAGACCCGGGGGCCATAGGTTTCTCTAGTGGCTTCTCTCATGATAGCGGAATTCTATGGCGGGTAAACAAATTACTGTGGAACAATTGATAGAAAAGCGAATACTTATGAGAATATCTAGGCATGATCATTATATATAGGCATCACGTCCTAAACAAGTAGCCCGAAATGATTCTGCATCTACTACTATTACTCCACACATCGACCGCTATCCAGCATGCATCTAGAGTATTAAGTTCATAAGAACAGAGTAACGCCTTAAGCAAGATGCCATGATGTAGAATGATAAACTCAAATAACATGATATAAACCCCATATTTTTATCCTCGATGGCAACAATACAATACGTGCCTTGTTGCCCTTACTATCACTGGGAAAGGACACCGCAAGATTGAACCCAAAGCCAAGCACTTCTCCCATTGCAAGAACTATAGATCTCGTAGGCCAAACCAAACCAATAACTCAAAGAGACTTGCAAGGATATTATAATCATAGATAAAGAGTTCAGAAAAGAACCAAATACTTCTCATAGATAATCTTGATCATAAACCCACAATTCATCGGATCTCGACAAACACACCGCAAAAATAGATTACATTGAATAGATCTCCTCGAAGACCGAGGAGAGAACTTGGTATTGAGATCCAAAGAGAGAGAAGAATCCATCTAGATAATAGCTATGGACCCGAAGCTCTATGGTAAACTACTCACAACTCATGGTGAGGCGATGATGATGATGTAGAAGCACTCCATGGTAGATCCCCCCTTCGGTGGAGCTTCAGAACAGGCCCCAAGATGGGATCTCACGGGAACAGAAGGTTGCGGTGGTGGAACTAGGGTTTTCTATGTTCTTCTGATGGTTTCGGGGTACGTAGGTATATATAGGAGGAAGGAGGGCACCGGGGGCCAGACGTAGGGCCCACGAGGCAGGGGGCACGCCATATAGGGGGGCGCCCCCCACCCTCGTGGACGCCACGTGTGCCCTACTCCGTGGTTCTCAAGTCTCCCGTGCGCATTTTGCTCCAAAAATATCTCTCCCGAAGTTTCATTATGTTTGGACTCCGTTTGATATTCCTTCTTTGTAAAAAACTGAAATAGGCAAAAAAAACAGCAATCTGGACTGGGCCTTTGGGTTAATAGGTTAGTCCCAAACATAATATGAAAGTGTATAACAAAGCCCATTAAACATCCAAAATACCATATATAATAGCATGGAACAATAAAAAATTATAGATACATTGGAGACGTATCAAGCATCCCCAAGCTTAATTCCTACTCGTCCTCGACTAGGTAAATGACAAAAACAGAATTTTTTATGTGGAATGCTAACCAACATAGTTTTCAATGTAATTCTCTTAATTGTGGCATGAGAAATAATAATACTTCAAGCATACTAACAAAGCAATCATGTCTTCTCAAAATACTATGGCTAAAGAAAGTTATCCCTCCAAAATCATAGTCTAGCTATGCTCCCTCTTCATCACACAAAATATTCATATCATGCACAACCCCGGTTTCAGCCAAGCACTTGTTTTCATACTCTATTCTTTCAAACCTTTCAGCTTTCACGCAATACATGAGCGTGAGCCATGGATATAGAACTATGTGGAATAGAATGGTGGTTGTGGAGAAGCCAAAAAGGAGGGAGATAGTCTCACATCGACTAGGCGCATCAATGGGCTATGGAGATGCCCATCAATAGATATCAATGTGAGTGAGTAGGGATTGCCATGCAACGGATGCACTAGAGCTAAATATGTATGAAAGCACAACAAAAGAAACTAAGTGGGTGTGGATCCAACTTGCTTGCTCATGAAGACCTAGGGCATTTGAGGAAGCCCGTCGTTGGAATATACAAGCCAAGTTCTATAATGAAAATTCCCACTAGTATATGAAAGTGACTAAACATGAGACTCTCTATCATGAAGAACATGGTGCTACTTTGAAGCACAAGTGTGGAAAAACATAGTAGCAATTGTCCTTTTTTCAATTCTTTTTTTTGGAGGGGCCTTTTCTTTTGTTCGGCCTTTCCTCACATGGGACAATGCTCTAATAATGATGATCATCACACTTATATTGAATTACAACTCGATATTACAACTTGATATTACAACTCGATACTAGAACAAAGTATGACTCTATATGAATGCCTCCGGCGGTGTACCGGGATGTGCAATGAATCAAGAGTGACATGTATGAAGAATTATGCATGGTGGCTTTGCCACAAATACGATGTCAACTACATAATCATGCATGGCAATATGACATTATGAAGCGTGTCATATGAACGGAACGGTGGAAAGTTGCATGGCAATATATCTCGGAAAGGCTATGGAAATGCCATGATAGGTAGGTATGGTGGCTATTTGGAGGAATATATATGGTGGCTTTTTTTAGGAAGGTATATGGTACCGGCGAAAGTTGCGGTACAAGAGAGGCTAGCAATGGTGGAAGGGTGAGAGTGCGTATAAGCCATGGACTCAACATTAGTCATAAGAACTCATATACTTATTGCGAAAATTTACGAGTCATCAAAACAAATCAATCAGCGCATGCACCTAGGGGGGGTGGTAGGAGTTAGCCATCGCGCGCCCCCGACCTCCACACAAAGGATGACACTCTACAAATACCTCATGGTCTAACTTCATCACATAGCGGTTCACCATACGTGCATGCTACGGGAATCACTAACTTTAACACAAGTATTTCTCAATTTCATAATAACTCCACTAGCATGACTCTAATATCACTATCCTCATATCTCAAAACAATTATCAAGCATCCAACTTCTCATCATATTCGATGCACTTAGTATGAAAGTTTTTACTACATTCATCTTGGATGCCTATCATGTGAAGGCTAGTTTTATAGCCAAAGCATATTACCATGTTGTTCTAATAGACTCTCAAAAGAATATAAGTGAAGCATGAGAGATCAACCATTTATACAAAATAAAATTACCACCGTGCTCTAAAAGATAGAAGTGAAGCACTAGAGCAAAAACTATTCAACTCAGAAGATATAAGTGAAGCGCATAGAGTGTTCTAACAATTCCTAGGCCATATTTATCTCTCTCAAAAAGGTGTGTCTAGCAAGGATAATTGTGGAAAACTAACAAGCAAAGACTCAAATGATACATGACGCTCCAAGTAAAACACATATCATGTGGTGAATAAAAATATAGCTCCGAGTATAGTTACCGATAGATGAAGACGAAAGAGGGGATGCCTTCCCGGGGCATACCTAAGCTTAGGCTTTTGGTTGTCCTTGAATTTTACCTTGGGGTGCCTTGGGCATCCCCAAGCTTAGACTCTTGACACTCTTTGTTCCATAGTCCATCAAAGCAATACTCAAAACTTGAAAACTTCACAACACAAAACTTAGACAAAAATCTCATGAGCTCCGTTAGTATAAGAAAACAAACCACCACTCAAAGGTACTATAATGAACTCGTTCTTTGTTTATATTGGTGTTAAACCTACTGCATTCCAACTTCTCTATGATTCATACTCCCCAATACTACTCATAGATTCATCAAAATAAGCAAACAACACACGAAAAACAAAATCTGTCAAAAATAGAACGGTTTGTAGTAATCTATAACTTTCGCATACTTCTGTAACTAAAAAAAATGAAATAAATTGGTAAACATGAGGAATTTGTCTATTAATCATCTGGAAATATAACCAACTAAATAGCACACTCCAGTAAAATCTGGTGACCACTCTAGCGAGCGCTAACGATTCTGTTTTTCACAGCAAGATCATATAAACTTCACACAAGTCTTTCCAAAGGTTCTACTTGGCACAAACACTAATTAAAACACAAAACGGCATCTAAACAGAAGCTAGATGCAATATTCATTCCTAAACAGAAGCAAAAACAAAGAATGTAAAATTGGGTTGCCTCCCAACAAGCGCTATCGTTTTACGCCCCTAGCTAGGCACGATACATGGATTGATCTAGGTATTGCCATCTTTGATTTTTACCTTTTTGGCGGTATCAAGTTCGAATTCTGGAGGTTCTTTACGTTTCCCTTCATATTCAGAAATCTTTAGATCTAACGAATCCAACCGCTTATTGCAAAGGGTAATCAACACATTCATGCGGTGGAGATTTCCACTAACATTCTTAAGAGATTCAAGAGATTTTTGAAATATTTTTGTTACTTCGCTAATTTTCTCAAAAACTTAAGTCTCTTCCGGGGTAGAGGGTTGCCCGAATAACTCTATCAAGGCATTATAAGAATCAAGAGTATGACTCCCCAAGAAACTTCCTCCGGCAACGGTATGAAGAACAAGCCTATTCCAAGGAGTAATGTCAATATAAAAATTGCGAAGAAGCACGAAAGTGGAAAACTTCCTAGTAGATCTATTTTGAGAAGTGCAAATTATATACCAGGCATCTTTTAAGTTTTATTCCTCCCTTTGTTTAAAATTAAGAACCTCACTCTCGGGAGTATTGATAATGATAGGTGTGCTAGACATGATGACAAGCAAGCAATCCAACACACAAGCAAACAAGAAGCAAGCGAACGATAAACACACTTCAAAAGAAGGGCAAATAAAACGGCAAGGGTGAAGTGGGGGAGAGGAAAACGAGAGGCAAATAAATGTAATACGAAGGATAAGGGTTTGTGATAGGTACTTGGTATATGACTTTTGCGTAAGCCTCCCCGGCAACGTCGCCAGAAATTCTTCTTGCTACTTCTCGAGCTTGCGTTGTATTCCCTCGAAGAGGAAAGGGTGATGCAGCACAGTAGCATAAGTATTTCCCTCAGTTTTTGAGAACCAAGGTATCAATCCAGTAGGAGACCACATGCTAGTTGAAAGAACATGCGGTGCCCCCATGTTTGGTTTTGGTAATTGATGACAATCTCTATGGACTAATGGTTGCCTTGAGTTATATTTGAAGGGTTTGTCCATAGGCTTTTCTTGGAGTTCATTTGTTGGTTTCAAGGAGAGTTTGTGATGACCAAGGTGCTATTAAGGAATTATCCAAAGATTGGTCTTGTGAGTGTTGAGCTTATTGCAAGCATGTCTTGAAGAAGAAGAGTGTGTTATCATTCATGTTTACCTTCAAGACATCATCCAAATGAAGAGAGTTGGAAAGATTCAAGGTTGATCAAGACTAAGTGAAGGAGTGAATCAAGTTGATCAACACACAAAGCGTAGAAGATGTACCGAGAGGGATCAAGCAATCCTATGGTATGGTAAGCATTGTCAATCACGCTTTGTGTACTAACCCATGGTCTTCGCGAGAGTTCTTTGTGGGGTTAGGTTGCGGTGTGCAAGTTCAAGTGGAGCATCACGAAGAAATCAAGTGCTTGAAGCTTGCCGTCCATTGTCGTGACAATGGACTTGTGAAGATATGCCAAAGAGTGGCTCACCCATAGAGGAGTATGGGGAAGCAATCTACTAGTCTTCACCGAGACAACGCAATCAAGAAAGGTGGTCCAACTTGAGGAAGTCAAGATCGTCTACATCTATCTCAAGTGGACTTTGTGCAAAGCAAAGGTTTGCCCTTGATAGGTTTTCTATTTTACCGGTCTTGTGGTGGTAGTTGGGAGACCGGGTTATAGGATCGTTTGCCGTACTATCAAGGGGGGCTCTCAAGTTGGTAGCTTGATCGTATCGTTAGTAGAGAGCTCAAACCATTGCATCCTTGCATCATGTTTCTTGGTTCTTGTTTGGTTCTCTTTGTGAGTCTTAGAGCTTATGGTCATCTTGATGACAAGCTTGAGTTCATCGAAAACGGAGTTCACATGTGTCTTCTATGATGTTTTCTGTGTTGGGTGTTTTACCGGTCTTATCCGAGGAAGGTTCTCACCATTTTCTTTTGGGACTTTTCTAATTTGCTTCTTATTGATATTTCTATCAAGATTGTGGTAGCCCTTGTCGCTAGCTTTCCAACAAACTTGGTTTCATCGAATTCGGAGTATGTATGCAAAAGTTATTGTCGTTTTGGTGTACTGAAAAGGCTGTAGCGGTACTACCGCGGGTAGGAGCGGAAGTATTTTTTTACTACCACTTTCGGGAGCGGTACTACCGCTTTCGGGAGCGGTACTACCGCTTGGAGCAGTACTACCGCGGCTACTTCCGTGGCTACTTCCGCTCGGGACCAAAAACTCGTCACAAGTCCAGCGGTGGTAGGCACGGATGTAATTTTTTAGTACCGCTCGCAAGCAGTAGTACCGCTACCCTTAGCAGTACTACCGCTACCCCTAGCGGTAGTACCGTGAGGTCAAGCGGTACTACCGCTCCGACGGTTTTTCTGGCCTTTTTGCCTCCTCGCTGTTGATTTCCAAAGGGGTACTACCGCCCTAGCGGTAGTACCGCTCTGTGCGGGCTGTGAGCATAACGGTTGGATTTTTTCCCACCTATAAAAGGGGGTCTTCTTCCCCAATGAATCTTATCCTTTGAGCTCGTGTTCTTCCCCCATTGTTGACCTTCTTCGAGCTTGCTATCTCTCAATCCCTCCATGGATTCTTGCTGGTTTTTGGGGGAAAAGAGAGAGGAGATCTAGATCCACATTTCCACCAATCACTTTCTCCTCTAGGTGAGGGGAACCCCTTGGATCTTGATCTTGGAGTTCTTAGTGTTCTCCTTCTTTTTCTTCCTCTCATTTCCCTCCCTAGCATTAGTTGCTTTGGTGGGATTTGGGAGAGAAGGACTTGGGCACTCCGTGTGCCCTTGCCATTGCATTTGGTGCATCGGTTTGAGTTCTCCACGGTGATACGTGGAAGTGAAGTTGAGAAGCTTATTACTCTTGGGTGCTTGGTACCCTTGAGCTTGTTCCTCTTGGGTGCTTGGGCGCCCTAGACGGTTGGTGGTGTTCGGAGCTCAATCATTGTGGTGTAAAGCTCCGGGCAAGCGTCGGGGTCTCCAATTAGGTTGTGGAGATCTCCCCGAGCAATTTGACGGGTCCCGGTGACCGCCCCCAAGGGTTGCCAAAGTGTACGGTTTCGGTGACCGCCCCCAAGGGTTGCCATTTGTACGGGTTCGGTGACCGCCCTCAAGGGTCCCTTAGTGGAATCACGGCATCTTGCATTGTGCGAGGGCGTGAGGAGATTACGGTGGCCCTAGTGGCTTCTTGGGGAGCATTGTGCCTCCACACCGCTCCAAACGGAGATTAGCATCCGCAAGGGTGTGAACTTCGGAATACATCGTCGTCTCCGCGTGCCTCGGTTATCTCTTACCCGAGCCCTTTACTTATGCACTATACTTTGTGATATCCATATTGTTTCTTGTCATATATCTTGCTATCACCTAGTTGATTATCTTGCTTAGTTAGCATAAGTTGTTGGTGCACATAGGTGAGCCTAGTTGTTGTAGGTTTTGTGCTTGACAAATTAACCGCTAGGTTTATTCCGCATTTTTTCAAGCCTAAACCGTAATTATTTTAAAGCGCCTATTCACCCCCCTCTAGGCGACATCCACGATCTTTCACTAGTCCCTCGCACCTGCACAAACAAATAAGAACTTCGCAGCCAATGCGATAAGGGGTTGTCAATCCCTTTACGGTCACTTACGAAAGTGAGATCTGATAGATATGATAGTTTGATATTTTTGGTATTTTTGGATATAAGAACAGAAAGTAAAAGCGGAAAATTAAAGTAGATTGTAGATTGATATGTTGAGAATACACCCGGGGCCATAGGTTTCTCTAGTGGCTTCTCTCATGATAGCGGAATTATACAGCGGGTAAACAAATTACTGTCGAGCAATTGATAGAAAAGCGAATACTTATGGGAATATCTAGGCATGGTCACTATATATAGGCATCACGTCCGAAACAAGTAGACCAAAACAATTTTGCATCTACTACTATTACTCCACACATCGACCGCTATCTAGCATGCATCTAGAGTATTAAGTTCATAAGAACAGAGTAACGCCTTAAGCAAGATGACATGATGTAGAAGGATAAACTCAAATAACAAGATATAAACCCCATCTTTTTATCCTCGAAGGCAACAATACAATACGTGCATTGCTACCCCTACTGTCACTGAGAAAGGACACCGCAAGATTGAACCCAACGCCAAGCACTTCTCCCATTGCAAGAACTATAGATCTAGTTGTCCAAACCAAACCAATAATTAGAAGAGACTTGCAAGGATCTTGTAATCATACATAAAGAGTTCAGAAAAGAACCAAATATTTATCATAGATAATCTTGATCATAAACCCACAATTCATCGGATCTCGACAAACACACCGCAAATAGAGATTACATCGAATAGATCTCCTCAAAGACCGAGGAGAACTTGGTGTTGAGATCCAAAGAGAGATAAGAAGCCATATAGATACTAGCTATGGACCTGAAGGTCTGTGGTAAACTACTCACAACTCATGGTGAGGCGATGATGATGATGTAGAAGCACTCCATGGTATATCCCCCTCCGGCGGAGCTCCAGAACAGGCCCCAAGATGGGATCTCACGGGAACAGAAGGTTGCGGCGGTGGAATTAGGGTTTTCTCTACTCCGTGGTTCTCAAGTCTCCCATGTGTATTTTTCTCCAAAAATATATATCCCGAAGTTTCATTCTGTTTGGACTTCATTTTATATTCCTTTTCTGTAAAACCCTGAAATAGGAAAAAAACAGCAATCTAGACTGGGCCTTTGGGTTAATAGGTTAGTCCCAAAAATAATATTAAAGTGTCTAACAAAGCCCATTAAACATCCAAAACATCATAAATAATAGCATGGAACAATAAAAAATTATAGATACGTTGCAGACGTATCACTCACCGCCGTGCGTGAGTAATCCCATCGTAGGCTTGCTGGACGGTGATGGGTTGGATGAGATTTACCATGTAATCGAGTTAGTTTTGTTAGGGTTTGATCCCTAGTATCCACTATGTTCTAAGATTGATGTTGCTATGATTTTGCCATGCTTAATGCTTGTCACTAGGGTCCGAGTGCCATGATTTCAGATCTGAACCTATTATGTTTTCATGAATATATGTGTGTTCTTGATCCTATCTTGCAAGTCTATAGTCACATACTATGTGTTATGATCCGGCAAACCCGAAGTGACAATAATCGGGACCACTCCCGTTGATGACCGTAGTTTGAGGAGTTCATGTATTCACTATGTGTTAATGCTTTGGTTCAGTACTTTGTTAAAAGGAGGCCTTAATATCCCTTAGTTTCCACTAGGACCCCGCTGCCACGGGAGGGTAGGACAAAAGATGTCATGCAAGTTCTTTTCCATAAACACGTATGACTATATTCGGAATACATGCCTACATTACATTGATGAACTAGAGCTACTTCCGTGTCACCCTAGGTTATAACTTTTACATGATGAATCGCATCCGACATAATTCTCCATCACCGATCCAATGCATATGACCTTTTCACATATTGCTTGTTTCTGATTTACTTTTCCGCTGCTATTGTTACAAAAACTACAAAAACACTAACGTCACTTTTATTGCTGTTACCACTATTTCCATATTACTTTGCTACTAAATTACCTTGCTGCAGATACTAAGTTTCCAGGTGTGGTTGAATTGACAACTCAGCTGCTAATATTTAAGAGTATTCTTTGGCTCCCCTTGTGTCGAATCAACAAATTGGGGTTGAATACTTTACCCTCGAAAACTGTTGCGATCCCCTACACTTGTGGGTTATCATTGAGCCAGGCGCACAAGTCCCTCAAGGCCCATGTAGTTGGGAAAGGTGGAAAGTCCACTTTTGTATGGAAGGGAATGAGGAGGACTAGGATTCCACCTCCCCCCCCCTTGGCTGCGCCCTAGGGCTGGGAGGGGCTATTCCCCATGCCCCCACCTATATATAGAGGGGAAGGGGTGCCCCAAGAGGATACACCAAGCCCTGGGCACCCCTCTCTCTCACGTTACTCCGTAGCTCCTCCGTCCTTGTTTCAGTAGCGTTTGGCGATGCCCTGTTGAACTAGCTTCACCACCATCACCACCACGCCGTCGTGTTGGTTGTGATCACATCTTCTTCTCCGTCTTCTCTTGCTGTTGATACGTCCAAAACGTATCTATAATTTCTGCTTGCTCCATGCCTCTTTTGTGTGATATTGCTATGATATTTATACACTTCCATACACTTTTGATCATATTTGGACTAACCTATTAACTCAGTGCACCCCAGTGCCAGTTTCTGTTTTCTGCTGTTTTTGTATTTCAGGTTTTCCCCATTACGTAAACTGCCAGAAAAATTCCGGAAAAATTATATAAAAAATCAGCGTTCCGGAAGCTTCCTTGCGGCCAAAGTAGGGCCGGAGGGGGGCCACCAGGGCTCCAGGCGCCCTGGCCACGCGGCCCCCCTCCAGGCCGCGCCGGGGGGGCGCCTGGGCCCCCCTTAGCTCCCCTGGCGACCCCCTTTGGCATATATTTAACACCCGTCGAGGAAACCCTGATTCCAGACCCTTTTTCTCGAGACGCAATTCCGATCTCCGCCACCATCGCCATCAAGCTTCGGGGGACCAGAATTCCTGTGCCGGCACCCTGCCGGGACGGGGAAGTGCCCCCGGATTCATCTCCATCGACGTTGCTTCCTCCCTCCATGATGCGGGAGTAGTTCCTCCTCGGGGCTGAGGTTTCTACCAGTAGCTATGTGGTCAATTCTCTCTCCCATGATGTGATCTTCGTTGTGATCATAGGCTATGTTAATCTAGGGTGATCCCATGATATTTCCCCTTCCTCTATGTATTGGATTGATGTACTCACTTGTCTTTATCTAGTATAATCCCCGAGACCAAGGTGACAGCGGTCTATTGGACATGGATTAGAAAAATATTTTCATGAGTGATTTCCTCTCTTGTTTGTTGATTGAAGATTGAGAGTCTCTTGGTGCTTGTCTTTGACTATCCTTTAGATATGTTGTGGTGATTGTGGGACTCTCTTTGGATGGCCGCGGTGACATTGGGAAATCCTTAGATTGAGAACTACGAACTTTGAGGTGTGCTTTTGTAGCCCTACATAATTCTCGTCCTTTCTTGACCACGAAGGAATGACCTCCGGGTGCGTCTCCATTGCATGTTTTATGGGAAATATCATGTGATTCGATTATGTTAATGTTGTTGGGAGTTGCCACTAGTGAATGTATGATCCCTAGGCCTTGTTTCCACCATTGCAATACCATTTGTGCTCACGTTTACCGCTTGTTTGCTTGCTGCACTTTTTATTACAGATTTATATTACTTTGTTTTGCCATCCATATCACTTGCCATTTAACATCTCTTCGCCGAACTAGTGCACCTATACATCTGACAAGTGTATTAGGTGTGTTGGGGACACAAGAGACTTCTTGTATTTTAGTTGCAGGGTTGCTTGAGAGAGACCATCTTCAACCTCTACTTCCCTGAGTTCGATCAACCTTAGGTCATCCACTTGAGGGAAATTGCTGCTGTCCTACAAACCTCTGCGCTTGGAGGCCCAACATAGTCTACAAGAGTAGAAGCGTGTGTAGACATCAGCTGTCAAGAAGGAGGAGACATCATCGAGCCGCATGTGTGCTAAACTCAGAGGTGATGCCCGTTTGGCACTAGATCAGTTGGATCGTGATCGGATCGCGAAGAGTATGACTACATCAATCTTTATATACGCTTCCGCTTTCGGTCTACGAGGGTAGATAGACACACTCTCCCCTCCAGTAGTTATGCATCCCCATGGATAGATCTTATGTGTGCGTAGGAATTTTCTGTTTCCCATGCAGCGTTCCCCAACAAACCACGGCCCAACGCGCGGGAGCAAATGGACAAATGTCCGTTTTCGGTCCGCTTTCGACCCATTCCCGACCCAAGTTTGGGCCACGTTTGCGGCTGAACGGACATGCGCGGATGGGGGCAATGCGTGCCCTTGTCCGCCCCTGGCCCGCCCGTCGGTGGCACAACCCCATTTCTTCCTCCAATTTCCTCACTCTGCCCTCGACCCCTCGCCAGTGCCGCCACCACACCCGTCGTCCACCTTGCTTTGCCCGTTGGTGGAGCAACCCCTTTTCTTCCTCCTCTATCGTCGCTCCACCCTCCGCCCATAGTCGTCCACCTTGATGCCCATCGATGGGCTCGACGTGCCCTTTTCGAACGCGTCTCCACCACAACCGCAAGGTGTTCGAAGCTTTGCTCGCAAGGTACCATGGATAGCGGAGATGAGTACTTCTTTCACAATTTCATTTGTTCATCGATGATTCATCCTCGGACGATGAGGACATAGTGGTGGCAGCATTGGTCGTCCATGACCACATCAGTAGGATGCGGCCTCGGTTCAGGGGATCAATCCCCGGCCATGCTCCGGCCTTGAACCGCAATAGGGAGAAAGGGCACGAACCTTACTCTACAAACCACATCAATTTTGTCGTCGCTTCCTAATGAGGAGGCATTAGTTCAATCGTATTCGGGAAGGAGTGGTTGCATATGACCCATACTTTGAATGCAAAGAGGACGCCCTTGGCAAGCTTGGCTTCTCTTCTTACCAGAAATGCACTACGGCTATTCGCATCCTTGCATATGGAATTCCCAATGATCTTGTGGATGAGTATGTGCGTATGAGTGAGTCCACATGTCTCCTCTCAATGTATAGTTTCTACAAGGTCGTGGTGGAAGTGTTTGGTCTTGAATACCCGAGAGAACCAAATGCCGCTGATACAGAGAGGTTGTTGACGATTAATGCGAGAGGGGCTTTTCGGGCATGCTTGTTAGTATCGATTGTATGCACCGTAAGTGGAAGAACTATCAATTTGCTTGGCAGGGGCAGTACAAGCGACATGTGAAAGGTGCCATTGTCATACTCGAAGCTGTGGCTTCATGAGATCTGTGGATATTGCATTCTTTCTTCGGCATGGCTGGTTCTCACAATGATATTAGCATTCTTCAGCATTCTCTAGTGTCTGCAAGGCTTGCAGAAGGCCACTGCCCGGAGGTCAACTTTGAGATCAATGGCCACCATTACAACAAGGATATTACCTAGCTGATGGTATCTATCCCTAGTGGTCCACTCTTGTGAAGACCATACCCAATCCACAAGGTGAGAAGAGACAAAGGTTTGCCCAAATGTAGGAGAATGCTAGGGAAGATGTGGAGTGTGCATTTGGTGTGCTTCAGTCTCGATGGGTATAGTTTGAAACCCTCCATTGACGTGGGGCACTCAGAAGCTTTGGGAGGTGATGACTGCTTGTGTGATCATGCACAACATGATTGTTGAGGATGAGCGTGATGGTAGCATCTACAAACAAGGGTTTGATTTTCAAGGTCAGAATGTTGAGTCTGAGCACCCACCTCCTGCAACCATTGAACAGTTTGTCCAATTTCATCATGAGTTGCGTGATCAGAACACTCATACGCAGCTGAAAGATGACTTGGTTGAGCACATGTGGGATCACATTGGCAATCAGCAGATCTACCAATTTAATATTTTTTTGGTGTGCACAAACTTTAAGTGGTTTTTTAAGACTATTTGATATTTTTAAAATTTTAATTGTATTGTAATAAATGACTATTTTGAACATGTTGTTATGTTTGATTTTAACTATTTTTTACTATGCTTCATTTTATCGTACTTGGCCTTCGGCAGACAAAATGGGGCAGAAGATGCGGTCGCGCGTTGGGCGACCGGCCGGTGCAAACCCAAATCCGAACGGACATGACCTCATTGTCATCCCAAACAGACGAAATCCGAATAAAACAAACGTCCACTTGGGGTCCGTGTGTTGGAGTTGGCCTAATCCCGTCAGAGCGGATAGACACCGGTCGCCGTGAGAGTACCAGACCACAAGAACACCCGTGGCCGCTCCAAATCGGAAACCCAAACTGTCGTGGAGTTGTCACGACACATGTCCTAAGGGAAGGACTTAATTGCGGAGCCATAACGACGTGGTTAGCTTAAAGGGGTTAAACGGGACAAAAGACACGAGAATTTTATACTGGTTCGGCCCCTTGCGGTGAGGGTAAAACCTAATCCAGTTTGAGGTGGAATTGCTTGGGTGTCGATTGCTAGGGAGCGGATGCGCTTGCCTAGCTCTCGATCTGTTGTTTCTTGCCCTAAGCCGCCGTCGGGTCGTCCCCTTATATACATGGGTTGACACCCTGCGGCCTGCGGAGTCCCGGTCGGCTCATACAATCGAGTCCGGCCTGGCGACTCTTGTTACATGCCTTACAATACAAGTCACATATATGGCGGTTGATACTTACACGCCTTAAGCCGCCTTGGGCCTTGGGACCTCATTTAAACCACCATCTTCAACACGGTTCTGGGATTGGCCCATGAACCACCATTGGGTAACCCCGACCCCTCCTCGGCAGGTCACATCAGATACTTATATCCCCAACATTAGGCCCCAAGTTGATTTGAACTTGTTCATGTCAATCTTCCTTCACCTTCTCACGAGAAATCATAACCCGCCGTGATGTCAACTCTTGAAATGGTGGTAACCTGCCATGACGTCACTTGTTACTTATTTTTGAACTGTCCAGATCTTAACAAATCTCCCGCATTTATTGGGATTCCGATAATCGAGGCGTGTGCGCTGTTACTTACCTACTTTTTCACCTCCTCGATTCGCGCGCGTGACCCTTATCCACTCTGCTTATAAATAGGGCCAGGAGTCCTTTCCATTTCGACCCCTTGCATCTTCCTCTTCATCTTCTTCCTCGCGACGCTCCTGCATCTGAGCTCCGCCGGTGCCGTCATCTTCTGCCTTGTCTTCAACATCAGTCGCTGCATCTACCTGACGCGACCAGACGTCTTCCACGCGTCTCCACCATGCACTCATCCAGGTATGATTTTCTCTTTCCTCCCTTCTTAGATCTATTAGGGTTCCCGCAAAACTCGCCAGAGTTCATCTTCTTCTTCTTCTGCAACTATGACTTGCTTCTCGAACTTGATCTTCCTCCGTACAATAGTGTTGATATCATATCTTTCAGGAAATATTGTAATGCCTCATCTATGCGAAAATACTGATTTATCTCCTCGAACTGCATCATATTGATCTGAGGTCTGCCTGTTCGTCCTTTTTAGCTTTATTTTCTGATCTGCTGTAGATCCAGAATTACAACTTCATTCTGTGAAAACTGTTTGTCCCCATACTTAGTAGAATCTGCCTTCCTGAATATCCGCGCTGGTCATGGTGGCTTAACTTTCCGGTTTGTAATTATTCTCATGCCATTAGGCCCCATTTAAGTCGCCATGCTGAACTTATACTGTAACCTGCTATTCCAGTTTAATGAATCAATTTTGAACCGGAAATAATTTTTTCCTTCTTTAGGCTTTGTTTGTTCATAATGCCGCCAAAGACAGTCACCACGTGCAACTGGGTCCCTTCCGTCGTCACTGGGGCTACACTGGCTGACTTTGTCAAGATTGGATACCTGCCAAAGAAATCAGTTATGCATTATCGCGCCCCTAAACCGGGCGAAGAAAGGCCTAATCCAAAGGACAATGAAATTATTGTCTTTACTGATCACATGAACCGGGGGTTTTCCCCACCCGATTCTAAGTTCTTCCGGGACGTTCTGCATTTCTTTCAACTCCATCCACAACATATCAGACCCAATTCCGTGTCAAATATCTGCAATTTCCAGGTCTTCTGTGAGGTGTATCTTCAAGAGGAACCCAACCTCGAGCTCTTCAGAGAGTTCTTTTACTTAAACCGCCATAATGAATTCACCAATGGTCCTAGTTTGGAACTTGGGGCCGTCTCAATTCAAAGAAGGAGAGATTCTATTTTCCCTTATGCCTGCCTGCCGTGTCACCCAAAAGACCAGAATCAAACCTGGTTCTATTGCAAAGATACTTCGCCGGCTGATGAGCATCCAATGCCGGGTTACCGTGTCGAGTGTTTAGATACAAAGCATCCTCTTGCTGAGAAACTTACTGCTGCAGAACGCAAAAAACTTGCTCCTACTCTTGCAAAGGTCAGGGCCCTACTGGGAAATGGGCTAACTGGAATTGACTTGGCCCGGTGCTGGCTCGCTTGGTGGATCATTCCTTTGAGCCGCAGGACCGGCTTAATGTGCGATTATATTGGAGAAACTGATGATCATTACGTCATAGCCCGGAGGATTTGGAGGAGGATGTAATCACATATATGACCAAGGTTGTCTTGAACGAGAGCATGGTAGACTGCAGCAAAGTCGGTTTGAGGCCTTTCTGCAAACTTAACCCGGCACCAGAGGTGAGTTTTAACTTTAACTATCCTCTATTTATCATTCTAACTCTCCTGTCAACTCAAAATTACTTTTTCTCACAGGCTAAGTCGGCTTTCTGGAAGGCTAGAGCTGTCAAGAAGGCCACCAAAAAGGTTGTAAAAAGGCAAAGAAGAAAACTAGTGCTTCTGAACTGTTGGAATTGAACTACAGATCTGAGTTGGCGGTAGTCCTTGATTCTCTTGGCTCTTATTTCAATTATCTTATTGACACTGATTATTTCCAGGACGACACCGAGGCCAGCCAGGCTGCTGATGAAGAGGTAATCACTATTTCCTCCAGCTCCGAATCCTTGCCAAGACAAAAAGTTCGATGGGTAATCCAGAAAGTAAGATTTTCACACCCTTCAGCTCATTTAGATCCTCACTTTTTTTTGAAGCAACAACAACATGAGAGCCGGCGTCGGACTTGGAACATCGGGGAAGAAGAATTGTCCTCCGGTTTACCAAATACTCCAACTCGTCGGAAGCGCCAGAATGAGGTCTTTCCACTCTTAAACTCTCTTTACCCACTGGCGGGTCTTATTCGTCAACCACTGAATTCTTCCGATTCAAACTATCAGGAGGTCTCCCGCTCTTCATCTAGCGATTCATCTCAAAGTCAACTTCCAGCTTTCAAGACTGCCCCTGGGTAAACAATTTCTTCCATGTTCATCTTTTCCTTGAATCTCTGTAACCTTGCACTGGCTCACTTTAACCCATGCAGAGGCCAAGCCAAGCCTATTAAAAGAGCCAAGGCGAGTAAGCCGGCGGCTGATCCAAAGGTCATTGAGCCGGAGCAGCAGGTTTTAGCAACAGATGTTGAGAAGCCAACAGAGGAAGTCACTCATGATGCTCCTCCTGAAATTCCTGACACCTCTATTGATCCTGCCAAGGCCGACTCTGCAACTGCTGAACCGCCAGCCCTGTCTGAGCCGGCAGAGAACCGAATTGGAGATGTTACAGTCACTGGTACTGCTTTTAGAGAGCCGGGCAATCAACTATGCTGGCCAAACACACTGCCAAACAAGAGCTAGTTGAGAAGCGGAGAGTAAGGTTTGACTAGGCTCAATATGCTCAGCTTAGCAGTGGTGAAGTCCTTTCTGGATATCTCAGTTAGGTCCATAGCAGTCGTGACCTTGAGATTGATATGGTGAAGCATATGCACAAGAAGTTTGAGGTAAGATTCTTGATCAAACTATATACATCCTTCCAGCCCCCAAGTCTATTGGATATGATAGAAGTGAATATGATGTAGACTTAGAAATAATTGTCACCTTTATGAATCGGCACACCTCTTTGATAGGAAATTTGTCTTTGATGAACATTGCATGTGTAGCCCCCAAGGGCCGACTTAATCAGCATGAATGAGCCGGTCCTTTTCTTCATTGTATAGAACTTGCCTGTATACCCTTCATAAGCCGGTGGTAATGACTATTTGGCCGCCGGGTTAATATAAATGAAGGATAATAAAGAAGCAATATGCATTAGCCCCCAAGTGCCAAGTACTCTTGCTTGAACAGACAGTGCTTGGGACTTTATTGGTATGAACTGTTATTTTAGAAAACACTTATGTGTCCATTAGCCCCCAAGGGTCAAGTGCTTTTGCTTGCAAAGTGCTTGAGACTTTAGTGATATGAACCGGCATGGAAAGAAAAACTCCAGCATCCATTAGCCCCCAAGTGCCAAGTGTTGTTACTTGCAAAAGGCTTGGGACTTCAAGTAAACCGGAAAGTAATTTACTTCATATTCTCTTTGTCTGTACAGGAAACTACTGCTGAATCGCAAGTGCAGTTAGAGGATGCAAAGAGCCGGCTTAAGTTTCAAGAGTCTGAGACCCAGAAGGCGGAATCAAAGTTTCAATTTAGCCTTATTGAAACTAATAAGATGAAGGCTGAATTTTAAATGGCGAAGTCTATTTGGGCTGAAGAAAGAACCGCCTTGGTGCAAAGAGCTGAAAAGGTAGAAGCAAATCTTGAAAAGGTCATAGCTGAACTCACCGGGTTAAAGCATCGTGTCTCTGAGATAACTTCAGCTATTTTCGGTAAGATGCTATGTTGCAATTTGAATATTGTCTTTAGGTAACATAACCCGTCGCTGACCAATTTGTGGCTCATGTAGGTAGCAGGAGCAGTAACCTTGGCAAAGAGCCGCTTGTAAAGCTCAAAGCTATCTACACCCTTGTGGAGCAGCTATACACTGGAGCTCAGCGCGTCTTAGCTGTTGTCTCTCCGTCCAACCAGGCACCAAAGCTTTTTGTGGATATTTTAATAAGACTCTCTGTTCTACCTGCCAGAATAGATGAAATAAAATGGTCGTCAGCGAGAGCTGGTGCCGTAATAGCCTTGAGCCGGGCTAAGGCGTGGCTTCCAGAGCTGGACCCGTCCGACTTGTCCACTGGTTACCCAAGCTTAAAATAAGACGACACAGCTTTTGATCATAAGGATTTTGCTGCCTGTATCAAGAACATCTGCCCTCTGGCCAGCTTAATTGTTAATGAAACAGATTTGTCTAAATATCAACCGAATTATAGCATTGAGAATCAGAAGATGCCCACTCCGTCTTACAAAGTGATGGAGTTGATCCCTCCAATCAGTAAGCATACTTTTGCCCGTGAAACTGATCCTTCTGAACTTATTAATGAAGAGGCTGAGTTCGAAGCTTTGCCTGGCTTGGATTGGTTGGCACAGAACTTTCAGACAGAGGAAGACGAAGAACTGGAGAAGGATAACCCGGAGTCTTCAAAGCAGCAAGGCCAAGGAGAATGAGCAGTTGGGCGGTTCACATGCTTGATCATGTTTAGAAAAAACACTTATTTTGATTGGCTCTTGTAATAGGGTAGCTGAACTTAAATCTGGTGTGCCATCTTGCACGGCTCTACATCTGTATGATATTATTAATCCGCCAAGTATTGAAATATGACTATATATGCTTGTGACAGTATTGTCTTACGTAGGTCAGTATAACCCTTATCCTGCACATAAATAGAGAACATATGCCCTGGCGGCTTACCGTCGGGCGGGTCATTATGCCCAATCCGGTACCACTAGGGACAGATGTCCATAACCAGGGCCGGCTTAATTATCATGGAGAATAGTCATACCCGAAGATAGGATTTAGACTGTTGGCTTTATCAGTCTTCATGCAGCTATAACCTTGTAGAGGTATTGCTCTAGAAATAAGATTGTTATGTTCTGGCAGCTTAGAGTCGTTCATTAAGTTGGGTTGGAGAGACCTGGAGAAGCTTCAAATATGAGCCATAAGAAGAGGCAGCTTGGCTGAACTTGCAAAGAACTCAAATAAAACCAAAAACTCACAAAAAACGAAAGAGACCAGAGAAAAGAAATCAAAAAACATCTGAGGCTTTTGCAGGTCGCCAAGCCAAAGGTTCTTCTTCAATGAAACTAGCCTTGGTGTCCACTGGAAGGTACGTGCGTGCTATGAGCCGGCTCTCACAGTACCCAATCGACATTT
Source organism: Secale cereale (assembly GCA_902687465.1). NCBI lineage: Eukaryota > Viridiplantae > Streptophyta > Magnoliopsida > Poales > Poaceae > Secale > Secale cereale. The sequence goes on along the minus strand of LR738715.1, from coordinate 788,026,973 downwards.
GAACCTAGACAAGTACAGGTCTTAGTTTTAAAGATAGACTTGCCTAGAGTACGCGGGGTCAGAGTTGCATCTTGCATCATAGGCCGAATTATCCAAGTTTCAAGGAAGGCGGCATTTTGAGCCTGGATCTATCCTGACTATCTGTAAACCGTGTTCTCGCATGACAGCCGGCGTTTGAACCTCAACAAGCTTAGGTCTTGGTCGAATACGCCATATAAGACTGATTGCCAAGAGTTCGTCGGGTCAATCAAGATGACCTGATGGAGTTGAAGCAGCTGGGTACAGGTAGGATGACCCACGGGTTATGTCCTCTTTGGTCGAATACGCCTATGTTTGAACATAACCCGGTCAAATGGGTAGTAATGATGTGTTCTCTTCGGTCGAATATGCCTATGTTTGAACAGGAAGCCCCCAAGTGACATACTTACAACTTATTCTCATCAAAGGCTTATGCTTGAGCTATGCTATGCATCCAATTATCTATGGTCCCTGTAATTTGGGTATCAAGCAGCTTGAATAAACATGTATGATGATGATAAGCACTCAGCTTTGAAGGAAAACAACAGAGGCCCCGAATTATCAGGGATGTCGGCTTTATTATATTGTTCTAATATTTATATCATCGAACTACATCATGAGAGCCAGAGGCTTAGGTATAGTAAGGCCGGAGGTGAGCAATATTCCATGGCCGGTTAGTCTCCTCCTCTGTTGTGCGTGAATCCTTGTGCTCTCGAACGTCAATCAGATAGTGATACGTCTCCAACGTATCTATAACTTTTGATTGTTCCATGCTATTATTTACGAAGTCGTGGATGTTTAATGGGCTTTATCATTCACTTTTATATCATTTTTGGGACTAACCTACTAACCCAAAGGCCCAGTCCAGATTGTTGTTTTTTGCCTATTTCAGGGTTTTGCCGAAAAGGAATATCAAACAGAGTCCAAACGGAATGAAACATTCGCGAGAGATATTTTTGGAGAAAATCACGCACAGGAAACTTCAGGACCAAGTCAGGGGACAGAGGGGCTGCCCTCGAGGGTGGGGGCGCGCCCTTCTTCCCAGGGTGCGCCCCCCTGCCTCGAGGATCCCTCGTGTGGCCCCCGGTGCCCTCTTTCTTCCTATATATATCCACGTACCCCAGAAACTCCATACGCAGAGAGAAAACCCTAATTCCACCGCCGTAGCTTCTGTTCCCGTGGAGATCCCATCTTGGAGCCTGTTCCGGGAGGGGGATCCATGAGTTGTGAATAGTTTACCACAGATCTTCGGGTCCATAGCTAGTATCTAGATGGCTTCTTCTCTCTCTTAGGATCTCAATACAAAGTTCTCCTCGGTCTTCGAGGAGATCTATTCGATGTAATCTCTTTTTGTGGTGTGTTTGTCGAGATCCGATGAATTGTGAGTTTATGATCAAGGTTATCTATGAAAGATATTTGGTTCTTCTCTGAACTTTTTATGCGTGCTCATAATATCCTTGCAAGTCTCTTCGAATTATTGGTTTGGTTTGGCCTACTAGATCTATAGTTCTTGCAATGGGAGAAGTGCTTGGCTTTGGGTTCAATCTTGCGGTGTCCTTTCCCATTGACAGTAGGGGCAACAAGGCACGTATTGTATTGTTGTCATCGAGGATAAAAAGATGGGGTTTTCATCATATTGCTTGAGTTTATCCCTCTACATCATGTCATCTTGCTTAAGGCGTTACTCTGTTCTTCTAAACTCAATACACTAGATGCATGCTGGATAGCGGTCGATGTGTGGAGTAATAGTAGTAGATGCAGAATCGTTTCGGTCTACTTGTCTCGGACGTGATGCCTATATACAATGATCATGCCTAGATAGTCTCATAATTATTCGCTTTTCTATCAATTGCTCGACAGTAATTTGTTTACCCGCCGTAGAATATCGCTATCATGAGAGAAGCCACTAGAGAAAACTATGGCCCCCGGGTCTATTCTCAACATATCAATCTACATTTACTTTACTTTACCGTTTTTATTTGTTGTTTTATTAAACCAAAAATACCGAAAATATAAACTATCATCTCTATCAGATCTCATCCTCGTAAGTGACCGTAAAGGGATGGACAACCCCTTATCGCGTTGGCTGTGAAGTTCTTATTTGTTTGTGCAGGTGCGAGGGACTCGCGCGTGGTCTCCTACTGGATTGATACCTTGGTTCTAAAAAACTGAGGGAAATACTTACGCTATTGTGTTGCATCTCCCTTTCCTCTTCGAGGGAATACAACGCAAGCTCAAGAGGTAGCAAGAAGAATTTTTGGCGCCGTTGCCGGGGAGACTTACGCAAAAGTCATATACCAAGTACCTATCACAAACCCTTATCCTTCGCATTACATTTATTTTCCTCTCGTTTTACTCTCCCCCACTTCACCCTTGCCGTTTTATTCGCCCTTCTTCCGTCGTGTGTTCATTGTTCGCTTGCTTCTTGCTTGCTTGCCCTCATGTCTGAGATGGGGGGCGATTTTACCGAGAAGGGTAGCAATGCCGAGGGCAACGTTCATGTTGACCCCCCGGATGAAGCTACCACTTTACATATTAAGAAGTTCCGGGTTGGTAGTGGTAATATTATTGGAAAAGGGGTTCTTCAAGACTTCTTTACTTGTGCTGGTGCTTTGCCCACTATGGGTGGCTCTATTCTTCACAGAACTAGTAGCCTTGCGGATGCTATATCTATGCTTGTAGTAGAAATTGAAAGGCAATTTATCCATATGCATCCCTGTATTGAGAGAGTGTTTTTGGAGTTCTCCAATATTAAGCATTCTTTCGTTAAGCGTGCACCTACTATCTTTTTGGCTCATGAATTTAGATATATCATGAAAAAGGCCAGAGAAATCTTTGCTCATTACGGAGTAGATGCCGGTCGACCTCCTATAGAGGCTATCTTGTTCAATCAAGAAGACCTTATGCGTTTGCGATCTCCTGATCATGTTGCTTTTAATGAAAACCTTAGAAAAAAGGTTCCTGTTGAGATCTTGATTGATAGAATTTCTGAGATAAATAATGACTTTGTTTTTCAAAATAATGGGTTAGGCTTCTCCCTTGAACGAAGGCTTATGGCCTTCTGCCAAAAGAATGCCTATAATGATGAATTGGTCATCCACTACAAAGGGCCAAAGGAGGAACCTGTTCCTCCCGAGATTGATGTAGGGGACTTTTGTCCCATTAAATTTAGCCCTTTTGATTACTTTTGCTTGCCACAAAGGAAGCTTGCTGCTGAACGTAGGGAATATGAGACGAGCTTTCGCGACATATCGTACCACTATGGCTATCCCTAGATCTATCTTGTATCGTGCCTAGCTAGGGGCGTAAAATGATAGCGCTTGTTGGGAGGCAACCCAATTTTATGTTTTTTGCTTTTGTTGCTGTTAGGGAATAAATATTGCATCTAGCCTCTGATTAAATGTGGTTTCATGTTTTGTTTAGTGTTTGTGCCAAGTAGAACCTTTGGGAAGACTTGTGTGAAGTTTATATGATCTTGTTGTGAAAAACAGAATCGTTAGCGCTCGCTAAAGTAGTCGTGGGATTTTACTGGAGCATGCTTTTTAGTTAATTCTTTTTGCTACTGATTGGTAGACAAATTCACAAATTTAACAATTTAGTTTGAATTTTTTGGAGTTCCAGAAGTAGGCGAACCCTGCAGATTACTACAGACTATTCTATCTTTGACAGATTCTATTTTTCATGTGTTGTTTGCTTATTCCGATGCATCTATGAGTAATATTGGAGGATATGAACCATAGAGAAGTTGGAGTACAGTAGGTTTAACACCAATATAAACAAAGAATGAATTCATTGCTGTACCTTTGAATAGTGGTTTGCTTTCTCATAATAACGGAGCTCACGAGAATTTTTGTCTAAGTTTTGTGTTGTGAAGTTTTCAAGTTTTGAGTATTGCTTTGATGGACTATGGAACAAGGAGTAGCAAAGGCCTAAGCTTGGGGATGCCCATGGCACCCCAAGTAAATTCAAGATAATCAAAAGCCTAAGCTTGGGGATGCCCCGGGAAGGCATCCCCTCTTTCGTCTTCATCCATCGGTAACTATACTTGGATCTATATTTTTATTCGCAACATGTTATGTGTTTTGCTTGGAGCGTCTTGCATAATTTGAGTCTTTGCTTTTTAGTTTGACACAATCATCCTTGCTGGACACACCTATTTGAGAGAGTTAAAAATGGCCTAGGAATTGTAGAACACTCTATGTGCTTCACTTATATCTTTTGAGTTGAATAGTTTTTGCTCTAGTGCTTCACTTATATCTTTTAGAGCATGGTGGTGTTAATATTTTGTAGAAATTGTTGAACTCTCATGCTTCACTTATATCTATTTGAGAGTCTATTAAAACAGCATGGCAATGTGTTTGGGCTAAAGAAACTAGTCTTCACATGATAAACATCCAATGTCAATGTAGTAAAAAAATTCACATCAAGTGCATTGAATAGAATGAGATGTTGGATGCTTGATAATTTTTTTGAGACATGAGGATAATGATATTAGAGTCATGCTAGTGGAGTTATAATGAAATTGAGAAATACTTGTGATAAGGTTAGTGATTCCCGTATCATTCACGTATGGTGAACCGCTATGTGACGAAGTTAGAGCATGAGGTATTTGTAGAGTGCCAACCTATGTGTGGAGGTCGGGGGCGCGCGATGGTTAACTCCTACCAACCTCCCCCCTAGGAGCATGCGGTTATTGCTTTGTTTTGATGACTCGTAGATTTTTGCAATAAGTATATGAGTTCTTATGACTAATGTTGAGTCCATGGATTATACGCACTCTCACCCTTCCACCATTCCTAGCCTCTCTTGTACCGCGCAACTTTCGCCGGTGCCCTAAACCCACTATATATCCTTCCTCAAAACAGCCACCATATTGTTCCTCAAAACAGCCACCATACCTACCTATCATGGCATTTCCATAGCCATTCCGAGATATATTGCCATGCAACTTTCCATCGTTCCATTTATATGACACGCATCATATTGTCATAGTGCCATGCATGATCATGTAGTTGACATCGTAGTTGTGGCAAAGCCACCATGCATAATTTTTCATATATGTCGCTCTTGATTCATTGCTAATGATGGTACACCGCCGGAGGCATTCATTTAGAGTCATACTTGTTGTAGTATCGAGTTGTAATTTCGAGTTGTAACAAAAAGTGTGATGATCGTCATCATTAGAGCATTGTCCTATGTGAGGAAAGGCCAATTAAAAAAGAGATGGCCCAAAAAATAGAGAGGGGCTAATAAAAAAAGAGAGAAGAAGCCCCTCCAAAAAAATGAGAGAAAAGAGAGAAGAGACAATCGCTACTATCTTTTTTCCACACTTGTGCTTCAAAGTAGCACCATGTTCTTCATTGTAGAGAGTCTCATGCTTAGTCACTTTGATATACTAGTGGGAATCTTCATTATAGAACTTGGCTTGTATATTCCAATGATGGGCTTCCTCAAATGCCCTAGGTCTTAGTGAGCACTGAGCAAGCAAGTTGGATGCACACCCACAAGTTTCTTTTGCTGAGCTTTCTTTCATATTTAGCTCTAGTGCATCCGTTGCATGGCAATCCCTACTCACTCACATTGATATCTATTGATGGGCATCTCCATAGCCTGTTGATACGCCTAGTCAATGTGAGACTATCTCCCTCCTTTTTGTCTTCTCCACAACCACCTCTATTCCACCCATAGTGCTATATCCATGGCTCACGCTCATGTATTGCGTGAAAATTGAAATGTTTGAAAAGATAGAGTATGAAAAAAAATGCTTGGCTGAAATCGGGGTTGTGCATGATATGAATATTTTGTGTGATGAAGAGGGAGCATAGCCAGACTATATGATTTTGTAGGGATAGCTTTCTTTAGCCATGGTATTTTGAGAAGACATGATTGCTTTGTTAGTATTGCTTGAAGTATTGTTATTTCTTATGTCAATATAGACTTTTATCTTGAATATTTCAGATCTAAACATTCATGCCACAATTAAGAGAATTACATTGAAAAACTATATTGGTTAGCATTCCACATAAAAAATTCTTTCTTTATCATTTACCTACTCGAGGACGAGCAGGAATTAAGCTTGGGGATGCTTGATACGTCTCCAACGTATCTATAATTTTTTATTATTCCATGCTATTATTTACGAAGTCTTAGATGTTTAATGGGCTTTATCATTCACTTTTATATCATTTTTGGGACTAACCTACTAACCCAAAGGCCCAGTACAGATTGCTGTTTTTTGCCTATTTCAGGGTTTTGCAGAGAAGGAATATCAAACGGAGTCCAAACGGAATGAAACCTTCGCGAGAGATATTTTTTAAGAAAATCATGCACATGAAACTTCGGGACCAAGTCAGGGGACATAGGGCTGCCCTCGAGGGTGTGGGGCACGCCCCCCTTCCTAGGGCGCGCCCCCTGCCTCGAGGCTCCCTCCTGTGGCCCCCGGTGCCCTCTTTCTTCCTATATATATCCACGTACCCGAGAAACTCCATACGCAGAGAGAAAACCCTAATTCCACCGTCGTAGCTTCTGTTCCCGTGGAGATCCCATCTTGGAGCCTGTTCCGGAGCTCCACCGGAGGGGGATCCATCACGGAGGCCTTCTTCATCATCATCATCGCCCTCACCATGAGTTGTGAGTAGTTTATCACAAACCTTCGAGTCGATAGCTAGTATCTAGATTGCTTCTTCTCTCTCTCTGGATCTCAATACAAAGTTCTCCTCGGTCTTCGAGGAGATCTATTTGATGTGATATCTTTTTGCGGTGTGTTTGTCGAGATCCCATGAATTGTGAGTTTATGATCAAGGTTATCTATGAAAGATATTTGGTTCTTCTCTGAACTTTTTATGTGTGCTCATAATATCCTTGCAAGTCTCTTCGAATTATTGGTTTGGTTTGGCCTACTAGATCTATAGTTCTTGCAATGGGAGAAGTGCTTGGCTTTGGGTTCAATCTTGCGGTGTCCTTTCCCAGTGATAGTAGGGGCAGCAAGGCACGTATTGTATTGTTGCCATCGAGGATAAAAAGATGGGGTTTTCATCATATTGATTGAGTTTATCCCTCTACATCATGTCATCTTCATTAAGGCGTTACTCTGTTCTTCTGGACTCAATACACTAGATGCATGCTGGATAGCGGTTGATGTGTGGAGTAATATTAGTAGATGCAGAATCGTTTCGGTCTACTTGTCTCGGACGTGATGCCTATATACAATGATCATGCCTAGATAGTCTCATAATTATTCGCTTTTCTATCAATTGCTCGACAGTAATTTGTTTACCCGCCGTAGAATTTCGCTATCATGAGAGAAGCCACTAGAGAAAACTATGGCCCCCGGGTCTATTCTCAACATATCAATCTACATCTACTTTACTTTACCGTTTTTATTTTCTATTTTATTAAACCAAAAATACCAAAAATATAAACTATCATCTCTATCAGATCTCACTCTCGTAAGTGACCGTAAAGGGATTGACAACCCCTTATCGCGTTGGCTGTGAAGTTCTTATTTGTTTGTGCAGGTGCAAGGGACTCGTGCGTGGTCTCCTACTGGATTGATACCTTGGTTCTCAAAAACTGAGGGAAATACTTACGCCACTGTGCGGCATCTCCCTTTCCTCTTCGAGGGAATACAACGCAAGCTCAAGAGGTAGCAGATAGTATGACCCGTTGTGCAGATTCTTGCTGACGACAAAAGGTCCCTCCCAAGGCGGTGAAAGTTTATGCATATCAGTTTGATCTTGGATGAGCCGGAGCACTAAGTCGCCTTCTTGAAAGGTTCTAGTCTTGACCAGCCGGCTGTGATATCGTCGTAAATCATGTTGATAGATCGCTGAACGAGCCACCATGAGATCACGCTCTTCGTCCAATAGATCCAATGCATCCTGACGTGCCTTCTCATTATCAGCTTCGACGTAAGCCGCCACTCGAGGCGAGTCATGACGGATATTGCTGGGAAGAACCGCCTCAGCTCCATAGACCACGAATAAGGGTGTATATCATGTAGATCTATTGGGTGTTGTATTGATGCTCCATAAGACAGAAGGTAACTCTTCCACCCAACAACTCGGCGTTCTCTTTAAAGGAACCATAAGCCGGGGCTTGATCCATCGCAAAATTTTCATGATTAGCTCGCTCTGCTTGACCATTGGACTGTGGGTGAGCCATAGAAGAAACATCAAGTCGGATATGCTCACACTGACAAAATTCCCTCATAGCACCTTTAGACAGATTAGTGCCATTGTCTGTTATGATATTGTGGGGAAAACCAAAACGGAAAATCACCTTCTCGATGAATTGAACCATTGTTTCTGCATCACACTTGCTGACTGGCTCTGCCTCAATCCACTTGGTAAACTTGTCCACTGCTACCAAAAGGTGGGTTTTCTTATCCTTGGACCTCTTGAAAGGCCCGACCATATCAAGCCCCCAAGTCGCAAACGGCCAAGTTATTGGGATCATTCTCAACTCTTGAGCCGGAACATGAGCACGCCGTGAAAATTTCTGACAACCGTCACATCTGCTGACCAAGTCTTCAGCATCAACATGAGCCATCAACCAATAGAACCCATGACAAAAAGCTTTTGCCCCAAGAGATTTAGAGCCGGCGTGATGACCACAATCTCTTTGATGGATCTCACGCAGGATCTCACAGCCTTCCTCAGGCGAGACGCAACATTGAAATGCCCCTGTAACACTGCAATGGTGCAACTCTCCGTTGACAATCGTCATCGACTTAGACCGTCGGGTTATCTGTCTGGCCAAGATTTCATCCTCAGGTAACTCACCCCAGGTCATGTAAGCCAAATACGGAACCGTCCAGTCAGGTATGACATGAAGAGCCGCCACCAACTGTGCCTCCGGGTCAGGAATAGCAAGGTCCTCCTCTGTAGGCAACTTGACAGACAGGTTAAGCAAAACATCCAAAAAGGTGTTGGGCGGCACCGGCTTGCGCTGAGATCCTAACCGGCTTAAGGTATCAGCCGCCTCGTTTTTCCTCCGATCAATGTGCTCAACCTGGTAACCCTTGAAGTGACCTTCAATAGCATCGACCTCTCGGCGATAAGCCACCATGAGCGGATCCTTGGAATCCCAGGTGCCAGAAACCTGCTGAGCTACCAGATCCGAATCGCCAAAGCATCTTACCGGCTTAAGTTCATCTCCTTAGCCATCCGAAGATCGTGGAGCAAGGCCTCATACTCAGCTGCATTATTAGTACATGGGAACATTAACCGGAGAACATACGAAAATTTGTCACCTCGCACGGAAGTTAAGACAACTCCAACCCCCGAGCCTTCTAACTATCTGGATCCATCAAAGTGAATTGTCCAATATGTGCTATCTGGCTTTTCCTCAGGCGTCTGTAGTTTTGTCCAGTCATTGATAAAATCCACCAGCGCTTGCGACTTAATGGCTGTCCGGGGCACATATTTTAAATCATGAGGCCCAAGCTCGATGGCCCACTTGGCCACTCGTCCTGCAGCTTCTCTGTTTTGGATGACATCCCCTAAGGGAGCAGAACTCACCACTGTAATGGGATGACCCAGGAAATACTGCTTAAGCTTCCGGCTTGCTATGAAGACCCCGTACACTAGCTTATGCCAATGTGGATACCTCTGTTTGGACTCAATGAGCACCTCGCTGATATATTAAACCGACCTTTGAACCGGATACTCTTCGCCAGCCTCTTTCCTTTCCACTACAATGGCCACACTGACAGCCCTGTTATTTGAAGCGACGTATAATAACAATGGCTCCTTGTCAATGGGGGCCGCCAGAACTGGCGGCTCAACCAACTATTTTTTGAGTGCCTCGAACGCCTCGTCAGTAGCTTCACTCCGGACAAAGTCATCTGTCTTTTTCATCATCTGATATAGAGGGATAGCCTTTTCACCTAAGCGGCTTATGAACCGGCTCAACACTGATATCCGTCCTATCAAGCGCTGGACATCATTGACACACTTCGGTCTTGCCAAGGAGGTGATGGCCTAGGTTTTCTCCGGGTTAGCCTCGATGCCTCGCTCAGAGACCAAAAAACCCAAGAGCTGGCCTGCTGGAACACCAAAAATACACTTGGCCGGGTTAAGCATCATCTTGTACACCCGGAGATTGTCAAACGTTTCCTTCAAGTCATCGATCAGGGTCTCCTTCTTTCTGGATTTTACCACAATATCATCCACATAAGCATGAACATTACGTCCAATCTGGCCGTGCAGGCAATTCTGTACGCACCGCTGGTAAGTCGCCTGGGCACTCTTGAGTCCGAAAGGCATAGCCACATAGCAGAAGGCTCCAAACGGAGTGATGAAAGTCGTCTTCTCCTGGTCCTTAACTACCATCTTGATCTGATGATACCCAGAATATGCATCCAAAAAACTCAAATGCTCACAACCCGCCGTAGCATCAATGATCTGATCAATACGAGGGAGGGCGAACGGGTCAGCTAGGCAAGTGTTGTTTAAGTCTGTGTAGTCCACACACATTCGCCAAGTGTTGTTCTTTTTAAGCACCAAAACCGGTTTAGCCAACCACTCAGGATGATAAACTTCAACGATGAACCCGGCCGCTAAGAGCTGGGCCACCTCTTCACCAATGGCCTTCCGCCTCTCCTCGTTAAAACGACGAAGAAACTGTCTGGCCGTCTTATACTTCGGATCAATATTGAGAGTGTGCTCAGCGAGTTCTCTCGGTACACCTATCATGTCTGAAGGCTTCCATGCAAAGATGTCCCAGTTCTCACGGATGAACTCGATGAGCGCGCTTTCCTATTTCGGATCCAGATTAGCACTGATGCTGAACTGCTTAGATGAGTCGCCAGGAACAAAGTCAACTAGCTTGGTGTCGTCCGCCGATTTAAACTTCAGCAACGGGCCATGCTCTATGGTTGGCTTCTTCGAAGACGTCATATCTGCCGGGTCGACATTATCTTTGTAGAACTTAAGCTCCTCAGTGGCACAAACTGACTCTGCGTAAGCCGCATCGCCTTCTTCACATTCCAAGGCTATCGTGCGACTCCCATTAACTCTAATGGTCCCCTTGTGACCCGGCATCTTGAGCTGCAGATAAACATAACACGGCCTTGCCATGAACTTAGCGTAAGCCAGCCTCCCAAACAGAGCATGGTACATGATGTGGATCCTAACAACCTCAAATGTTAATGTTTCTGTCCTGGCATCATATTCATCCCCAAAGGTTGCCTGCAAATCAATTTTGCCCACCGGGTACGCCGACTTACCAGACACAACTCCATGAAAAACAGTGTTGGACGGCCTAAGTTTCTTGCAAGTTAATCCCATACGACGGAAGGTATTGTAGTAAAGAATATTGAACTTGTATCCTCCGACCTGAGGCGCTACCACCAAAGCCAGCTGACCCGAATTATCAACTCGGGGCGGGTGATCTTCGCGGCTCCACACGATGGGCTGCTTAGACCATCGCAAAAAGCGGGAAACTGCCGGCTCAACAACATTCACCGCCCTTTTATGAAGCTTCTGGTCCCGCTTGCATAGACTTGTGGTAAAGACGTGGTACTACCCGCTGCTCAACTGCTTCGGGTTACTCTCATAACCTGACTGCTGATGATTCCCTTGATTGTTCTGCTGGTTGTTGCCGCCTTGATTTCCTTGGCCTTGAAAACCGGAGTTTGAGCCGCCACCTCCCTGACCCGAACCATAAAAATTGGACCATGAGCCGCCGTTTGGTCCATAATTGTTTTGGATAGACTCCCTATAAGACCTCATGATGCTACAGTCTTTCCACATATGGATTGCCGGCTTTTCGTCCGTTCCATGCTTTGGACATGGCTGATTCATCACCTCATCGATATTATATCTTGGAGGCGGCTTCCCCTTGCGAGGCTGGTTAAAATTTCGTGCCCCAGTATTAGCTACAAAAGTGTCAGCCTTGCGTTTATTGCCACTGTTTTGATTGGCCGGGTTATACTGCTGTCCTCACGGGTCATTACCCTTCTTTCCTTGTCCCGGTCTTTCAGCCTCAGACTCGGGGTCCTTGGTACTATCAGAGTCTGCATATTTGACAAGACCCACCATAAGCTCCCCCATATCATCACAATGGTGCTTAAGCCGCCCCAACTTCATCTTGAGCGGAAGGAACCGGCAATTTTTCTCCAACGTTAATATCGCAGATTCGGCGTTGATCTCATCTGAAGAATGCATGATGGTTGAGACCCGGCGCACCCAACTGGTCGTTGATTCGCCCTCGTTCTGAACACAAGAATCTAGATCCACAATTGACATCGGCTGCTTGCATGTATCCTTGAAATGCTTGATAAACTTGGCCTTCAGCTCTGCCCATGACCCGATGGAATTGACGGGCAATCCTTTCAACCAGTTACAAGCCGTGCCTTCCAGCATCATGGTGAAATACTTAGCACATGCGGCTTCGCTAACATCCAGCATCTCCATAGCCATCTCATAACTCTCTATCCAAGCCTCAGGGGGCTGATCTGCTGTGTAATTAGGCACCTTACGAGGGCCCTTGAAATCCTTAGGCAACCGCTCGTTCCGTATAGCCGCCGTTAAGCACAGCACACCCCAAGCTCTAGAAGTCCTGCCTGTCTCCACTGAAGTTGCCGGATAATATGGCGCCGGCCGATGATCGGCCGCCTGAGCCGCCAGCTCGGCCTCTCGGCGCATCCTGCCCTGATCCACCAAGTCATGTGCATTGGCGTCATGCCGCGCTGGGTTATGTCCACGAGGCGAGTTACGGCGCCGCTCTGTGCTTGAAACCTCTGGCGAGTCAACATGCTTGATGTAGCTGGCACTTGGATGGGGGGTTGAATGAATCCGGTCTCGACTATAAGAATAAGCCTGTTGCTGCTCCAGCGCCGTCTGAATCAGTTCCTGGGTACACAGGGTCTCCACTGCCACCGGAGTTTCGCCCTCAACTGGCAAAGCCGCCAATCTCGTTGCCGCCGCTATCATGTTATCCAGAGGGTTGGAATAGTGACCCGCCGGCGTCGCCGGGTAGTGAGGTGTCGGGCGGTTTTGATTTGCATACAGAGAACCTGTCACACGCTAGTGAACCGGCCCACCGGTCCTAGGTACTTCAGCCATCCGGTTTACCATCGGCGGACTACTCCCCCCCTGCTCTAGCTGCGTTAAAAAGATTCCTTGGCTCATAAACGAAGGGGAGACGACTCCATTGTTTTCTCCTCATGACCTCATTAGCCGCGTTCTGATCCACCGAGAGCCGGTAAGAGTCCGCTTGAGTCCGCTGAGCCCGAGCGTCCAAAACAGCCTGTTCCTCAGTCATCCCGGCGTTCTCTGCTGCCTGGTCTTCCTTGGCTTGCGCTATTTCCTGTCGTAGCTTATCCATAGCTGCCTTGTGTTGGTCCTGGTTTTCTGGGGTTACCTCTGTCCCCATCAGAGTCGCCAGATCCTCCAACAGATCTGTCAAGACTTGAGTCGACGGGCGCGTTGATCCGCCCGTGCCTGTCGCAGCTGCCGTCGCGCCGGGTGTTATGGCCCCGACGACTGTTGATCCGAGAGCCGGCTCGGTGCTAGTCATGAAAATCGCCACCCTGCTCGGCGGCTCACAGGGGTCCGGAATACTTCTACCATCGGACAAGCCCCCGAGCCGCCCGCTCTGCATCTGATACATTGAATTAGTCTCACATGTGGACGACTCACCATCGGAGAGGGCGGCCGTCTCACCGCGAGATCCAGAGCTTCCAGCACCCTGGATATATCCAACAAAAGCACGCTTCACGGCGGGCTGAACCCAGCCAGGTCGCGCACGCTGAGCCATCTCGAAGATGTCGGTGCAGGTGTCTGGCTTAGGGCCCGGTTCGCCGATCTTGCCGATGAAAACGTGGATTCCGCCGAAGGGGACCCGGTACCCGTACTCAATTGAGCCGGCCTCGGGACCCCAGCCTTCGTCATCGATGTAAAGCTTGTCGCGACGACTCTTGGTCATCCGGCCCACAGCGTATCCCTTGAGCCCTTCGAAGTTGCCCTTCAAGAACTCGAAACCACAGGCCGCAGGCCCCACGGTGGGCGCCAACTGTCGTGGAGTTGTCACGGCAGATGTCCTAAGGGAAGGTCTTAATTTCGGACCCATAGCGACGTGGTTAGCTTAAATGGGTTAAACGAGACAAAAGACACGGGGAGTTTATACTGGTTCGGCCCCTTACAGTGAGGGTAAAACCTAATCCAGTTTGAGGTGGAATTGCTAGGGTGTCGATTGCTAGGGAGCGGATGCGCTTGCCTAGCTCTCGATCTGTTGTTTCTTACCCTAAGCCGCTGCCGGGTCGTCCCCTTGTATACACAGGTTGACGCCCTGCGGCCTACGGAGTCCCGGCCGGCTCATACAATCGTGTCCGGCCTGGCGACTCTTGTTACATGCCTTACAATACAAGTCACATATATGGCGGTTGATACTTACATGCTTTAAGCCGCCTCGGGCCTTGGGCCCTCATTTAAACAGCGATCTTCAACACGGTTCTGGGCTTGGCCCATGAACCGCCATTAGGTAACTCGACCCCTCCTGGGCGGGTCATATCAGATACTTATATCCCCAACACAAACCCAACCCAAACAACCCAGCCCACGGGCGCTCCAGCACCATCGCAGATTCCGCCGGACGGCGACGGAGACCCTTGACACATGCCCCCATCGCGCCTCCCCTACCGCCGCCCCTCCCCTCCATTGCCCGCCCGCACCGCGCCTCTTTGATTCAAAGGATCTTCATACAAAATTTACAGATTCAACATGGTATGATTTCTTATCTGTGTTTTATCATGTTTCTTTTACTTCAATCAGCAAAGATATCTGAGTTGGAGTGCATTTCACGAAAACAATCTTTTAATTATTTTACATACATGTACAAACATCTTTCCCTAATAATAAAGCACGGTTTGACTACGTGGGTTCACTGTCACAATCTGCTTCTTCCCGTGATTTTACGCTTTCAGTTAGAATTTAAAAGATATTCGAGGTGGTACTAAATTTTGTCTCTGCAATATTATCGACTCGATTGACCGCTACATTATTTCTTGGTCGCTTAGCCGGGCTGTGATCCAGTTGGGCCTTGGCCCGTCTCTCTATTCTGCCCGCCCGCTCACCGTCGTCACACTTTTGCGTCACCGATAAATTTGCAGAAAAGCCCCTCACTTTTTATTAAATCAACCCGCAGTCCGTATAGAATCAACTGGGAAGAGAAAAAAAGCCCCGCCGTCCGTCTCCCACACACAAAGCAAAACAGTTGATTTTCTCTATAAAATCCCACCTCACTACTTTACAATTAATTTCATCTGTTCATATATGTGTGCCTCGATGATTCTAACAAGAGGCAACGGAAGGAACGAATCCAGAGAGGTGTGCAGCGAAGGAACCAAATGGAACCAGAGAGATGTGGAAGAAATTGGGATGATGCAGATAGAAATTGGCCTTCTAGCGAAGGGAAGGGCCTGCTCCGGGCAAAGGAGAGGCCGGCCGGAGGAGAGCAACCCTGGCCTTACTCGGCCAGGGGAGGCGAAAGCAGCGGCTACGCCCCCGCCTCCACGACGCAAGCAGGGGAGGCGAAGGGGGCGCGCGAGGAGGTGAAGGGCGCAACAGGAGAGGATGGAGCGGCGGATGGCTGTGCTCGTTGGCAACGGGCCCTGACCGGCCGGCCGCCTGATCTGGCTACAACGGAGCCACTACACACCGCGGCCCTGCAACCCCATCGCCACCAGCCACCCTCCACAGGGAGGAGAGGGGCCACACCACCACAGCACGCGGGGGGAGGGGAGGAGGGGGCGGTGGGGCGGGAACACGGCAGCGGGCGCATCCCGGGGAAGGTCGGGATGGACTTGGCTTGGCGAGAGCAGGAAAATGAGGAGTAAAGGAACAGACAGCTGATGAAGTGCGTGGGAGAGAGACAACGATGATAAGGTTGGAAGGAGACAGCGGTGCGTGGGGATCCGATTAGTTTTTTCAACGGAAGAGGGATCCCGATTGTGTTAGATCTTTCTTGTAGCAGTACATGTATTTGTTTGCTTCTCACAATCTACATGCACACAATTGACAGGTCTGGTTCTATGTTTCTTCTTCTTCTTGAAGTTGGATTTGCATCAGTTTGTATTTTTTGATGTATATTCATACTTACTACATAGGCCAACACATACGGCGGAAACCTATATGTCTGGACACCCAATAAAATAAAGTAAATTCCTTGCCTTAGGATGGACAACATTCAAACATATTGTGATTGCGTGAGTATTGAGATCACTGCCAGCGAGAGTGGGGAGGAGGATAAGTAACAACACAGATGAGACGCCACGCGTTTAAATAAAGGACGGACATATTATGTGATATTTTTCCCGTTGCAACGCACATGCTCTTTTGCTAGTATAGAATCAAATTCTACATCTATCATATTGTTTGGCCTCATGCGGCCTACCAAATAACATCTGAGATAAGCATATCCCATATCATACAGTACACCAAACAGATATCTCAACTTCTACCTCCATCAGCTCAACCAGGCCAGTCCCAACGAACCAAACTCCTTCATGCGATGCAGGCTGGATGCACCCAGGAACCAAACACGCAGTGTATCTCACACGAGTCGGTATCCCGTGAGAGCGGATAGACACCGGTCGCCGTGAGAGTCCCGGCCGACAACGACGCCCGCGACCACCCCAAATCGGAAACCCAAACCCAACCCAAACAACCCAGCCCACGGGCGCCCGAGCACCACCGCAGATTCCGCCGGACGGCGACGGAAACCCTCGACACAGGCCCCCATCGCCCCTCCCCCGCCGCCGCCGCCCCTCCCCCATTGCCTGCCCGCCCGCGCCGCGCGCATGGCCGCCTCCTACTACAACCCGCCGCCTCCCAGGGTCCCCTCCTCCTACGCCACCCTGCCCCCTCCCCCGCCGGGCACCTCCTCGTACGCCACGTACCGCCAACACGAGCACGCCTACCTAGCGGTGCACCCTCCGCCCGCGTACGGCGGCTACTTCGACCGCGCGGAGCCCCTGGCGCCGCCGCGCGACGAGCTGCGCACCCTCTTCATCGCCGGCCTCCCCGCCGACGTCAAGCCCCGCGAGGTCTACAACCTCTTCCGCGACTTCCCCGGCTACGTCTCCTCCCACCTCCGCTCCGGCAAATCCACCCAGGTTTGACCCCCCACCCGTCCTTTCGCTCCACTCTAGGGTTTGCAGACTTGGTCTTTGGATGCTCTACTTAACCCAACCTGATTTTTCGGCGCTGCAGTCGTATGCGTTTGCTGTGTTTGCAGATCAGCCGTCTGCGTTAGCTGCAATGGGTGCCACAAATGTAAGATCTCAACTCACCATGATTAAGCATCGCATCCAGTCAGGCTTTCCCCATTATTACAATTGCTCTCACTCCCGTATATTTTCGATGTACTTCTGTTTGGAAACTGAGTTTCTGTGTCAGAAGTTATGGTGGAAAATAATCTGTTATGTCAAGTTATCAACCGTGTGAGTGCCGATTTTCTGAATCACTTATTTTCTACAGGGATTGATATTTGACCTTGAGAAGAATTGTTCTATCCATGTAGATCTGGCAAAATCTAATTCAAGATCAAAGCGCCCCAGATCAGGTTGCAAAATTTGTTCTTTTATATGTTATGTGACTGTTGGTTCTTGTGCTGTTGCTCACAACCTTTTTTTTTCCCTTTTTGCTTAGATTATGAGGATTTCCCTAAATCTACTGGGAAAAAAGCTAGAAGTCCAAGGGGACGTCCTGATTCAGGTATTATTCAAGTAGCTTGGGAATAGTATTGTGGGGATATTTTTCTTCTAGTTTTTACACTAGATTGATCTATCCATTACCATGCATTCATGTTGGTGGTTGGTTACTACAGCTCCATTGCAGTCACATGAGCAATACATATACTATTCAAAATCCACGATCCTGTACCAACCGCTAAAATCATTTCCCTCGCTGTGGAACTCCTATCATTGTTATCCTATATTGTTTTCTTTATGTTCAATGTCGAACTACGCTTGTTATCTGCGACTTCATATCCTCGGTGGAATGCACTTCATCTTTGCAAAACACTCACCTTGCACATCTTTGGCACATTGCGCCATATCAGGTGCTGGAAGCAATATTCACATGTCCGGAATGGGTAATTCTTCACACAGCTTGAATGGCTATCCTGCACAAAGGTTATGGCACACTCTCGAGCACAGTCTTATTATGTGATTTTGTTAGGACAATCAGCCTTAAGTTATCCCGTGGTTGATACTAGAAAGAAGACGCCAACACTAGGACATCTACATACTGGAAATGTCATAACACTAACTAATTCCATTTTCAACTTGCAGTTATACAGATTTTGGTTCTAGTGCTGCTTTCAGCAAGGTGAGTTTATTCTTGCATCTTGATATGTGTATCTCAATCAGGAACGAGATCTGTCGGATTAAAGTAATAAACCAAGATATTCAAATAGTGATCCCAATTTCAGCTGCTTGTAGTTTCATATGAGGAGGCTTTTCTATATTTCTTGATAATTTCTCCTTGACTGACTTCTCCAAAAATTTAGGTGTTAGTTTGGACATAAGATTTTAACTATATCAGGTAACTGTGAAGTTTGAACAATTGCTGCAAAAAGCTTATTAAGCTTACCCTTCTCTTTAACATTAAGGAATTAGGATTTAGGAAAGCTGGTTGGAAAACTTTGATAAACAATCTCATGGTTTTTCGTGAACGAGGAGAGCAAAAATCTAATATTTTTCCTCGTTTTTTGGGATTAGGCGCAAGGCTAACATGTTTCTGTATGTGCACTTACCTGCAGGATCCAGCAATATTCGCTCCTCAAAATAATCCGCCATGTCCTACCCTTTTTGTTGCAAATCTTGGTCAGACTGTTTCTGATCGTGAGCTGACTGATGTTTTCTCAAGGTATGACCTGAAAACCTTATGGTATGCGATAAATAGTAATTATGTTTTAATAAGCTTCATGTTCAGTTGTGAGGGATTCATAAAGCTGAAGATGCAAAACAAGTTCGGATCACCAGTTGCATTTGTTGATTTCAAGGTATCATCAACAAAATTGTCATTCTACCTTATCGTGTTTTATTTTATTTGTATAATAATCATCTACTTCCTCTGTCCCATAATATAAGAACGTTTTTGACAATAGTGTAGTATAAAAAACGTTCTTATATTATGGGACGGAGGGAGTACTAATGAAGTACTCCCTCCGTTCCTAAATATAAGTCTTTTTAGACATTTTAAATGGACTACAACATACGGATGTATGTAGATATATTTTAGAGAGTAGATTCACTAATTTTGCTCCGTATGTAGTCACTTGTTGGAATCTCTAGAAAGACTTATATTTAGGAACGGAGGGAGTATATAGTACTTATGACAAGGAGCTACTGTGCTATGCTATATCTTCCTAAACGGGGGATAAAATTGGGCTTTTGTTCTTTTGTGTTCATCGCTAGTTATCTTGATTGCACATGCTTCATTGAGACAATCTTAACTTGTTATTACAAAAACTCGCCTTCTGTTGTGCTCTGTTTGACGATGTCTATCCAGCCTTTTTTACATAATCAATAAGGAGTATCTCTAAAACTGATTCCTTGGTGGTAAAATTACATGAAGACTTTACTTTTCCATTTTTTTGAGTCAACAATTTTGAACCAAGAAGATGCAATCGTTCTGTGTTCGGTCAATCTCAGTTAAGTGGGTATTGAGAGGAAAACATATCATATTTGCGTGATAATCTATGTTAACAAAAAGCAAAGGAGGAAAACAAAATACAGACTATGTTACTTCTTTTACAATATGGATGGTTCCAACTTGACTGTTTTTTCACGAGAGGTCACTTTAAAGAATGTGGGATCTGGCCTTGCATTTTTTTAATAGGGCTCCCTCACGGCATTCTTGCTCTTGCATTTGGAAGTTGAATCAGGATTTGCTACCTATATATTTTAATGTTCCTGTGTTGTGTCATGAATAAATGCTATTGACAGCGTGCTACATAGTGCATTCTGGATATGTAGGCATCAGTACACAAAATTATTTTGATGAAATAGTTGCAAATGACTATGACATTGCTTAATGACTTGGTATTTCCAATCCTGTTATCAATTAAATTTTTAGAGAGGTAATCGTCAAGTGTAATTTTCTTCCTGCAGGATGATCACAGTTCAACTGAAGCCCTGAATCGTCTTCAAGGAGCTATTCTACAGACATCATCTGGCGAGGGCATGCGTTTAGAGTATCCTACACCTGGACACCTTTTTACTTCCTTGCTGTTATACCTAGTTGCAGATCCTTTTCGTAGGATTCATTTGGTTGCTTCCAACTAAAAGTATCATCTTATGAGAGCTGGTGGCACCAAATTTGGCACCCCTAATCTTTCATTTACATCACCAGCTCACTGATGCAAAATGGTCTATGAAATGGAGTTTAATTTTGATTCATCTTGGTTTGGTGTCTCACTCTCACCTGAACCGATGAGTCTCTGTGCAAGCTGAATCTTACCTGCACATGCTTTCAGTCAAGCAACCAATAACATATCATGACAACCATCATGAGTAATTATATTGATGATATAAAGAGCATATAAGAGTAACTAACTACATTGTCATTTTGCATTCATACTTTCCCACTGTGTTTTATTGTGCAGTTATGTATATTCCCTTAACATGTGTTAGATATGCTAAATCTCGGATGGGCCTGCGCAAGCAGCGTGACAGCCGGTCCTAAATGCAGCGGAGGGCGATGTTCGTCGTTGGCTGGTGCTCAAATGCTGCTCAGTCCGATGCCGTAATGCATGTGGTGGAATGCCCTTGCTCGTGATGTGTTCGGTTATGGAAGGAGGTCTTTCGGTCGCATAACATGATGTACTTAATTGATTTTAGCTGTATCGCTTAGTTCTGATTTGTACCACTATAATTCGCTCTCTTGGATGTCCTGTTTCTGCACCCTGTATGATATTTCAGCCACGCGCTTCCTTCAGTTGAACTGTGAATTCTGAGTGTTGCTTAAAATGGGTAGAGGGGTATTATTCCGAAAGGTTCAGACTTGAGGCAGTGGTGTACCATGGGTGGTGTGTGTCAGATGATGTACGAGTTCGCCAGTGTGTTTAGTTTGAGCTCGTGTGCAGAGTATGGGACTGGATGAAATTTCCATAACTTCAAGTCCTAAGAGCATCTCCAACAGGCGCGCTAAGCGGCGCGCCCAAAAAAACCATATAGCGCGCGCGCAACGCCTGTTTTGCCGCGGCGCGCAGTGCTGGCTCCAGCAGCAGCGCTATTTTGCAGCGCGCGCGTGCTGCTCCAGCGGTGCCCAAAAAATACAGCGCGCGCACTTTTTTTTCCATACTAAAATTGCATTAAAATAAAAAGATACAAAGATAGATAGTTCAAACATAGATAAAAAACATAGTTCTAAAATAAAACATAGATAAAACATAGATAGATAGTTCTAGATAGATAGATATATAGTTCGAAAACATAAAAAAAACTAATCGCTCCAGTCATCATCATCGCCTTCGTTGTTGTCGTCGGAGGAGGTCGACAGCCAAATGTCGAACCAGCGGTCATCTTCATCAGTGAAGATGGATTGGCCGCCGGCATCGCGGATGGCGGTCTGCTGACACGCCAACTCCCTCCGACGACGCCTGTCCTCGCGGCGACGTTCCCAGAACTGATGCTCGGCGGCGACGTCCTCCGGGTGGAGGTGGCGCCACTCCGCCATGCGTCGCTCGTCCTCCTGGGCGACGAGGAGGCGGTTCTGCGCCGCCGTGTGCTCCGCACGATCTCGCGTGGTGTGCAGACGAGGCGGCGGGGCGAGCTCCAACGCCTGCTCGAGGGTGCGGGCGTCGTCGAAGTTCATCTGACGACGCGGCCTGCCTAGGCGCCACGCCGCCGCGTCGTACGCCCGGGCGGCCTCGTGCGCCGTCTCGTAGGTGCCGAGGGGGAGCCGGAGATCGCCGGAGCGTATCTCGGCGTAGAAACCGCCGCCGTTCGGGCGCTCGCGGACGCCGCGGTAGCCCGAGGAAGAACGGCGGCGCGGCGGCATGGTGGCGCGTCGGGGGCGGCGGCGGTGCTCCGGTGCGGCGGCGGTGCGCCGATGCGGCGGTAGGGATCGGCAGGCGCGAGAGAGAGGAGGAGAGAGGGAGAGGGAGAGGTGCAGCGAGGACCGTTCGGGCGCGCGGCGTTTTATAGCGCGCGCGGGGCGCGCCGCCGCAAAAAAGGCGCGCGGGAGGCCGCCGTTTCGCGCGCGCGCGCAAGCGGTTCCCGCGCGCGCGTCTTTCCCGCCGCCGCTGGAGCGCGGTTTTTTTGCCGCGCGCGCGAAAACGCCGATTTAGCGCGCGCGCGCCTTTTTCAGCGCCCGTTGGAGATGCTCTAAGTCGGCGTTTCCAGTCCGAGCCGTGGTTTGATTCGGACGAGGTCTCGGTTGTCTGGTTCACCCTGCACAATAATCCCTGCTGGGAACCCCGCAGATGAGCCGACAATATTCGTGACTTGTTCTACGCCAGGGCATGCATATTCCCCGATCCGTCCAGGGGGGCTACGTCGTGCTTCTCATCCACGGTCTGTTGCTCGGGCTCTCGTTAGTGAGAGCGGACTTTTTCACTGTTTTGACTGATTTCCTAAAGTTTAGCACAATTTAACCCTATTTTTTCACTGTTTTGACTGATTTCCTAAAGTTTAGCACAATTTAACCCTATTTTAAAACTTTTTCGGGATCTGATCCTTTTTGAAACGCCATCAACCACGGCGTTTTGGTTACATGGGAGACGCAGCCTATGTGACAAACCGGAGACGCCACAGGAGCTGGCGTCTGCCCAAAACGCCACAGCTCTCGGCCTTTGGCCCAGCCCAGCCTATAGCATAATTAGCAATTAAACAAATGATCAAGTGGATAACCAGTCAGCTCACAATCTATAACAAATGTTATGTTGTGATCTAAATTCATATATAAATATAAAGGGTACCTTCTAACGGACAGAGATCCAGTGCGTTGCTGTGCATAACTGGCGGGCGGGCATCCGTTGGATGCAGGGGAGGCGGCTCAGATTGAGCGCTGTAGCGAGAAACACCGTAGATCGGGGTACTGTGGATAATATCCTGTAGACAAGTACTGTAGCTCGGTGTACTGTTCACGCGGATCCGTCCGTTGACCCTCGATCGGACGGTGTGGAGAGGAGAGCTAGTCATCATACTGTTCACCGGTGACTTGCTCACAGCAAGTCACTGGATCTCAATCCACTTCGGACAACCGGAGTGGAGGCCCGTTGCCGGGAGGCTTGTGTCCCGTCTGTGTTGGATATACATTCTCCCTATTCGATGCCGGTTTGCCGAAATGAACCCGACGATGTCACCATTGACGACGGCAACAGCAGCGTACCGGACATCACCGGCCAGGACGGCCATGCGTATGAGCTCACCATCCGGTACACATGCGTAGTCTTGTTTATGTTTTTTTAATTGAACTTATGTAATACTATGTGGTTAATTACTTTTTTTTACGAATATCGTCTGGTTAATTACGAATCAACTAACATTGCAGAATTAGGCAGGGGTCAAATGTTTCTACTAATTATAGTGAACAATCAGTCAGCTCACTGGTCAAAACAAAAACAAAAATAAAAACCGGCCGACTAACAATACGGAATTAGCTAGAATATTTACTACTAATTACACTAAAAAATTGGTCAGTTCATAGTTTAAAATAAAAATAATTAAAATGCTTGTTATAGTACTTAAAATCTTTTTCTTTTTTGCAGGTAGTACTTAAAATCTTTGATTCTACTAGTACACAGTTGCACACGCTAGTCCCTCTATAATTTGTTTAGTTACTAATTGTGTTACGGACTGGGCTGGCGCAAACGCCAAGAGCAGTGGCGTTTTGGGCAAACACCAGCCCCTGTGGCATCTCCGCTTTGCCACATGGGCACCAGCTAGTGTGTGGGGGCCAGGGTCAAAAGCCATGGTTATGGCATCTCCTGTGTAACCAAAACACCGTGGTTCATATCGTTTCGAAAAGGATCAGATCCCGAAAAAGTTTTGAAGCACTCCTTTCGTTCATTTTTATAAGTCGTTTCAGATAATTGATAATAGTCTGTTTTGCATGCTGTCTGAAATGTAAGCCTTATAA
Organism: Secale cereale; assembly: GCA_902687465.1. Taxonomy (NCBI): domain Eukaryota; kingdom Viridiplantae; phylum Streptophyta; class Magnoliopsida; order Poales; family Poaceae; genus Secale; species Secale cereale. The sequence goes on along the minus strand of LR738715.1, from coordinate 788,002,860 downwards.
AAATGAATAGAGGAAGTAGGTCAAATCGTACTAAACTTTAGCAACCGGGTCAGAACAGAAAAAGAAAAAAGACCCACGCAGGAGACCGCAAGTGGACCTTGCGGCCGCAGGGCTGGGACTACCAAGACTGCATCTATCTACACGGACGATCTGCTGTATGCGTTCACGAGCCGTGGACAAGTCGACACGTTCGATCTCACCGAACTCTTTCTACAGGCTAGATTTCTCTGTTTGTAGATACGGACAATGAGGAGACCATGTATGTGATGACTAGCAGCATAATGTTATACTACAAGGTTGATCTGGCAGCGAAAGAGCTCGTGTTGATGGATGGCTTGCATGGTCAGGTGCTGTTTCTTGGGTGTGGCCATTCGCAGTGCCTTGGCGCCGATGAGTTTCCTCAGTTGTTGAAGCCGAATTGCGTTTATTTCACTGATGATGAGAAATGTGTTTGGAAGTACAGTAGTACATATAAGAATGATCGCCGGGACTTTTGTATTATTAACTTGGAAAATGGTAGTAGGGAGGAGATTTTGCCGCAGCTTTGGTGCAGCTGGCCGAATCCCATTTGGGTGTCGCACTGACGCCCAGTCTCGCGAGGATAAACCGGCGCGACAAAGCGGCCGTAAATGCAGCGGAGGCCCGTGCTCGTCGTTGGATTAGCCTGACTTACCCAGTGTAAAGCGTCCGATCGAATAAGAGTGGCCCAGATCGATCCACTGTGGATGAGCACTGTTCACCGGTGCGGTAGTTCACTATTTGCTTCCGCAGATGATGCACTGTAGCTGTGCACTGTGGCGTCGATCTCGAGCGTTGATTGAAAATCCGATGGCTCGTGTGTGGGCTAAGGTAGCGGTACTGTAGCATGGCTGACTTGGCCACGCCAAGTCAGCGAATCCGGAGCGATAATATATGCAGCCAAATTTCCTTGCTTGTGATGTTAGGCTATGTTAGGTACCAAATCTCGACCTAATATTTCTCACCACCCAGTCATTTACGGGATACACTCTGTTTTACGAAGAAGAAAGAAGGAAGCGAAAAGGAGAGTTGTGCCGAGCCGTGCCGTTTGCCTGATCCAACTAGATGCCTATCCTCTCTCGCTCTCTCCCTTAAGTAGAGTTGTCCCAACCTGGGCTCACGAATCTCCTGTTAGCGTGCTTGATCCGAGCGGGCCTGGGAACGACGTGATCCTCGCCCTGGTTGGTCCACCTGGCTTCCTTAGGCGATGACGTACGTAGCAGGGGCCTCTGGCATGGTAGCATCGCTGCCGGTTGTAGGTAGGCTACTGGCATCCCCTTCTCCTCGACTTGCGGCTTGCCCCCAAGCCGGTAACCGAGGGAAGCGGTTTCGGAGGGACAGGGAATCCTCCCAGGTTGCATCAAGGATGTCTGGGTCCGACCAACGAACAAGGAGCTGTTCCCGGCGCCCTGACGGTGTCTGTCTCCACCTGCTGTTCAGAATTTCCACCAGAAATAGAGCGCCCTCAGTGGGCATGTGCAATACTGAAGAAACAATCGTACCCGGGGCTACCGCTTGCTTCATCCGGGAGACATGAAAAACAAGGTGTATCTTCGAGTCAAGTGGAAGGCTGACCTCGCACGCAATAAGATTGATAGCTCGCTTGGGAATGAGCCAAAATACATGAAGGACAATTTGTGATTCGCTTTTCTCGCCACGGATGTCTGAACGCATGGTTGTAGTTTGATGTAAACAACATGGCCTGGTTGAAATAAACGGTCAGTCCGCTTCTTATCAGCTTGCACTTTCATAATGTGTCGGGCACGGCGGAGATGTTGCTTCAGGACGAGCTGCATCACTTGGCGTTCCTCGAGCCATTCTTCCAGGGCTGGTACTTTGGTACTTTGCAAGCACACGCCGCTTCAATCCCCCAGCGCCACGGTTCGTGATCATACAAAGCTTGAAATGGAGACATGTCTAGCGCGAAATGATAGCTGGAGTTGTACCAAAATTCTGCTAGTGAAAGAAATTGGCTCCAGTGGTGTGGAGAGGCATGAATGAAACAACACGGACATATCTCCAAACATTGGCTGACACTCTCTGATTGCCCATCCGTCTGCGGATGATAAGGGGTGCTCATGTTGAGCTCAGAGCCAGTTATACGGAACAATTCCTGCCAGAACTTGCTAGTGAACACTGGGTCTCAATCTGAGATGATGGCTTTGGGCAGACCATGCAATTTGTAAATGTTGTCTAGATAAACTCAAGCAACTTTAGCAGCTGAGAATGGATGGTTCAACGGAAGGTAGTGTGCATACCGTGTAAATTTGTCCACAACTACCAGGATGCAGTTAGCCTTGCCGGATTGAGGAAGACCATCGATAAAGTCCATTGCCTCCTTCGGGTAGTAGGATTGGTTCGAGTAAGCCGAGGTACTTGACACGCTCAGACTTGGCTTGCTGGCATATGGCGCATGCCTGCACATAGTCATTGATACATTCTTTCATCTTTGGCCACGTAAACAAACGCCGGAGGCGATGGTAGGTCACTGGAAATCCGGAATGCCCCCTACTGTACTGTCATGGAATGCTTTGAGCACGCGCTACTGTAACGCACTGGAGCCTCCTAACCACAACCTATTGCGGAGATACAACAGATCACCTGACCAAGTGAAGCGCCCTTTGGGGTTGGGACGTTGGCGCAGCTGCTCTCGTATCTTCTGAACTTGCTCATTGCTGTTGTAGCTAGCACAAATGTCCTCAATCCAGGTTGGTTGACATATAGAAACTACTGATATTTGTTCAGTCAGATGCACGCGATGAGATAGGGCATCAACTGCAGTATTAGTGGTCCCTTGCCTGTGACAGATCTTGTAGCGCAGTCCAAGAAGTTTGGTGAAAGCCTTCTGTTGCCATACAATGGATAAATGTTGAGTCTGAAGGTATGTCTCTGTTTTAAACAAATTGATTTTTTTGTGGCACTGCCACATGGCCAATCTTGCTCATTTGAAAACTCTTTATATATCACAGGCTTCCTTTATAGTTTATTCACTCAATGCAAAAAAACAATTTTAGTAGCACTGATTGCTCAGACAGTTGTCGTTGCAGACTAATACGTCCAAAACGTATCTATAATTTCTGCTTGCTCCATGCTTCTTTTGTGTGATATTGCTATGATATTGATGCACTTCCATGCACTTTTGATCATATTTGGACTAACCTATTAACTCAGTGCACCACAGTGCCAGTTCCTGTTTTCTGCTGTTTTTCTATTTCAGGTTTCCCCCATATTAAAAGTGCTCCAAAAATTCCAGGAAAAATATAGGAAAAATCAGCGTACAGGAAGCTTCGCGAAGAACCAAAGATGGGCCAGAGGGGAGCCAGGGGAGGCCCAGGCAGCCACCTGGCGCGGCCCCACCCCTGGCCGCGCCAGGGGGGCGCCTGGGGCCCCTGCTCCGCCTCTGGCTGCCCCCCTTCGCATATATATATCCCTCTCGTCCCGAAACCCTCGAGGACAGAACCCTTTTTCACGATCTCGCCTCTGTTCCGCCGCCGCAGCGCTTCCAAGATCGGGAGCATCAGGAGAACTCTTCCCGGCACCCTGCCGGAGGGGAGAACCACCACCGGGAGCTTCTCCACCACCATGGACGCTTCCCGGATGAGTCGTGAGTAGTCCACCTTGGACCATGGGTCCATGATCAGTAGCTATGTGATGTTCTCCTCCCCTCTTTGCTCTTCATGGTTTAGACCTCGTGAGCTGCCCTACACGATCGAGGCACATATGTAATATTTCTGCTATTGCTTTGCTGAGTTTGCTGGGATCTGATGGATTATGAGACTATGTTCAGATTGTGTTTGAGTAATATATTTGATTCACCTCTTTTATATCTTTGTTCTTGAGTAATTCTTGCATGTTCTCCGTTGCTGTTTATTGCTTTGGCCAAGTAGTAGGTAGTAACTCCAAGAGGGAGCGTTATGCTTGATTGTGGGTTCATGCCCCCTGATGACTAGCTTGAGTGACAGAAACATGAGTCTAGGGGATGTGCTGTTGCCACAAGGGAGAAAACAACGGTGCTTGTACTTGCGGGTGCAAGGATTGTTTACTTTACGCAAAGTTCTTTTAATGCAGTTGTCTGTTGCTTTGAGTTTACACTTTGGGTGGGATTCACAACTTAATACCAGCGAGATGTTCTGGATAGATATCTCAAGGTGGATGATTAGTAGTAGATGCAGATGGATTTCGGTCTACTTGCCTTGGCGTACCGCCCATGGTTTGAGCCTCTACCTTTCTTTGCAGCATAGTTAGCATTGGTTTGCGCACATAATCCTGTCAATTGCCCAGCTGTAATTTGTTTACCTCGCTTTGCTGTTTTATCGTCTTTTGGGAGAGAGACATCACTAGTGAACATCATGGGACCCCGGTCCATATTACCACCGCTGATCACACCTTCTATTTACTTCCTGTTTTTATTTCCTAGTTGCAGTCATAGCTATCATTATTATCTCTTGTGTTTGATCCTTTGTAAACAACAAGGCCGGAGGGATTGACAACCTCTCTGTACTCGTTGGGAGCAAAGTTATCTGTATCTGTGTGCAGGTCCCGTCAACCGCTAAGTTTCTGGCGTCGTTGACACCTACTTGTCGACCCTCGGAGTCTCACGGGATTCGATCCTTGGTATCTTTGCCAAGGGAAATTTGCCACTACGCTACATCTCAACCTTCCACTTGGGGTAACCAACGAGGGGCGAGAAGCCATCAAGCAAGTTTCTGGCGCCATTGCCGGGGACTCCACTCTTCAAGATAGGGGATTTGCATGCTATCTTTTATCTTTGCTTTTTAGTCTTGTTAGTTTACATTTCAGTTTTTGCTTTAGTGTCCCTTACCAAAAATCACAAAAATAGTTATCTTGCTCGCTGCTGCTATGGGTTCCACCGAGAACACCAAGTCGTGTGACTTCACTAGTTATAACAACAATGACTTTATCTGCACGCCTATTGCTACACCTGCCACTTCAGCACCTTCTTATGAGATTAAACCTGCTTTGCTGAACCTAGTTATGAAAGATCAATTCTCCGGTACTGGAGATGATGCTTCTTTGCACTTAAATAATTTTGTTGAGCTCTGTGATATGCAAAAGTACAAAGAAGTAGATGGTGATATTGTTAAGCTTAAGCTTTTTCCTTTCTCCTTGAGAGGAGGAGCTAAAATCTGGTTTCAATCCTTGCCTAGGAATAGTATAGATTCTTGGGACAAGTGCGAGGATGCCTTTATTGGGAAGTACTATCCCCCTGCTAAAATTATCCAATTAAGGAGTAACATAATGAATTTTAAACAATGGGATAATGAACACGTTGCCCAAGCTTGGGAACGCATGAAATCTCTTGTCAAGAACTGCCCTACTCATGGTTTGACTACTTGGATGGTTATCCAAACTTTTTATGCAGGCTTGAACTTTACCTCGCGGAACTTGTTAGATTCGGCCGCGGGAGGAACCTTTATGTCAACTACACTTGGTGCTGCCACGAAGCTTCTCGACGAGATGATGACCAATTATTCCCAATGGCACACCGAACGCGCTCCAACAGGTAGGAAGGTAAACTCTGTCGAGGAGATTTCCTCCCTAAATGAAAAAGTTGACTTGATCATGTCTCTACTTTCCAAGCAATCTTCTATTGATCCTCATGATGTTCCTTTAAATTCTTTGATTGCTCAAGATCAAGTAGATGTGAACTTTATCTCTAGAAACAATTTTAATAGCAATGCTTATAGGAGTAATTTTGGTAGCAACCCTAGACCGTTCCCCTCTAATTCCTATGGGAACAACAATGCTTATCCTAGCACCAAGAACTCCACTTCTGAACTAGAGATTATACTTAAAGACTTCATCACTACCCAAAACGCCTTCAATAAGAGTGTAGAAGAAAAACTAGACAAACTAGATAATCTCTCTTCGAAGGTAGACAATTTAGCCCATGAGGTAGAGTTGCTTAAAATTAGAACTTCTCCTCTTGAGGATAGGAAGACCACTCCTATGAATGCTATTCAAGTGCAAATTAATGAAAACATTAGGATGATGGCTAAACTTAAAAAGAGATGGGCTAGAGAAAAGGAGGAAGAAGATAGAATTAAGAGCCTTCCTACCCACCACACTGTTGCTACTATTCAAGTTGTTGAGGATATCCAAACTCTTAGCACCCAATGCACTCCTAGTCCCATTGGACCTATTAATGGTGATGCTATGACCTCAACCGTAGAAGAAGAAACTCCTATGACCATAGAAGCTACCAAACAAGTGAGCCTAAAGGACACCACTACCACTTTACTTGATAGTAGTGACCTTGATTTTGATAATTGCACCCTTTCTGAAGTTATTAGTTTTCTTCACAAGATGTCTAGAGATCCCCACACTAGCACACTTAATCTTGCCTTCACGGAGCATATCACTAATGCTCTTATCAAAGGTAGGGAGGAGAAGCTTAGGGTAGAAGCCTCCATACCTAGAAAGCTAGAAGATAGTTGGGATCCTATGATTAAAATTAAGTTGAATAACTTCTCTTGCTATGCTTTATGTGATGTTGGAGCTAGTACCTCCGTTATGCCCAAAAGAATGTATGATATGTTTGAATTGAAACCTTTTGATCCTTGTTCTTTTGGTGTTCGTCTTGTTGATTCTTCCGTAAAGAAACCTTTGGGGAAGATCGACGATGTTCTTATCATTGTCAATGACAATTATGTTCCCGTTGATTTTACTATTATGGATATTGAATGTGAACCTTCATGTCCAATTATTTTGGGACGTCCTTTTCTTCGCACCGTTGGTGCTATCATTGACATGAAAGAGGGGAATATAAAATTCCAATTCTGTCAGGGATATTACTAGCAGGTATGAACCAGCTAGTGTAAACCGGATTACTAGGAATATCTTTATCATTGTAATATTTAGTAAAGGCTACGGCCCATGAGATCTTAGGGCCCATGTATAGAGTTACGGTTTGTAAACCGCCTGATGATGTAACTTGAGAGATAAGGAAGAAAGAGTAGAGACCAAGGCGGACACGAGTATGAGCCGGCCTCGGTGTTCTGTAAACCGGGCCGGGCGTCGCCTCTATATAAAGGGACGACCCGGCGACGGTTCAGGGACAGGCAAGAGACAACCCGTCGAGACACCGGCAAGCAAATCGCTCCCTGTTCATCGACGCCCAAGCAATACCAAACCAAACTAGACGTAGGCTTTTGCCTTCCTCGAAGGGGCCGAACTAGTATAAACCCTCTGTGTCCTTTGTGTGCTTTTAACCCCTTCAAGCTAACCCGTGCGATGGTTCCATCAACAAGCCCACTAAACCGGACGTCTGCCGTGTTAATTCCACGACAGTTGGCGCCCACCGTGGGGCCTCCGCACGATGGTTTCGAGTTCTTGAAGGGCAGCTTTGAAGGGCTCAAGGGCTACGTTGTCGGCCGGATGACCAAGAGTCGCCGCGGCCGGATCTACATCGACGACGCGGGTTGGGGACCGGAGGCCGATTCAATTGAATACGGGTATCGGGTTCCCTTCGGTAGCATCCATGTCTTCATCGGCAAGATCGGCGAACCAGGACCTGAGCCGGACATCTTCTCCAACATCATCGAGCCGGCTCAGCGTGCGAGATCGGCCCGGATTCAGTCCGCCATGAAGCACGTTTTCATTGGAGCAGTTCACGGGGTCCAAACCGGGGACGGATCGGAATCCGGCGGTGAAACAGTTGTCTACTCCGACGACGGATCCTCATCCGGAGAGACTGAATCTTTGTATCAGTTGCGGGACGGCCGGTCTGAGGGTGAATCCGACGGAGACAGTATTCCGGACCCCTTTGATCCGCCAAACCGGCTGGCTGTCTTTATGGCCGGTTCACAATCTATGCCGCAACCCACGGTGAACGGGGAGACAACAGAAGCTGGTGTAGGGGGGAGCGGCCCAGCCCTCTCACCTACTAACATTCTATCCACCTTAGTCGAGGAGTTCACAGCTAAGGTTGTGGCAGTGGTAGCTCCAACAGACAAGGCGCAACATGATGCAGAGCTCCTTCAGCTAAAGGGCCGGATTGACAAAGCAAGGGATGATTTGAAAACAGAGAAGGCTATGATAGTGATAAGGCAGGCGGAGCTGAATGATCAGGCTTTTCATCTAAGGATGGAGCAGGCCTCTGTGCAGGGAGTAAGGGGTCGAAAATATCAATCTCGTCTACTGTCGGTTTATGAAGCAACGGATCTGTTCAGGACACCCGGGGCTGGGACCAGCAATGATCCGGCTTTAAACCGGAGGGCACCCCCAGCCAGGGATGAGCCGGTTCAGCAGCCTACTACGGAGCAAGATCGGCGGATCACGTCTGCACCACACGTTCCAACCCTTCCAGGTCATTATTCAAATCCTTTGGATAACATCGTTGCTGCTGCTGCACGCTTGGCCGCTTTACCCGTTGAGGGGACGTCCCCGGTAGCGTTGGAGGCACGCAGGGTCAAGGAGCTACTTAATACGACGTTAGTACAGCAGCAGGCATATTCTCATAGCAAGGAGAGGCTGCATTCAACACCACGTCCCAGCCGGAGTTACACTAGGCATTGGGAGGAACCAGAAGTGTCTAGCAGTGAAAGCAGGCGACATCGGCGCAGGCAGGATAATCCGGTAGGCGCGGATGCACAAGCTCAGGATGCAAACCGGGTTAGGTCAGTAGCCTGGGAGGAGGTCCGTCAAACGACGCCGGTTCAAACTACCACAGCGGAGACAGGAGTCACAACGAGTTCCTTTGGAGTGCAGTGTCTTATCCCCGCTTTACGGAGCGTGAAGCTGCCCAAGGATTTCAAAGGTCCGCGTAAGGTGCCTAATTACACAGCAGATTTGGCTCCAGAAGCTTGGGTTGAGAGTTATGAGATGGCCATGGAGATGCTGGACGTAGATGAAGCGGCTTGTGTGAAGTATTTTACTATGATGCTTGAAGGTACAGCCCGGACCTGGCTAAAGGGTTTACCCTCGAATTCCATCGGATCATGGGGAGAGCTACGTCGCCAGTTTATCAAAAATTTCAAGGATACGTGCAAGCAGCCAATGTCAATAGTGGATCTAGCAGCCTGTGTACAAGGAGAACATGAATCTACCAGTGCATGGGTACGCCGAGTCTCGGAGATTTTGCATTCTTCGAACAGTATCAATCCTAGTACGACAATCGTTACTTTAGAGAATAATTGCCGGTTTGAGTCTCTAAAGTTAAAACTGGGACGGCTTAAAAGAGATTGTAATGATATGGGAACTCTCATGAGCGCTCTGGTGAAGTATGGGGACTCTGACAATACTAAGTATCCAGAAGCTGAGGGAGACAAGGCAGGAAAAATTAACAAGCCTGGTAAACAGGCGCATGTTAACCCGGCTACTGCAAGTTTCTTAGGCAAGCGGAAGGCAGAAGGTGGCTCTGATTTCGTGGCCAATACCCTCAAGAGGGTTTCCAGCACAGCAGGGGAAGACCGCCTCCACAAACCGGTGGAGGGGGTATCAATTGGGACCAAGAGTTAAATCAGCCTTGTCCGAAGCATAGCTCGAGGGGACGACCGGCGAAACACACTATAGGAGAATGCAGGCCCTTGATGGAAGCCATGATGGGTCGCTTTAATCCCAATGACAGGCCCCCAAATGGTGGTTCAGGCCCAGGGTTCTATGGTTCGGGTCAGCAGGGGAACAACTCCGAATCAGGATATCGGGGCAATAACAGTGGTTATCATAACTGGGCCAGTAATCAAAATGGCCAAGGTGGTTATAATAACCAAGGCAATCAGCCGCGTAATCAGGGTGGCTACAATAACCAAGGCAGCCAACAGACAGGCCAAAATAGTCACAACAACCAAGGAAATCAGCAGCGTTAGCAACAACAGCAACAATCCGGATATCAGAGTAATCCGAAGGAGCTAAGTAGTGGGCAGTATCATGTGTTCACCACGAGTCTGTGTAAACGAGATCAGAAGGTTTTAAAGCGGGCAGTCCACGCGGTTGAACCGGCGACACCGCAATTCCTGCGCTGGTCGGAGCAGCCCATCGTATGGAGTAGGGAGGATCACCCAATGCGGGTGGATAATCCGGGCCACTTGGCCTTGGTGGTAGCACCACAAGTGGGTGGCTACAAGTTCACTAAAGTTCTTATGGATGGCGGCAACAGCATCAATATCTTGTACTATGAGACTTTCCGTCGTATGGGCCTGACGGATAAGAAGCTAAGGCAGTCAAACACGATATTCCATGGGGTGGTTCTAGGTAAGTCAGCTTATCCGGTTGAAAAAATTGACTTAGAAGTTACCTTTGGAGATGAGAATGATTCCAGGTCAGAGATGATAACTTTCGAAGTCGTCAAAATCCGGAGCCCATATCATGCTTTATTCGGGAGGACGGTTTATGCCAAGTTTATGGCCAGGCCATGTTATGTTTATCTGCAGCTCAAGATGCCGGGTCACAAAAGCACAATCACGGTTCATGGAAGTCGCAAGATAGCAGTGGAATGTGAAGAGAGGGACGCTGCTTATGCAGAGGCAGTATGTGCCACAGAAGAGTTGAAGTTTTATAAAGATAATGTTGATCCGGCAGATATGACCCCGTTGAAAAAGCCAACTACAGAGCATGATCCGGCATTGAAGTTTAAATTGGCGGAGGAGACCAAGCAAGTTGATTTCGTGCCAGGCGATTCGTCCAAGCAGTTCACGATCAGCGCTAACCTTGATCCTAAATAGGAAAGCGCGCTCATCGAGTTCATCCGTGAGAACCGGGATATCTTTGCATGGAAACCTTCTGACATGCCAGGTATACCGAGGGAACTCGCTGATCACAGTCTTAATATTGATCCGAAGTTTAAACCGGTCAAACAGTACCTGCGCCGCTTCAATGAAGAAAGGCGCAAGGCTATAGGAGAGGAAGTGGCCAGACTTTTGGCTGCAGGGTTTATTGTGGAAGTTTTTCACCCAGAGTGGTCGGCTAATCCGGTGCTGGTATTAAAAACGAATGGAAAGTGGAGAATGTGTGTGGACTACACAGACCTCAACAAAGCTTGTCCAACCGATCCTTTCGCTCTCCCTCGCATTGATCAGATTATCGATGCTACAACGGGATGTGAGCGGCTAAGTTTTTTGGATGCATACTCAGGATATCACCAGATCAAGATGGCAGTTAAAGACCAGGAGAAGACAGCTTTCATAACTCCTTTTGGTGCTTTTTGCTATGTATCTATGCCTTTTGGGCTCAAGAGAGCTCAGGCAACTTATCAGCGTTGTGTTCAGAACTGTCTTAAGGGGCAGATAGGGAGAAATGTTCATGCCTATGTGGATGATATTGTGGTGAAGTCAAGGAAGGAGGAGACACTGATAGAGGACCTCAAGGAGACCTTCGACAATCTTCGGGCTTATAAGATGATGCTTAATCCGGAGAAGTGTGCTTTTGGTGTTCCGACAGGCAAGCTCCTTGGGTTTTTGGTGTCAAACAGAGGAATCGAAGCTAATCCGGAGAAAATCAAGGCAATCACATCTTTAACAAAGCCGGTTTGCATTAATGATGTTCAGCGTATCGCTGGCCGGATCATAGCTTTGAGCCGGTTTATTAGCCGTTTGGGGGAGAAGGCGATTCCGTTTTATCAGATGCTGAGAAAGACGGATCGGTTTATATGGAGTGATGAGGCAAATACTGCGTTTGAGGATTTGAAGCAACAACTAGCCAGGCCCCCAGTCCTAGCTGCCCCTGTTGATAATGAGCCTTTGTTGTTATATGTTGCCGCCAACGCACGGGCAGTTAGTGTGGCAATTGTGGTTGAATGCAAGGAAGCAGGAAAGGAATACCCGGTTCAGCGTCCGGTTTATTACGTGAGTGAAGTACTCATTGAGTCCAAGCAGAGGTACCCACATTGGCAGAAGCTGGTGTATGGTGTGTTTATGGCAAACCGGAAGTTGAAGCACTATTTCCAAGGTCATCCAATAACTGTGGTTAGTTCAGCACCGTTGGGGGACATAATCCAGAACAGGGAAGCTACAGGTAGAGTGGCTAAGTGGGCCATTGAACTCAGCCCGCATGAGTTGAAATATGTGCCACGGACCGCCATAAAATCTCAGGCGTTGGTGGATTTCATCAATGATTGGACAAAATTACAAACACCTGAGGAGAAGCCGGATCTGACATACTGGACGAGTCACTTTGACGGTTCAAGACAGTTAGAAGGCTCGGGGGCTGGAGTTGTCTTAACTTCCCCACGAGGTGATAAGTTTTGTTACGTCCTCCGTTTATTGTTTCCTTGTACTAATAATGCAGCAGAGTATGAAGCATTACTTCATGGCTTGTGGATGGCAAAGGAGATGAACTTAAGCCGGGTTAAGTGTTTTGGCGATTCAGATTTGGTGGCACAACAAGTTTCAGGCAAGTGGGATTCGAGAGATCCCCTCATGGCGGCTTACAGACGAGAAGTGGAAGCAGTTGCTGGATATTTCAAAGGGTATCAAGTGGACCACATAGACCGGCGAAGGAACGAAGCGGCTGATGCTTTAAGCCGATTGGGTTCTCAACGTAAACCGGTGCCACCAAACACTTTTTTGGATGAGCTGCACAGTCCATCAGTACAAGTACCATCGGAGGAAGACCTAGCTGTTCCTGATCCGGAGGCACAGTTAGTGGCAGCACTTCATGTTATTCCGGATTGGACGCTGCCTTATTTGGCATATCTGAGCCGAGGAGAGTTACCGGACGATGAAATAGAAGCACGGCAGATAATCCGGCGTTCTAAGTCCATGACAATTGCAAACGGGGAACTTCATCATCGCAGCGTTTCTGGAGCGTTTCAGCGGTGTGTGTCAGCTGAGGAAGGTTGTGAGATTCTTCGCGAGATCCATGAAGGGGATTGCGGTCATCATGCCGGTTCGAAATCATTGGTGGCTAAAGCTTTTCGACATGGTTTCTATTGGTTAACAGCTCATGCTGATGCGGCAGATCTAGTCCGGAAGTGTGATGCTTGTCAGAAGTTTTCGCGACGTGCTCTTGTTCCGGCACATGAGCTCCGGATGATACCAATAACCTGACCGTTTGCGACTTGGGGGCTTGATATGGTTGGACCTTTTAAGTGATCCCAAGATAAAAAAACTCATTTACTTGTGGCGGTGAATAAGTTTACAAAGTGGATTGAAGCAGAACCTGTGAGCAAGTGTGATGCGGCCACAGCGGTCAAATTCATCAAAAAGGTAATTTTCCGGTTTGGCTTTCCACACAGCATCATCATAGACAATGGCACCAATTTATCTAAGGGTGAGATGGAAGAATTTGTCAACAAGAACATATTCGCCTGGATGTATCTTCTGTGGCCCACCCTCAAACCAATGGTCAAGCTGAAAGAGCAAACCAGGAGATTTTGCGAGGGATCAAGCCCCGGCTTATGACTCCCTTGCAAAGAACCCCGGGATGTTGGGTCGAGGAGTTGCCATCTGTCCTTTGGAGTATCAACACTACACCAAACCGGTCCACAGGTTATACACCTTTCTTTATGGTGTATGGTGCTGAAGTGGTCCTTCCGAGCGATATCCGTCATGACTCACCAAGGGTGACAGCCTATGTTGAAGCGGCCAACGAGCAGGCAAGACAAGACAGTTTGGACCGGCTGGATGAAGAACGTGATATAGCAGCAGCACGGTCTGCGATTTATCAACAAGACTTGCGCAGATATCACAGCCGCCGGATCAAGAGCAGAACATTCCAGGAGGGAGATTTAGTACTCCGGCTCATCCAGGACCAAATAGATATGCACAAGTTATCCCCACCTTGGGAAGGGCCCTTTGTGGTCAGCAAGAATCTGCACACCGGTTCATATTACCTGGTGGACGTTCGAGAACACAAGGACTCACGGACATCAGAAGAGGAGACAAAGAGGCCATGGAACATCGCCCTCTCACGGCCCTACTATACCTGAGCCATGAGCTCCACTGTATCCTATGTATATATTATGATTAATGAATAAACCGGCACCCTCGGTTAAACCGGGGGCTCAGCCTTTTTCCAATACAAATATTTTATGAGGACAACAATACATATAGTATCATATGTCATATTTCAAACATATCGATCGGTTTAAAGCTAATTTTGCAGAATGTATGCTTAGAAGCAATAAAACTCCCTGAAGAGCGTAAGGTCACATCCGGCTCAAAGAGGACGCTTCATGGAAACCCTCTGGATGGTAATCCATCCAGTGATTGGTTCAAGATTCACCCATGGTTCTATGGAGCCATGGAGGCCCTCTGGACAGGCGATAGCCATCCAGTGATTGGCTTATGTTTACCCATGGCTTCATGGAGCCATGGAGGCCCTCTGAACAGGCGATAGCCATCCAGTGATTGGCTTATGTTTACCCATGGCTTCATGGAGCCATGGAGGCCCTCTGGACAGGCGATAGCCATCCAGTGATTGGCTTATGTTTACCCATGGCTCATGGAGCCATGGAGGCCCTCTGGAAAGGCGACAGGCATCCAGTGATTGGCTACAATTTTTTCTTTTGGTTCCTATGGATGGTACCCGCATCCATCGACCGGCCCTCTGGAAAGACGACACTACCCGCATCCAGTGATTGGCTGAACCTTGCTTTGAGCCTGGCAGCTCATAAAAAGCCTCGACTACATGGTTTTATTTGCAAATTTGCATTTCTGATCTTTATGTGTTATGGTTCTTTAATCCGGAGTGGGACAATTCAAGAAATTGGCCACACATCTACAAAGTTAAAAAGTCTGGATAATGAATACCAGCATGAGATAAACCGGTGTTCATTATAACCCGGATCACCCATCAGGAAAAGGCCAAGTATAAGCTATAAAAGCAAGATATAAACTGGTACCTTTTATCAAGCCCAGGATCATTATTGGATTTATCAAAGTTTCCATCAGGAAATATCAAATTCCACCGGATTAAGAGTATCAAGCATACTTGATCTCAGGTATAAACTTATTTCTAAAATAAGTATACACTTGTTTTGATATATTGTGAGAACAATTTAATGGGTCCAGCGGTAAAACCGTTAGGATGAATTTTCAGTATTATCTGCAGGAACAGATGATATGCAGGACACGCCATGTTAGAACAAATTGAAGTTGGCAATATTAAAGCAAGAAGTATCTGGATCAAAACAGACAAAGTTTTCAGCTATCCTATTACAAGGCATAGCAAGCCTGACGGATTAAAGATTATCTGATAACATGGGATTGCAATTACAACAATAAGTTATGAGCTATGCTCCTTCCTGCTGAGACGGCTGGGCATCAACTTGATCCGGAGTTTCCTCTTCTTCTTGAAGCGGCTGGAAGTCCGGGGCGCACCAGTCGATTTTCGTTAAAGTACGGAAATACATCTCTTCATTGATCAATTTAGACGGATCGATATCTGGAGCGAAGGTATGAGGACGAACTGGTGGGATTAGATTGACGGTATCATAAACCGGCCGCTCCACCCGCTCGTTCTGCAAGTCGTACCCTGGATGATACCTAGATAAATCTGTTTCGGCTGCAAGTTTGCTGGCGAGAGGACGCATCTCCTTCGTCAAGGCATAGAGATCCTTTGCAGTAAACGATGATCCGTCTTCCTTGGTATTTGGACACCCATTCAAAGCTTCTTCCGGATCAAAGTCCGGAACCCATGCTTTCGCTCTGGTAAGCGCCATGAGGGCGCCGGCTCGAGCAGCAGATTTCTTAACTTCCTCCAAACGCACTGGTAAAACAGACATCTTTTCTAACGTGCCTTGGATGGTAGTGCGGGCCGGTTTATTGAAGGATGTTGCACTTATGATCCTTTGAGCGCCGGAATACAGCTGCTCGACCAAAGTGTAACATGCCTTAAGTTTTTTCCGTAAGTCATCCCCAAGATGGGTGACACGGCGCCCTGCATATGAGTATCACAATTAAACCGATACAGATGGAAGGTTACTAAGAGGAAAGTAGGAATACAGATTATATACTTATCGAAGATTGCAGAAGTCATCAACTCTATTTGCCGCTTTAAACCGGTTAACTCTTCAGTAACCGGATTAACGCTTCCTCAGCATCTTTGGCCCTTTTCTCCAGATCTTTCTTCTGAACCTCAAAGGCGGTCCGCTCTTCTTCAAAGAATTTCTTCAGCTGTTCAGCAGTCTTCAAACTCAGCTTCAGATCTTTCTTGGCTTTAGAAGCAGCAGCCTCCGTTTCAGCAAGTCGGCTCCGGAGCTCATTGAGTTCGTCAACACGCCGGTTTAAATCAGCCTGCAAGGATGATCAAGTAATAAGTGGAAACAATTCAAAAATAAAGTCTCAAGCACACAAACAAGTTGTCTACTTGACACTTGGGGGCTAATGGGCAATTGAAGTGTTAAACAGCAGCGATTCAAAGACACAGTATCAAGCATACAAACAAGTTGTCTACTTGACACTTGGGGACTAATGGATAATTGAAGTATTAAAGGAAAAGTCAAGCAAGTCCCAGGCACATAAACCGAGTTATGCCCTTGGCACTTGGGGGCTAATGTAAGATCATTCAATTCATCAGGAAGTACCGGTTCACCTTTTCAATATAAGATAAACCGGAACTTGGGGGCTGATATGGTATAGACAGAAGTGCATTGAAAGTTAAAAGAAGATGCAAGGGATTACCTCATACTTGTCCTTCATCATGTTAATCAGGCCTGCTTCATAGTCTCGACCTGTGTGGAGCCGGTTCAAGTACCCGGAATAGAGCTCCTGGGCACTCATGTCAGCAAAGCTGGACAGTTCGGTACTCCATTTACCCTTTTCTTTGTGCAGCTTCTCCGCTTTAGCCGTATGTTTGGCTAAGATAGTGGGCTCAGCAGGAGCAGTATAAGCTGTATGAGTTATTTCCACCTCCGGAGAAGCAGTTGTTGGGGGTGGGGTTGCAGTATGAACCGGGCTGGCCGGAGCCGGATTGGTCTGAGGAGTATTGGCCCGGGCAGGACTGGACGGTTCACGAACGTCCTCAGCATTGGGATTCTTGGGCATAATAGTGTGGTCTGCAGGGGCAAGATCTTCAAGGGGAATTGTACGTTCGCCTTCCGGAGGGACAGTTGAGTCCGGGTTAGCTGCCGGATCATCAACAACAGTTTCAGCAGTTGGTTGGTTGGCTTTTGATTTTTTACTAGGCTTTGGTTTGCTGAAGGAAGTTGGAGAAACAAGTTAGAACTGTAAGACAAAGTGCAATCATAAACGGGATAAAACTAAAAGACTTACCCTGGGACAGTTTTCAGAGGTGGAAGTTGCGTTGCAGTTGATTCACCGGAAGAGGATAACGGAGTCTCCTGATAATCAGGGTCAGACGGTTTAAGAGGTTTGCGTATAAGCCCGGCCTTGGGATGAAGGAGGGTTGGAGAGAGTATAACCTCAGAGCGGCGCCTCCGAGCCGGAGTAAGAGATATTCCGGATGATTCCACAGCAAGACCGCTATGGCGAGTGGTCTGGCGAAGGGCTTCGTGTTGTTGTTTCTTCAAAAGAAAATTAGGATCCAATTGAGCATAAGGGTGAGAAAACTGATATTTCCGGACTGTCCGACGACTTTTTTGTGGAAGTGGTTCTGAATCGGAAGAAAGGATAGTTACCTCAACTTCGGCCGGTCTATCTCCTTCAGCCAACTCCTGTGAAAAGTTATTATTAGATACAGATATGAATAAAAGCGAATAAGTTAAAATCGGATCAATTCATACCTCAGAGTCCGGATCATCATCCTCAGCGTGAGAACCAGAGCCACCAGCTGCTTTTCTCTTCTTGGAAGCAAAGGTTTTCCGGCGTGGTAGTTTTCCGGCTTTTTCCCGAGGCTTCCTTTTCCAGAAAGGATCATTGGCCTGTTCAAAAGATAAAAGATAAATTCGAAGAACGGTTTAAGGGAACGGATTACAGATATATGAAAGAAAGTAAGACATACCGCATGCAGCTTATTTTTCTTGTAGTATGGAGCCAGTCCGGTTTTGCTGCATTCTTCTAAAGTGAGATTAAGCATTCTCTTGGCGGACTCAGTGACTTCTGACTCAGAAAGTTTGTCCTTAGTAAAACGTTGAGGATCATCCGGTTTACCAGAGTATTCATACATCAAGCTTGGACGCCGGCTCAGAGGAAGGATACTCCAAGAGAGCCAGCAGCGCATGAAATCCACGCCGGTTAAGCCATTTGCCATAAAAGCTTTCAACTTGGAAAGTTGGGAGGCAAACCGGGGCCGCTCTGCAGAGCTGAGGCGCTGTGGCAAGGGGTGGTCCTCCGGAAGACGGTGCTCGCGATAACCCGGCAAGGGGTTTTCCCCCGCACGTGAAGTGTCAATGCAGTAAAATCAAGATTTATTCCAGTCCTTGGGATGTGTGTGCAGAGCGGCATGAGGAAAGACTGCATCTTTCCTTTTCTGAATACTGACCCCGCCTAGTTCTTGATGCGGTCCACTAGTAAATTCAGTCCGCCGGTTTAGATGGAAGAAATCTCGGAACAAATCAACTGACGGCTATTCTTGCAAATACACTTCAGAGAACACTTGGAAATCACAGATGTTGGAAATAGAGTTGGAACCGATGTCCTGAGGATGGAGTTGGAAGGCAGCAAGTACATCCCGGAAAAACTTCGAACCGGGAGGAGTAAAACCACGAGCAATATGGTCAAAGAAAACAATAACCTCCCCTTCCTTGGGAGTGGGAGGACACTTGCCTCCTGGAGCTCGCCACTTTAAAACGGATTGAGGGCCTAAAGTGCCAATTGACATAGCTTTGACTAAATCATCTTCCGTAATAACGGAAGGAACCCAATCGCAAGACACAAATTGTTTGGCCATGGCAGCAGAAGAGCAAGCGCTGAAAAGATAAAGTGTAAAGACCGGATTACTCAGGTACGGTGGTATAAACTAGAAGATATATGCAAGGATTACGCAACGGTTCAAGCAAGGGACTAATGATATGGATAACCCGGCAATAACAGGGAGCTATGTTACTACCGGTTCATTACAACAATAGAGAAAGTGCTAAACCATCGCGTTTGTCTTTAAAAATTTTACAGAGCCCGTGCATGACAGCTTAAACCGGAGTATACCTAACAGATATACAAAGGAGAAAAAACAGGTTTTCACAGACAGCTAAGGTGGAACAGATCTGAGCACACAAGAAAAAGAAAAACAAACGCAAGGATATACGGGAAGAACTATAAGGGTCCTATACAGAGCGGATAAATCTACAGGTTAAACAAGAATGACGAAGATCTGAAGCATATGCAGCGGAGTAGAGGCAAAGTTTAAAGGGCAAGATCTAAAAGTAAAGGTTACTGAAAACTATTTGCTTAGATTGAATAAGGTGAAGCTTTCATTAAGGCTCTAATGGCTGAGGCGCAAGGAAGAAACCCTAGAAGTTACGGATCTATAATGAGGAGGGAAACATACCTAGAACAGCAAGAATCAGCGACGGAGGTTCTCTGGTCAAGCTCAGGTCGATGCAGCGGCCGGTGAGGGTTTGGATTCGGTGGTCGACGGCGGCGATTCGAGCTCGGGCGACGGAGGAGGAAGAAAGAGCGGAAGAAGATAATGAATGGGGACATCAGTATTTATAGAAGAAAAGCAGAGCCGAAGCGACAGGTGCGGGATTCAAGGAGGCAAAAGATTGGATAAAGATCTTCTGACGCCTCGATTTTCGGGATAACCCTTAAACAAAGCCGATGGACAGCTCGCGGCGTTAAATGTGGAAGTGATGTCATAGTCAGATTAAATGATTTTCAAGGATGACGTCAGGGCCGGTTTACAAAAATGAGAAGATGCAAGAAGAAGAATTATGCAAGACAGGGGAGATTGATGTGAACAAGTTCAAATCATTCTGGGGCCTAATGTCAGGGATATTACTAGCAGGTATGAACCAGCTAGTGTAAACCGCATTACTAGGAATATCTTTATCATTGTAATATATAGTAAAGGCTACGGCCCATGAGATCTTAGGGCCCATGTATAGAGTTACGGTTTGTAAACCGCCCGATGATGTAACTTGAGAGATAAGGAAGAAAGAGTAGAGACCGAGGCGGACACGAGTATGAGCCGGCCTCGGTGTTCTGTAAACCGGACCGGGCGTCGCCTCTATATAAAGGGACGACCCGACGACGGTTCATGGATAGGCAAGAGACAACCCGTCGAGACACCGGCAAGCAAATCGCTCCCTGTTCATCGATGCCCAAGCAATACCAAACCAAACTAGACGTAGGCTTTTACCTTCCTCGAAGTGGCCGAACTAGTATAAACCCTCTGTGTCCTTTGTGTGCTTTTAACCCTTCAAGCTAACCCGTGCGATGGTTCCATCAACAAGCCCGCTAAACCGGACATCTGCCGTGTTAATTCCACGACAAATTCCCTCTCAAGAAAGGGATGGAACACTTCCCTAGAAAGAAGATTAAGTTGCCTTTTGTGTCCGTTACACGGGCTAGCTATTCTCTTACTCTTGATAAAACTTGATCTTCTCTTTTTGCATCATGCCTAGCTTAAAGGCATAAAAGAAAGCGCTTTTGGGAGGCAGCCCACAACGAATTAGGTTTTATTTTGCTTTTGTTGTGTCTTGATGTTTTTTACTACAGTAGCATCATCATTGTATCTTTTCTTTTCAGCTTTGTGCCAAGTTTAGCCTCCGATTGCAAGAAAGTTGAAAAGTTGTGACGTGCTGTCCAGAAAACAGATTCTGTCCTTGGACAGAAAAATTCGAATAAAATCACCAGATCATCTTTTTGATCTGAATTTTTTTGACAGCGTGCTCTATACAATTGGCTTTCGAGCGTCTGTTCTAAGTTTTTTGATTTGAGTTGCAGAAGTGCCCCGAAAGAATTATTTACTACCTGCTGGTCTGTTTTTCACAGATTCTGTCCTATTTTGCCTTTTCTTCGTTTTGCAAACCTTGAGCTTGCTTTTTCTTTGCAAAAACCTTTTGGCAATCTTGAGAAACAGTAGCTCTTCAAGATTATCTTTATTTCCAGTAGGGAAAAATTATTTTATTGTGGGTACTAACCTCGCTAATCAGATTATGATGAGTTATGTATGAAGGGAGTTTTCAAGTGTGCGAGGGAAGATGATAAAAGAAGATTCAGGAGGGTCAAACACTCAAGCTTGGGGATGCCCCCGTGCACCCCCAAGAAATATTCAAGAAGACTCAAGAGTCTAAGCTTGGGGATGCCCCCATGCATCCCCTTCTCCATCAACAATTATCAGTTCGTCTTTCGTTCCACTATAATATCACTTCATGCGTTATGTGCTATGCTTGGAGCGTCTTGCTCTTAGTTTCTTTTTTTAGTTTTCTTTAGCTTTGCTTGCTGTTCATAACAAGTTAGAACCCAGCTTTCTTTGTGTAGGAGAGAAACACGCTCCACTTCAACCTAGAACACAACATAGGATTTTCATGCTTATCTTTGCTGTGTGTGTTCTTTGTCTTTCCATAGCTGCTGTCATGATTAGCTCTTAGTTTTCATGCTTTTCTTTTTAAAGAGCTTTTGTTTAGTTGGTTGCTGAACTCTCTTGAGTTTTCATGTTTATCTTGTTAAGAGAGTTTGCCTGTTGCACTGAGGTGTGTGTCTTAACTTAAAGTAGGTAATTGAGGTTGCTATTTAATTTTAGTAGTAACTTGCAATAGTTTTGAGGTATTGCCATGAGTAATGTCTGAACTTTTGGTGTCAAGAGCTTTAGCCTATTAGTGATAGATGTCGCATTTTGGTCAATCCGTGTTTATTTTCGAAAACCTACAAAACAGTTGAGAACTTTAGCTACTAGATGGATCACTAATCTTTGGAGGGATCGAATATTAGAGTACACTCACGTACC
Source organism: Secale cereale (assembly GCA_902687465.1). Taxonomy (NCBI): domain Eukaryota; kingdom Viridiplantae; phylum Streptophyta; class Magnoliopsida; order Poales; family Poaceae; genus Secale; species Secale cereale. The sequence continues at coordinate 787,981,095 of LR738715.1, read as the reverse complement.
ATGAGTCGAGGATGTGCAAGGATAACCAAACCCCCATACACTCCTCCTCGGGGTACTTGTCCCTTTGTGAACCTCCTAATTAGATTGAGAGTTACCGATTATAAGTGCATGAGTTCTTCAGACTAATGTGAGTATTCAAAAGTTGACACTTCCACCTAGCCATATTTTTCTAGCCTCTTTGGTACCGTGCATTGCCCTTTCTCACCTCGAGAGTTGGCGCATACTTCGCCGGTGCATCCAAATCCTTGGCACGATACGCTCTGTCATCATAAGCCTCATTATATCCTTCCTCAAAACAGCCACCATAACTACCTATCAAGGCATTTCCATAGCCTTTCCGAGATACATTGCCATGCAACATCCATCTTCTCATGACTTGATCTTCATGTCATACATGCTTTTTGCTTGATCGATGAGCCGCATGCTAGTTGGGCCTTGCCCTAATCATTGCCACATGACGCGCTAGTATCATTGCATATCCTGCTACACCGACAGAGGCATACATTTGCATACATCATGATAGTTTCATTTTCTTTATGTTGAGTACTTTTGTAAAGTGTGAAAGATCTTCTATACTTCTTGTAATATATAGAGTGTTGCCCCAAAAGTGAGGAAAAGATCCCAAAGAGGACAAAATCAAAAGATCCCAAAGAGGACAAATGAGAGTTAAATAGAAAGAGCCATTGAGGCCACAAAAAAATAAAAAAATAGAAAAAAGAGAAAAATAAATAAAAAGAGAGAAGGGGACACACTACTATTCCTTTTGAGAGATCCACACTCGTACTCCATCTTATACCTTGTACTCCATAGAGATTATCATTCATGCATATAGCTATGTGGGGACCTTCACACTATAGAACTTGGCTTGTATATTCCAATGATGAGCCTCCTCAAAAGAGCTCTAGGTCTTCTTGAGCGAGCAAGTTGGATGCACCCCCACTAGTTCCATTGGAGAGCTTACCTTAGCTCATATGTGCATCCGTTGCATGGCAATCCCTACTCCTCACATCATATCTATCATTTGGCTTTCTCTCGCCTATGATTGTCCTCATTGATGTGAGCCTTTCACACCTTTTTTGTCTTCCCCCTTCATCATTTTTCTCTCTTTGCCATCCTAAGTGTCAACTTTCTTGCTTACGCTCATCCATTGCATGAGTGCTCAAAATATCGAAAGGGAGTGGATCATTTTGACTTGTACCTGGCTAGTGGTCTGGGGATGAGTCAAGATAAGATTCCAAAGAAGACCAAGTGTGAAACTTTAGTAGATTAAGTTCTCAACAATACAAAAACTATGTTTTACTCTCTCGTATATCCCTATCCCCTTTCTTGCACGCAAACACCATTTGGAGACATTCGAGTCACGGACGGCGAGAGCTCTTGCACCTTTATGTTCTTATGTTGCTTGTTACAATGCTAATATAGACTCTTGCTTGTTATGACTTGAATTGAATTACATGCCTTGATTGCTTTACTTAAAAAGTTCTTATATGGTTGATAGAATGTCACCACAGAAATTAGGCTTGTTATCATTTACCTACTCGAGGACGAGCAGGAATTAAGCTTGGGATGTTGATACATCCAAAACGTTTCTATAATTTCTGCTTGCTCCATGCTTCTTTTGTGTGATATTGCTATGATATTGATGCACTTCCATGCGCTTTTGATCATATTTGGACTAACCTATTAACTCAGTGCACCACAGTGCCAGTTCCTGTTTTCTGCTGTTTTCCTATTTCAGGTTTCCCCCATATTAAAAGTGCTCCAAAAATTCCAGAAAAAATATAGGAAAAATCAGCGTATAGGAAGCTTCGCGAAGAACCAAAGATAGGCCAAAGGGGAGCCAGGGGAGGCCCAGGCGGCCACCTGGCGCGGCCCCACCCCTGGCCGCGCCAGGGGGGCGCCTGGGGCCCCTGCTCCGCCTCTGGCTGCCCCCCTTCGCATATATATCCCTCTCGTCCCGAAACCCTCGAGGACAGAACCCTTTTTCACGATCTCGCCTCTGTTCCGCCACCGCAGCGCTTCCAAGATCGGGAGCATCCGGAGAACTCTTCCCGGCACCCTGCCGGATGGGAGAACCACCACCGGGAGCTTCTCCACCACCATGGACGCTTCCCGGATGAGTCGTGAGTAGTCCACCTTGGACCATGGGTCCATGATTAGTAGCTATGTGATGTTATCCTCCCCTCTTTGCTCTTCATGGTTTAGACCTCGTGAGCTGCCCTACATGATCGAGGCACTTATGTAATCTTTCTGCTATTGCTTTGCTGAGTTTGCTGGGATCTGATGGATTATGAGACTATGTTCATATTGTGTTTGAGTAATATATTTGATTCACCTCTTTTATATCTTTGTTCTTGAGTAATTCTTGCATGTTCTCCGTTGCTATTTATTGCTTTGGCCAAGTAGTAGGTAGTAACTCCAAGAGGGAGCGTTATGTTTGATTGTGGGTTCATGCCCCCTGATTACTAGCTTGAGTGACAGAAACATGAGTCTAGGGGGTGTGCTGTTGCCACAAGGGAGAAAACAACGGTGCTTGTACTTGCGGGTGCAAGGATTGTTTACTTTACGCAAAGTTCTTTTAATGCAGTTGTCTGTTGCTTTGAGTTTACACTTTGGGTGGGATTCGCAACTTAATACCAGCGAGATATTCTGGATAGATATCTCAAGGTGGATGATTAGTAGTAGATGCAGATGGATTTCGGTCTACTTGCCTTGGCGTACCGCCCATGCTTTTGAGCCTCTACCTTTCTTTGCATCATAATTAGCATTGGTTTGCGCACATAATCCTGTCAATTGCCCAGCTGTAATTTGTTTACCTCGGTTTGCTGTTTTATCGTCTTTTGGGAGAGAGACATCACTAGTGAACATCATGGGACCCCGGTCCATATTACCACCGCTGATCACACCTTCTATTTACTTCCTGTTTTTATTTCCTAGTTGCAGTCATAGCTATCATTATTATCTCTTGTGTTTGATCCTTTGTAAACAACAAGTCCGGAGGGATTGACAACCTCTTTGTACTCGTAGGGAGCAAAGTTATCTGTATCTGTGTGCAGGTCCCGTCAACCGCTAAGTTTCTGGCGCCGTTGACACCTACTTGTCGACCCTCGGAGTCTCACGGGATTCGATCCTTGGTATCTTTGCCAAGGGAAATTTTCCGCTACGCTACATCTCAACCTTCCACTTGGGGTAACCAACGAGGGGCGAGAAGCCATCAAGCAAGTTTCTGGCGCCGTTGCCGGGGACTCCACTCTTCAAGATAGGGGAGTTGCACGCTATCTTTTATCTTTGCTTTTTAGTCTTGTTAGTTTACCTTTCAGTTTTTGCTTTAGTGTCCCTTACCAAAAATCACAAAAATAGTTATCTTGCTTGCTGCTGCTATGGGTTCCACCGAGAACACCAAGTTGTGTGACTTCACTAGTCATAACAACAATGACTTTATCTGCACGCCTATTGCTACACCTGCCACTTCAGCACCTTCTTATGAGATTAAACCTGCTTTGCTGAACCTAGTTATGAAAGATCAATTCTCCGGTGCTGGAGATGATGCTGCATTGCACTTAAATAATTTTGTTGAGCTCTATGATATGCAAAAGTACAAAGAAGTAGATGGTGATATTGTTAAGCTTAAGCTTTTTCCTTTCTCCTTGAGAGGAGGAGCTAAAATCTGGTTTCAATCCTTGCCTAGGAATAGTATAGATTCTTGGGACAAGTGCAAGGATGCCTTTATTGGGAAGTACTATCCCCCTGCTAAAATTATCCAATTAAGGAGTAACATAATGAATTTTAAACAATTGGAAAATGAACACGTTGCCCAAGCTTGGGAACGCATGAAATCTCTTGTCAAGAACTGCCCTACTCATGGTTTGACTACTTGGATGGTTACCCAAACTTTTTATGCAGGCTTGAACTTTACCTCGCGGAACTTGTTAGATTCGGCCGCGGGAGGAACCTTTATGTCAACTACACTTGGTGCTGCCACGAAGCTTCTCGACGAGATGATGACCAATTATTCCCAATGGCACACCGAACGCGCTCCAACAGGTAGGAAGGTAAACTCTGTCGAGGAGATTTCCTCCCTAAATGAAAAAGTTGACTTGATCATGTCTCTACTTTCCAAGCAATCTTCTATTGATCCTCATGATGTTCCTTTAAATTCTTTGATTGCTCAAGATCAAGTAGATGTGAACTTTATCTCTAGAAACAATTTCAATAACAATGCTTATAGGAGTAATTTTGGTAGCAACCCTAGACCGTTCCCCTCTAATTCCTATGGGAACAACAATGCTTATCCTAGCACCAAGAACTCCACTTCTGAACTAGAGATTATACTTAAAGGCTTCATCACTACCCAAAAGGCCTTCAATAAGAGTGTAGAAGAAAAACTAGACAAACTAGATAATCTCTCTTCGAAGGTAGACAATTTAGCCCATGAGGTAGAGTTTCTTAAAATTAGAACTTCTCCTCTTGAGGAGAGGAAGACCACTCCTATGAATGCTATTCAAGTGCAAATTAATGAAAACATTAGGATGATGGCTAAACTTAAAAAGAGATGGGCTAGAGAAAAGGAGGAAGAAGATAAAATTAAGAGCCTTCCTACCCACCACTGTTGCTACTATTCAAGTTGTTGAGGATATCCAAACTCTTAGCACCCAATGCACTCCTAGTCCCATTGGACCTATTAATGGTGATGCTATGACCTCAACCGTAGAAGAAAAAACTCCTATGACCATAGAAGCTACCAAACAAGTGAGCCTAAAGGACACCACTACCACTTTACTTGATAGTAGTGACCTTGATTTTGATAATTGCACCCTTTCTGAAGTTATTAGTTTTCTTCACAAGATGTCTAGAGATCCCCACACTAGCACACTTAATCTTGCCTTCACGGAGCATATCACTAATGCTCTTATCAAAGGTAGGGAGGAGAAGCTTAGGGTAGAAGCCTCCATACCTAGAAAGCTAGAAGATAGTTGGGATCCTATGATTAAAATTAAGTTGAATAACTTCTCTTGCTATGCTTTATGTGATGTTGGAGCTAGTACCTCCGTTATGCCCAAAAGAATGTATGATATGTTTGAATTGAAACCTTTTGATCCTTGTTCTTTTGGTGTTCGTTTTGTTGATTCTTCCGTAAAGAAACCTTTGGGGAAGATCGACGATGTTCTTATCATTGTCAATGACAATTATGTTCCCGTTGATTTTACTATTATGGATATTGAATGTGAACCTTCATGTCCAATTATTTTGGGACGTCCTTTTCTTTGCACCGTTGGTGCTATCATTGACATGAAAGGGGGGAATATAAAATTCCAATTCCCTCTCAAGAAAGGGATGGAACACTTCCCTAGAAAGAAGATTAAGTTGCCTTTTGAGTCCGTTACACGGGCTAGCTATTCTCTTACTCTTGATAAAATTTGATCTTCTCTTTTTGCATCATGCCTAGCTTAAAGGCATAAAAGAAAGCGCTTTTGGGAGGCAGCCCACAACGAATTAGGTTTTATTTTGCTTTTGTTGTGTCTTGATGTTTGTTACTACAGTAGCATCATCATTGTATCTTTTCTTTTCAGCTTTGTGCCAAGTTTAGCCTCCGATTGTAAGAAAGTTCAAAAGTTGTGACGTGCTGTCCAGAAAACAGATTCTGTCCTTGGACAGAAAATTTCGAATAGAATCACCAGATCATCTTTTTGATCTGAATTTTTTTGACAGCGTGCCCTATACAATTGGCTTTCAAGCGTCTGTTCTGAGTTTTTTGATTTGAGTTGCAGAAGTGCCCCGAAAAAATTATTTACTACCTGCTGGTCTGTTTTTCACAGATTCTGTCCTGTTTTGCCTTTTCTTCGTTTTGCAAACCTTGAGCTTGCTTTTTCTTTGCAAAAACCTTTTGGCAATCTTGAGAAACAGTAGCTATTCAAGATTATCTTTATTTCCAGTAGGGAAAAATTATTTTATTGTGGGTACTAACCTCGCTAATCAGATTATGATGAGTTATGTATGAAGGGAGTTTTCAAGTGTGCGAGGGAAGATGATAAAAGAAGATTCAGGAGGGTTAAACGCTCAAGCTTGGGGATGCCCCTGTGCACCCCCAAGAAATATTCAAGAAGACTCAAGCGTCTAAGCTTGGGGATGCCCCCATGCATCCCCTTCTCCATCAACAATTATCAGTTCGTCTTTCGTTCCACTATAATATCACTTCATGCGTTATGTGCTATGCTTGGAGCGTCTTGCTCTTAGTTTCTTTTTTAGTTTTCTTTAGCTTTGCTTGCTGTTCATAACAAGTTAGAACCCAGCTTTCTTTGTGTGGGGAGAAACACGCTCCACTTCAACCTAGAACACAACATAGGATTTTCATGCTTATCTTTGTTGTGTGTGTTCTTTGTCTTTCCATAGCTGCTGTCATGATTAGCTCTTAGTTTTCATGCTTTTCTTGTTAAAGAGCTTTTGTTTAGTTGGTTGCTGAACTCTCTTGAGTTTTCATGTGTATCTTGTTAAGAGAGTTTGCCTGTTGCACTGAGTTGTGTGTCTTTACTTAAAGTAGGTAACTGAGGTTGCTATTTAATTTTAGTAGTAACTTGGAATAGTTTTGAGGTATTGCCATGAGTAATGTCTGAACTTTTGGTGTCAAGAGCTTTAGCCTATTAGTGATAGATGTCGTATTTTGGGCAATCCGTGTTTATTTTCGAAAACCTACAAAATAGTTGAGAACTTTAGCTACTAGATGGATCACTAATCTTTGGAGGGATCGAATATTAGAGTACACTCACGTACCATGAGTCGAGGATGCGCAAGGATAACCAAACCCCCATACACTCCTCCTCGGGGTACTTGTCTCTTTATGAACCTCCTAATTAGATTGAGAGTTACCGATAATAAGTGCATGAGTTCTTCGGACTAATGTGAGTATTCGAAAGTTGACACTTCCACCTAGCCATATTTTTCTAGCCTCTTCGGTACCGTGCATTGCCCTTTCTCACCTCGAGAGTTGGCGCATACTTCGCCGGTGCATCCAAATCCTTGGCACGATACGCTCTGTCATCATAAGCCTCATTATATCCTTCCTCAAAACAGCCACCATACCTACCTATCAATGCATTTCCATAGCCTTTCCGAGATACATTGCCATGTAACATCCATCTTCTCATGACTTGATCTTCATGTCATACATGCTTTTTGCTTGATCGATGAGCTGCATGCTAGTTGGGCCTTGCCCTAATCATTGCTACATGACGCGCTAGTATCATTGCATATCCTGCTACACCGGCAGAGGCATACATTTGCATACATCATGATAGTTTCGTTTTCTTTATGTTGAGTACTTTTGTAAAGTGTGAAAGATCTTCTATACTTCTTGTAATATATAGAGTGTTGCCTCTAAAGTGAGGAAAAGATCCCAAAGAGGACAAAATCAAAAGATCCCAAAGAGGACAAATGAGAGTTAAATAGAAAGAGCCATTGAGGCCACAAAAAATAAAAAAAAGAGAAAAAAGAGAAAAAGAAATAAAAAGAGAGAAGGGGGCACACTACTATTCCTTTTGAGAGATCCACACTCGTACTCCATCTTATACCTTGTACTCCATAGAGATTATCATTCATGCATATAGCTATGTGGGGACCTTCACACTATAGAACTTGGCTTGTATATTCCAATGATGAGCCTCCTCAAAAGAGCTCTAGGTCTTCTTGAGCGAGCAAGTTGGATGCACCCCCACTAGTTCCATTGGAGAGCTTACCTTAGCTCATATGTGCATCCGTTGCATGGCAATCCCTACTCCTCACATCATATCTATCATTTGGCTTTCTCTCGCCTATGATTGTCCTCATTAATGTGAGCCTTTCACACCTTTTTTGTCTTCCCCCTTCATCATTTTTCTCTCTTTGCCATCCTAAGTGTTAACTTTCTTGCTTACGCTCATCCATTGCATGAGTGCTCAAAATATCGAAAGGGAGTGGATCATTTTGACTTGTACCTGGCTAGTGGTCTGGGGATGAGTCAAGATAAGATTCCAAAGAAGACCAAGTGTGAAACTTTAGTAGATTAAGTTCTCAACAATACAAAATTTTTGTTTTACTCTCTCGTATATCCCTATCCCCTTTCTTTCACGCAAACACCATTTGGAGACATTCGAGTCACGGACAGCGAGAGCTCTTGCACCTTTATGTTCTTATGTTGCTTGTTACAATGCTAATATAGACTCTTTCTTGTTATGACTTGAATTGAATTACATGCCTTGACTGCTTTACTTAAAAAGTTCTTATATGGTTGATAGCATGTCACCATAGAAATTATGCTTGTTATCATTTACCTACTCGAGGACGAGCAGGAATTAAGCTTGGGGATGTTGATACGTCCAAAACGTATCTATAATTTCTGCTTGCTCCATGCTTCTTTTGTGTGATATTGCTATGATATTGATGCACTTCCATGCACTCTTGATCACATTTGGACTAACCTATTAACTCAGTGCACCACAGTGTCAGTTCCTGTTTTCTGCTGTTTTTCTATTTCAGGTTTCCCCCATATTAAAAGTGCTCCAAAAATTCCAGGAAAAATATAAGAAAAATCAGCGTACAGGAAGCTTCGCGAAGAACCAAAGATGGGCCAGAGGGGAGCCAGGGGAGGCCCAGGCGGCCACCTGGCGCGGACCCACCCCTGGCCGCGCCAGGGGGGCGCCTGGGGCCCCTGCTCCGCCTCTGGCTGCCCCCCTTCGCATATATATCCCTCTCGTCCCGAAACCCTCGAGGACAGAACCCTTTTTTGCGATCTCGCCTCTGTTCCGCCGCCGCAGCGCTTCCAAGATCGGGAGCATCAGGAGAACTCTTCCCGGCACCCTGCCGGAGGGGAGAACCACCACCGGGAGCTTCTCCACCACCATGGACGCTTCCTGGATGAGTCGTGAGTAGTCCACCTTGGACCATGGGTCCATGATTAGTAGCTATGTGATGTTCTCCTCGCCTCTTTGCTCTTCATGGTTTAGACCTCGTGAGCTGCCCTACATGATCGAGGCACATATGTAATCTTTCTGCTATTGCTTTGCTGAGTTTGCTGGGATCTGATGGATTATGAGACTATGTTCAGATTGTGTTTGAGTAATATATTTGATTCACCTCTTTTATATCTTTGTTCTTGAGTAATTCTTGCATGTTCTCCGTTGCTGTTTATTGCTTTGGCCAAGTAGTAGGTAGTAACTCCAAGAGGGAGCGTTATGCTTGATTGTGGGTTCATGCCCCCTGATGACTAGCTTGAGTGACAGAAACATGAGTCTAGGGGATGTGCTGTTGCCACAAGGGAGAAAACAATGGTGCTTGTACTTGCGGGTGCAAGGATTGTTTACTTTACGCAAAGTTCTTTTAATGCAGTTGTCTGTTGCTTTGAGTTTACACTTTGGGTGGGATTCGCAACTTAATACCAGCGAGATGTTCTGGATAGATATCTCAAGGTGGATGATTAGTAGTAGATGCAGATGGATTTCGGTCTACTTGCCTTGGCGTACCGCCCATGCTTTTGAGCCTCTACCTTTCTTTGCAGCATAGTTAGCATTGGTTTGTGCACATAATCCTGTCAACTGCCCAGCTATAATTTGTTTACCTCGCTTTGCTGTTTTATCGTCTTTTGGGAGAGAGACATCACTAGTGAACATCATGGGACCCCGGTCCATATTACCACCGCTGATCACACCTTCTATTTACTTCCTGTTTTTATTTCCTAGTTGCAGTCATAGCTATTATTATTATCTCTTGTGTTTGATCCTTTGTAAACAACAAGGCCGGAGGGATTGACAACCTCTCTGTACTCGTTGGGAGCAAAGTTATCTGTATCTGTGTGCAGGTCCCGTCAACCGCTAAGTTTCTGGCGCCGTTGACACCTACTTGTCGACCCTCGGAGTCTCACGGGATTCGATCCTTGGTATCTTTGCCAAGTGAAATTTGCCGCTACGCTACATCTCAACCTTCCACTTGGGGTAACCAACGAGGGGCGAGAAGCCATCATAGACCAATTGGCGTGCTGCAGACCTGGAGTTGACCTATCTCAAAATTTCTGGCTATCACCATGCCCAACCTACATGTGATAAGAATTTGGGTTTGTTGTCGGGGTAAGCGGGATATGGTGCGTGGAAGATGCTTCCGTCGGCGATGGAGATAGAAAGTACAAGTACATCATGGTGGACGCGGCGTGGTGCCAGCGAGCCCGCCAATTTTACCATGCTCACCACTGCGTGCATATTCCCGGGTTGAACTCTAGTAGAGTATGGCGAGAGCACCTGATGTGCAGATCTCACCTGATGTGGAGGAATCAGGTTGAATCCTATGTGTAGGAGGGCAGCGTCGGAATTAAGGTTAATGATGGCATAGGACATTATTTCCAAACGCAGAAATGTTTGAGACAAGGCGATCCGATGTCTTCAATCCTTTTTAATATTGTCGTAGACATGTTGGCTATCCTAATAAATAGAGCGAAAGAGGATGGCCAAGTGGGTGGGCTCATTCCACATCTGGTGGATGGTGGAGTGTCCATCTTACAATATGCTGACGACACTATTATTTTCATGGAGCATGACGTAGTGAAGGCACGAAATATGAAGTTGGTTCTATGCTTATTTGAACAACTATCTGGTCTAAAGATAAACTTTGATAAAACTGAACTATTGTATTTTCGACGCGCCAAAGAGGAACATGATACTTACAAACAATTGTTTGGATGTGGGATAGGTTCCTTGCCTTTTTCTTAGTTGGGCATTCCAATTCATCATCGCAAACTTTCTAATAAAGAGTGGAAATGTATCGAAGATCGGTTTGAGAAGAAACTGAGTTGCTGGAAGGGCAAGCTCTTATCTTACGACGGGAGACTGATTCTCATTAACTCGGTCCTGACGAGCATGCCGATGTTTCTTCTCTCATTCTTTGAAGTACCGGTTGGGGTACGGAAAAGATTAGATTTCTACCGGTGTAGGTTTTTCTAGCAAAGTGACGAGAATAAGACTAAATATAGGTTAGCCAAGTGGAATATTATATGTAGGCCAAAAGACCAAGGTGGTATGGGTATTGAAAACTTGAACTTCAAGAACAAGTGCCCGCTTAGCAAATGGATCTACCGCCTAACAGTTGAAGTTGAAGGGGTGTGGATTCAACTCCTGCGCAACAAATACTTGCATTCTAAAAATTTATCTTAGGTGACGGTTTGCCCAAATGATTCCCCTTTTTGGAAGGGGCTGATTAGGGTCAAACTGGCATTCTTCAGTAGGTGCAAGTTTATTGTAGGAAACGGCCAGAATACAAGATTCTAGGAAGATACTTGGCTAGGAGAGACGCCTCTGGCCTTGCAATATCATTCTCTTTACACCATCGTACAACGGAAAGAGGTCTCTGTTCACACGGTTATGAGCACTATTCCCTTGAATATTGGGTTCCGGAGATCTTTAGTGGGTGAGCGTTGGGACCGTTGGCTCAATCTTGTGCGCATGTTAATGCAGGTTAATCTCTCTGATGAGGTTGACTCAAAGTTATCCGTGTCTGGAGTCTTTTTGGTGAAGTCTATGTTTATAGATTTGATTAACACCAGGCCCATCCCGAGGTCGATTCATATTTGGAAAATTAAAGTGCCCTTGAAGATTAAAGTCTTTATGTGGTTTGTGCATAAGGGAGTGATCTTAACGAAAGACAACTTAGCAAAGCGTAATTGGAAAGGCAATAAGAGATGTTGTTTTTGTGATCAAGACAAATCTATACAATATCTTTTCATTCTTTGTCCACTTGCTAAGCTCCTGTGGAGAAAGCTTCATGTGGCTTTTAATATTGCTCCACCCAATTCTCTTCATCATCTTTTTGGGGATTGGCTTCTCGGAATCGAACCCAAGACAACGGCACATATTCGAGCAGGAGTGTGCGCATTGCTTTGGGCCATATGGAACTGTAGAAATGATGTTGCCTTCAACAGACAAACTTTAACCAACGTTTTGCAGGTTATCTTCAAGGCGTCCACCTGGATCAGTACGTGGTCATTACTCAGTCCTGCGGATCGCAGGGAGCATATGGCTTTTGGGTGCACCCGATGGGAGACGGCCGCACGGGATACTTACAACCGATTTGGATAGCGATCCACGCTTAGGATAGGTGTTTAGACATTCTTATCCTTTTTATGCCGGTTGTGGCCACTTTTCTCTTTTTAGCCAAGTGTGGCTTTTTGCTTCTTTTACTTTCTTGAACTTGATACTTGTTGTTAAACCTTGAACGCTTAATAAGAGGGCTGTGTGCATCATGAGATGCAGAGGCCGGAGGCATCCTCCTTTTCGATTTTTTTCATGATTTGATTTTTTTAGAGTTTGAGGTGAGAATAATTTAGTGCTTCTTGAGTGATCGTGTGGAAATGCAATGATTGTAGAAGGATATTTATTAATGTGTACGGCCATTTTCTTTGTTTCTTTTCTGCATTGCATAACTATGGAGGAAAGGGGCAATGCCATTTTACTGTATATGATACAAGAAATCCAGAGAGCAAACTAATAAGTTGTGAACAAGACCTTCAAAGTCAACAACCAACTACAAGCATGATGTTCTCATTAGTGGATAACATGAAACGAAATCATGATGGAGATTGGGGCTGCATCTACGTAATTACTAATAGAACATACCGGTTATCAATTTATGATGCACTTGTGCCGGTGATATGATGTACAATGTGAATTGTTAGAATATCATTGTTGAACTAAGTGCTTGTACGAATGATGTATGAACCTCAACGCTGAGACTTGGTGATACTCCCTCCGTAAACTAATATAAGAGCGCTTAGAATACTAAAATAGTGATCTAAACGCTCTTATATTAGTTTACGGAGGGAGTACTATTTTACAGATTGGTTGGCCGTTTTATGTCACATATGACTGTGTATTTTTGCTTTTGTAGCGAAGGTCATGCTGATTCTTTTGCGCACTTAGCCTCGAGATGGCTTGCGAGCTTCATCGGATCTTCTTGTCGAGCTTAACAAGCTTGGTCGGATGCTTGGGTGCAAGGTTGTTAGGATCGCGATTTTGAATCGGATCGGAGCTCTGATGGTAGGATTGCAAATCGTAGAATCTTCACTATCAGGATCGTAAGAACGTAGATTCTATGAACTAAAATCGTAGAATCATAGGGGTTAGTTTGGATCGTAAAGTCGTAGAATCGTATAACAGAATCGCGGTTCTGACAACCTTGCTTGGGTGTGCTTGTTGAACCCTCGAGCTAAGTCCAACCCAGCTTGTTTGGTACAAATTCTTATGCTTGCTATACAAATATTAAACTACCGATGAAAAAATTCTCCTTTTTTTGCATTTAGTGCAAAATTTATTTCATGGTCTATGTATTATTGCATTGGTGTTTTTTTCTTTTTATTTATCCTCACACTCTTTTATGTAAATTATTTGCGATTTAAATTGTATCTTTTAAAGGAAAGAAATTCTGGCAATGGGGTAAGATTAATTACTGACTATAGCTACCCAAGAGAAAGCGTACTATGTGACAATCGTATCGGTTCCTTAACTCGGAACACTCTGTCAACGTGGTAGGATTAGTGATATTCTAAAAATAAGGATGAACTTTTTCAGAATGTAGCATTTAGAAATGAGAGGGTTTGTGATGAGTGTTTCTCCTTGCTGTGTACATGTGCCCTGAAAGCGCCTCGTGCCATGGAAAGTGTGTCGCCACTCTCATTGGTATTGGAGATGCGCTCCGCGGATCTAAGGAGGCCATCTAGCTTGACCTAGGGCATGGTGGCATCCGAAAATTTTAAAAATTCGTGTTAACTATTAGAATATGCAACGAATTGATCACAAATATATTTCTTCTATATTTGAGTAGTATCCTTGGCAATCAAAATGACACACATGCTTTCGACTATTGTAGTGGAGGTCTTCATGGACATGTCGCCTTTAATCCATTTTGTTCTTGATGGTTATAACATATGTATATTTGTGTATGGCCAAAATGGGCCAGGGAAACCCTTCACAATGGTTCATAATTTTCCAATCTTTGTGGTAATTTTATTCCGATTGCAAAATCAAAACATTATTTTGTGATGTTGCAGAGCTGTCCTAAAATACTAAAGAAGAGCTTGGTGTTAGTTATAGGACTTTAAATTAAATGTTCGATATTCAAGCACAGAGGAGGGACACATTTCGTTATGAAATTTCAAATCTTCTTCATAGTGGTCCAAACAAGAAATATCCTTCATTGTTGAAATAGATACTGATGATGTCAGACTTGCAATAGTCATCATTATACTAATACATAAATGAATCTCCTTTCTTGTGATATACATAACAAAATCAACATTAGAAACTCGAAATAGCTCTCAAAAAGGCATTGCGGTTCCAGATGCAAACATAGTTCCGGTCGCATCGACCTCCGGTGTGGTTGATTGGATGAATCTTGGTCAAAAGAACTATGCAGTTTGCTCAACGACTATAAATTACAGAAGTAGTCGCTCCTAGAGGTAATGCTTGATTTTTCCAATGCCGACTTTCATGCCAAAAAAATAAATAAATCTGAATATGATGTTTTTAGGGGATTGTTGAGGAATGCACTCTTCCATGTTCAAGGGAGAAATTTAACATTGGGCATGGTCCTAAGGGGCTGGATGCATCTTGTGGATTGACAGACTGAAGGAGGCAACACATAAACAAGTCATTGCTAAAACCAGTGGATGCCATCGTGTCCCTTGCCTGAAAAAATGTGCATGTTCCTTACCGGATTTTAAACCTTACTCGATTACTCCAGGACTATCTTGGTATCTCTAAAACTCGACATCCTTAATTTGGACCTTCTCGGAGTCGAGTCTATCATTCATGTGGGATGTTCACTTGTTTCGTAAAAAATTATGTGAACACATGTGGGCCTCCCAATTATATTATGAGACAGATGTGGATGTAGATGGGGGTTGGGTTTGCTCTCTTCTGAGTAGTATAATATTCCTACTTAAAAAATATGTCAATTCAGTTATGACAGTGTGAGCAGAATAATTTTTCTACTTTAGAAAATATGGAAAATGACTCTTCATCAGAGATGGTTTTGCAACAAATTGTATGAGCGAGCGGTTCATATATTCTTAAAATCAACTCATACAATTTTTTGGTTAGTATAAAAGGGTAAAAGTATTGGTTGGTTGCTTCAAGAGTTAATAACGAACTGTGACGCCCGGATAATTAAGCTACAGTAAATGTCTGCTAATGATGCCACGTCACCACGGTTACTGTTGATATCTCGCGTTAGCTGAAAACCGATTCGAATTCAAAATTCAAAATCAAGTCAAACGTCAAAAGTTTTCGAACACTCAAACTAAAATGTTCAAAGTGTGGCAAATACTCTCTAGTTACTTGTCGTGTTGAAACTCTATTTTATAATATGTTATTGGTACCCTAAATTAAATAAAACAGGGACTAAATAATTATTTAAATGATACTAAGAATAATAAACCATTACAACTATTATATTTTTATGTGCCAAATTATTATGGCAGTGGAATAATTACTAATGTTGATTTAGGGGCTAGTGTTGCATTTTATAAAACTAAAAATTAAAATAAAACTAAATAGAAAACAGAAAGGATTTAAAAAAAAAAGAAAATGCAAAAGAACAAAAAAAATTAAACAGGGCAAAGCCCCTGGTCCAACTGGCCCGAAGCCCACCTACACACTACTTAAACCACCCCTCACCCCAGCCCCAAAACAAAGTAAAAACATCACTGACACTACTCCGCCCCGACCGACCACCGCTAGCCCTCTCCCAGCTCGCCTCCACACGCCGCTCCCGGGGGGATGCTCGACCTGCTGCTTTGCGCCGCTGTGCACGTGCGCCGCCTCGCCATGGCCGTTGGCCGCCCCGGAGGCGTGCTCCTGCTCGTCGCTGCGGCCGCCCCTGGCCCCGCCTTCCTCCGCCCCCCCGCTCACCGTGCTCCTGCCGCGCGCGCGCCCGCGGTCACCGCGTCCACGGCCATCTCTCGGTGCCGTTGCCCCGCTCCACCTCTGCCACAGTCCCCTCCGCCCCGTCGCGCCTTGCTCCGGCCGGCCATGCCTGCCGGGCCACGCCCGCTCCGCCACCGCGGTTGCAACTCGCCCCCGCTGGCCTTGCGCGCCGTCCCTGGCCCGCCTCGCCGGCGTCGTTCGCCCAGCCGTGGCTGGTGTGGTGCGGGCGCCACACGCCCCCACATCCGCTCGCAAGCCCGCCCCGTTAGGCTCCCCAGGCCACCGACACGTGGGTCCCACCCCAGAACCCGAAAAAAAAGAAAAGAATAACAAAGAAATAGAATAATTAAAATAAATAATTAAGTAATTAATTTAATTAATATTTGATTAACACTAATGAACATAATTAGTCTAATTAGATCTGTTAATTAGATAAGTCTATGACAAGTGGGACCCAAACACTATTCAACCTTTGACCCAGCCAATGTTGACTACAACTGTTGACTTGACCCGGCCCCACATGTCATTGACTGTGGCTGGATCTGTCCTGTGTAATAAAAGTATTTTACTGTTTATTTCAAATTTAATAAATTCCAGGATTATTTTTAGAAATGTTTTAAAACTTAGATAAATCATATAAAATAATCCGTAACTCGGATGAAAATAATTTATATATAAAAGTTGCTCAGAATTTCGAGACACATCTGAATACGCGGTCCGTTCGTCCGCCACACACCTCTATCATACCGAACCTGCAACCTTCCCCCTCTGTTTCATCTGCCCGAAAACGCGAAACACCGGGAATACTTTCCCGGATGTTTTTCATCCTCGCCAGTATCACCTCCTACCGCGTTAGGTCACACGTAGCACCGCGTATTGCCATGTTATGCTTTGTGTTGCTTTGATTGCTCTATTATTTATTGTATTCCCCCTCCGTTACTTCCTTTCCGGTAGAACCTGAGACGATGCCGATGCCCCCGTGATCGACTACATCGACGACGACCCCTCCTTCTTGCCAGATCAACCAGGCAAGCCTCCCCTTTGATCACCAGATATCGCCTATTCTTCTCTCTACTGCTTGCATTAGAGTAGTGTAGCATGTTACTGTTCGGTTACTCCTATTCTGCTGCATAGCCTGTCATTGTTGCTACAACTGTTGATACTTTACCTGGCATCCTAATGCTTAGTATAGGATGCTAGTACTCCATCAGTGGCCCTACACCCTTGTCCGTCTGCCCCGCTATTCTATCGGGCCGTGATCACTTGGGTGTGATCACAGGTATATACTACATACACTTTACATGATACTTAATGTGACTAAAGTCGGGTCGTCTCTTTGAGTACCCGCAAGTGATTCGATGTGGGGGCTGAAAGGACAGGTGGCTCCATCCAGGTAGTGATGGGCCTGAGTTCCCGACGGCCCCCCGAGTGGATCTTTGTGGCGGAGCAACAGGGCAGGTTGAGACACCCAGTGGAGAGGTGGCCTGGCCCTGGTCGTTGTCCGCGGTTATTTCATAATAACACGCTTAACGAGTGTGGATATTTGATCTGAGTCTGGCCGTTGGCCTATACGCACTAACCAGCTACGTGGGAATAGTTATGGGTACTCGACGTCGTGGTATCAGCCGAAGCCTTCTTGACGTCAGCGACTTAGCGGCGCGCGCCGGATTGGACTGGAAAGCCTACTCTGGTATTAGGAGAGGCTAGGTCTGCTTACCGGCCGCCCTCGCAACGCGCAGGTGTGCATTGGGCGATGGGCCCAGACCCCCGTGCGCTTAGGGTTTAGACCGGCGTGCTGACCTCTCTGCTGTGCTTAGGTAGGGCTGCGACGTGTTGATCTTCCGAGGCCGGGCATGACCCTGGAAAGTGTGTCCGGCCAAATGGGATCAAGCGTGCTGGGTTATGTGGTGCACCCCTGCAGGGAAGTTAATCTATTCGAATAGCCGTGTCCCTCGGAAAAAGGACGACCCGGAGTTGTATTCCGACCTCATGACAACTAGAACCGGATACTTAATAAAACACACCCTTACAAGTGCCAGATATAACTCGGTGGTTGCTCTCTCACAGGGTGATGTGCGGGAGGATCGCCGAGTAGGATTATGCTATACGTTGTTACTTGGTGAACTTACCATCTATTCCATTCTACTGCTGCAAGACGGAGGCTGCGAGATGCGAGGATACTTGTTACTTTCCAGCTACCCTCATCTTCTGCTGCAAGATGGAGGTTACGAGAAGCGTAGTCTTCGATTGGATTAGCTATCCCCCTTCTTATTCTGCTTTCTGCAGTTCAGTCCACATATATTACCCCTTTACACAGATATCATTGCATATGTAGTGTAGATCCTTGCTTGCGAGTACTTTGGATGAGTACTCACGGTTGCTTTTCTCCCCATTTTCCCCTTTTGTCCCTTCTTCTCGGATGACGCAACCAGATGGTGGAGCCCAGGAGCCAGAGGATCCCGATGATGTTTCTACATGGAGTTCGGCTTCGAGGAGTAGTTAGGAGGTCCCAGGCAGGGGGCCTTGCCTTTTTGATCGTTGTTACTTTGGTGCTAGCCTTCTTAAGGCAAACTTGTTTAACTTATGTCTGTACTCAGATATTGTTGCTTCCGCTGACACTTGTGTTTTCGAGCTTTTGTATTCGAGCCCTCGAGGCCCCTGGCTTGTATTATAAAGCTTGTATTATTTTAATTGGTGTCTAGAGTTGTGTTGTGATATCTTCCAGTGAGTCCTTGATCTTGGCCGTACACATTTGCGTGCATGATTAGTGTACGGACAAATCGGGGACGTCACAAGTTGGTATCAGAGCCGACTGCCTGTAGGAATCCCCCTTTCCAACTCCTTGGCCGAAGTTGAGTCTAGTCTTTGAAAAACAAAATTGCTAACTTGTTGTGTGTCTTACGGGCCCACAGCACCAATGGGTGGTATTAGGATCTTTTATTCCTCGTCTATACTCTGGGACTCTGATCTCTCTTCTATTCGGGTTAAAAGATTTTATTAACTCTGACTCTAGGTTCTTGCAACTATTTCTCCCGAAGAGCCCTCATTACGGAAGATCACCTGCTTCGTCAGAAGATTCTGAGGATATCCCTCGATATTTTCCCGAGACCCTTGTGATCATCGCCTTTGCAATTCACTGCCACCGATATATCCCTATGGATATCTGTGTGCATTTGTCATTCTCATGATCGTTCCTCGTCACTCTTGTTGTTACAAGATGCCTCAAAAAAAAATTCTCCGTTGTCCCGAGAATCCTTTGAGTTTACTCTCTTGCAGTTTTATTCACATGAAAACCCTTACGATTATTTCCTCACATTTATCGAGGATTCGTTCCTCTCATTTGTTCATGTGTCCCACAAAATTTTTCTGAATACCTTTCGTTCTTTCAAAATTCCTCTGTAGCCCGTTACTCTTGAAATTCTTGCATGCTTGCATTATGGTTAATTCCATATGACTAGTAGTCCTCGTTAACATCCCTTGTCTTAGCCATTTTGAGCATATTGAATCAATGTGTGCGTATGCACGCAGTCATCAGATTATCCTTTATAAAGCTATCTTTCCGACGCAGACGTCATTTTAAACCTGGTTGGATCTCGACCAATCAAATTGCCATCGATTGTATCCCCAAGCATATTCAACTTATCCATCCTTGATCAGAGCGTTTGCTTCTGATCTCTTGATTCAGAAAATTTAATTCCTTTACATTTGGTTGAATTAGTCAGTTGTTTCTATAATCTGATCTCCTTTAATTATTTCTTCTTCTGGTTGAGTATCGATACTCACATCTGATTCCTTGCGGTCCGCTAGATCCTTTTGTGGATTATTATCCGACCGTTCCGACATATCAAAACCTTGAGTTCTTCCCCTGATACATAATGCCTTTGGTAAATTGCATCCTCTGCTTGGACAACCATGCTCTGCTTTCGAGCTTGTATTTTTTTACTTTTGAAACTTGTGGTATATGTTACTAAGATGCCCAATGGGTTGAACCTATGCCTTCCCCTAATCCGTGAGAACCCAAAAGTTTTCACAAGTCATACCCTTCCTGTGTTCTACCGGATAAAATTCCAACACTACAATTTTATCAAAGCAAGAGGTAAATGAAACGTATGCATTGGAGAAATGGGAGTCGACCTTGAGCTTTTGTTCATGCCCATGGAAACGATGTAGACCGTCTCGGGAGCTTCTTGCAAAATGATTTTTTTTCATCTAAATAATTCTTTCGGTGTCAATAAATTTGATCCCTTGCAGTTATGGTTTCGACCATGCCGTCCTTATTCAATATATCTGGAATAAATCCATTCCACGCCTCGTCAATTTTTGTCAAGGTTAAATCATCTACTGTCATAGGTCGATGACCTAGTTCAACTCCTATCGTGTTATACCTTCGAGTTTTACCCTCTGATATCTCGAGGATATCATGCCTTTGCACCACACCTTTTGAACTTTTGATGAAGTAATACCTTTGCTTGTCGTAATCACTCTACGGGTTCTAGGTTGCCGTCAACCGGGGACACCGTTTAGTAAATCAAATCTGCTCTAAAAATTCAACACCCCTAGTAGATGTTACTGGGAAATTTTTAAACTCAATCTGGTTTATTCCTTGACTATCGGGTACATCCCTTGTCTAGCTATCTTTGACTGTGCTACCTCGTCCTTCTTTGGTGCACGAATTCTTCAGTGTGAGAGCACGACTTACGTCGAGCTTTCAACATCATGTTGCTTGTCTCGAAAGGCAACGTTGATTCCGATCTTGCATCTTTTATATTGATCCTATAACTTGCCACTTCGTCATTCTCTTGCTTGTTGCCGTTGTTGTTTGATTGCATCCTCTTGAAACTTCCCGGCAAATGTGTCGAATCACCTTCAACACTTTGACTTCTTTCGAGATGTCAACTGTGTTCATGATGAGAAATACCTTCCTTGCCCTCGATGATTTTTATTATCATCGACAACACCCTTGACTTCCATTGATTGTGAACTTGTCTGCATTATGAATACAACTTGCTCTCCAGCTAGTGTTGTGTTTTGCCTTGAAGTATTACTGTCTTTTATGTCGAGAATGTTGAGGGATTGCTCCACCTCTCAGAAAATTCTCGGCATGATGATACTTCTCACCATCACCATTCTTCCTTGGTCCCCGTGTTGTTTTTAACCGGGATACCAATATGCCAACGATGCTGCTTGAGTTTTGTACTTCTAGCAACCCTATTGCTTTGAAGTTAATGATCGACAGTTCGTTCTTAGACTGTTGGTTATTGAATCATCACTCTAACATTGATATGGCTGCCTAAGGTCATATTTCGGGCACACTTCTCAACTAATGATTAATGGTGTATGTTCTCCTCGAGCATACAACAGTATATCATTTGAATTGACAATTGTCATCCTCTTGTTCACATTATTGTTGAAATCCCTCCGTTTGGAATTTGCGATGAATTGCCGCTGAGCCCATCAGCCACCTCCTCATCCTCTCCTTGGTATAATGATGAACTATTGTTTCGGGAACCCGCTCCCATAGTTCATTTCCCGAGAATCTTGCCATGTCATTTCGTCGATTTGTGTTGCACCTTTTCTTCTCTTCTTGAACATCCCGAGTCTGAAGTATCATGACACCAGCCGGATCTGAATCTCGGTTAATTATGATGGCTGGGACAACTTCCAGGAGTTATAATGTTGGTCCTTTGATGACCCAGTAACACGATGTCATGCCTAGCACCCCTGGCTGGAGGACCTATCATTATAATTCTCTTTCGCAAGGATAATCATTCTTCCAGGAGGAAATTATAAGACTTATTCTATAAGTTGTTCCTGATGAATCCTTTGTGTATCTAAGTCCGACCTTTGCTTCAAGACCATGCCCATGCTATCTCGAAGCATGCCTGCGGTACTCCGACTTTCAGCAAGAGCATTTGAAGCCCAATGCTAAATGTTTCTTGGTCAGTTATCCGAACACCATTGTATGGTAACGTCTTGATTAATCCTCACCTCTTTATCTGAATGTTTGGGTACTTGCTCTCCTACCCTGTATGCCATGTTCTTCTTCTCCATGGGAAGGATATACTCCTAATTATTGTGTGTAATCACAATTTTCCTTTCCATTTGTTTGTTTAACCTTTCCTTGATCTACATGATCTAAGCAGTAATAATTTTCTGCTTATGTAAACACCTTGGTGTACAACTCTGTCAGTAAGACCCTGTTACTATTGTTGATAACATTCCGGGAACCACTGGTGGGCGAGAACTTTGCCTATTGGCCCGCCTCGTTCAACGAGCAAAAAAATGGTTCTCTTCGTTCCCCGTCCTTGGTACCGACATTGTTGCTGACATAGCTGACAAGCTATCCACTGACATGCCTCTCTGTCGCGGCTATGCAAGATGTCACCACCCTTCCTGTTTTCAACCCACATGGTGGGCCCATAACCCACAGGTCCACTGGATCGAAACCTGACTCTTCTTTACAACCCGGGTTCTAAAAGTATCCTTTGCACCTGGCTTCGTCTGTGATTCACGAGCTAAATATTATACCATTCATCCTGGAATCAAACACCATGTTATTCTCGTTGTTCAAGCCCCCATTCCAGCTTCTGTCTAGGCATCGAATGATTGCCTACCCGTTTGAAACCTTGGTACCATCGCTTATTGTTCTCAATGCATTCGCTGAAATACTACACGTAGGGTACTTCGTGTATCACTTTCTAAATTCACTGTCAAATACTTCGTGGAGATACGTTCCACCAAAGTTTTCCCCCTGATCGCGTTCGTAGGACGATGGAGACCCCAAAGAAAGGATGACGACTTGATCACGATGACTTGAAGCAGAGAAATGAAGACATCAACGAAAGGGATCAACCTCTTCGAAAGGACAGTCAAGACCGAGAAGACTCGTTAGCTTTTCGCTACCAGCACCTATCCCCCCTTACTCCACCGCTTAAATCTCGGGACGAGATTTCTTGTAGTGGAGGAGAATTGTGACGCCCGAATAATTAAGCTACAGTAAATGTCTGCTAATGATGCCACGTCACCACGGTTACTGTTGATATCTCGCGTTAGCTGAAAACCGATTCGAATTCAAAATTCAAAATCAAGTCAAACGTCAAAAGTTTTCGAACACTCAAACTAAAATGTTAAAAGTGTGGCAAATACTCTCTAGTTACTTGTCATGTTGAAACTCTATTTTATAATATGTTATTGATACCCTAAATTAAATAAAACAGGGACTAAATAATTATTTAAATGATACTAAGAATAATAAACCATTACAACTATTATATTTTTATGTGCCAAATTATTATGGCAGTGGAATAATTACTAATGTTGATTTAGGGGCTAGTGTTGCATTTTATAAAACTAAAAATTAAAATAAAACTAAATAGAAAACAAAAAGGATTTTTTTAAGAAAAAAGAAAATGCAAAAGAACAAAAAAAATTAAACAGGGCAAAGCCCCTGGTCCAACTGGCCCGAAGCCCACCTACACACTACTTAAACCACCCCTCACCCCAGCCCCAAAACAAAGTAAAAACATCACCGACACTACACTAGCACATCCCCCACCTCTCTCTCTGTCACACGATTGGATCGGGGGGGAAGCCCGCGCCCGCCGCCGCCCGGTCGTCGCGGCCCGGCGCGCCGTCGCCACCGCTGTTCCCCGTCGGACACCTCACGACGCCAACCGTCGCCTCGTGCGACACCACCCACCGGCCACCCACCTCGCCGCCTCCCCGAGCTCTCCGTCAAACCCCTTGTGAGCACTCCATCGATCTCCCTCTGCCTCGACCGAGTCCACCGCCGTAGGACTTCGTAGCCGCGCCACGGCCGCCGCACTCCGCCCCGACCGACCCCCGCTAGCCCTCTCCCAGCTCGCCTCGACGCGCCGCTCCTGGGGGGCTGCTCGACCTGCTGCTTTGCGCCGCTATGCGCGTGCGCCGCCTCGCCATGGCCGTTGGCCGCCCCGAAGGCGTGCTCCAGCTCGTCGCTGCAGCCGCCCCTGGCCCCGCCTTCCTCCGCCCCCCCGCTCACCGTGCTCCTGCCGCGCGCGCGCCCGCGGTCACCACGTCCACGGCCATCTCTCGCCCCCGTTGCCCCGCTCCACCTCTGCCGCAGTCCCCTCCGCCCCGTCGCGCCTTGCTCCGGCCGGCCATGTCTGCCGGGCCACGCCCGCTCCGCCACCGCGGTTGCAACTCGCCCCCGCTGGCCTTGCGCGCCGTCCCTGGCCCGCCTCGCCGGCG
The DNA here is from genome assembly GCA_902687465.1 of Secale cereale. Lineage (NCBI taxonomy): Eukaryota > Viridiplantae > Streptophyta > Magnoliopsida > Poales > Poaceae > Secale > Secale cereale. The sequence continues at coordinate 787,956,934 of LR738715.1, read as the reverse complement.
TCGTTCGCCCAACCGTGGCTGGTGTGGTGCGGGCGCCACACGCCCCCGCATCCGCTCGCAAGCCCGCCCCGTTAGGCTCCCCAGGCCACCGACACGTGGGTCCCGCCCCAGAACGAAAAAAAGAAAAGAATAACAAAGAAATAGAATAATTAAAATAAATAATTTAATTAAATAATATTTGATTAACACTAATGAACATAATTAGTCTAATTAGATCTGTTAATTAGATAAGTCTATGACAAGTGGGACCCAAACACTATTCAACCTTTGACCCAGCCAATGTTGACTACAACTGTTGACTTGACCCGGCCCCACATGTCATTGACTGTGGCTGGATCTGTCCTGTGTAATAAAAGTATTTTACTGTTTATTTCGAATTTAATAAATTCCAGGATTATTTTTAGAAATGTTTTAAAACTTAGATAAATCATATAAAATAATCCGTAACTCGGATGAAAATAATTTATATATGAAAGTTGCTCAGAATTTCGAGACACATCCGAATACGCAGTTAGTTCGTCCGCCACACACCTCTATCATACCGAACCTGCAACCTTCCCCCTCCGTTTCATCTGTCCGAAAACGCGAAACACAGGGAATACTTTCCCGGATGTTTTTCATCCTCGCCAGTATCACCTCCTACCGCGTTAGGTCACACGTAGCACCGCGTATTGCCATATTATGCTTTGTGTTGCTTTGATTTCTCTATTATTTATTGTATTCCCCCTCCGTTACTTCCTTTCCGGTAGAACCTGAGACGATGCCGATGCCCCCGTGATCGACTACATCGACGACGACCCCTCCTTCTTGCCAGATCAACCAGGCAAGCCCCCCCTTTGATCACCAGATATCGCCTATTCTTCTCTCTACTGCTTGCATTAGAGTAGTGTAGCATGTTACTGTTCGGTTACTCCTATTCTGCTGCATAGCCTGTCAGTGTTGCTACAACTGTTGATACTTTACCTGCCATCCTAATGCTTAGTATAGGATGCTAGTACTCCATCAGTGGCCCTACACCCTTGACCGTCTGCCCCGCTATTCTATCGGGCCGTGATCACTTGGGTGTGATCACGGGTATATACTACATACACTTTACATGATACTTGATGTGACTAAAGTCGGGTCGGCTCTTTGAGTACCCGCAAGTGATTCGATGTGGGGGCTGAAAGGACAGGTGGCTCCATCCAGGTAGTGATGGGCCTGAGTTCCCGACGGCCCCCCGAGTGGATCTTTGTGGCGGAGCGACAGGGCAGGTTGAGACACCCAGTGGAGAGGTGGCCTGGCCCTGGTCGTTGTCCGCAGTTATTTCATAATAACACGCTTAACGAGTGTGGATATTTGATCTGAGTCTGGCCGTTGGCCTATACGCACTAACCAGCTACGTGGGAATAGTTATGGGTACTCGACGTCGTGGTATCAGCCGAAGCCTTCTTGACGTCAGCGACTTAGCGGCGCGCGCCAGATTGGACTGGAAAGCCTACTCTGGTATTAGGAGAGGCTAGATCTGCTTACCGGCCGCCCTCGCAACGCGCAGGTGTGCATTGGGCGATGGGCCCAGACCCTCGTGCGCTTAGGGTTTAGACCGGCGTGCTGACCTCTCTGTTGTGCTTAGGTAGGGCTGCGACGTGTTGATCTTCCGAGGCCGGGCATGACCCTGGAAAGTGTGTCCGGCCAAATGGGATCAAGCGTGCTGGGTTATGTGGTGCACCCCTGCAGGGAAGTTAATCTATTCGAATAGTCGTGTCCCTCGGAAAAAGGACGACCCGGAGTTGTATTCTGACCTCACGACAACTAGAACCGGATACTTAATAAAACACACCCTTACAAGTGCCAGATATAACTCGGTGGTTGCTCTCTCACAGGGTGATGTGCGGGAGGATCGCCGAGTAGGATTATGCTATACGTTGTTACTTGGTGAACTTACCATCTATTCCATTCTACTGCTGCAAGACGGAGGCTACGAGATGCGAGGATACTTGTTACTTTCCAGCTACCCTCATCTTCTGCTGCAAGATGGAGGTTACGAGAAGCGTAGTCTTCGATTGGATTAGCTATCACCCTTCTTATTCTGCTTTCTGCAGTTCAGTCCACATATATTACCCCTTTACACAGATATCATTGCATATGTAGTGTAGATCCTTGCTTGCGAGTACTTTGGATGAGTACTCACGGTTGCTTTTCTCCCCATTTTCCCCTTTTGTCCCTTCTTCTCGGATGACGCAACCAGATGGTGGAGCCCAGGAGCCAGAGGATCCCGATGATGTTTCTACATGGAGTTCGGTTTCGAGGAGTAGTTAGGAGGTCCCAGGCAGGAGGCCTTGCCTTTTTGATCGTTGTTACTTTGGTGCTAGCCTTCTTAAGGCAAACTTGTTTAACTTATGTCTGTACTCAGATATTGTTGCTTCCGCTGACACTTGTGTTTTCGAGCTTTTGTATTCGAGCCCTCGAGGCCCCTGGCTTGTAATATAAAGCTTGTATTATTTTAATTGGTGTCTAGAGTTGTGTTGTGATATCTTCCAGTGAGTCCTTGATCTTGGCCGTACACATTTGCGTGTATGATCAGTGTACAGACAAATCGGGGGCGTCACACGAACACAATGCCTACCAGTTGCATGCCCAACAACGGACAACATATTTTTTGTTCCGTGGTAATGCACGACATTCAACTGTATGTTACAGCTAGGCAATGATTTAGGAGACATGCCTCCTCCCCCTTGATGGAGGTGGCGGATCGACACAAATACGTGGGGAGGGGATCATGCTGGAGAGCGGGACGGTTGGCGGGGGTGTCCTCCTTGATGGTTTGTGCAGAAGAATGGTGTCAAGGAGAGAGGGTGCCATGACAAAGGTGAGGTGGGCATCATCCGATTTTCTAGCAAGAAATGTCCTGCTACGACGGGAAACCAAGCGAGCAGGGGAGGGTCCTGCAGTAAAAGGGAAGGTTTTTTTTTCGGCCCGCGTGTTGGAGATAACTTGATGGATAGTTTGGACAACCACATTCCCATCCCCGATTTGGTCTAAATTTGGGGGCCCCGGAACGGTTAAGTTTTGAGGAGCCCGCTGGGCGGCCGTCGAAACATGCTTGGATGTTTGAGGGAGAAGTGAGATTCTACATTGCATGTGCCTTAATTACTTGTTTGATATTGTTTAATGTCTAAAACAGGATTGGACGTATGAGGAAGAAACCAGCTTCTACCTTGAAGATGACCTTAATTATTTATTTGATCAATTTATATGTATTATAGTTACTAGATGACCTTAATTATTTATTTGATCAATTTATATGTATTATAGTCCGTAGTAACGCATGCGCGTTCTACTAGTAACATGATGTAATCTCTACTAGTAACATGATGTAATCGAGTTTAGGCCATGGACGTCCTTCCAACTAAATGCTGAATTCAGAGGGCTTATGTTTAAGAACACGTTATTATGTACCTCTAGTGCTAAACTGAATTCCTTGTTAATGCACGTTGATCCAAGCCACACTATTAACATGGATCAATGAAGCATAATAATTTGTACTTCCTCCGTAAACTAATATAAGAGCGTTTAGAATACTAAAGTAGTAATCTAAACGCTCTTATATTAGTTTACAGAGGGAGTACAAAACAAGAACACATAATCGTCATTTAAGCCCCTGTACGGTTTCAGGACCGCAGTCGACAAAGTTTGCTTCTTCTCAGCAACAATTTTGCTTGCATGCATGAACAGATAATTAAGCAAACTTGTGTAAAGCTCCAAATTCATGAACAAGCATTTTGCACGTACACACATTACCATACTCCAAATGCACGAAAAAGCAAGCATCTCGAGGCTCGCTAGCTAGACCCTCAAATCACCGAGCGTTTGCGCAATGGACGAGCGGAGCAGCTCCTCCGCCGTGACGCTCCGGTAACGCGGTGGGTCACCCCCGTCGGCGACCACCGGGGCACACACCCTCGCGGCGTTCGCCCTGAAGAAGCACCCCACCGATACTCTTGGCCCCACGCTGTTGGACACCACGCGATGCGTGACGCTCTTGAACCTGTCGTTGGACACCAGCTGCAGGAAGTCGCCCACGTTCACCACCAGCGCCCCCGGCGCGGCCGGCACGTCGGCCCACGCGGCGGGCTTGCCGCCGACGTCGTCCACGAGCACCTGGAGGCCGCCGACGCCGTCCTGGAGCAGCACGGTGAGGAAGGCGGGGTCGGTGTGCCTGACGGTGCCCAGCGTCAGGTGCGGCTCCGGGCACGCCGGGTAGTAGTGGCCGGAGACTCTGAGCGCCTCCAGGCAGCCGGCCTCCTCCTCCAGGTACCCGCGCCGCACCCCCAGGGCCTCAGACAGCAGCCCGAAGAGCTCGCCCCCCAGCGTCCGCATCTGCGCCGTGTACTCCGGCGCGACGCCCCTGAGCGCCGGCGGGAGGAGCCCCTCGTCGTTCTTCTCCTGGTCCATGTCCTCCATGTAGACGGTGTCGCGCCACTTGCCCAGCAGCGTCCGGAAGAGGTCGGCGTTGCAGTTGTAGCGCACGCGCCGCCCGGCGTCCCGCGTGTAGTAGGGCGCCTTGGCCTCCGCGGGCTCCTCGTTGAACCGCCGCACCGCCGCCAGCATCCCCGACATGGCCGCCTCCGGCACGCCGTGGTTCACCAGCTGGAAGAAGCCCGCGGTCTGCGCGGCCGCCCTCACCGCGCCGACCACATCCGACCGGCTGCCCGAGAGGTCGACGACCGGGATGGCGGCGACGACGGTGGACAAAGTCGCCGACGGGGAGAGGGGGTCCGGAGGGTGGCGGAAGAAGGCCGGGACAGCCGTGACCCCGGCGTCCACGAGGCCCTTCACGCCGGCCTTGGTCTCGTCGAAGGCCTTGATAGCGGCGAGGCGGTTGGAGGCCATGGTGGATGAAGTCCAATCACGAAGCCGGCAAGCTAGCGCAAGCAGCCAGTGCACTCAGGTACTTGTACTGATGGATGATAAGCCGGTGGGTGATGAGCTGAGCAGCTGGTGTGGACGGTGGACGTGGACGGATCACATGCGAGCTGCATGTCTTGTCACCATTGTTGCCGCGTAGACATGCATGCATGCACCAATCGTGTGCTTGCGTACCCGTCACCGCTGCCACCTTTGGCACGGGTGGCGCCGTCCTTTTGGAATCTGAAAACAACTCGACCACCCTTGATCTACCGGCCGGTGCAACGATTTCACGAGCGTCTTGTCTATATATGGCAAGAGCAACTCCAAAGCGCCTACGCAAAGAGTGACGGATCGAGGGTTCGAAATTACCGGGACAGATTTCTAAAGAGGTAATAGCACCGCCATATCCTTGAACTTGCAGGCAATGTGATGATTTAGTCCAAAAAGTTGCAAAAGTGAACTGAGGCCTTCCAAAACTTGCACCCCTATGCGATGATCTAGTCCACAGCCGATAGCAGCACGACAAGTGGCACCCTGGTGCTCGGGCCGGTCAGCGCTGGCATTTTTGCACAAAGCCCCGTGCCGTTCCGTCGAATGAACCCGCACTACACGCACCTGAATTAAATTCAGTGGACTCCTGTTGATATCTGGCTACTTACCACACCAGTTTGTTCCCGTTCGTCCATCTTGTTCCCCTTGCTCGTTCTTGTTCCCCCTTCTCCATCCTCTCCCTCTTGTCGACGTCGGTCGTCTCAGCAAGCTCTCTTCCTCCATCTTTGCCCTTGGACGAGCACTTGGACAACTCCTGGCCATGGATTCCATTGAGTGATTCAGCCAGCTCGTCCGACGCTGAGTCCGTTAGCAGCAAAGTGCAGGTTAGGTCTGTATCTCAGATAGGTTAGAGTTAGGGTTTCTTTGTGTGTGTATTGTTAGCTAGCACTAAAGTTGATTTACTGTTGTTTTAGCTACCTGGCACCATCTTATGCTTGGAATGGCGAGGCCTGGCCACAAATCCGAGGTCTAGATGTGAGCATGGTCAGGTGTGTGAGAAGCTACTGGCATTTGAATTAGTGGATAGTGGGAGGAGATTCCTAGCTTGTGCACCATAGGTTAGTAGCTAATTTGGTCTGAGTATAGTTCAAGTTAGAAAGTTCTGACAGTTAACTGCATATATTACTGTGGTGTTGTTCTCTGAACTTATGTTGTTGTTTATAGTTTTGTCAGTTAACTGAATCCAGTTGTCTGTAGTTCTATAAAGTTGTTGTTTGTAGTTCTGTCAGTTAAGTGAATACTTTGTAGATCTTCCAGTTAACAAAATTTATGCATTTTAAAGTTGTGTAAGTTATTTGAATTTGTGGAAGTTGACTAATTTTGCTCAACTAAACTGTCTTTTATTCATGTAAACTGAATTTCTAATGAAGTTTTTAGGTATGCTTGTACAATTGGAGCATCTTATGTCTGAACATTTGTAGTGTAGTTCGGCCAGTATTTAACTATTTTTTTTCATTGTACTGAATATCTGTCTTTGTTACAAATTTGTAGGAGATACCTAAATGCAGCTATCTAGAGTGGGTTGACCCTGAGTGGCCGGCCCCTTTGGAGATGAGCCTAGTTAGGATCTGGGGCATGTATGAAGATGAGAACAAGCTTAGGCTGAGGCAAAATGTAGTTAATGCTGAAGAAAATGTTAGGGTTGTGAGTGAGAAGGAAAAGATGAAAAAACAGTTGAGGTTTTTTAAGGTTGATTGTGCTCAAATGGTGGCTGAGAAGGAGCAAGCTATGGCCCAACTAGGCAACACACAACTTGCTCTGGCTGACCTAAAGGAAGATCTAGATAAGCAGACGTGTGACAAATGTGCCACAAACATTCCTCAAGTTGTTAGGGCCAAGTCAGAGAAAGATAGAGACCTCATGAAGCAGGAGGGGGACAATATCATGGAAGAGAGGGACAATCTGCTGCAAGAGAGGGACAATCTGGTGTTGGAGAGGAATGTTCTAAAGCAAGAGAATAATAAGTCAGAGTACATGATTGGTGATCTTTTCAAACACAAGGAGGACACCAAGGGAAAGATAAGGAAGCCTAAAGAGATGCTTGATGAATTTGAGTGATGCAATGTGGTGTAATGTACTTATTTGTATTCAGTAATTTGACTAATTTGTGTACTGAAGTATGTACTTCAATTTAAGTACTTTGATTGGATTTTAAGTGTTTTCATTCATGATTTAGTCAGTTAACTGAATATTTGTCAGTTAACTGAATTTTCATAGTTAACTGAATTTTTCACAGTTAATGAATTTTCCTAGTTAACTGGATTTTCACAGTTAACTGAAATTTTCACATTTAACTGATTTTTCACAGTGCACTGTATTTTTCACAGTTAATTACATTCATATAATCATATTCCGTTAAGTATAGTAAGTTAACTACATTCATATAATCCTATTCAATTAACTATAGTAAGTTAACTACATTCATTTAACAGACATAAGTGAACTGAACTTTGGTTACTGACAAAAGTTAACTGAACTTTGCTTACTCACAGAAGTTAACTGAACTTTGCTTACTGACAAAAGTTAACTGAACTTTGCATAAAACAATATTTAGTTACAAAAAGGGCAATTAATGCCACAGTTTGCCATAAAAAAATAGGCAATGTTTGCCATTGTTTGCCGTCAAAAAGATAATGGATGCTCCTTTCTGCATCAAAAAAAGGCCACTCAATGTTTTACATCATTTGAGGCCTTAACAAAAAAATGGCAGTCACAACTGCCACCAAATCAGGCATCAGGGGGAGCATTTAGATCAGGAATTAGGCTGCCCATGTCATCTCCAAACAGCAGCCACCATGCCCTCTCACCTGGCATTCCTCCTCTTCCCGTCCCTGCATCTTGATTTCCTACTCCTCTGCCTGCATCTGCAATTCTTCCTCCCTTGCCTCTACCAGCAGTTGGATTTCTTGCTCTTCTCCATCTCGTTGCTGCTGGATTTCCTTCTCCTCTTACTCTCCTTTTCCTTCCTTTTCCACTACCAGTAGCTTCAGATCCTTATCCTCTGTCAGCTATTGTGCTTGCCCTTGTCTGTCTAGCAATGTTCATCTCTGTAGTGACCCTTGGTTGTGGTATTGCAGCACCAACAACAACAACAAATGAAGACTGTTGTGGCAATAGGCCATGAACCCTTTGTTGAGCTCTTCTTGCTCTATCCCTGTTGGCCATGTTGAACACCATACTGGTGGGTGATTCACTAGGATCCAACCTAGGATCTGGCTGTTGGGGAACATAGTATTTTAAAATTTTCCTACGATCACGCAATATCTATCTACTAGATGCATAGCAACAAGAGGGAAGAGTGTGTCTACGTACCCTCGTAGACCGGGAGCGGAAGCGTCAAGTGACGCGGTTGATGTAGTTGAACTTCTTCGTGATCCAACCGACCAAGCACCGAACGTACGGCACCTCCGCGTTCAGCACACGTTCAGCTTGATGATGTCCCACGAGCTCTTGATCCAGTTGAGCTTCACGGGAGAGTTTCGTCAGCACGACGGCGTGGTGACGGATATGATGTATCTACCGGCGCAGGGCTTCGCCTAAGCACTGCGACGGTATGACCGAGGTGTGTTTCTGTGGAGGGGGGCACCGCACACGGCTAAAACAATTCAACTTCTGTGTCTTTGGGTGCCCCCCTGCCCCCGTATATAAAGGAGCAAGGGGGGAGGCCGGCCGACCCTCTATGGTGCGGCTAGGGAAGCAATCCTACTAGGAATAGGATTGCACTCCTATTCCTAGTAGGAGTCCACCAATGAAGGAGAGGGGGAAGGAAGGAGAGGGAGAGGGAGAGGGAAAGAGGGGCCGCGCCCCCCTCCCCTAGTCCTATTCGGACTACCCCTAGGAAGGGGGCGTGCCACCTCCTGGCTGCTGCCCTCTCTCTCCCCTATGGCCCACCAGGGCCCATCATTCCCCCGGGGGGTTCCGGTAACCTCCCCGGCACTCCGGTAAATTCCGAAACTTTCCAGAACACTTCCGGTGTCCGAATATAGTCGTCCAATATATCAATCTTTACATCTCGGACATTTCGAGACTCCTCATCATGTTCGTGATCTCATCCGGGACTCCGAACTACCTTCGGTACATCAAAACTCATAAACTCATAATACCGATCGTCATCAAACGTTAAGCGTGCGGACCCTACGGGTTCGAGAACTATGTAGACATGACTGAGACTCATCTCCGGTCAATAACCAATAGCGGAACCTGGATGCTCATATTGGCTCCTACATATTCTACGAAGATCTTTACCGGTCAAATCGGATAACAACATATGTTGTTCCTTTTGTCATCGATATGTTACTTGCCCGAGATTCGATCGTCGGTATCTCTATACCTAGTTCAATCTCGTTACCGGCAAGTCTCTTTACTCGTTCCGTAATACATCATCTCATGACTAACTCATTAGTCTTTTGCTTGCAAGGCTTATTATGATGTGCGTTACCGAGAGGGCCCAGAGATACCTCTCCGACACTCGGAGTGACAAATCCTAGTCTTGATCTATGCCAACACCACGAATACTTTCGGAGACACCTGTAGAGCATCTTTAATTATGATCACCCAGTTACGTTGTGATGTTTGATAGCACACAAGGTGTTCCTACGGTATTCGGGAGTTGCATAATCTCATAGTCATAGGAACATGTATAAGTCATGAAGAAAGCAATAGCAGTAAAACTAAACGATCAAAGTGCTATGCTAACGGATGGGTCTAGTCCATCATATCATTCTCCTAATGATGTGATCCCGTTGATCAAATGACAACTCATGTCTATGGCTAGGAAACATAGCCATCTTTGATCAATGAGCTAGTCTAGTAGAGGTAAGGATGGCAATTTTACCCATGGACATGGATATCCATGGATATCCGACCCATGTGGATAGGGTTTGGATATGCTTTTGTGCCCATGGGCGGCGCCCAAACCCGACCCAATTACTCGTGGGTAGGGCATGGAGATAATCTTGTACCCATGGATATATCCAAACCCGGCCCGATAGTATAACTTAATGGCAATATTCAGCTATCCCTACCCCACAGTCACATGTCCCACTGTAATTTCACCTATTATAATCTAAAAAATTCAAAGCGAATTGCACAATCCCCACTGTAACTTTTATTATTTGAGATTCAATCCCCGCCTTAATATTACTTATGCCCCGTTCTGATCTTTTATGTCGTTGCTAAATAGCTCATCATTAAGTATCATTCTCATCTCCTCTTCTTACTACTCCTGCATCCAAAGAGATGGTCGACACTATCAGCCGCTATCACCATCTATGGTGGAGCACTTCAATAACCACCACCACTGGCCTATGACAATGCAACTAAGTATCCCCTTGACCCCTCCATCTCTGCTTTTTGACACGTGCATTGATGCATGTGTGCAACAACTTATGTGTATGTTGTGTTGTGTCTTATGTATATGACTTGAGAGGACCCCATGGATATCCAACGGATATGGATATCCATCAGGCCTGGACATGGACATAATTTTTCGCCCATGGGTTTTTTCATGGGAGGACAGAGACTATCTTCATGGATATGGATATGGATTTGATATTGTTCAACCCGATCCAAACCCGACCCATTGCCATCCTTAAGTAGAGGCATACTAGGGACACTCTGTTTTGTCTATGTATTCACACATGTACTAATTTTCCGGTTAATACAATTCTAGCATGAATAATAAACATTTATCATGATATAAGGAAATATAAATAACAACTTTATTATTGCCTCTAGGGCATATTTCCTTCAGTCTCCCACTTGCACTAGAGTCAATAATCTACCTCACATCGCCATGTGATTTAATACCGATAGTTCACATCGTTATCAGAGTAACACCCATAGTTCACATCGCCATGTGACCAACACCCAAAGGGTTTACTAGAGTCAATAATCTAGTTCACATCGCTATGTGATTAATACCCAAGAGTAATAAGGTGTGATCATGTTTTGCTTGTGAGAGAAGTTTAGTCAACGGGTCTGTCACATTCAGATCCGTATGTATTTCGCAAATTTCTATGTCTACAATGCTCTGCATAGAGCTACTCTAGCTAATTGCTCTCACTTTCAATACGTATCCAGATTGATACTTAGAGTCATCTGGATTTAGTGTCAAAGCTTGCATCGGCATAACCCTTTACGACGAACTCTTTATCACCTCCATAATCGAGAAACATCTCCTTAGTCATCCAGTTACTAAGGATAATTTTGACCGCTGTACAGTGATCTACTCCTGGATCACTATTGTACCCCCCTTGAAAAACTCATGGCAAGGTACACAACATGTTTGGTACACAGCATGTCATACTTTATAGAACCTATGGCTGAGGCATAGGGAATGACTTTCATTCTCTCTATATTTTTCTGCCGTGGTCTGGCTTTGAGTCTTACTCAACTTCACACCTTACAAGTCAGGCAAGAACTCCTTCTTTGACTGATCCATTTTGAACAACTTCAAAATCTTATCAAGGTATGTACTTATCGAAAGTCTTATCAAGCATCTTGATCTATCTCTATAGATCTTGATGCCCAATATGTAAGCAACTTCACCAAGGTCTTTCTTTGAAAAACTCCTTTCAAACACTCATTTATGCTTTCCAGAAAATTCTACATTATTTCTGATCGACAATATGTCATTCACATATACTTATCAGAAAGGTTGCAGTGCTCGCACTCACTTCTTGTAAATACAAGCTTCACCGCAAGTCTGTATAAATCTATATGCTTTGATCAACTTATCAAAGCATATATTCCAACTCCGAGATGCTTGCACCAGTCCATAGATGGATCGCTGGAGCTTGCATACTTTGTTAGCACCTTTTGGATCGACAAAACCTTCTGGTTTCATCATATACAACTCTTCTTTGAGATATCCATTTAGGAATGCAGTTTTGACATCCATTTGCCAGATTTCATAATCATAAAATGCGGCAATTGCTAACATGATTCGGACAGACTTAAGCATCGCTACAGGTGAGAAAGTCTCATCGTAGTCAACTCCTTGAACTTGTCAAAACCCTTTCGCAACAAGTCGAGCTTTGTAAACAGTAACATTACCGTCTGCGTCGGTCTTCCTCTTGAAGATCCATTTATTTTTTATGGCTTGCCGATCATAGGGCAAGTCAACCAAAGTCCACACTTTGTTCTCATACATGGATCCCATCTCAGATTTCATGGCCTCAAGCCATTTTGCGGAATTTGGGCTCATCATCGCTTCCTCATAGTTCGTAGGTTCATCATGGTCCAGTAACATGACTTCCAGAACCGGGTTGCCGTACCACTCTGGTGCGGAACGTACTCTGGTTGATCTACGACGTTCAGCAGAAACTTGATCCGAAGTTTCATGATCATCATCATTAGCTTCCTCACTGATTGGTGTAGGAATCACTGGAACAATTTTCTGTGATGTACTACTTTCCAATTCAGGAGAAGGTACAATTACCTCATCAAGTTCTACTTTCCTCCCTCTCACTTCTTTCGAGAGAAACTCCTTCTCTAGAAAGGATCCACTCTTAGCAACAAAGACCTTGCCTTCGGATCTGTGATAGAAGGTGTACCCAACAGTCTCTTTTGGGTATCCTATGAAGACACATTTCTCCGACTTGGGTTCGAGCTTACCAGGTTGAAGCTTTTTCACATAAGCATCGCAGCCCCAAACTTTAAGAAACGACAACTTTGGTTTCTTGCCAAACCACAGTTTATAAGGTGTCGTATCAACGGATTTAGATGGTGCCCTATTTAACGTGAATGCAGCTGTCTCTAAAGCATAACCCCAAAACGATAGTGGTAAATCGGTAAGAGACATCATAGATCGCACCATATCCAATAAAGTACGGTTACGACGTTTGGACACACCATTACACTGTGCTGTTCCGGGTGGCGTGAGTTGTGAAACTATTCTACATTGTTTCAAATGAAGACCAAACTCGTAAATCAAATATTCTCCTCCACGATCAGATCGTAGAAACTTTATTTTCTTGTTACGATGATTCTCTACTTCACTCTGAAATTCTTTGAACTTTTCAAATGTTTCAGACTTGTGCTTCATTAAGTAGATATACCCATATCTGCTCAAATCATCAGTGAAGGTCAGAAAATAACGATACCCACCGCGAGCTTCAACACTCATTGGTCCACATACATCTGTATGTATGATCTCCAACAAATCTGTTGCTCGCTCCATTGTTTCGGAGAACGGAGTTTTAGTCATCTTGCCCATGAGGCATGGTTCGCAAGCACCAAGTGATTCATAATCAAGTGATTCCAAAAGTCCATCATTATGGAGTTTTTCATGCGCTTTACACCATTATGACCTAAACGGCAGTGGCACAAATAAGTTGCACTATCATTATTAACCTTGCATCTTTTGGCTTCAATATTATGAATATGTGTATCACCACGATCGAGATCCAACAAACTATGTTCATTGGGTGTATGACCATCGAAGGTTTTATTCATGTAAACAGAATAACAATTATTCTATGACTTTAAATGAATAACCGTATTGCAACAAATATGATCAAATCATATTCATGCTCAACGCAAATGCCAAATAACATCTATTTAGGTTTTACACTAATCCCGAAAGTATAGGGAGTGTGCGATGATGATCATATCAATCTTGGAACCACTTCCAACACACATCGTCACTTCACCTTTTAACTAGTCTCTGTTCATTCTGCAATTCTCGTTTCGAGTTACTAATTTTTAGCAACTGAACCGGTATCAAATACCCAGGGGTTGCTATGAACACTAGTAAAGTACACATCAATAATCTGTATATCAAAATATACCTTTGTTCACTTTGCCATCCTTCTTATCCGCCAAGTATCTAGGGCAGTTCCACTTCCAGTGACCATTTCCTTTGCAGTAGAAGCACTTAGTTTCATGCTTGAGTTTTAGCTTTGGGTTTCCTCACGGGAGTGACAACTTGCTTGTCATTCTTCTTGAAGTTCCCCTTCTATCCCTTTGCCCTTTACATGAAACAAGTGGTCTTGTTAACCATCAACACTTGATGCTTTTTCATGATTTCTACCTTTGCCGACTTCAGCATCGCGAAGAGCTCGGGAATTCCTTTCGTCATCCCTTCCATATTGTAGTTCATCATGAAGTTCTACTAACTTGGTGATAGTGACTAGAGAACTTTGTCAATTACTATCTTATCTGGAAGATTAACTCCCACTTGATTCAAGTAATTGTAGTACCCAGACAATCTGAGCACATGCTCACTGGTTGAGCTATTCTCCTCCATCTTGTAGGCAAAGTACTGTCAGAAGTCTTTTACCTCTCGACACGGGCATGAGTATGAAATACTAATTTCAACTCTTGGAACATCTTATATGATCCGTGGCGTTCAAAACGTTTTTGAAGTCCCGGTTCTAAGCCGTAAAGCATGATGCACTTAAACTATCAAGTAGTCATCATACCGAGCTTTTGTCAAAACGTTCATAACGTCTACATCTGCTCCTGCAATAGGTCTGTCACCTAGTGGTGCATCAAGGACATAATTCTTTGTGCAGCAATGAGGATAATCCTCAGATCACGGAACAATTCCGCATCATTGCTACTAACATCTTTCAACTTAGTTTTCTCTAGGAACATATAAAAAATAAACGGGGAGCAACATCGTGAGATATTGATCTACAACATAGATATGCTAATACAATGAGGACTAAGTTCATGATAAATTAAAGTTCAATTTAATCATATTATTAAAGAACTCCCACTTAGATAGACATCCCTCCGGCCATCTAAATGATCACGTGATCCAAATCAACTAAACCATGTCCGATCATCACGTGAGATGGAGTAGTTTCAATGGTGAACATCTTATGTTGATCATATCTACTATATGATTCACGCTCGACCTTTCGGTCTCCAGTGTTCCGAGGCCATATCTGCATATGCTAGGCTCGTCAAGTTTAACCCGAGTATTCTGCGTGTGCAAAACTGGCTTACACCCGTTGTATTTGAACGTAGAGCTTATCACACCCGATCATCACGTGGTGTCTCGGCACGACAAACTTTCGCAACGGTGCATACTTAGGGAGAACACTTATACCTTGAAATTTAGTAAGGGATCATCTTATAATGCTACCATCGTACTAAGCAAAATAAGAAGCATAATAAGATAAACATCATATGCAATCAAAATATGTGACATGATATGGCCATCATCATCTTGTGCTTTTGATCTCCATCTCCAAAGCACCATCATGATCACCTTCGTCACCGGCGCGACACCTTGATCTCCATCGTAGCATCGTTGTCGTCTCGCCAACTATTGCTTCTACGACTATCGCTACCGCTTAGTGATAAAGTAAAGCAATTACATGGCGATTGCATTTCATACAATAAAGCGACAACTATATGGCTCCTGCCAGTTGCCGATGATATTACAAAACATGATCATCTCATACAAAATCGTATAACTCATCATGTCTTGACCATATCACATCACAACATGCCCTGCAAAAACAAGTTAGACCTCCTCTACTTTGTTGTTGCAAGTTTTACGTGGCTGCTACGGGCTTAGCAAGAACCGTTCTTACCTACGCATACAAAAACCACAACGATGTTTCGTTAAGTATGTGATGTTTTAACCTTCACAAGGACCGGGCGTAGCCACACTTGATTCAACTAAAGTGAGAGAGACAGACACCCGCCAGTCACCTTTAAGCAACGAGTGCTCATAACGGTGAAACCAGTCTCGCGTAAGCGTATGCGTAATGTCGGTCCGGGCCGCTTCATCTCACAATACCGCCGAAGCAAAGTATGCCATGCTGGTAAGCAGTATGACTAGTATCGCCCACAACTCATTGTGTTCTACTCGTGCATATCATCTACGCATGGACCTGGCTCATGATGCCAATGTTGGGGAACGTAGTATTTTAAAATTTTCCTACGATCACGCAATATCTATCTACTAGATGCATAGCAACAAGAGGGAAGAGTGTGTCTACGTACCCTCGTAGACCAGGAGCGGAAGCGTCAAGTGACGCGGTTGATGTAGTCGAACTTCTTCGCGATCCAACCGATCAAGCACCGAACGTACGGCACCTCCGCGTTCAGCACACGTTCAGCTTGATGACGTCCCACGAGCTCTTGATCCAGTTGAGCTTCACGGGAGAGTTTCGTCAGCACGACGGTGTGGTGATGGACATGATGTATCTACCGACGCAGGGCTTCGCCTAAGCACTGCGACGGTATGACCGAGGTGTGTTCCTGTGGAGGGGGGCACCGCACACGGCTAAAACAATTCAACTTGTGTGTCTTTGGGTGCCCCCCTGCCCCCGTATATAAAGGAGCAAGGGGGGAGGCCGGCCGGCCCTCTATGGTGCGGCTAGGGAAGCAATCCTACTAGGAATAGGATTGCAATCCTATTCCTAGTAGGAGTCCACCAATGAAGGAGAGGGGGAAGGAAGGAGAGGGAGAGGGAGAGGGAAAGAGGGGCCGCACCCCCCTCCCCTAGTCCTATTCGGACTACCCCTAGGGAGGGGGCGCGCCACCTCCTGGCTGCTGCCCTCTCTCTCCCCTATGGCCCACCAGGGCCCACCATTCCCCCGGGGGGTTCCGGTAACCCCCCCGGCACTCCGGTAAATTCCGAAACTTTCCAGAACACTTCCGGTGTCCGAATATAGTCGTCCAATATATCAATCTTTACGTCTCGGACATTTCGAGACTCCTCATCATGTTCGTGATCTCATCCGGGACTCCGAACTACCTTCGGTACATCAAAACTCATAAACTCATAATACCGATCGTCATCAAACGTTAAGCGTGCGGACCTTACGGGTTCGAGAACTATGTAGACATGACCGAGACTCATCTCCGGCCAATAACCAATAGCGGAACCTGGATGCTCATATTGGCTCCTATATATTCTACGAAGATCTTTATCGGTCAAACCGGATAACAACATACGTTGTTCCTTTTGTCATTGGTATGTTCCTTGCCCGAGATTCGATCGTCGGTATCTCTATACCTAGTTCAATCTCGTTACCGGCAAGTCTCTTTACTCGTTCCGTAATACATCATCTCGTGACTAACTCATTAGTCTTTTGCTTGCAAGGCTTATTATGATGTGTGTTACCGAGAGGGCCCAGAGATACCTCTCCGACACTCGGAGTGAAAAATCCTAGTCTTTATCTATGCCAACACCACGAATACTTTCGGAGACACCTGTAGAGCATCTTTATGATCACCCAGTTACGTTGTGACGTTTGATAGCACACAAGGTGTTCCTACGGTATTCGGGAGTTGCATAATCTCATAGTCATAGGAACATGTATAAGTCATGAAGAAAGCAATAGTAGTAAAACTAAACGATCAAAGTGCTATGCTAACGGATGGGTCTAGTCCATCACATCATTCTCCTAATGATGTGATCCCGTTGATCAAATGACAACTCATGTCTATGGCTAGGAAACATAGCCATCTTTGATCAATGAGCTAGTCTAGTAGAGGCATACTAGGGACACTCTATTTTGTCTATGTATTCACACATATACTAAGTTTCCGGTTAATACAATTCTAGCATGAATAATAAACATTTATCATGATATAAGGAAATATAAATAACAACTTTATTATTGCCTCTAGGGCATATTTCCTTCACTGGCCTAGTAGGGTATATGTTCTGCAAAGAAAGAAGTTGCAATGTTGGTCCGTTAAAGCTCATATTCTTCAGTTAAAGCTCATATTCTACAGTCAAAGGTATTAAAGGGAAACATACCTGCAAAAAAGTTGGATCATATACACTTTCGGCACATCATTTATCAATCCTTTTTGCTTGTCACTCATAATGGTGAAAGGAGCAGTGTTAGTGATGTTTAGATCATCTCTCAAAGTTGTCAGAAACCATTCCCAGGAACCTGTGCATTCCACTTCAACCCAACACACTGCAATGGGGAAAATGTAGTCATTTGGATCAATTCCAATAGCACTAAGCAACACTCCTTTAAACCTTTCATGTGACAACCATCAATGAAAATGATAGGCATGCGCCCCTTTAACCACCCTCTTTTACATGCATCATAAGACCAATATAGTGTCTTTAGACATTTCCTGCCCATTGGAAATTTTGTGTATTTCAGCAGCTCAGTTGGCAAAAGAAATATAGACCGAGGGTTCCTACTTAATTCATGACCATAATCCCATAGCCTACTGAACTGATCTTCTTCATCACCATGGATCTCTTTCAGAGCTGCAGTTCTAGCCCTAGCTTGCTTCCATCTGTTAGGGGTGACATTGAATGCCTTGGTGATCTTTCTTGAAAATGTACCAAGTGACATCTTCTGGTCACCCCTAATCTCATCTATGAAATATTGGCACATAAATTTTGCTGTCAATGACCTTAACTTCCATTTCTTCTAACACCTATGCTCTGCATAGTCAGCCTTGATTACAAATACCCCTGTCATGTTCTCATTGCCAGCTTTTAGCCACCATGGGCAACCTCTTTCACAAACAACCTATACCCTAGTCTTGTCCTTCTTTATCTTATTGATGAACTCTGTTCTTAGCAGAATATGTAGTAAGAGCTAGTATTAGCTCCTTCACATCAGCAAAGACCATACCAACTTTGAAGAGAGGGGAAACCATGTCAACCTTTGCATTGAAGGCTGTAAACTTGTACCTCAGTTGCTCTTCTTCCTCAATGGACATATTAAGATCTTCATCATTAAGCAAGTAGTCATCAGGCTCCGCATCTTCCTCTTCTTGGTCTGCTTGTTCATCAACATCAACATCAATGTTGTCATCATAAAGATCATCATCCCCCTCATATATGTCATAATCAGTGTCACTGAAATCTGAATCAGAAACAACTATATCTTCATAACTGCTTGTCCATCTTCAGTAAGAAAATTGTTCTCTGCACCTTCAACGAGCAAACTTTGAGGTTCTATTCCAGTTACAGGAATCTCTGAAATTGGATCTTCTTCATTGATAGAAATGATACTGTAATGGGAAGATGCTCCACTGGCTGCTACAACACTTGAGGTGTGCATTGCAATAGAGCAATGAATTGAGGGCAATGTGCATATGGATTCAGCCCTGAAATTGCTGATGAAATCTGAATGGTCAACCATAATAGAAAGCACTTTATGATCAACACTAGCTCTGATGATATGTTGCACATCATCATCACCTCTGATTCTAAACAAACCATTTGCAATTGATTTGTCAGGCAAACACTAGTAAATTATGTGCTCACCCACTGGATATCCCAACCAAGTTAAGTGCTCTTGAATGACGACATATGAGAATGTGGTAGCATCAACATAATCAAGAATCTCCACTGAAGGGTTCCAATACTCCAAATTACTTATTGGACCACGTAAAATTCCACCATGCTCAAGTTCAAGCGTAAAGAAAGGAGTGTCCACC
The DNA here is from genome assembly GCA_902687465.1 of Secale cereale. Taxonomy (NCBI): domain Eukaryota; kingdom Viridiplantae; phylum Streptophyta; class Magnoliopsida; order Poales; family Poaceae; genus Secale; species Secale cereale. The sequence continues at coordinate 787,937,605 of LR738715.1, read as the reverse complement.
GTTTATCCATTTGCTGAATCACACACTGCATCAAATAAGTGTACATTGTAAGTGAGGGAGTCTTGGATTAAGGGGTCCTCAGGTGGCCGGATTGCTCGTTATGGGCCGGACTGGTGGGCCGTGAAGATTATCACTGAAGACTATCTCCCGTATCCGGATAGGACTCCCATATGTGTAAAATAGCAAGTTTAGAGTCCGGGTGTAATACTTTCCTTCCTCTGCAAAATGCTCATGTACAACCCTAGGTCCCTCCGGTGCATATATAAACTAGAGGGTTTAGTCCGTAGAGACATCAGTCACAATTGCGTAGGCTATACTCCTAGGGTTTTAGCCATTACGATCTCGAGGTAGATCAACTCTTGTAACCCTATATTCATCAAGATCAATCAAGCATGAAGTAGGGTATTACCTTGATTGAGAGGGCCTGAACCTGGGTAATGAAGGAAATATGCCCTAGAGGAAATAATAAAGATGTTATTTGTATTTCCTTATATCATGATAAATGTCTTTTATTCATGCTAGAATTATATTAACCGGAAACTTAGTACATGTGTGAATACATAGACAAAACAGTATGTCCCTAGTATGCCTCTACTAGACTAGCTCTTTGATCAAAGATGGCTATGTTTCCTAGCCATAGACATGAGTTGTCATTTGATCAACGAGATCACATCATTAGGAGAATGATGTGATGGACTAGACCCGTCTGTTAGCTTAGCACTATGATCGTTTAGTTTTACTGCTATTGCTTTCTTCATGACTTATACATGTTCCTATGACTATGAGATTATGCAACTCCCGAATACTGTAGGAACACCTTGTGTGCTATCAAACATCACAACGTAACTGGGTGATCATATAGATGCTCTACAGGTGTCTCCAAAAGTATTCGTGGTGTTGGCATAGATCAAGAATAGGATTTGTCACTCCGAGTGTCGGAGAGGTATCCCTGGGCCCTCTCGGTAATACACATAATAATAAGCCTTGCAAGCAAATGACTAATGAGTTAGTCATGAGATGATGTATTACGGAACGAGTAAAGAGACTTACCGGTAACGAGATTGAGCTAGGTATTGAGATACCGACGATCGAATCTCGGGCAAGTAACATACCGATGACAAAGGGAACAACGTATGTTGTTATGTGGTTTGACCGATAAAGATCTTCGTAGAATATGTAGAAACCAATATGAGCATCCAGGTTCCACTATTGGTTATTGACCGGAGATGAGTCTCGGTCATGTCTACATAGTTCTCGAACCCGTAGGGTGCGCACGCTTAACGTTTGATGACGATCGGTATTATGAGTTTATGAGTTTTGATGTACCGAAGGTAGTTCAGAGTCCCGGATGAGATCACGGACATGACGTGGAGTCTCGGAATGTCCGAGACATAAAGATTGGTATATTGGATGACTATATTCGGACACCGGAAGTGTTCCTGAAAAGTTTCGGATTTAACCGGAGTGCCGGAGGGGGTTACCGGAACCCCCCCGAGGGAGTATGGTCCATAGTGGGCCTTGAAGGAAAAGTGAGAGGCAGCCCAAGAGGCTGGCCGGCGCCCCACTAGGGAATCCTAGTTGGACTAGGAGTGGGGGGGGGCGCCACCTCTCTCCTTCCTTCTCTTCTCCTTCTTCCTTTCCTACTCCTAGTAGGAATAGGAAGGAGGATTCCTATTCCTACTAGGAGTAGGAATCCTACTCCTAGGCCCGCCATACATGGCCGGACGGCCCTCCCCCCTTGCTCCTTTATATACGGGGGCAGGGGGCACCCAAAGACACACAAGTTGAATTGGTTTAGCCGTGTGCGGTGCCCCCCTCCACAGAAACACACCTCGGTCATACTGTCGCAGTGCTTAGGCGAAGCCCTGCGCCGGTAACTTCATCATATCCGTCACCACGCCGTCGTGCTAACGAAAATCTCCCATGAAGCTTAACTAGATCAAGAGCTCGCCGGACGTCATCAAGCTGAACGTGTGCTGAACGCGGAGGTGCCGTACGTTCGGTGCTTGATTGGTTGGATCGCGAAAGAAGTTCGACTACATCAACCGCGTCACTTAACGCTTCTGCTCTCGGTCTATGAGGGTACGTAGACACACTCTCCTCTCTTGTTGCTATGCATCTAGTAGATAGATCTTGCGTGATCGTACGAAAATTTTAAAATACTACGTTCCCCAACAGTGGCATCATGAGCCACGTCTATGCGTAGATGATATGCACGAGTAGAACACAATGAGTTGTGGGAGATACTGGTCATACTGCTGATGACACACAACCGTAAGGGATCTATTGCAGCGTTTTCGATAAGTAAGAGTGTCGAACCCAACGAGGAGTAGAAGGTATTGATAAGTGATTCTGAGCAAGAAATTACTGCAAGCACTTAAAGATAACTTTTAGGGGTTTTCTCGGTATAAGCAACAGGAAAGTAAAAGCAAGTAATGTAAAAGGTACTGAGAGTAACAAGTGGCCCAATCCTTTCTTAGCAAAGGAGAGGCCTAGCAACTGAACTTATAAAGACTAAAGCGTTCCTGAGGACGCACGGGAGAGGTAGTCATGTGCTTTCGCCATATTCCGTATCGATACTATGTTATGTGTTGATAAGTGTTGAGTGGGTGGATCTATGCTAGTGCACTCTCTAGACTAAGATGAATGCACTCTTATGATTAAACACCTTGCAAGCATCCGCAAATACAAGATAGAATTTAAGGCAAAAGCCTAACCATAGCAATACGATCGAGGATCCATTATTCCCTTATGCAAAAGCGTGCGAACTGGGGTTCAGGTTTCTGTCACTCCGGCAACCCACCATAAGCATTCTTTATACACAATGTATTCTCCTAGGTCCTTAATAAGGCGAAGTGTTGAGTGTTCGACTCACACAACACCACTAGTAGAATGACAACACAACTTAAGTATCAAACAACACATATTACTTCAACAGCATATGACTACTAACATCAAGACCTTCCCAATGTCCTCAAGAACTAAGGTAACTACTCACGAGACATAAAAGAGATCATGATCAGTGGGGATAAATAGGTGATAAACAATCTGGACATAATAATATTTCTCCAACAAAACTCAATAGCATTCACCACAAAGTAGTAATCAACACCGATGGAGTAGAGAGGATAGATAGTACGAATTACAACACAAGTTGCGATTGTAAGATGAGATTTGGATGAAGATGGAGATGGTGCTGGTGTTGGGGATGATGTTGATGATGATCTCGATGATGCCCGTGACGATGGTGATGACGATGGCGACGATCTCCCCTTCCGGGAGGTGATCTCCCCGGCGGAATCTGCCCGCCGGAGATGGCTTTTTCTTCTCTGTAGGTTTTCGCCACGGAGCGGCGGCGGAACTCCGTAAAAATTCCCGTCTCTAGGGTTTTTGGATAACGGAGAGCATATATGCAAAAGGGGGCGGCCAGAGGTGGGCCAGGGGCTCTAGGCGCCCCCCGGCGCGGCCAGGGGGGGCGCCCCCAGGGCGCCTGGGCACCCTGTGGCCCCCCTCTGGTTGCCCTTTCGCGTGCCTTCGTGATCCGTCTGAAAAATATCTCCCGTCAATTTTCAGGTAATTTGGAGGTATTCTTCTTCAGCAACTCAGCGTCCACTTTTTACTGCTGAATCCTGCGTCTGCTGCTTCGTCATCGGAAAGTTTGCAAACTGTGTAAAATAGACCAAAACAACATAAGAACATCACCGTAACGTGAAATATATCAATGAATAAGGATAAATTATGATACAAAGTAGTGATGCATTATGGACGTATCAACACCCCCAAGCTTAGACCTCGCTTGTCCCCAAGCGAATATGAACTCGGTAAACCTGTCCACAAGTTTAGAGAGTGAAGTGTCGATAAATAGAATACGGACAAGATGCATCATAATTTCTTTCCCAACTCAAATATCCTCAACGGCAATCTTCAATTCATAAATCCCTTATAAAAGAGTGATAACACTTATATTCAAAAGTAGGGCTAAGGAAACTCATTATATCATGGCAAACATGTCCTTTGGTCAAAGAACAACAAATAGATTTAACTTTTGCTCTTACATTTTGATGAGATCAATTAAAGCTTTTTGAAATAACATGTTAATAGGCAAGAAGTGAAAGTGTTAACACAAAGGAAGATATTTGCCTTAGCTGGGAAAACTCATGTGCTATCCTCAAATCAAATAGAATGAAAACAAGTTTTGAGAGGTGCATGATTTGTCAACGAATGCTAATAGATAACTCAATTGCTTCTTGAGCTGGACAAGTTTCGAGGAATGGCTCCCGCACGAGGACAATCACATCCTCTTATTCTCCTTTATTTATCGCTGCCAAAGTTTTCCGATTTCTCATGAACAAAGCGCGAAGGAGGGTTTGTTCGTTATATTATTTTCGAGCCGGGCGCACTCTTTGCCAGTTCCTTCTCGTATTATGGGTTTGCACATTAGACATGCAATCCCGGGGTGAAGCTTGTCCAATTCAAGAAGACTATGAATTAGCTATTACTTCCTCATGAGCTAAAACAGAGGCACAAAATAAAAGATTTTGAACATTTAAGGATAACACATAAATTATATACTTTTAGGAGGTGGTAGTGGAATACCACGAGTAGGTAGGTATGGTGGACTTATATGGAAGGTATTGGTTTTAAGGGTATGGATGCACAAGCAGAATACCGCTTAGTACAGAGTTAGGCTAGCAAAGGTTTTGAGAGAGCAGACAACTGATGATGACTAAGATGCAAAGCAATATAAAGCATAAACATTGAAATAAGCATAACACATCAAGTTGTCTTCCTTGTCAGCATGACACTTCAAGCATAATAACATAAAGGTTTTTGCTATGTTGATACTTTAAGAAAATCATGCTTGTTGTTATGACCAAAGCTATGTTTGCCAAGATTAAATAAAGTTTTCACAGCCATACCTGACATAAGGTCAATACTCCCCATAAGAATCATCATATAAGGTCGATTGCGTGAAGAGAATACCGAGTGCAGCAAAAGGAACCAATAAACTTCTCATTAATATTCCATCATGGACGACTCCACACTCACGGATACAATTCTTCACCGAAGGAGTGATAGACCTCAATGCACACACCTATCTCATATAATAACCTCCCTAGACATGATACGATTCTACTTGAATCTAAAAGACAAAAGGTAAAGATAATGATACCGGGCACTCCCCCAAGCTTGGAACAAGCCAAGGGAATGCCGTTACCCAAGGAGATTTCACTCATCATCCTTGTTGGCGTTGATCACGTAGTCCTTGGCGAAACGCTTCCATGGAAGGGGTTCTCCAGTCTCATACGAGAAGCTCGTCTCCTGAATCCTGCATTCAGCACCCAAACTCATGCGCATAAACCTCAGTTCATACTCACAGTTCTGGTTATGTAGATCATTAATTTGCCCTTGGAGCTCTATAATTCTTTCTTCAGACGCGGTGATGCTTTTCCACATCTCCTCCATCTCCTTCAGGAAGTAGTTCTTCAGCTCGTTGGTGATGTCAAAGTTAGCTTCAACACCACGCTCGATCATCTTCTTGTACTCGAAGACTTCTTGCTCCACTTCTTCCAGCCTGGCCTGGATGCTCCCCTCCTTGATAGGTCCCTTCAGATCTTCTTGATGAAGGACGCCGTCCTTCATCTGAACAACCTGAGGGTGCTTCTTCACCTCAGCGAGGTAAGGGTTGATGACGTTGACGACGAACTTGTCCTTGGGGGAACTTGGAGAAGCCATGGCACCTAAATTCAGCTGAAAGATTCCCTGGCAGAAACAGATCGAAGAGAAAACACGCGAAATCGCAAGATACGTTGCCGGAACAATCCAGGCAAATATATAGGAAAAATTTATGCACAGAAAGGAAGGTAACGGACCAAAGCGGGGTCGGAGACAGACTCCCGGGTGTCCAGGCGGCCTCCCGACGCGGCCCCGGGGG
>LR738715.1:787827595-787931660 GCA_902687465.1 Secale cereale | reverse complement strand
CCCTCCTTGATAGGTCCCTTCAGATCTTCTTGATGAAGGACACCGTCCTCCATCCGAACAATCTGAGGGTGCTTCTTCACCTCAGCGAGGTAAGGGTTGATGACGTTGACGACGAACTTGTCCTTGGGGGAACTTGGAGAAGCCATGGCACCTAAATTCAGCTGAAAGATTCCCTGGCAGAAACAGATCGAAGAGAAAACACGCGAAATAGCAAGATACGTTGCCGGAACAATCCGGGCAAATATATAGGAAAAATTTATGCACAGAAAGGAAGGTAACGGACCAAAGCGGGGTCGGAGACGGACTCCCGGGTGTCCAGGCGGCCTCCCAGCGCGGCCCAGGGGGGCGCCAGGGGGCGCCTGGACTCCCTGGAGGTCGTCTCCAGCTCCACTTAGGCTCGGAATTTTACTAATTTTGCAGAAACTCGTAATACGGAACTTTTATGGCGGTTCGCGATGTTTCCTTACCGTACTACATACCTTTTCTTTATTCTGCTTCTGCTGGCGTCTGAAACAGGGCTGCAACATGTTCTTCGTGGGTTGTTGTGTATATTATATTCACATCAAAATTGACAGGGTCTCCTGCTATGTAATGTTTAAGTCTTTGCCCATTCACAACTTGAGGTTTGGTGCCTTCAAAATTATTAATCTTAATTGCACCAGACCGATAAACTTCTTCAATATGAAATGGTCCTTCCCACCTGGAAAGTAGTTTACCTGGAGAAAACCTGAAACGTGACCTAAACAACAAAACTTTATCACCAACATTAAATTCACGTTTCAGAATCTTCCTATCATGCCACCTTTTTACCTTTTCCTTGAACATTTTAGCGCTCTTGTAAGCTTCACTTCTCCATTCATCTAGAGAAGTCAAGTTCATGAGACACTTCTCACCAGCTAGTTTTGGGTCAGCGTTAAGCTCTCTAACAGCCCAGAAAGCTTTGTGCTCTAACTCTAATGGCAAATGGCAAGCCTTGCCATACACCATCTTATAGGGGGACATGCCCATGGGGTTTTTGTAAGCAGTTCTATATGCCCACAAAGCATCTCCTAACTTATTTGACCAGTCCTTTCTATTTCTGTTTACTGTTTTCTGCAAGATCAACTTAATCTCTCTATTGGTGAGCTCAACTTGCCCACTAGTTTGAGGATGATATGGTGAAGCAATTCTATGATTAACATCGTATTTAGCCAAAGCTTTTCTAAAAGCTCCGTGCGTGAAGTGTGATCCCCCATCAGTCATGAGATACCTTGGTACACCAAACCTAGGAAAAATTACATCTTTAAGCATTTTCAAAGATGTTTTGTGATCAGCACTTTCAGTGGGGATTGCTTCAACCCACTTGGTCACATAATCAACAGCTACTAAAATGTGAGTGTACTTGTGTGAAGAAGGAAAAGGACCCATAAAATCAAAACCCCAACAATCAAAAGGTTCAATCAGTAGTGAGTAATTCATAGGCATCTCATTCCTTCTACTAATGTTACCAACTCTCTGACATTTATCACAGGCTAAAACATAATTTCTAGCATCTTTAAAGAGAGTGGGCCAATAAAAACCTGATTGAAGAACCTTATGTGCAGTCCTCTCACCGGCATGATGTCCTCCATAGGGACTATCATGACATCGTCTGAGAATGTCCTTCTGCTCATGTTCCGGTATACATCTTCTCACGATCACGTCAGGACCTTCTTTGAAAAGATGTGGGTCATCCCAAAAGTAGTGCCTCAAATCATGAAAGAACTTCCTTTGCTGAAGTGTTAAACCTGGAGGCAAATACTTTGCAACAATAAAATTAGCATAATCTGCATACCAAGGATCGGAAAGAGATTGTACTTTTACAACGGCAAGTTGCTCGTCTGGAAAACTATCGTTGACTGGGATGGGATCATGCGGTATATCTTCCATCCTTGAAAGATTGTCCGCTACCGGATTGTCTTCTCCTTTCCTATCAACAATCTGCAAATCAAATTCTTGAAGAAGGAGTACCCATCTGATAAACCTTGGCTTGGCATCCTTCTTTGTCATAAGATACTTAATGACAGCATGATCAGTATGAATAATAACTTTGGAATCAACAATATACTGTCTAAATTTATGACAAGCAAAAACTACAGCTAAGAATTCCTTCTCAGTAGTAGCATAATTCCTTTGAGCACTATCAAGAGTTTTGCTAGCATAATGTATAACATTCAATTTCTTATCAACTCTTTGTCCTAAAACAGCTCCAACAGCAAAATCACTTGCATCACACATAATCTCAAAAGGTAAATTCCAGTCAGGTGGTTGTACTATAGGAGCGGTTATTAAAGCTTTCTTAAGGACTTCAAAAGCTTCCTTACAATTTTCATCAAATACAAAAGGAACGTCCTTCTGGAGAAGATTAGTGAGGGGTCTTGAGGTTTTAGAAAAGTCTTTAATAAATCTTCTATAAAAACCTGCATGACCGAGAAAACTGCGAATACCTTTGATGTCCCTTGGATAGGGCATCCTCTCAATAGCTTCGATCTTGGCTTTGTCCACTTCAATTCCCCTTTCGGAAATCTTGTGACCAAGAACAATTCCTTCACTAACCATGAAGTGGCACTTTTCCCAGTTGAGGGACGAGACTTGCCTGCTCCCCTCACGTGTGCCCATCCGTGCTCCCGCGTACGTGTCTAGATTTGATTGGAGCAAAATAAGGCCCGGCCCCACCCCCTTAAAATCAGGGGGGAGATGGTTAGATTAGAAAGGAAAAAGGAAGAAGGACAGCCGTAGGATGAAGTGGGAGCACGGATGGGAGCATGAGGAGGGAGCAGGAAAGTTTTATCCCCAGTTGAGTACCAAATTTGTCTCCTCGCATCTCTGCAAAACTTTATTAAGGTTGTGAAGACAATGGCCAAAAGAACTTCCATAAACGGAGAAATCGTCCATAAAGACTTCCATAATATCCCCGCAGAAACCATGAAAGATAGTAGACATACACCTTTGAAAAGTAGCAGGGGCATTACATAAACCAAAAGGCATACACCTGTAAGCATAAGTACCAAAGGGACAAGTAAAAGTGCTCTTCTCTTGATCGGAAGTGTTAACATGAATTTGAGAGAAGCCAGAATAACCATCGAGATAACAAAAGTGGGTATTTTTGGATAACCTTTCAAGCATTTGGTCGATGAACGGCAACGGGTAGTGATCCTTCTTGGTTGCCTTGTTCAACTTCCTGTAATCAATACACATTCTATATCCAATAATAATTCTCTGAGGTATTAATTCATTTTTATCATTAGGAACCACAGTTGTACCTCCTTTCTTAGGAACACAATGTACCGGACTTACCCATTTACTATCAGCTATAGGGTAGATAATACCTGCGGCTAGAAGCTTGAGAATCTCAGTTCTCACAACATCCATCATCTTCGGGTTCAACCGTCGTTGATGATCAACAACTGGTTTAGCATCAGGCTCAAGGTTGATAGTATGTTGACAGATAGATGGACTAATCCCCTTAAGGTCATCAAGGGTATAGCCAATTGCGCCTCGGTGTTTACGAAGTACTTCCAATAATCGCTCTTCTTCATATCCTGAAAGGTTAGAATTGATAATAACAGGATATACTTTCTTTTCATCTAAATAAGCATACTTGAGCGTATCGGGAAGAGGTTTAAGATCGAACACCGGTGTTGGTGTACTAAGGTAGGGGTACCTCAGTACCCTAACTTGTGCACGGGCAGTAGCAGCTTCCCGCGGCAGGGCCTACCACGTGCTTGCCGGAGACCTTTCTGATCCATCTAAAGCCATTCAAAAACAAAGTATACAAGACAGAAGATCAAGACCCCGGCAAGTGGAGCTTGCCGGGAAGGCCGTCCCAGGCTCGAGACTATCTCACTTACACAAGACCCTGGCAAGAGGAGCTTGCCAGGAAGACCAGAAGACTGCACCTCAGAAGACACGCCTCGGCGCACTCTGCGCCCCGGCAAGACCCGGGGAGCGACAAGCTTCCCGGCCCGACAATATCAAGTCCCCGGCAAGGTGCTTGCCGGGGGAAGTCTGCGCTGTGTGCCCACGCTCCAGCTCATCGGTCCACGCGTCGCCCTGGGGCCATTCCAGGGACGCGTGGCGGATGGCTGTGCAGCCTGGGGGACACGGTGGCACTCCACGGTGACGAAGCTACCGCCGTGGCGAACGGAGACGCAAGGGCGGGCGCTTTTGGGGTCGACGGTGACGGGCATTTAATGCTCTTGTCCCCCACTGTCAAAGTAGGTGATGACCACTGTTCATCCACTATTTATCCACTGTTCCCGCACTATTACAACTACCACCAAAGTTACATTTTTACCCCTTCTTCTACATTGACACCTGTCGGTGACCCCTTGGGCTATAAAAGGAGGCCCATGCACAACGTAGAAAGGGTTTGGAACCTAGATCGCTCATTCGCTCGGTGTAGCTAGTTCTTCAAGCTCCCGAGCTCCAACACTCAATACAATCTAAGCAGGAGTAGGGTTTTACGCGTCCATCGCGGCCCGAACCTGGGTAAACTGCCCGCGTGCTCACCTCGATCTGCTCTTTGTGCTCCCTCCGCTCCCTTACCGCAACGTACAAGGGGCTCCGGTCCCATAGGTGCTCGTGGTGGACAGTTTCCCCCGACATCTTTGGCGCGCCAGGTAGGGGGGGCGTCGAGGTTGTGCGAACCTGATCTGGCGTTCACGCGGGCGCATCCTTCATCAACCTCTCCAGCCACATCAGCTTCATCAGCAACAACAACATGGCCCCGAAGAAGAAGGCTTCGGAGGTCGGAGGCCCGTCTGCGTCTGTTCCACAACCACCAGAACCAACGGTGGGTGGAGGAGACGCCGTCGGAAGGGTGGTCGCCGGCGAGGAAACTCGCGGCACCACCAAATCTAAGGACAAGGCGGACGACCGAGCCTCGGTGTCCGTAGATGCGCCACGTCCGTCTCAGCAGACGACAACCCAGCAGTGCCGTGGTACAGCAGGTACCATACGCTTGCTGGGGCAAGGGCAAACCGGAGGTTCGCGGGATGCTCCGGACCACCGTCCGGGCACGAGCAAGGTGCGGTCACCGGGGCGGGAAACTGCTCCTCCTAACCTCGTTAGGAGTCCAAGCATATCCCGCTCCTCGCACCGCTCGCCCCCGCTCCCCTCCTCTCCAGCAGAAGCACTCGCAAGAGCGCAACTGCTCCTCGACTTCCCTCCAGCGGCAGACAAGGCCGAAGACTGGAGGACAACAATCCAGAGCCTCATCGCCTTCGCCAACAACGACACGCCGCAGCAGCCGACGATGTCGCGGCCGCGGCAAGTCGAGAAGACGAAGGCCGACGGCGACAAGACCGCCGGGGGTGCAACCACCGTGCATTCCCCGGCGCGGAAGCAGAAAACGCCGCCCCTCCGGATCAACGTCGACGACGACTCCACGGCGTCGTCGGATCCGCGGGCTCGTCGGGACCAGCGCCAAGTCCTTGACGACCGGCGACAAGAAGACGCTCGAATGACGATCGAGCGCCGCCGAGAAGCTCGGCGACAATCAGATCAGCGAGCTGGGACCGCTGTTGACACACACGCGCCCGGTGAGCCAGGCGACTTGCCGTACGCGGCAGGTTGCCCTGTGTTTACCCGTGAGCTGCGGCGTGTCCAGTGGCCCAGCACGAAGAACTTCAAGCCCGACGTACCGGAGAAGTACGACGGCAAGACGCACCCCTCGGAATTCCTCAGCATTTACACCATCGTGGTGCAGGCTGCCGGGGGGCGCGACGAGAAGATATTGGCGAATTACTTCCCGCTGGTGCTTAAGCCGAACGTTCGTTCTTGGCTTATGCACCTGCCGGAAGGCTCCATTTCTTCTTGGGCAGATCTTTGCCACCAGTTTGTTGGCGCCTTCACGGGCGGCCACAAACCCCACGGCCAGGAGAGCGATCTCCACATCTTGGCCCAGAAGGAAGGAGAACCTCTGCGCAAGTACATCCAGCGCTTTAGCCGCGTGCAGCACAACATCCCCGACGTCCACCCTGCTGCGGTTATCAGCGCGTTCCACCAGAACGTGCGTAACCGCCGCATGCGTGAGGAGATGGCCATGACCAAGATACGGGATGTCAGCGAGCTCTATGCTCTAGCTGATAAGTGCGCGCGCGCCGAAGAGGGGAGGAGACTCCCCGGGGAGGATGCTGGCGCAGGGGGAAGCGACAGCGACAACGCCGCCCCGGCAAGGAAGAGCCGGCGGCGGAACAATAGAAGAAAGAACAAGAAGGAAGTGCTTGCCTTCGAGAAGTCCGGCAAGGAGGCTCCCGCCAAGCAGGCACAGGCTGGCGGCTCCGGCAAGGAGCCTGCCCCTGTAGCGGCAGCCGACAAGCAGGACGGCTCCGACAAGCAATACTGCAAGATCCACCGCACCAAGGGCCACGACCTCTCCAACTGCAAACGCGTCGAGTACCTCGTCGAGCAGCAGAAAGCTGAGTACGAGCGGCGCGACAAGGAGAAGGCCCAAGGTGGCGGAGGGGAGCCCAGCAAGAAGCGGCCATTTAATGGCCGGGGAGGACGCCGCGGCAAGGCCAAGTAGCGGCAAGGTGACCGACCTCCCCGGGGCCGCGACAAGGATGAAGAGGACGATGACGATGACATGGAGGAAGAAGATAACAGCGAGCAGGAGTTCCAGAAGGCCACGGAAGTCCTGTGCGTCGACGGCGGCGCCTCTCTGCACACTTCCCACCGCCAACTCAAGCAGTGGGTGCGGGAAGTGAATGCAGCAGAGCCGCCCGTGGAGTCGCGCAGGCTCCTCAAATGGTCCAGCACGCCCATCATTTTTGATCTTGAGGATCACCCTGACCGCACCACTGCGGTCGGGTGCTTGCCGATGCTGGTCTCACCCACCATCCGCAACCTCAAGGTCACCAAAATGTTGGTTGACGGCGGGGCCGGGCTGAACTTGATCTCCTCAGCTGTGATCAAGAAACTCCAAATCCCAGACGGCGAGCTCGAAGAGACCGGTTCGTTCCAAGGAATAAACCCGGGGAGGAGCAAGCCCAAGGGGAAGATTACTCTGCCGGTGACCTTTGGCGGGGAGCTGAACTTCAGGACGGAGAGGATAACCTTTGATCTTGCCGATATCTCATTGCCATATAATGGGATACTTGGACGTCCTGCCCTCGCCAAGTTCATGGCAGCTTCCCACTACGCCTACAATGTACTCAAGATGCCGGGGCCGATAAGCGTCATCACTGTCCATGGCGACAAGAAAGATGCACTTGTCTGCGCCGACAAGATATACCGGGATGCTGCAGCCGCAGCGGAGAAGGACACACTTGCCGCCGAAGCTCCCGGGGGGAAGAAGACCAAGACCAAGTCCGGCAAGTGCTCTGGGGCCCACTCCGGCAACCGCACCTCTTCGGAGTGCTGCGCTGCCGTCGAGGACGCTCCATCGAGCTCCACCGGCAAGTGCAAGAAAGGGATGGCCGCTCCACCGGCAACCAAGAAGGTGTCCGCCAAGGAGGATGGCACTGGTGGTACCTTCACCATCAGTGCCACACTTGACAGCAAATAGGAAAGCGCGCTTGTTGCCTTCCTGCGGGCGAATGTCGATGTGTTTGCCTGGCAACCATCTGACATCCCCGGTGTTCCCAGGAAGGTAATTGAGCACAAGCTTGCTGTTTGTCCTCATGCGCGGCCCGTCAAGCAGAAGGTCAGGAAGCAAGCCGTGGAGCGCCAAGAATTCATTGCCGAAGAGATCAAGAAGCTAGAAGCAGCAGGCCTAGTTAGAAGCGTGATCCATCCAACGTGGTTGGCAAACCCAGTTGTCGTGCGTAAGGCCAACGGGAAGTGGAGACTGTGTATAGACTTCACCGATGTGAATAAAGCATGTCCCAAGGATCCATTTCCCTTGCCGCGCATCGACCAGATCATTGACTCCACTGCTGGATGTGAGCTGCTCTCTTTCCTTGATGCATATTCAGGCTACCACCAGATTTTCATGGCCAAAGAAGATGAAGAGAAGACTGCATTTATCACTCCATGTGGCACATATTGCTTCATACGCATGCCCTTCGGATTGAAGAATGCAGGCTCAACATTTGCAAGGGTAGTGCACACTGCTTTTGAGCCACAGATCCACAGGAATGTAGAGGCTTACATGGATGATATCGTGGTGAAGAGCAAGAGCAAGGATACCCTGATCCAAGATTTGGAAGAGACATTTGAGAACCTGCGCAAGATCCAGCTTAAGTTGAACCCCGAGAAGTGCGTCTTTGGAGTCCCCTCCGGCAAGCTTCTCGGGTTCTTTGTATCTCAGAGGGGGATTGAAGCCAACCCGACAAGATTAAAGCCATCGAGCAGATAGAAGCCCCGAAACGCGTCAAGGATGTCAGGAGACTTGCAGGTTGTGTGGCTGCCCTCAGTAGGTTCATTTCGAAGTCTGCAGAACGCGCCCTACCTTTCTTCAAAATCTTGAAGAAGGCAGGTCCTATGAAATGGACTCCGGAAGCGGAGGCAGCGCTGCAAGACTTGAAACGGTACCTATCCTCCACTCCAATACTTGTCGCACCTAGGCCACAAGAGAAGTTGCTGCTGTACTCGGCGGCAACCAATCAAGTGGTTAGTGCTGCGTTAGTAGCGGAGAGGGAGGCCGACGAGGAGTCTACACCACCGGCAAGCGAATCCAGCGACAAGCAGGGGGCTACTCCGGCAAGCTCTGGCCCCGACAAGGACAACTCTGCGCAGGAACAAGGAGAAGTGCGGAAGAAGATGGTGCAGCGCCCGGTGTATTTCGTGAGTTCCCTCTTGCAGGGGGCTAGATCAAGATACTCCGGGGTGCAGAAGTTGCTTTTCGGCCTCCTCATGGCCTCGAGAAAGCTGCGCCATTACTTCCAGGCACATGAGATAACATTGGTCACTCGCTTTCCGTTGAAGAGGATATTGCACAATCCAGAACAACAGGCAGGATCGTCGAGTGGGCACTTGAGCTGTCAAGTTTTGGTCTCAAGTTTGAGAGTACCTCAACTATACAGAGCTGAAAGCACATTTGCTCCCTGGGTGGTTTTGGTAATTAATGACAACATACTTTGTGGTTGGACTAATGCTTTTATCAAGTATGTTTCAGGAAACCCAATCACATTGGTATGGCAAGATGATTGAAGAAGTGGACCCCTCAAATGCTAAGGCAAGCATTGGCAAAAGCTCAAGACTCCATTTCTGGTTTAGTGATCAAAGATCACATTGAGTCCATAGGAAAGCCAATACTATTAAAAGGGGATGAGGTTGTGTTGATGATCTGGTTGCTCAAAGTGCTTAGTGATTTATCTCCTTCAGCTATCAGCACCTTTCACTTCTATACACACCCATAAGTAATCTCGGACAAACCGATTCTTCCAACTCAGTCCCACCGAGATGAACCACTTCTACCATATTCCAAACCCTAGAAAAATCGGTCCTACCGAGTTTGAGATCGGTCTCACCGAAACTGAACTGCCAACCTTCTGTAAGCACTTCACATCATTTCGGAAAAACCGAGTTTGTATTATCGGTCTCACCGAAGTGGGCAAGCCTCTGTCTTGGCTCAAATCGGTCTCACCGATAATTCATTTTCGGTCTAACCGATTCTGGCATGTTCCTATTCTTTCTCAAATCGGTCCAACCGAGTTTTCTTTCTCGGTCTCACCGAAAACTCCAACGTTCATATCAGATACACTTTCGGTCCCACCGAGATGGTATTTTCGGTCCCACCGAAAATCCCAACGTTCACTATATTTGAACTTTCGGTCTGACCGAGTTTTCACTTCGGTCTCACCGAGATTGGTCAAATGTGTGTGTAACGGTTGGATTTTGTGTGGAGGCTATATATACCCCTCCACCCCCTCTTCATTCGTGAGGAGAGCCATCAGAAAGTACCACCACTTCTACCATACACTTTCTGAGAAGTGAACCACCTACCCTTGTGTTGAGATCAAGCCATTCCATTCCTACCATATGAAACTTGATTTCTAGCCTTCCCAAGTTGCCTTCCACTCAAATCTTTCTTCCACCACAGCCATATCAGTGAGGAGAGTTGAGTGTTGGGGAGATTATCATTTGAAGCACAAGAGCAAGGAGTTCATCACCATCAACACCGTCTATTACCTTTTGGGGGGTGGTGCCTCCTAGATTGGTTAGGTGTCGCTTGGGAGCCTCCGTCTTTGAGATGTGGAGTTGAACCAAGAAGTTTGTAAGGGCAAGGAGATCGCCTACTTCGTGAAGATCTACCCCGAGTAAGGCTAGTCCTCCGTGGGCGTAGGCCGTGATGGAATAGACAAGGTTGCTTCTTCGTGGACCCTTCGTGGGTGGAGCCCTCCGTGGACTCGCGCAGCCGTTACCCTCCGTGGGTTGAAGTCTCCATCAACGTGGATGTACGATAGCACCACCTATCGGAACCACGACAAAAATCTCCGTGTCACCAAACTGCGTTTGATCTTCTCCACCTCTCTTTACTATATATGCAATTTACTTTCCGCTGCCCATACTCTAGAATTGCATGTGTAGTATGTTACTTGACTTGATCTTAATTGCAAAACTGCCTAAAACTTTGCACAACCAAAAGGCAGATTTTTTATCTTGTCAAGTAGTCTAATCACCCCCCCTTCTAGACCTACTTCTTCGATCCTACAATTGGTATCAGAGCTTTGGTCTCCATTGCTTTGGTTTACACACCATTGGAGGAAGATGGACGTGTCTACGGATGGGAGTGTTAGCCATAGAGTGCCTGTTCTTGATGGAAGGTTCTATAACTCTTGGAGGGTTGAAATGCTTAGTATCTTTAAAATGTACAATTTGTGCAAATATGTTGAGACCCCCTATGTGCCTCCTGTTGATCCCTTGCACCCTACCATGGATGAAGAGCTTGATTTGCTTCGTAACCTTAGAACTGTGAATCTTATCATTAGAGGGTTACCTGATGACTTGCTTAATCTTGTTACAAACTTTGAGTGTGCCTATGCTATGTGGAAATTCTTGGAAGAACTTTATCCGGACTACTCGTTGAGAAGTCTTGATGAAATTCTACACAAGACTATTGAATTTGATAGGTTGCACCCCAATGATCCTAACTTTGATAAATGCTTCTTTGAGCTTCGTGATCTTATGAAAAAGAAGGGTGATCCCGGTCTTATCAATATTAGAGTTAGAAATGCTCTTGCATTGCATTCCGAAGATTATTATTCCATTGATCAAACTAATGCAAGTACTTATCAAATTGACCTGCGTGTTGATGATGAACAATCTATGGGTCAATATGATGATGAGCATGAGCAAGACGATGATTACTCCGATTCGGACACCGAGCTAGACAAGGTCATGAAGAGTCTCAATCTTATGGCAAATATGAGAGACTACATGTCCGGCGGAAAAGAGTGGATTCTTGATAGTGGATGCACCGATCACATGACCGGAGATAAAGACATGTTTCGAGAGCTTGCAAAGAACGATGGTCCACGCAAGTATGTGACTTTTGGAGACAACTCCAAGGGTAAGGTACTTGGCCTTGGTAAGGTGGCCATATCTCATGATAGCTCTATTCAAAATGTCATGCTTGTAGAATCTCTTGGATACAATTTACTTTCCGTGTCTAGATTAGCTGACTTTGGATTCAATGTGCTATTCACCAAAGTAGATTGCCAAGTCTTTCGTCGTGATAATCAAAACATGGCTTTTACTGGTATTCGTAGAGGTGATCTATATATTGTTGATTTCACTAAGAAAGCCCAACCTAGAGCTTGTTTCATTGCTAAATCCTCTAAAGGTTGGTTATGGCATAGAAGGCTAGGACATGTTGGTATGCGTAATCTAGACAAGCTAATCAAAGGTGATCATATTCTTGGTGTTAAAGATGTTTTCTTTGACAAAGATAGACTTTGTAGTGCTTGTCAAGCAGGAAAACAAGTTGGTGGAAGTCATCTCGTGAAAAACATCATGACCACTAGGAGACCGCTTGAGCTTCTTCATATGGATCTCTTCGGTCCCAATGCTTACAAAAGCCTTGGTGGTAACTCCTTTGGTCTAGTTATAGTTGATGATTATTCTAGATTTACATGGGTATTTTTCCTTGATGATAAATCGCAGGTTCAGAGGATCTTCAAGACCTTTGCCAAAAAGGCCCAAAATCAATTTGAGGTGAAGATCAAGAAAGTTCGGAGTGACAATGGAACGGAGTTCAAGAACGCCAATGTAGACTCTTTTCTCGATGAGGAAGGAATTCTACATGAGTTCTCGGCTACGTACACGCCTCAACAAAATGGAGTTGTTTGAGAGGAAGAACCGAACGCTCATTGAGATGGCAAGAACGATGCTTGATGAATACAAGACACCGAAACATTTTTGGGGAGAAGCGGTCGAGACAGCTTGTCATGCTATCAACAGGCTTTATCTTCATAAGCTTCTCGGCAAGACATCATACGAGCTTCTCACCGGTAACAAACCCCAAGTGGGATACTTTCGTGTCTTTGGTTCAAAATGCTATATCCTTGACAAGCATCGTCGATCTAAATTTGCTCCTAAATCTCATGAAGGCTTTCTTCTTGGTTATGGATCAAACTCCCACACCTACCGTGTCTACAATAATTTCACCCGAAAGGTTGAAGAGACGGTAGATGTGAAGTTTGATGAATCTAATGGCTCGCAAGTAGAGCAAATGCCTATTGATGTAGGAGACAAGGACCCATCGGAAGCAATCCAAGATTTATCTATTGGAAAGATTCGTCCCATGGAGGTGAAGGAGAGTACCTCATCTACATATGTGGAGCCACCTACCTCACGGCGAGATGAACCTCAAGGCAACATGGAGGCCTCCACAAGTGGAACTCACCAAGATGAGGAAATGCAACAAGAAGATCCACCACAACCTCCTTCTCCACCACCTCAAGACAACACCAACAACAATGAAGAAGAAGAAGAGGAAGATGAAGATGATGAGGAAGCTGAGCCACAACATCAACAAAAGCTATCCCGAGTTCGAGCAAGAGTCAAGAAGAATCATCCCGTGGAACAAATGATGAACGACATCAACTCCGGGAGAATTACTCGCTCTAAAACTCGCTTAGCTAACTTTTGTGAGCATTACTCATTTATCTCTAGTATTGAACCATTGAAGGTAGAAGAAGCACTTAAAGACCCGGATTGGGTGAACGCTATGCACGAAGAACTACACAACTTCGAGAGGAACAAGGTGTGGACTTTGGTAGAGAAGCTCAACGATGATCAAAACATCATTGGAACCAAATGGGTGTTTCGGAACAAGCAAGATGAAGATGGACAAGTCATCCGCAACAAGGCTCGTCTCGTAGCTCAAGGTTACACACAAGTCGAAGGTATGGACTATGGTGAGACCTATGCCCCCGTTGCTAGACTTGAGTCCATTCGCATACTTCTTGCTTATGCCAATCATCATGATATTACTCTCTATCAAATGGACATCAAGAGTGCTTTCCTAAATGGTGAAATTGAGGAGGAAGTATTTGTAAAACAACCTCCCGGTTTTGTGAATCCCAAAAAGCCTAATCATGTTTACAAGTTGCACAAAGCTCTTTATGGTCTTAAACAAGCCCCTAGAGCTTGGTACAAATGCTTAACTAGCTTTCTTCTTGAAAAAGGCTTTGAGATTGGAAAGATAGACTCAACGCTGTTCACAAAAAGGGTTAATGGTGAACTATTTGTGTGCCAAATATATGTTGATGATATTATCTTTGGTTCAACTAACCCCCATTTTAGCAAGAAGTTTGGACAGCTCATGTCGGAGAAGTATGAAATGTCCATGATGTGTGAACTCAAATTTTTCCTTGGGTTGCAAATCAAGCAATCTAAGGAGGGTACTTTTGTCTCACAAACAAAGTACACCAAGGATCTCTTCAAGAAGTTCAACATGCAAGAAAGCAAAGGTATGAGTACCCCCATGCCTACTAGTGGACATAATGACTTGACTAAAGATGGAGAACCCGTTGATCAAAGGGTTTACCGTTCTATGATTGGTTCTCTACTATATCTTTGTGCTTCTCGTCCTGACATAATGTTGAGTGTATGCATGTGTGCGCGATATCAAGCAGCTCCTAAAGAATGTCATCTTAAAGCTGTTAAAAGGATAGTGAGATACTTGATACACACACCAAACTTTGGCATTTGGTATCCTAAGAGAGCTTCTTTCGATCTTGTTGGCTATTCCGACTCGGACTATGCCGGTGACAAGGTTGATAGAAAGTCAACTTCGGGTACGTGTCAATTCCTTGGTCGATCCCTTGTATCTTGGTCCTCCAAGAAACAAAATTCGGTATCTTTATCCACTGCCGAAGCAGAATATATTGCTGCTGGTTCGTGTTGTGCTCAATTACTATGGATGACACAAACGCTTAAAGATTATGGGATACATGTGAGACGTGTTCCCTTGCTTTGTGACAATGAGAGTGCAATCAAGATTGGACACAATCCTGTGCAACACTCTCGAACAAAGCATATTGAAGTTCGTCACCATTTTATTCGTGATCATATTGCCAAGGGTGACATTAATCTTAAGCATGTTCGTACTGACAAACAACTTGCTGATATCTTTACAAAACCTCTTGATGAAAAGGTGTTTTGTCGCTTAAGGAGTGAGTTGAACATCATTGATGCTTCAAACTTGGAGTGATAACTCCTTTGATGCATGCAAGACATGAGCCTCTTGACTAATCCTTGATATTTCTCTTATGATGATGATCATATGTCTTGGACACATTTGCCTCCTTGTATTGCATCTAACTCTTTGCAGGTACTTGGATGATCTACATTCCACAAGATTACCACACACTCAAATCATGTGTAATCTTGTCATTGACCAAGTATCTAGCCCTTTGGGATGTTGAGTTCAAGGAACAAAATTTCACATATCCTTTTTGACATCTTATACATCTAGTATTTCACTCTTGTCATCTTGGATATTCTTGAGTATTTCCTTGCTTGCCTAACCCATGTAGGAAGATGAACTACACAAGTAGAAATGGCGCTCCAACTTCACATTCAATGAGCACCTACATCGAGCTTACCTACATGAGCAAATCAACAACAAGCCCAAGGTATGTTCTTCACATCTTTAAGAAGCTTTACTCAAAGTCATGAGTACAAGCAGCCTCATAAGATGTGATCACATCAATTGCTTAATCGAAAAATGGCAACCCCATTTTGGGCTTAAACAATGAGTATGACCTATGATCAAATGTCCTCATTTGACTCCTAAGTCAATATACTCAAACATAGGTGACTTTGTCGCCGACCTTTATCTAGATGAAGTACATATGCTTTTGGAGTTTTTATGTTTTCTCTTATGTTCTCTCATTGAGTTTTCTTTATACAAAAAAAAACTTCATCTAGGAATCTTTTTTATTTCTTTTCTTATATTTTTTTTTGTGTGAATATCCTTCTGGAAATCTTTTTATAGCTCTGATCAATTCCTTGAAAATCTTTTACAAATTCATTGCAAATCTTTTGAAATACTCCTCGCAAATGTATTTTTAACAGAGGGAGAGGACTCAAATTCAGACTCAAATTTTAAATTTTAAGGAGGAGAGGACTCAAATTTAAACTCAAATTGTTTCTCTGGATGTTCTCTTTTGCCCTGTTGTGATTCTTAAGGATCCCACTTCTTTCTTTCTTTCTTTCTTTCCATCTTTCCTGCCCTACCTAGTTTGCTGTCCTTTTCGGCACTTGATGTCAAAGGGGGAGAGAACTTAGGGGGAATAGGGGGAGTAGGGGAGAAGAGAAGACTTCAGGGAAGAAGAAAAGCAATCTTATCTTAAGGGGGAGAGAATCACATCAAAGCTTTGTCGTGTTTTACATTGGACATTACAATTGGCATCATTCTTTTGATTTTGCTTTTTCCTTCACACCCCTTGTTCTCACAATTGGTATCTTATGAAATCTTTTAGTTTAGGGGGAGAAGACTTAGAGGAATCGTCACAATTGATATCCTATGAAAAGCAAAATCTCTCTGAGTTCATTGAAAATCTTTTAGCTTCGGAGACATGTTTGCTGATTCAAGCCTGTGCTCAATATGAGACACTCTTTATACATGTCCTCCCTGGCTTGGTCCTCTTGATGTTCTTGCAATTGGTTGAAGGAATACTCTTGTGTTATCTAACCTTGTTTTCCCAAGTTTATCCCTTCAGGTACAAGTGCCAAGGAACCTCAAGGTAAGTATATGCATCTTGCAGAATGTGCATGATGGTGACTTGCTTGTAAATACTTGTTTGCAAGAAATCACCATGCACATATGCATTATCACTCAATTCATTTTCTTCTGCTCTGATGCATATAGCCAAGCTGCATGTAGCACATCTTGCTTATCTCTCTTGTGTGCTTGTGGTAGTCCAAAACCATAATCTATGAAAATCTTGCACACTTGTAGGGGGAGCCTGTGTACTACATGCTTGTCAAAGCTTTCATGATAATTCTGTCTTTCTTTCAATAAGCTTTGATGTCTTGTTTAGTATAATTTCAGTGTGTTGCCATCAATTACCAAAAAGGGGGAGATTGAAAGCACATTTGCTCCCTGGGTGGTTTTGGTAATTAATGACAACATACTTTGTGGTTGGACTAATGCTTTTATCAAGTATGTTTCAGGAAACCCAATCACATTGGTATGGCAAGATGATTGAAGAAGTGGACCCCTCAAATGCTAAGGCAAGCATTGGCAAAAGCTCAAGACTCCATTTCTGGTTTAGTGATCAAAGATCACATTGAGTCCATAGGAAAGCCAATACTATTAAAAGGGGATGAGGTTGTGTTGATGATCTGGTTGCTCAAAGTGCTTAGTGATTTATCTCCTTCAGCTATCAGCACCTTTCACTTCTATACACACCCATAAGTAATCTCGGACAAACCGATTCTTCCAACTCAGTCCCACCGAGATGAACCACTTCTACCATATTCCAAACCCTAGAAAAATCGGTCCTACCGAGTTTGAGATCGGTCTCACCGAAACTGAACTGCCAACCTTCTGTAAGCACTTCACATCATTTCGGAAAAACCGAGTTTGTATTATCGGTCTCACCGAAGTGGGCAAGCCTCTGTCTTGGCTCAAATCGGTCTCACCGATAATTCATTTTCGGTCTAACCGATTCTGGCATGTTCCTATTCTTTCTCAAATCGGTCCAACCGAGTTTTCTTTCTCGGTCTCACCGAAAACTCCAACGTTCATATCAGATACACTTTCGGTCCCACCGAGATGGTATTTTCGGTCCCACCAAAAATCCCAACGTTCACTATATTTGAACTTTCGGTCTGACCGAGTTTTCACTTCGGTCTCACCGAGATTGGTCAAATGTGTGTGTAACGGTTGGATTTTGTGTGGAGGCTATATATACCCCTCCACCCCCTCTTCATTCGTGAGGAGAGCCATCAGAAAGTACCACCACTTCTACCATACACTTTCTGAGAAGTGAACCACCTACCCTTGTGTTGAGATCAAGCCATTCCATTCCTACCATATGAAACTTGATTTCTAGCCTTCCCAAGTTGCCTTCCACTCAAATCTTTCTTCCACCACAGCCATATCAGTGAGGAGAGTTGAGTGTTGGGGAGATTATCATTTGAAGCACAAGAGCAAGGAGTTCATCATCATAAACACCGTCTATTACCTTTTGGGGGGTGGTGCCTCCTAGATTGGTTAGGTGTCGCTTGGGAGCCTCCGTCTTTGAGATGTGGAGTTGAACCAAGAAGTTTGTAAGGGCAAGGAGATCGCCTACTTCGTGAAGATCTACCCCGAGTAAGGCTAGTCCTCCGTGGGCGTAGGCCGTGATGGAATAGACAAGGTTGCTTCTTCGTGGACCCTTCGTGGGTGGAGCCCTCCGTGGACTCGCGCAGCCGTTACCCTCCGTGGGTTGAAGTCTCCATCAACGTGGATGTACGATAGCACCACCTATCGGAACCACGACAAAAATCTCCGTGTCACCAAACTGCGTTTGATCTTCTCCACCTCTCTTTACTATATGTGCAATTTACTTTCCGCTGCCCATACTCTAGAATTGCATGTGTAGTGTGATACTTGATCTGATCTTAATTGTGAAACTGCCTAAAACTTTGCATAATCAAAAGGCAGATTTTTTATCTTGTCGAGTAGTCTAATCACCCCCCCTCTAGACCTACTTCTTCGATCCTACAAGAGCCGAGCTTTGGCAGAATTCATAGCTGAATGGACTCCAACGCCCGATGAGGAAGTTCCAGAGACAAGTGTACCCGTACAAGAAGCGACAAGTGAATGGGTAATGTACTTTGATGGTGCCTTCTCGCTGCAAGGCGCCGGAGCCGGCGTGGTACTCATCGCGCCCACCGGAGAGCACCTCAAGTATGTTATCCAGATGCACTTTCCCAGGGAGCAAGCGACAAATAATACTGCTGAGTATGAAGGCTTGCTTGCCGGCCTCAGGATTGCGGCCGAGCTTGGGATCAGGAAGCTGATTGTCCGGGGAGATTCTCAGTTGGTGGTCCGGCAAGTCAACAAGAGTTACCAGAGCCCTTTGATGGAAGCTTATGTAGATGAAGTGAGGAAGCTTGAAGAACACTTTGAGGGTCTGCAAATGGAGCACGTCCCGAGAGCTCAGAATGATATTGCAGATAGCCTTTCAAAGTGTGCAGCGATGAAGTTACCTGTGGAACCAGGAACCTTCCTGCTCAAGCTGACTCAGCCATCCGTTACACCATCAATTGGGCAGCCCAAGAAGAGAAAGTTGGTCTCCGGCGACTACTTGCCGGCGGATCTCCCCGAGGCCGCCGCCAAAGTCCCCAAGATCAACGATCAAAACGCTGAGGAACAGTTTGCTCCTGCAGATCTTAGGATCTGTACAGTTGAAGCAAGCGTTCCCGACAAGCCTCGCCCCGGCGAGCTTGCCGGGGGACCATTAGCTCCAGCAGAAACAGAGGTTCTTGCCGTAGAAGCTGGGGTCCCCGCAGTGGCCCTCATGCCTTTAGTCCTTGCCGTTGAGCCTCGGGCTCCAGCATGGGCGCAGCAGATCGTCCGTTTTCTGCAAACTGGAGAACTTCCAGACGACCCAGAAGAGATAGAGAAGATAACCAGGCAGTCAAGTATGTACCAGTTCGTGGATAACGAGCTGTACAGAAGAAGACTCAATGGTGTCAGGTTGAAGTGCATCTCCAGGGAAGATGGACAGAAGCTGTTGGCAGAGATACACGGAGGCATATGTGGCCACCACATTGGCGCAAGGGCACTTGCCGGGAAGGCATTCCGGCAAGTGTTTTTCTGGCCAGAAGCCCTCCAAGATGCAACTGCACAAGTAACCAAGTGTGAAGCGTGCCAGTTCCATGCCAAACAAACTCATCAGCCAGCTCAAGCTCTCCAGACGATCCCTTTGTCCTGGCCCTTCTCGGTCTGGGGGCTCGATATCCTCGGCCCCTTCCCCCGTGCTGTCGGGGGCTTTGAGTACTTGTACGTTGCGATCGACAAGTTCACAAAGTGGCCAGAAGTGGAGCCGGTGAGAAAGGTGACAGCACAGTCAGCAGTCAGGTTCTTCAGGTCAATTGTTTGCCGTTTCGGAATCCCTAACATGATCATCACCGACAACGGCACACAATTCACTAGTCGCACCTTCATGCAATACGTCCAAGGCCTTGGCGCCAAGGTCTGCTTCGCTTCTGTTGCTCACCCGAGGAGCAACGGTCAAGCGGAGAGGGCAAATGCTGAAGTGCTGCGCGGACTCAAGACAAGGACCTTTGACAGGCTGCGCAAGTGCGGAAGAAACTGGATAGAGGAGTTGCCGGCGGCTCTTTGGTCAATCAGAACGACACCAAGTCGAGCCACCGGACAGACACCCTTTGCTCTAGTCTATGGAGCAGAGGCAGTTCTCCCCACGGAACTCGTATACGGATCTCCTCGAGTGCTCGCTTATGATGAGCTCGAGCAAGAGCAACTGCGACAAGATGATGCATTGCTCCTCGAGGAGGAACATCTCCAGGCTGCTGTACGAGCTGCTCGATACCAGCAAGCCTTGCGCCGCTACCATAGCCGCAAGGTTAAAGCCAGGAGTCTCGAGGAAGGCGACCTTGTTCTTCGGCGTGTTCAGTCCGCCAAGAATTCCAACAAGTTGACGCCGAAGTGGGAAGGCCCTTATCGGGTGAGACAAGTCACAAGGCCCGGAGCTGTCCGCCTTGAGACCGAAGAAGGCTTACCGGTGAGCAACTCCTGGAACATAGAGCATCTTTGCAAGTTTCACCCATAAGGCGCGGTTGCCGTGATCCGCTCCGACAACCACCTTTTGTACAAGCCTTGCCGCTGTTGCATGTAACCCTTTGTACAAAGCCGGGCGCAGACCCCGTGCATTAGTAAAGCTTTTGTGTTTTGCGCTATTTGCCTTTTCCATGCTCCTCTTTGTTATTTGCATGCATTATTCGGCATCTTGTGCAACACACGTATCCGGTAAGCATTAGCACGCCGAAAGGCCATATACTTGTTTCCCTCTTCTTTTTCTTTTCCTCTTAAGCAGAAGGAATGTTCCTCGCGCACAAGTTTGCCGGGGTGAAGGAGATGGAAGATGAACCAAGGTGCTGTTCAAGAAAGAGAAGCCTTACCGGGAAGCAAGCAATATATGAAAGCTAAGTTACCAGAATTTGAGCAGTTCAGATTTTTAAATTTTAAGTTATCTTCCTTGAACAACGACACTTTGTATGGAAAACCTGTGCGCGGAGGAACCTACCCGTGGCTAGCCGCACCCTTATCTTGTTTTCGAGTACGCTCAACGACTTAAGTGAGCTGCGACAAGTGTCGCGCCCTTGCTTCGTTTCCGAGTTCACTCAGCAAGCTAAGTGCGTTGCGACTAGCTGCGGCAAGGTTGCTTGCCGGTAAGACCTTGGCCAGCAGGCTGCTCAGGGTCCAGCACTCAGCGCTCGCGGCAAGGGCCCCTTGCCGGCAAGTTCCCTAGAAGCGCAGGGTTGAAAACATACAAAGTAGAGGACCAAAACAAGGGAGATAACACTGCATCGATTGCTCAAAATAAGATAATATCTTACAAGGGATAACTTGTCGCAATCGCTAATAAGTTCGTGTCCATGGCACACTTTGCAGTAACAAAGGAAATAAAAAAGAAGAGGCCTAATCTACGCGGTCGCCTTCAACCCTTGAGATCTTGTTCACTTTAGCGATAATATGGGCGACCTGCGCCTTCAGCGCCTCCATATCCGCGTCGGCCGGCAAGCTGCGGAGAACGTTGACGAGGTTTATGCCAGGATTGCGGTACACTATCTTCGTCAGGACGCGCTCCAAAGTTCCCGCGCAGAGCTGGCGTGACTCCTCGGCCAGTTGCGCGGGGAGCTTCTTCTGTAGATTTGCGAGTGCCGGCGCGATCCCTCTGAAGAAGAGACTGAGCTTGGCGCTGTGGGGGAGGTTTGGATCCGGAGAGTATATGAGGTGCTCCACCCTCATCGCCATCAGCTCCTTGTCGATGCTAGCTGCAGAAGCCACCAGATCTTCGGTCCATACCTCGACGGTCTGGCGGAAGTTGTTGGCTGCAGTGGTGGCGCTCTCCACCAGGCCTCGCTCCTTGCGGAGCTCGTCCTTCAGCTTGGTTTCGCGGTCCCGGACGGCGTCGAGCGAATCCTTCAGCGTAGAGACCTTCAGCTCCAGATCTGCAATCGAGTCCTTGGCGGCCTTCAGCTCGTCGCCCTGCTTGGAGAGGCGTACCTGGAGTTCTGAGTTGGTATGGGCATCCTTCTCGCGCTCTATGTTGAGCGCGGTGACCCTCTCCGTACTCGCCTTCAGGTACTCCTCCAGCTGCTCCACCTTAGCCTCGAGGTCCTTCTTGGCGGTCTCCGCGGTGGCTACGGCGGCCTTTGCTTCCTTCAACTCTCCGCCAAGGGCCTGCTCCCGGGCGGCAAGGTCTTCCTCGTGAGAGTCGAGGTCGACCTTCCGCTGGTTGAGCGCTCCTTCTCGCTGGGACAGCGCCTCTCCGGCGAGTCGCTGCTGCTCCTCGGCCTCAGCTTTCTCCAGGAGCCACTCTTGGTACTCCCCAGCAAGCCTCTCGCGCTCCTCCGCGAGGTCGCGGAGGGCCGCTTGGTTGGCGGCGCGGAGCTCCGCCACGCGTTTCTCCATATCAGCTGCGGCCTTGGCGGTGAGGGCTTCCCGAGACTCAAGTTTCGCCTGCCTAGCCCGGTAAAGGGCCAAGAGCCGGTGTAGTAGCTTCTCCTCCTCGGGCTCATCACTCCCGCCGGGCGCCTCGACGATCTTCAGCCCCGCGGAGGCGAGAACCTCCCCATCGAAGGCCTCTCCCTCCACGGGGGCTCGCGACGAGGATCCCCACGGCACCTGAATGAAGACGCCGTTGGGAGCCTCAAGGTAGAAGGCGGACTGCTCCTTCTCGGTGGAGGGGCCGGCGGCCGACGCGGCGCTTGACGCTCCTGCCGCCTCCGGGCCGGCAGCATGGCCGCCGTCCCCCTCCCCGGCCGCTGCGTCTGCTGTCGGGGCAGTCTCCTCCGCGGCAGGCTCGGCGGCTCCCGCCATGTCTTCAACGACAGGGGCGTTGCCGCCGTCGCCCTGCGCGCCCTCCTCCTCGACGACGACCTCCGTCTCCATCCGCTCCGAGGGAGGAGGATCTGATAGAAGAAGAAGAAAAAGAAAAAAATCAAGCAAATATCCAAAAAAAAAAGACAAGTCCAAGAAGACGAGGTTGCAAGACTTACCTTGGCGGACTTCGTCGACGACGGGCTCCCTCGTCGGGGAGCTCTCCCTTGGCGGGGTGGCCGCCCTCGCCGGGCTGCTCGCCCTTGGCGGGGTACTCGCCCTTGGCGGAGTACCCGCCCTTGGCGGAGCGCTCTCCCTCACCGGAGAGTTCGTCCTTGGCGGGGACGGCGGGGCCTGCGGCTCCTCGGGAGTGGTCTCAGGGCGCTCCTGTGGCTGCGGCTCCACCTCTGCACAAGACAATCAAGACAAAACAGAACAACAAGATGTTAGTACAAGACAGAATCCTCAAGCGCGTCCGACGAGCGGAAAGTTCAAAACCAGACTTACGCTGGGGGCTGCGCTGGGGGCTGCTCCTCGGAGCAGCGCTCGGGTCCGGCAAGCTCGTCGCCGACGCGTCCCCTGTCGCCGCGACGGGCGAGTCGTCCTCGACCTCGACCACGGGAACCTTGGCCTTCTTCGCCGCTCGCTGGGCCAGGGTCCTGAAATCAAAGCAAGAAGCAACATCAGAATCATCAATGTAGGAATCAAGACAGAATTAAAGAAGATACGAAACTTCAAGCACTTACTCCTCTTCCTCGTCGTCGTCGCTGAGGGCGGAGAAATCAAACTCCACCTGAGGCGCGTCCGCGCGAGGAGCAGGAGGAGAAGGCTCCCTCGGGCGCTTGGTGGTCCCCGGGGCTGGGGGCTGCGAAGACCCGGCCCCTGTGGACGCCGAGGCCCGGGGAGCAGGTGGAGCAGCTGCTCCGCTCTGAGAAGACCCTCCTCCACTTGGCGCTGACGTACGGGGCGCCTCCGCCGTAGCCTGCGTGCGGGGCGCCTCCGCCACGGTTGGTGCGCCGGGCGCTCCCGTCATGGCTTGGCTCCCCCGGGTAGCTCGCGCCGCCCGGCGAGCAGGTTGTTGTCGGGGCGCCTGCGCCCTCGTCGTCGTCGTCACCTTGTGGAGGCGCTTCAACGGTGATCGCCTAGGACTTGCCCGAGGCGGGGAGGTCTCCGATGACGAGGAGGCGTCGTCGTTGAGCCCCAGAGACCCACCGGAGTCCTCGCCGGCCCCGGCGTCCTCCTCCTCCTCCTCGGCCGGCTCGCTGGGCCCAGCACCCCGCCCTGCGGCCGTGCTCCCTCCAGCGCCTCCGCTCGCTCCGGCGCCTCTGCTTCCTCCGGCAACATCGCCCCTCGCGGCAGCCTCGCTCACGATCCCGGGGATCCCAGCATACCTCAGAGAGGGGACTCCGGCGAGCTCGTCGGGCGGAAGCTTAAGCAGCCTGCGGATCTCCGCCTCTTCTGCTTGGCACGACGCTTCCGCGGCCTCTGCCTCTTCGACTGTGAACCCGAACTCTCCTGCCGCTGCGGCTGCGGCGGCCTCTTCTACCCGGGAAGCGATATAAGCGTTCTCCCGATCAGTGGTGGCCCAGGTGAGACCCTTGATCTCCTCCTTGTTCTTCGGCAACTCCACCAAGTTGTCGAAGAAGCTCATGATGGCATCCGGCTTGGGCGCTATCCATGTTGGGTCGATGCCGTGCGAGTCGCATGCGGGCATCATTGCGCGTAAGGAGTCCCGGGCCGTGCTGTTGCATAGGGGCACCACTCCCCGGGGAGCTCTAAACCACTCCGGGTGGGCCGGGTCGTGCTTAAAAAGCTCCCGGACCATCCCCTTTAGCTCCAGTGACGTGAAATTGAAGTTCAGTCCTGGGCGCAGCCTCATAATGTCCGCCGCGTTGCCGTACTCCCATGCTGGCCTCTTCCTCTCCTGTAGAGGGGCAATGCGGCGGCGGAGGAAGTCTGCTCCTACCTCTCCGATGGTCAACTTGGCTACCCGGAGACGAAGAATTCTGACAAGGGCGACGTTGAGCTTGATGTCGTCCGAGTCCAGCTCGCTCCAGTCCCTGCCGCGCACGATAGCTGTTGTGCGCGGCGCAGTGAAAGGTTGCGGCTCGTCCTCAACTACCCAGCACCAATCCGCGCGCCACTCTTCCCACTTGCCGCGGAGCTCCCCTTGCAGATAGGATTCCTTCTTGTTCAAGCGGAAGACCCAAGAGATGCCCCCGGAGAGGGGGGCGCCGGCCTCTACTCTAGGCGTAAAGAAATGCCTAAAAAGCGCTACGTTTGGATAGATCCCAATGTAGTTTTCGCACAGATGTGCGAAGACCGCCATCGTGAGGATGGCGTTGGGGGTGAAGTCTAAAAGGTGGAGGTTGTAGGTGTTCATGATATCGCGGAAAAATTCAGAGAATGGAGGACAAAGGCCGCAGTGGAAGAAAACAGCGAAGAAGAAATACCCGCCGGGGTACAGATCCTTGGCGGCGGCGGGGTAAACTCTGGTCCGAGGATGCGCCTTGGTCTTCTTGGCCCAGAACAGGTAGTACTTGTTCCAGAGTTCCCGCGCGCCGAGCCTTGGCGCGAAGACGACATTCCTCTTCCGCAGGAGAGCAAGCTTCGCCGCCTGCTCGGATTTCTCCTTCTTGGTCTTCTCCGCCTTCGCCTTCTCGGTCTTCGGGGCCATGGCGGGGGCGGCGGAGGAAGGGGCGAGGAGTCCGGCGGCGCCGCAGATGCAAGAGATGGCGGAGGAGGTGTGGAGGCGGAGCGCAGAGGGGAATTTCTGGAGATGGAAGAAGCAATGAAGACGAAGTAAGGTAACGGCCCCTGCTTCCTCTGCTTTTAAGGGGGAAGTGGGGGACGCTCCGCATTTCCCATTAAAGAACGTGGCCACGTTCTCTCCCACGACGCCGCAATCGACGCGTGCCGTTACGGAGGGACGCGGCGGATGCAGAAGGGGATTCGGCGTGCCGTGGGCCGCGCGTGCCCGTGCACTGTTTTGGGCCTGGCCCAACAGCGCTCGGCACCGTGTGTGGCCCAGACCCAGGGGCTCCTGTCGGTGTACTAAGGTAGGGGTACCTCAGTACCCCAACTTGTGCACGGGCAGTAGCAGCTTCCCGCGGCAGGGCCTACCACGTGCTTGCCGGAGACCTTTCTGATCCATCTAAATCCATTCAAAAACAAAGTATACAAGACAGAAGATCAAGACCCCGGCAAGTGGAGCTTGCCGGGAAGGCCGTCCCAGGCTCGAGACTATCTCACTTACACAAGACCCTGGCAAGAGGAGCTTGCCAGGAAGACCAGAAGACTGCACCTCAGAAGACACGCCTCGGCGCACTCTGCGCCCCGGCAAGACCCGGGGAGCGACAAGCTTCCCGGCCCGACAAGATCAAGTCCCCGGCAAGGTGCTTGCCGGGGGAAGTCTGCGCTGTGTGCCCACGCTCCAGCTCATCGGTCCACGCGTCGCCCTGGGGCCATTCCAGGGACGCGTGGCGGATGGCTGTGCAGCCTGGGGGACACGGTGGCACTCCACGGTGACGAAGCTACCGCCGTGGCGAACGGAGACGCAAGGGCGGGCGCTTTTGGGGTCGACGGTGACGGGCATTTAATGCTCTTGTCCCCCACTGTCAAAGTAGGTGATGACCACTGTTCATCCACTATTTATCCACTGTTCCCGCACTGTTACAACTACCACCAAAGTTACGTTTTTACCCCTTCTTCTACGTCGACACCTGTCGGTGACCCCTTGGGCTATAAAAGGAGGCCCATGCACAACGTAGAAAGGGTTCGGAACCTAGATCGCTCATTCGCTCGGTGTAGCTAGTTCGTCAAGCTCCCGAGCTCCAACACTCAATACAATCTAAGCAGGAGTAGGGTTTTACGCGTCCATCGCGGCCCGAACCTGGGTAAACCGCCCGCGTGCTTACCTCGATCTGCTCTTTGTGCTCCCTCCGCTCCCTTACCGCAACGTACAAGGGGCTCCGGTCCCATAGGTGCTCGTGGTGGACAGTTTCCCCCGACAACCGGGTCTTCC
Organism: Secale cereale; assembly: GCA_902687465.1. Lineage (NCBI taxonomy): Eukaryota > Viridiplantae > Streptophyta > Magnoliopsida > Poales > Poaceae > Secale > Secale cereale. Next base: position 787,905,162 of record LR738715.1, on the reverse strand, counting down.
TTCGGTTTTGATAAAATTCCCAAAGGTTCAACCGGAAGGTTGTGCTTCAGGATAGCAGGCTGCCTCAAGAATATTTCATCTAGTTCATTTCTTTCCTGCATATGCAAATCATTCTCGTGGTCCTCCATGTATTGCTGCAAAGGATCATTAGGGGGCATAGCAATAGAGGCAATACTCTCGATAATTTTATCATCACTAGGTAAATCAGTACCACGAGGCTGCTTAGAGAACTTAGAAAAATTAAATTCATATGGCTCACCATCGGATTCAACAGAAACTTTACCTTTCTTGCAATCTATTATAGCTCCACAAGTTCTAAGAAAAGGTCTACCAAAAATAATTGGACAAAAATTGTCCCTCTCTGAACCAAGTACTAGAAAGTCGGTAGGGTATTTTACCTTTCCACATAGGACTTCAACGTCCCTCACAATTCCGATATGAGAGATAGTTGTTCTGTTTGCAAGATGAATGGTAACATCAACTTCTTCAAGTTCACAAGGGGAAATCTCACCAATGATCTCTTCATAAAGTGAATAGGGGATAGCACTTGCACTCGATCCCAAATCGCATAGCCCATAATAATTGTGATCTCCTATTTTAAGAGATACCACTGGAGTACCTGAAATTGGGCCTTTATTCTTGGCTGTGACAAGGTTAGTGGAAACAGCACAAAAATTTATATTGGAATCCAAAACATCATTAGTAGCAAGGTCTTTAATCAATGCAACTTGAGGATCGACTCTGATCTGGTCCTCAGGCTCATCAACTCTTCTCTCACTTTTATTTATTATGCATGTCACACGAGAGTCCTCCTTTATCCTTGCGGGAAAAGGAGGCTTTTCATATATAACTGCAGGCAAAATAGGGTCAACAACATAAATATCAATAGGTGACTCTTTAAAAGGTTCATGGTGCTGGTCTCTCTTCTTTTTAAAAGAATCAACATGAGAGGCAAAATTCTACACAAATCAATCACTAGATGGGAATCAAGACCAATCTTAGAGCAAAAAGTATTGAAGTAATCAGTTTTCACATAGCTCTCAATATAATCATGTTCATAATTTATAGCGGGTTCAATACCTTTATCAATTTCCCAATCTTCGGTATTCCTCTGGATCCTTTCAATGAGATCCCACCTTTCTTCAACACTCTTCTTCTGAAATACCCCACTAGAGGAGGCATCCAGCATCTCCTTATCCTGACGAGAAAGCCTGGCATAAAAATTTGCAAGTATAATTTCCTTGGGAAGCTTATGAATAGGGCATTTGAGCATTAGGGACTTCAATCTCCCCCAAGCTTGAGCAATGCTTTCTCCGTCACGAGACCTAAAATTATAAATATAGTTCCTGTCTCGATGAATTTCGTGAAGAGGATAAAACTTAGTATAAAAGAGAGACATAAGCTCCTGCCAGTCAAACAAGTGTGAGTTATCGAGATGCCTATACCAATCCAAAGCTTTATCTATAAGTGATACGGCAAACAATTTCCTCATGACAAACTCCCTCGATACACCTACAAGCTTAAATAACGAACTTAGTTGTGACAGATATAACAAGTGTTCACCGGGATGTCTGTCTCCTGCATAACGATTAGCCAAAACATAATCGATAATGCCAGCTGGTATTTTATAAGGCACAATTTCAGTAGGGGGAGGATCAACCACCACAGGTGTGGGGCGTCTTCCCGCAAGCAACGATCCAATAACAGGGTTATCCATAAGGACAAAGAGCAGCAATAGCAAAAATAAAAACAGAATTATAAAAACTTCCTTACCAGTTTCACTTTACCAATAGCGCTACGCTCCCCGGCAACGGCGCCAGAAAACGGTACTTGATGACCCACAACCGTAAGGGATCTATTGCAGCGTTTTCGATAAGTAAGAGTGTCGAACCCAACGAGGAGCAGAAGGTATTGATAAGCGATTCTGAGCAAGAAATTACTGCAAGCACTGAAAGATAACTTTTAGGGGTTTTCTCGGTATAAGCAACAGGAAAGTAAAAGCAAGTAATGTAAAAGGTACTGAGAGTAACAAGTGGCCCAATCCTTTCTTAGCAAAGGAGAGGCCTAGCAACTGAGCTTATAAAGACTAAAGCGTTCCTGAGGACACACGGGAGAGGTAGTCATGTGCTTTCGCCATATTCCGTATCGATACTATGTTATGTGTTGATAAGTGTTGAGTGGGTGGATCTATGCTAGTGCACTCTCTAGACTAAGATGAATGCACTCTTATGATTAAACACCTTGCAAGCATCCGCAAATACAAAATAGAATTTAAGGCAAAAGCCTAACCATAGCAATACGATCGAGGATCCATTATTCCCTTATGCAAAAGCGTGCGAACTGGGGTTCAGGTTTCTGTCACTCCGACAACCCACCATAAGCATTCTTTATACACAATGTATTCTCCTAGGTCCTTAATAAGGCGAAGTGTTGAGTGTTCGACTCACACAACACCACTAGTAGAATGACAACACAACTTAAGTATCAAACAACACATATTACTTCAACATCATATGACTACTAACATCAAGACCTTCCCCATGTCCTCAAGAACTAAGGTAACTACTCACGAGACATAAAAGAGATCATGATCAGTGGGGATAAATAGGTGATAAACAATCTGGACATAATAATATTTCTCCAACAAAACTCAATAGCATTCACCACAAAGTAGTAATCAACACCGATGGAGTAGAGAGGATAGGTAGTACGAATTACAACACAAGTTGCGATTGTAAGATGAGATTTGGATGAAGATGGAGATGGTGCTGGTGTTGGGGATGATGTTGATGATGATCTCGATGATGCCCGTGACGATGGTGATGACGATGGCGATGACGATGGCGACGATCTCCCCTTCCGGGAGGTGATCTCCCCGGCGGAATCTGCCCGCCGGAGATGGCTTTTTCTTCTCTGTAGGTTTCCGCCACGGAGCGGCGGCGGAACTCCGTAAAAATTTCCGTCTCTAGGGTTTTTGGATAACGGAGAGCATATATGCAAAAGGGGGCGGCCAGAGGTGGGCCAGGGGCTCCAGGCCCCCCCCCCCGGCGCGGCCAGGGGGGGCGCCCCCAGGACGCCTGGGCACCCTGTGGCCCCCCTCTGGTTGCCCTTTCGCGTGCCTTCGTGATCCGTCTGAAAAATATCTCCCGTCAATTTTCAGGTAATTTGGAGGTATTCTTCTTCAGCAACTCAGCGTCCACTTTTTACTGCTGAATCCTGCGTCTGCTGCTTCGGCATCGGAAAGTTTGCAAACTGTGTAAAATAGACCAAAACAACATAAGAAGATCACCGTAACGTGAAATATATCAATGAATAAGGATAAATTATGATACAAAGTAGTGATGCATTTTGGACGTATCAACTGCTTACCAGCATGTCATACTTTGCTTCGGCGGTATTGTGAGATGAAGCGGCCCCGATCGACATTACGCGTAGGCTTACGCGAGACTGGTTTCACCGTTATGAGCACTCGTTGCTTAAAGGTGACTGGCGGGTGTCTGTCTCTCTCACTTTAGCTGAATCGAGTGTGGCTATGCCCGGTCCTTGTGAAAGTTAAAACAACACATACTTGACGAAACATCGTTGTGGTTTTGTATGCGTAGGTAAGAACGGTTCTTGCTAAGCCCGTAGCAGCCACGTAAAACTTGCAACAACGAAGTAGAGGATGTCTAACTTGTTTTTGCAAGGCATGTTGTGACGTGATATGGTCAAGACGTGATGAGTTATAAGGTTTTGTATGAGATGATCATGTTTTGTAAAGTTATCGGCAACTGGCAGGAGCCATATGGTTGTCGCTTTATTGTATGAAATGCAATCGCCATGTAATTGCTTTACTTTATCACTAAGCGGTAGCGATAGTCCTAGAAGAAATAGTTGGCGAGACGACAACGATGCTACGATGGAGATCAAGGTGTCGCGCCGGTGACGAAGGTGATCATGACGGTGCTTTCAGGATGGAGATCAAAAGCACAAGATGATGATGGTCATATCATGTCACATATTTTGATTGCATGTGATGTTTATCTTATTATGCTTCTTATTTTGCTTACTACGACAGTAGCATTATAAGATGATCCCTTACAAAATTTCAAGGTATAAGTGTTCTCCCCGTGTATGCACTGTTGCGAAAGTTCGTCGTGCCGAGACACCACGTGGTGATCGGGTGTGATAAGCTCTACGTTCAAATACAATGGGTGTAAGCCAGTTTTGCACACGCAGAATACTCGGGTTAAACTTGACGAGCCTAGCATATGCAGATATGGCCTCGGAACATTGGATACCGAAAGTTCGAGCGTGAATCATATAGTAGATATGATCAACATAAGATGTTCACCATTGAAACTACTCCATCTGACGTGATGATCGGACATGGTTTAGTTGATTTGGATCACGTGATCATTTAGATGACCGGAGGGATGTCTATCTAAGTGGGAGTTCTTATGTAATATGATTAATTGAACTTTAATTTATCATGAACTTAGTCCTGATAGTTTTTGCATATCTATGTTGTTGTAGATCAATGGCCCGTGCTACCGTTCCTTTGAATTTTAATGCATTCCTAGAGAAAGCTAAGTTGAAAGATGATGGTAGCAATTACATGGACTGGGTCCGTAACTTGAGGATTATCCTCATTGCTGCACAGAATAATTATGTCCTTGAAGCACCGCTAGGTGGCAAGCCCCCTCCCGGTAATGTAGACGCTTTGAATGTCTAGCAAACGCGGTCTGATGACTACACGATAGTTCAGTGTGCCATGCTTTACGGCTTAGAACCGGGACTTCAACGACGTTTTGAACGTCATGGACCATATGAGATGTTCCAGGAGTTGAAGTTAATATTTCAAGCAAATGCCCGGATTGAGAAATATGAGATTTCCAATAAATTCTACAGCTGCAAGATGGAGGAGAATAGTTCTATCAGTGAACACTTGCTCAGAATGTCTGGGTACTACAATCATATGACTCAACTTGGTTGCAAAGTTGACGAGGATAGTGTTATTTGATAGAGTTCTTCAATCACTGCCACCAAGCTATAACGGCTTCGTGATGAAGTATAATATGCAAGGGATGCAGAAGATAATTCCCGAGCTCTTCGCTACGCTCAAAGCTGCGGAGGTAGAAATCAAAAAGGAGCATCAAGTGTTGATGGTTAACAAGACCACTAGTTTCAATAAAAAAGGCAAGGGAAAGAAGGGGAACTTCAAGAAGAATAGCAAGACAGTTGCTGCTCCCACGAAGAAACCCAAGTCTAGAGCCAAGCCTGAAACCGAGTGCTTCTACTACAAAGGGACCGGACACTGGAAGCGGAACTGCCCCAAGTATTTGGCGGATAAGAAGGATGGCAAGGTGAACAAAGGTATATATGATATACATGTTCACTACGGGAAACAGCTAATTTGCCGTCACGGGTCTGCTTTGCCGTCAGCATTTCATCGGGCAGACGGCAAAGAAAAGGTTTGCCGTCATCTGCAGACGACAAAGAAAAACTGACGGCAAAATAGCTAAGTTTGCCGTCTGCATTTTATATTACAGACGGCAAAGATACTTTGCTGTCTGTAATGTAAAATGCAGACGGCAAAATACACGCTTCGCCGTCTGTATAAAATCCGCAGACGGCAAATCAAGAAGCACACCACGCGGATCGATCCCACGGATCGATGACGTGGCGGCCCGTCCAAAGCCATGCAGCCCCACCCACCCATCCTGACACACGCACCACCACGCCTACAGCCCACCCACGCACTAACCCACAGCCACACACAACACATCCCACCCGTCCACGCACACCACACACCACACACCGCACGCACGCATCAATTCATGGCCGGCGCTGGCAACTGGCGAGCGGAGGGGCGGTGACCTCGCCTCCAGCAGCCTCCGGCGCGGCCGGCCCCTACCTCCGTCACCCCAGGCGTGGCCAGCGCGTCGCCAGTCCCTGGCAACTGGCGAGCGGAGAGGCAGCGACACCGCCTCCTGTAGCCTCCGGTGCCGCCGGCCCCTACCTCCGTCGCCCCGGCGTGGCCAGCGCGTCGCCCGTCGCTGGCAACTGGCGAGCGGAGAGGCGGCGACCCCACCTCCAGTATCCTCCGTCGCGGCCGGCCCCTACCTCCGTCGCCCCCGGCGTGGCCAGCGCGTCGCCCGTCGCCTCCGCTATGCCGCCGCGGGCCTCCTCAACGCCGCCGGCCCCTTCGTCTGCGCCCCCGCAGCCGGCCTCTGCGCCCGTGGCCCCTTCGCGCACGGCGCTGTCGAGTCCGGCCCCGGCCCCGGCGTCCCCGCAGGCCTCCGCCGTCCCAGCCCCTGCTCCGGCAGGCCTCAGCTGGCCCCTGCCCCGTCCACCATTGACCCTGTGCATGAAGCTCGACGCCGCGGGATCCTCCACCTCCTCCCCGCAGATGCCTAAGGGGAGGCAACTCATCTTCTTCAGGGAGTCCATGGCGTGTAGAAGATAGGGACCCGATTGCTTTTCTTATCTGTTTGTTGGGTCTTCTTTGTAAAAGATAGGGACCCGTGTGTTATTTGTAGTTATTCATGGGTCTGTTTGTAAAATGACGTGTACTTCCTGTTTGATATTAATGCAACATTGGGTCCTTCACTTTTAAAAAAATGGTGTGAACTACTTTTTGTCTACGCCATCGAGAGCTATACCACCTCTGCACCTCGACTGCTGTTTACTTTTTTGAAAAATAAATAATTTTCTTTGCCGTCTTGGATGTATGAGGCAGACGGCAAATATAGAGTATGGCTGACGGCAAAGTTGTTTTTCTTTGCCGTATGCTATTTATTCAGAATGACGGCAAAGATGGAGTTTTGCCGTCTGCCCTACTAAATGCTGACGGCAAAGAGTTCTTTGCCGACTTTGACTTTGCCAACAAGGTTTGCCGTCATGGGCTGACGGCAAAATCTTTGCCGTCTGTAATCCTGCTTTTGCCGTCTGTAGGAGCCTGACGGCAAAATGCCCGATTCCTGTAGTGGTTATTGATGTGTACTTTACTAATGCTCGTAGTAGTACCTGGGTATTTGATACCGGTTCGGTTGCTAATATTTGTAACTCGAAACAGGGACTACGGATTAAACGAATATTGGCTAAGGACGAGGTGATGATGCGCGTGGGAAATGGTTCCAAAGTCGATGTGATCACCGTCGGCACACTACCTCTACATCTACCTTCGGGATTAGTTTTAGACCTAAATAATTGTTATTTGGTGCCAGCGTTGAGCATGAACATTATATCTGGATCTTGTTTGTTGCGAGACAGTTATTCATTTAAATCAGAGATTAAGGGTTGTTCTATTTTTATGAATAATATCTTTTATGGTCATGCACCCTTAAAGAGTGGTCTATTCTTGTTGGATCTCGTTTGTAGTGGTACACATATTCATAATATTGAAGCCAAAATATACAAGGTTAATAATGATAGTGCAACCTATTTGTGGCACTGCCGTTTAGGTCATATTGGTGTAAAGCGCATGAAGAAACTCCATAGTGATGGACTTTTGGAATCACTTGATTATGAATCACTTGGTGCTTGCGAACCATGCCTCATGGGCAAGATGACTAAAACTCCGTTCTCCGGAACTGTGGAGCGAGCAACAGATTTGTTGCAAATCATACATACTGATGTATGCGGACCAATGAGTGTTGAGGCTCGTGGCGGGTATCGTTATTTTCTGACCTTCACTGATGATTTGAGCAGATATGGGTATATCTACTTAATGAAGCACAAGTCTGAAACATTTGAAAAGTTCAAAGAATTTCAGAGTGAAGTAGAGAATCATCGTAACAAGAAAATAAAGTTTCTGCGATCTGATCGTGGAGGTGAATATTTGAGTTACGAGTTTGGTCTTCATTTGAAACACTGTGGAATAGTTTCACAACTCACGCCACCCGGAACACCACAGCGTAATGGTGTGTCCAAACGTCGTAACCGTACTTTATTGGATATGGTGCGATCTTTGATGTCTCTTACCAATTTACCACTATCATTTTGGGGTTATGCTTTAAAGACAGCTACATTCACGTTAAATAGGGCACCATCTAAATCCGTTGAGACGACACCTTATGAACTATGGTTTGGCAAGAAACCAAAGTTGTCGTTTCTTAAAGTTTGGGGCTGCGATGCTTATGTGAAAAAGCTTCAACCTGATAAGCTCGAACCCAAGTCGGAGAAATGTGTCTTCATAGGATACCCAAAAGAGACTGTTGGGTACACCTTCTATCATAGATCCAAAGGCAAGATATTCGTTGCTAAGAATGGATACTTTCTAGAGAAGGAGTTTCTCTCGAAAGAAGTGAGTGGGAGGAAAGTAGAACTTGATGAGGTAACTGTACCTTCTCCCAAATTGGAAAGTGGAACATCACAGAAACTAGTTCCAGTGATTCCTACACCAATTAGTGAGGAAGCTAATGATGATGATGATGAAACTTCAGATCAAGTTTCTGCTGAACATCGTAGATCAACCAGAGTACGTTCCGCACCAGAGTGGTACGGCAACCCAGTTTTGGAAGTCATGTTACTAGACCATGATGAACCTACGAACTATGAGGAAGCGATGATGAGCCCAGATTCTGCAAAATGGCTTGAGGCCATGAAATCTGAGATGGGATACATGTATGAGAACAAAGTGTGGACTTTGGTTGACTTGCCCGAGGATCGACAAGCCATCAAAAATAAATCGATCTTCAAGAGGAAGACCGCCGCAGACGGTAATGTTGATGTTTATAAAGATTGACTTGTTGCGAAAGGGTTTCGACAAGTTCAAGTAGTTGACTACGATGAGACTTTCTCACCTGTAGCGATGCTTAAGTCTGTCCGAATCATGTTAGCAATTGCCGCATTTTATGATTATGAAATCAGGCAAATGGATGTCAAAAATGCATTCCTGAATGGATATCTCAAAGAAGAGTTGTATATGATGCAACCAGAAGGTCTTGTCGATCCAAAAGGAGCTAACAAAGTGTGCAAGCTCCAGCGATCCATCTATGGACTGGTGCAAGCATCTCGGAGTTGGAATATACGCTTTGATGAGGTAATCAAAGCATATGGTTTTATACAGACTTTTGGAGAAGCCTTTATTTACAAGAAAGTGCGTGGGAGCTCTATAGGATTTCTGATATTATATGTGGATGACATATTGTTGATTGGAAATGATATAGAATTTCTGGATAACATAAAAGGATACTTGAATAAGAGTTTTTCAATGAAAGACCTCAGTGAAGCTGCTTACATATTAGGCATCAAGATCTATAGAGATAGATCAAGACGCTTAATTGGACTTTCACAAAGCACATACCTTGATAAAATTTTGAAGAAGTTCAAAATGGATCAGTCGAAGAAAGGGTTCTTGCCTGTGTTACAAGGTATGAAGTTGAGTAAGACTCAATGCCCGACCACTGCAGAAGATAGAGAGAAAATGAAAGTCATTCCCTATGCCTCAGCCATAGGATCTATCATGTATGTAATGCTGTGTACCAGACCTAATGTGTGCCTTGCTATAAGTCTAGCAGGGAGGTACCAAAGTAATCTAGGAGTGGATCACTGGACAGCGGTCAAGAACATCCTTAAATACCTGAAAAGGACAAAGGATATGTTTCTCGTGTATGGAGGTGACAAAGAGCTCGTCGTAAACGGTTACGTCGATTCCAGCTTTGACACTGATCCGGATGACTCTAAGTCACAAACCGGATATGTATTTTTATTGAACGGTGGAGCTGTCAGTTGGTGCAGTTCCAAGCAGAGTGTCGTGGTGGGATCTACGTGTAAAGCGGAATACATAGCTGCTTCGGTAGCAACAAATGAAGGAGTCTGGATGAAGGAGTTCATATCCGATCTAGGTGTAATACCTAGTGCATCGGGTCCAATGAAAATCTTTTGTGACAACACTGGAGCAATAGCCTTGGTGAAGGAATCCAGGTTTCACAAGAGAACAAAGCACATATAAAGACGCTTCAATTCCATCCGCGATCTAGTCAAGGAGGGAGACATAGAGATTTGCAAGATACATACGGATCTGAATGTTGCAGACCCGTTGACTAAGCCTCTTCCGCGGGCAAAACATGATCAGCACCAGGACTCCATGGGCGTGAGGATCATTACTTTGTAATCTAGATTATTGACTCTAGTTCAAGTGGGAGACTGAAGGAAATATGCCCTAGAGGCAATAATAAAGATGTTATTTGTATTTCCTTATATCATGATAAATGTCTTTTATTCATGCTAGAATTGTATTAACCGGATACTTAGTACATGTGTGAATACATAGACAAAACAGTATGTCCCTAGTATGCCTCTACTAGACTAGCTCATTGATCAAAGATGGCTATGTTTCCTAGCCATAGACATGACTTGTCATTTGATCAACGGGATCACATCATTAGGAGAATGATGTGATGGACTAGACCCATCCGTTAGCTTAGCACTATGATCTTTTAGTTTTACTGCTATTGCTTTCTTCATGACTTACACATGTTCCTATGACTATGAGATTATGCAACTCCCGAAATACCGTAGGAACACCTTGTGTGCTATAAAATATCACAACATAACTAGGTGATCATAAAGATGCTCTACAGGTGTCTCCAAAAGTATTCGTGGTGTTGGCATAGATCAAGAATAGGATTTGTCACTCCGAGTGTCGGAGAGGTATCTCTAGGCCCTTTCGGTAATACACATCATAATATGCCTTGCAAGCAAATGACTAATGAGTTAGTCATGAGATGATGTATTACGGAACGAGTAAAGAGACTTGTCGGTAACGAGATTGAGCTAGGTATTGAGATACCGACGATCGAATCTCGGGCAAGTAACATACCGATGACAAAGGGAACAACGTATGTTGTTATGCGGTTTGACCGATAAAGATCTTCATAGAATATGTAGAAACCAATATGAGCATCCAGGTTCCGCTATTGGTTATTTACCGGAGATGAGTCTCGGTCATGTCTACATAGTTCTCGAACCCGTAGGGTCCGCACGCTTAACGTTTGATGACGATCGGTATTATGAGTTTATGAGTTTTGATGTAGCGAAGGTAGTTTGGAGTCCCGGATGAGATCACGGACATGACGAGGAGTCTCGGAATGTCCGAGACATAAAGATTGATATATTGGACGACTATATTCGGACACCGGAAGTGTTCCGGAAAAGTTTCGGATTTAACCGGAGTGCCGGAGGGGGTTACCGGAACCCCCCCGAGGGAGTATGGTCCATAGTGGGCCTTGAAGGAAAAGTGAGAGGCAGCCCAAGAGGCTGGCCAGCGCCCCACTAGGGAATCCTAGTTGGACTTGGAGTGGGGGGCGCCACCTCTCTCCTTCCTTCTCTTCTCCTTCTTCCTTTCCTACACCTAGTAGGAATAGGAAGGAGGATTCCTATTCCTACTAGGAGTAGGAATCCTACTCCTAGGCGCGCCATACATGGCCGGCCGGCCCTTCCCCCTTTCTCCTTTATATACAGGGGCAGGGGGGAACCCAAAGACAAGAAGTTGAATTGTTTTAGCCGTGTGCGGTGCCCCCCTCCACAGAAACACACCTCGGTCATACTGTCGCAGTGCTTAGGCGAAGCCCTGCGCCGATAACTTCATCATATCCGTCACCACGCTGTCGTGCTGACAAAACTCTCCTGTGAAGCTCAATTGGATCAAGAGCTCGCGGGACGTCATCAAGCTGAACGTGTGTTGAAAGCGGAGGTGCCGTACGTTCGGTGCTTGATCGGTTGGATCGCGAAGAAGTTCGACTACATCAACTGCGTCACTTGACGCTTCCGCTCCCGGTCTACGAGGGTACGTAGACACACTCTCCCATCTCGTTGCTATGCATCTAGTAGATAGATCTTGCGTGATCATAGGAAAATTTTAAAATACTACGTTCCCCAACAAGTAAAACATCGTGTCCCCAGTCTCCTATTACCCATCGATCCTCAGACGCATTGTTCGGGACCCCCTACCCGAGATCCGCTGGTTTTGACACCGACCTTGGTGCTTTCATTGAGAGTTCCACCGTGTCATCGACAGAAGGATTTAAGCCTCGCTCCGTGGAACGTCCATTTTGCATCATGCTTTTATGTTGATATTTATTGCACTATGGGCTGTTATTACACGTTATGTCACAATACTTATGCCTTTTCTCTCTTATTTTACAAGGTTTACATGAAGAGGGAGAATGCCGATAGCTGGAATTCTGGGCTGGAAAAGGAGCAAACATTGGAAACCTATTCTGCATAACTCAAAAAGCTTAGAAACTCCACGAGACACCGTTTTAGAAAATATAATAAAATATCTGGCGAAAGAGATTCACCAGGGGGGCCACCACCTATGCACGAGGGCGGGGGGCGCCCCCCCCCCCTTTGGGCGCGCCCCTGCCTCGTGGGCCACCGGGTGACCCCCCCGATGCCCCTCTTCTCCTATGTGAGGTGTTGTGACCTAGAAAAAAAATCAGAAGGAGGGTTTCGGGACCACACGCCGCCGTCTCGAGGCGGAACCTTGGCGGAAACCAATCTAGGGCTCCGGCAGAGCTGTTCTGCGAGGGATACTTCCCTCCGGGAGGGGGAAATCGTCATCGGCGTCATCACCAACAACTCTCCCAACTTGGGGAGGGTTATCTTCATCAACATCTTCACTAGCACCATCTCCTCTCAAACCGTAGTTCATCTCTTGTATCCAATCTTTGTACCAAAACCTCAGATTGGTACCTGTGGGTTGCTAGTAGTGTTGATTACTCCTTGTAGTTCATGCTAGTTGGTTTACTTGGTGGAAGATCATATGTTCAGACCCATTATGCATATTAATACCCCTCTGATCATGAACAATATTATGTCTTGTGAGTAGTTACTTTTGTTCCTGAGGACATGGGAGAAGTCTTGCTATAAGTAGTCATGTGAATTTGGTATTCGTTTGATATTTTGATGAGATGTATGTTGTCTCTCCTCTAGTGGTGTCATGTGAACGTCGACTACATGAAACTTCACCATTGTTTGGGCCTAGAGGAAGGCATTGGGAAGTAATAAGTAGATGATGAGTTGCTAGAGTGACAGTAGCTTAAACCCTAGTTTATGCGTTGCTTCGGAAGGGGCTGATTTGGATCCACTTGTTTCATGCTATGGTTAGGTTTACCTTAATACTTCTTTTGTAGTTGCGGATGCTTGCAATAGAGGTTAATCATAAGTGGGAGGCTTGTCCAAGTAAGGACAGCACACAAGAACTGGTCCACCCATATACCAAACTATCAAAGTACCGAACGCGAATCAGATGATCGTGATGAAAACTAGCTTGACGATAATTCCCATGTGTCCTCGGGAGCGGTTTCCTACATATAAGAGTTTGTCCAGGCTTGTCCTTTGCTACAAAAAGGATTGGGCCATCTTGCTGCACCTTATTTACTTTTACTATTTATCACTTGCTACTAATTACCTTATCACAAAACTATCTGTTACCTATAATTTCAGTGCTTGCAGAAAATATCTTACTGAAAACTGCATATCATTTCCTTCTGCTCCTCGTTGGGATTGACACTCTTACTTGTAGAAAGGACTACGATGGATCCCCTACACTTGTGGGTCATCAAAACTCTTTTCTGGCGCCGTTGCCGGGGAGTGAAGCACCTTTGGTAAGTGGAATTTGGTAAAGAAAATTTTATATAGTGTGCTGAAATTTACTGTCACTTGTTACTATGGCTCGTCATCCTTTGAGGGGCTTTTTCGGGGTATCTTCACCCCGACCAGTAGAGCGAAGAGTTGCTCGTCAACCTACTGAACCTGCTGAAAATGTTTGCTTTGAAATTCCTTCGGGTATGATAGAGAAACTGCTAGATAATCCCTTTACAGGAGACGGAACACTTCATCGCGATTTACACCTAATCTATGTCGATGAAGTTTGTGGATTATTTAAGCTTGCAGGTATGCCCGAGGATGTTATCAAGAAGAAGGTCTTCCCTTTATCTTTGAAGGGAGATGCATTGACATGGTTTAGGCTATGCGATGATATTAGATCATGGAACTATAATCGGCTGAAGTTGGAATTTCATCAGAAGTTCTACCCTATGCATCATGTTCATCGTGATCGTAATTACATATATAATTTTTGGCCTCGCGAAGGAGAAAGCATCTCTCAAGCTTGGGGGAGGCTTAAGTCAATGTTATATTCATGCCCCAATCGTGAGCTCTCAAGAAAAATGATTATTCAAAATTTGTATGCTCGACTTTCTCTCAATAATCGCACCATGCTTGAGAATTCTTGTTCTGGTTCTTTTATGATGAAGACTGTTGAATTCAAATGGGATTTATTGGAAAGAATTAAACGCAACTCTGAAGATTGGGATCTCGACAAAGGTAAGGAGTCAGGTATGACCCCTAAGTTTGATTGTGTTAAAGCTTTTATGGATACCGATGTTTTCCGTGAATTTAGCACTAAATATGGACTCGACTCTGAGATAGTAGCTTCTTTCTGTGAATCATTTGCTACTCATGTTGATCTTCCCAAGGAGAAGTGGTTTAAATACCATCCTCCCATTAAAGTAAAAGTAGCTGAACTTGTCAAAGTTGTAGAAAAGACTATCACTTATAATATTGATCCTATTGTTCCCACTTCTTATATTGAGAAACCACCTTTCCCTGTTAGAATAAAGGATCATGCTAAAGCTTCAACTGTGGTTCGTAAGAGTAATACTAGAACACCTACACCCTCTGAGCAAATTAAAGTTGAACCTAGTGTTGCTATGGTTAAAGATCTCTTGGTTGAAAATTTATATGGACATGTTATTTACCTTCAAGAGGAAACTACTAGAATAGCCAAACCCGATGCTAGGAATAAACATAGACCTGTTGTAGGCTTGCCTGTTATTTCTGTTAAAATAGGAGATCATTGCTATCATGGTTTATGTGACGTAGGTGCTAGTGCAAGTATAATCCCTCATTCCTTATATAAAGAAATTATGCATGATATTGCACTTGTTGAGTTAGAAGGGATTGATGTCACTATTAATAAGCTTGCTAATAGAGACACTATTTCACCAGTCGGGATTGTTAGAGATGTTGAAGTCTTGTGTGGGAAGGTTAAATACCCTGCTGATTTTCTTATACTTAGTTCCCCACAAGATGACTTTTGTCCCATTATATTTGGTAGACCCTTCTTGAATACTGTTAATGCTAAGATAGACTGCGTAAAAGATATTGTTACCCTTAGTTTAGGGAATATGTCTCATAATTTTAACTTTGCTAAATTTCGTAGACAACGCCATGATAAAGAATTACCTAGTAAGGATAAAATTATTGGTCTTACTTTTATTGTTGTGCCTCCTAACGATCGTTTAGAACAATATCTGCTAGACCATGAAAATGATATGTATATGAATGAGAGAAGGGAAATAGATGAAATAATCTTTAAGTAAGGACCCGTATTGAAAAACAATTTGCCTGTTGAAATCCTAGGGGATCCTCCTCCACCCAAGGGTGATCCCGTGTTTGAACTTAAACCATTACCTAATAATCTTAAGTATGTTTATCTTGATGAAAAGAAGATATATCCTATTATTATTAGTGCTAACCTTTCAGAGCAGGAAGACGAAAAATTATTGAAAACTCTGAAGAAGCACCGTGCTGCTATTGGATATACTATGGATGATCTAAAGGGCATTAGTCCCACTCTATGCCATCACAAGATAAAGTTGGAAGAGGACGCTAAACCGGTTATTGATCATCAACTACGGTTAAATCCTAAGATGAAAGAAGTGGTAAGGAAGGAAATACTAAAGCTTCTAGAGGCAGGTATTATCTATCCAGTTGCTGATAGCCAGTGGGTAAGTCCTGTCCATTGTGTCCGTGAGAAGGGAGGTATGACTGTTGTTCCTAATGATAAGGACGAATTGATCCCATAAACAAATATTACAGGTTATAGGATGGTAATTGATTTCCGCAAATTAAATAAAGCTACAAAGAAATAGCATTACCCTTTGCCTTTTATTGATCAAATGCTAGAAAGGTTATCCAAACATACTCATTTTTGCTTTCTAGATGGTTATTCTAGTTTCTCTCAAATACCTGTGTCAAAAGGGGATCAAGAAAAGACCACTTTTACTTGTCCTTTCGGTACCTTTGCTTATAGACGTATGCCTTTTGGTTTATGTAATGCACCTGCTACCTTTCAAAGATGCATGATGGCTATATTCTCTAATTTTTTTGAAAAGATTGTTGAGGTTTTCATGGATGATTTTTCCATTTACGGAACTTCTTTTGATGATTGCTTGAGCAACCTTGATGGAGTTTTGCAGAGATGTGAAGACACTAATCTTGTCTTGAATTGGGAGAAGTGCCACTTTATGGTTAATGAAGGCATTGTCTTGGGACATAAAATCTCTGAAAGAGGTATTGAAGTTGACAAGGCTAAGGTTGATGCTATTGAAAAGATGCCATGTCCCAAGGACATCAGAGGTATACGAAGTTTCCTTGGTCATGCTAGGTTTTATCGGAGGTTCATTAAGGACTTTTCCAAAATCTCCACGCCTCTGACTAATCTCTTTCAAAAAGATGTCCCTTTTGTTTTTGATGATGATTGTTTAGAAGCATTTGAAATACTTAAGAAAGCATTGATCTCTGCACCTATTGTCCAGCCTCATGACTGGAATTTACCCTTTGAGATTATGTGTGATACTAGTGATTATGTTGTAGGTGCTGTTCTAGGACAAAGAGTTGATAAGAAATTGAATATCATCCAATATGCTAGTAAAACTCTAGACAGTGCACAGAGAAATTATGCTACTACTGAGAAGGAATTTTTAGCAGTTGTATTTGCATGTGATAAGTTTAGGCCTTATATTGTTGATTCTAAAGTAACTATTCACACTGGTCATGCTGCTATAAAATACCTTATGGAAAAGAAACATGCTAAACCTAGACTTATCAGATGGGTTCTCTTGCTGCAAGAATTTGATTTGCATATTATTGATAGAAAGGGAGCTGAGAACCCCGTAGCAGATAACTTGTCTAGGCTACAGAATATTCTTGATGACCCACAAACTATTAATGATAGCTTTCCTAATGAGCAATTAGCTATCATAAATACTGATCGTACTGCTCCACGGTATGTTGAATATGCTAATTACACTGTTGCTAAGTTTATACCTCCTAGCTTCACATACCAGCAAAAGGAAAAAATCTCCTATGATTTGAGACATTACTTCTGGGATGGCCCACACCTTTATAAAGAAGGAGTAGATGGTATTATTAGACGTTGTGTACCTAAGCATGAATAGGAACTGATCCTACGCAAGTGCCACTCCGAAGCTTATGGAGGACACCATGCTGGAGATAGAACTGCACATAAGGTATTGCAATCTAGTTTTTATTGGCCTACTCTCTTCAAGGATGCTCGTAAGTTTGTCTTATCTTGTGATGAATGTCAAAGAATTGGTAATATCAGTAGATGTCAAGAAATGCCTATGAATTATTCACTTGTTATTGAACCGTTTGATGTCTGGAGCTTTGATTATATGGGACCGTTTCCTTCCTCTAATGGGTACACACATATTTTAGTTGCTGTTGATTACGTTACTAAGTGGGTAGAAGTTATTCCAACTAGTAGTGCTGATCACAACACCTCTATTAAGATGCTTAAGGAATTTATTATTCCGAGGTTTGGAGTCCCTAGATACTTAATGACTGATGGTGGTTCACACTTTATTCATGGTGCTTTCCGTAAAATGCTTGCTAAGTATGATGTTAACCATATAATTGCATCCCCTTACCACCCACAGACTAGTGGTCAGTTAGAATTAAGTAATGGAGAGCTGAAATTAATTTTGCAAAAGACAGTTAATAGGTCTAGAAAGAATTGGTCCAACAAACTTGATGATGCATTATGGGCCTATAGAAATGCATACAAAAGTCCTATGGGTATGTCTCCATATAAGATGGTTTATGGAAAAGCTTGTCCCTTACCTCTTGAGCTAGAACATAAGGCATATTGGGCTATTCAAGAGCTTAATTATGATTTCAAACTTGCCGGTGAGAAGAGGTTATTTGGCATTAGCTCTCTTGATGAAAGGAGAACCCAGGCTTATGAGAATGCCAAGCTGTTTAAAGAAAAAGTTAAAAGGTGGCATGATAGAAGGATACAAAAGCATGAGTTTAACGTACGTGATTATGTCTTGTTATACAACTCTCGTTTAAGATTTTTTGCAGGAAAACTTCTCGCTAGATGGGAAGGTCCTTACGTTATCGAGGAGGTCTATCGTTCCAGTGCCATAAAACTCAACAACTTAGAAGGCACAAATCCGAAGGTGGCGAACGGTCAAAGAATCAAACATTATATCTCAGGTAATCCTATAAATGTTGAAACTAATGTTATTGAAACCGTAACCCCGGTGGAATACATAAGGGACACTTTCTAGAACGATTCAGACCCTGAAAAGGAAGAGGTATGTGGTACGGTAAGGAAACCGACTCCAAAACAGTTCTAATGGCAATTTTTCACCGTTTTGGAATATTTAGAAAAATAGAAAAATAACTGGCAGTCCGGAAGAGACACGAGGCGTCCACGAGGGTGGAGGGCATGCACCCTTCCCCTGGGCACGCCCCTGCCTCGTGGGCACCTCGTGTGCCTCCCGGACTCCGATTTCTTGCACGTTACTCCTTTTGGTCGGTAAAAAATCATTATATATTCTCCCGAAGGTTTGGACCACCGTATCACGCAAAAATTCTTTGTTCTTGTTTTGAGTTATTTCTTCTAGGGGTGACAAGGCCAGACATCATGTCGTCCTCCTCCTCCAACAATGAGGGCAACGATGCTTGGCTAATTAAGATAGAGCTGAAGAGGGAAGAACCCGAGGAGATCAACAATGAGAATAGGATCAAGAAGGCTATGGAGGATCAGGCTCCGGCAACAGAAGAAGACATCCTTCAAACCATTCCAAACCTTTTTACTTCAACTGAAATTGAAGCTTTCAAGATGATTGAGTTAGCTCAAATACAAAACAAGTATCTCACAAGTGAAAATATTTTGCTGAAGGAGCATATAGCCACACTCAAAGGTATTATCCGCAAGTTGGAGGATCTCCTACGCTCGATGTATGATGATCCGGATCAACTTTCAAATCCATCATCACCACCTCCGAAGAAGGAGACATAATCATATGGGTATGGGCACTCCCCTTGGCAACTGCCAAGCTTGGGGGAGTTGCCCCAGTATTGTATCACCATCACACTCCTATCTTTACCGTTTTTATTAGTTCAATCCTTTTGGTAGTATCTTGATCTAGTAGAGTAAAGTTAGCATGATCTAGTTGTGAGCTTTTGCTTTATGATCATTACCTTTGTAATCGAGTCCGTGAGATTAGTGTTGAGTCAAGGGCTTGATTTCCTCACTTTGGTCATGATTGAATAAAAGAAAACATAAAAGAAAAAAGTATATCAAGAGATCATATTGATCTTATGGGAAGTAATGACTTCACATATAAAGAGTATGATGAATAAAAGTTGTTGGGAGTTCACAAACATAGTTTTGGTCATCATTGCAATTAATAGGAAGTAATAAAGAAAGAGAGGCTTCACATACAAATATACTATCTTGGACATCTTTTATGATTGTGAGCACTCATTAAAATATGACATGCTAAAGAGTTGATGATGGACACGGAAGACAACCTAATGGGTTATGTTTTCTTATATTCAAAATAAATTATATTGTCAAGGATCATCCAACATGTTGAGCTTGCCTTCCCCCCTCATGCTAGCCAAAATTCCTTGCACCAAGTAGAGATACTACTTGTCCTTCCATACATCCTTAAACCCAGTTTTGCCATGATAGTCCACCATACCTACCTATGGATTGAGTAAGATCCTTCAAGTAAGTTGTCATGTTTGCAAACTCTCTAAAATATGTATGATTTATTAGTGTGGAGGAAATAAGCTTTATACGATCTTGTGATATGGAAGTAATAAAAGCGACGGACTGCATAATAAAGGTCCCTAGAACAAGTGGCAATATAAAGTGACATTCTTTTGTGCTAAGACTTTGTGCATCCAACCATAAAAGCACATGACAACCTGTGCTTCCCTCTGCAAAGGGCCTATCTATTATTCCTGCCTTATAAGAGTCAAGGTGAAAATCACCTTTCCTTTTTGCATTTTATCCTTTGGCAAGCACATTGTGTTGGAAAGATCCTGACATATATACCCAATTGGATGTAAGTTATCATGGTATATTACTGTTGACATTACCCTTGAGGTAAAAGGTTGGGAGGCAATACCATAAGCCCCTATCTTTCTCTGTGTCTGATTAAAACTCCATACCCATAGGTATTGCGTGAGTGTGAGCAATTGTGAAAGACTATATGATAGTTGAGTATGTGGGCTTGTTGAAAAGCTCTTACATTGACTCTTTCCGATGTTATGATAAATTGCAATTGCTTCAATGACCGAGATCATAGTTTGTTGGTTTTCAATGAAGTTTCTGATTCATACTTGACATTGTGAATGCATTGTTACTTTAGCATGAGAATCATATGACAATATATGTGTGTTGCTGTTATAAGAATGATCATGATGCTTTCATATCCGTATTTTATTTTTATCGATACCTCTATCTCTAAACATGTGGACATATTTTTCTATATCGGCTTTCGCTTGAGGACGAGCGAGGTCTAAGCTTGGGGTAGTTGATACGTCCATTTTGCATCATGCTTTTATGTTGATATTTATTGCACTATGGGTTGTTATTACACGTTATGTCACAATACTTATGCCTTTTCTCTCTTATTTTACAAGGTTTACACGAAGAGGGAGAATGCCGGCAGCTGGAATTCTGGGCTGGAAAAGGAGCAAACATTGGAAACCTATTCTGCACAACTCAAAAGGCTCCGAAACTCCACGAGACACTGTTTTAGAAAATCAAAAAAAAATCTGGCGAACGAGATTCACCGGGGGGCACCACCTGTCCACGAGGGTGGGGGGCGTCCCCCCCTCTGGGCGCGCCCCCTGCCTCGTGGGCCACCCGGTGACCCCCCGATGCCCGTCTTCTCCTATATGAGGTGTTTTGACCTGAAAAAAATCAGAAGGAGGCTTTTGGGACCAGACGGCGCCATCTCGAGGCAGAACCTTGGCGGAAACCAATCTAGGGCTCCGGCAGAGCTGTTCTGCCGAGGATACTTCCCTCCGAGAGGGGGAAATCGTCACCGCCGTCATCACCAACAACTCTCCCATCTTGGGGAGGGTTATCTTCATCAACATCTTCACCAGCACCATCTCCTCTCAAACCGTAGTTCATCTCTTGTATCCAATCTTTGTACCAAAACCTCAGATTGGTACATGTGGGTTGCTAGTAGTGTTGATTACTCCTTGTAGTTGATGCTAGTTGGTTTACTTGGTGGAAGATCATATGTTCAGATCCATTATGCATATTAATACCCCTCTGATCATGAACATTATTATGTCTTGTGAATAGTTACTTTTGTTCCTGAGGACAAGGGAGAAGTCTTGCTATAAGTAGTCATGCGAATTTGGTATTCGTTCGATATTTTGATGAGATGTATGTTGTCTCTCCTCTAGTGGTGTCATGTGAACGTTGACTACATGACACTTCACCATTGTTTGGGCCTAGAGGAAGGCATTGGGAAGTAATAAGTAGATGATGGGTTGCTAGAGTGATAGAAGCTTAAACCCTAGTTTATGCGTTGCTTTGTAAGGGGCTGATTTGGATCCACTTGTTTCATGCTATTGTTAGGTTTACCTTAATACTTGTTTTGTAGTTGCAAATGCTTGCAATAGAGGTTAATCATAAGTGGGAGGCTTGTCCAAGTAAGGACAACACCCAAGCACTGGTCCACCCACATACCTAATTATCAAAGTACCGAACGCGAATCACATGATCGTGATGAAAACTAGCTTGATGATAATTCCCATGTGTCCTCGGGAGCGTTTTCCTTCATATAAGAGTTTGTCCAGGCTTGTCCTTTGCTACAAAAATGATTGGGCCATCTTGCTGCACCTTATTTACTTTTACTATTTGTCACTTGCTACCAATTACCTTATCACAAAACTATATGTTACCTATAATTTCAGTGTTTGTAGAAAATACCTTACTGAAAACTGCCTATCATTTCCTTCTGCTCCTCGTTGGGTTCGACACTCTTACTTGTAGAAAGGACTACGATATATCCCCTACACTTGTGGGTCATCAAGACTCTTTTCTGGCGATGTTGCTGGGGAGTGAAGCACCTTTGGTAAGGAAACATTTATATAGTGTGCTGAAATTTACTTTCACTTGTTAATATGTCTCATCATCCTTTGAGGGGCTTGTTCGGGGTATATTCACCCCGACAAGTAGAGCAAAGAGTTACTCCTCAACCTACTGAACCTACTGAAAATGTTTGCTTTGAAATTCCTTCGGGTATGATAGAGAAACTGCTAGATAATCCCTTTACAGGAGACGAAACACTGCGTCCCGATTTGCACCTAATCTATGTGGATGAAGTTTATGGATTATTTAAGCTTTCAGGTATGCCCGAGGATGTTATCAAGAAGAAGGTCTTCGCTTTATCTTTGAAGGGAGATGTATTGACATGGTTTAGGCTATGCGTTGATATTGGATCATGGAACTATAATCGGCTGAAGTTGGAATTTCATCAGAAGTTCTACCCTATGCATCAGGTTCATCGTGATCGTAATTACATATATAATTTTTGGCCTCACAAAGGAGAAAGCATCACTCAAGCTTGGAGGAGGTGTAAGTCAATGTTACATTCATGCCCCAATCGCGAAGGAGAAAGCATCCTAGGGGGCGCCCCCACCCTCGTGGACAGGGTGTGGGCCCCCTGGCTTGGTTCTTTCTGCAGATATTTTTTATATATTCCAAAATAATTCTCCGTTGAATTTCAGGTCATTCCGAGAACTTTTATTTCTGCACAAAAATAACACCATGGCAGTTCTGCTGAAAACCGCGTCAGTCCGGGTTAGTTCCATTCAAATCATGCAAGTTAGAGTCCAATACAAGGGCAAAAGTGTTTGGAAAAGTAGATACGTTGGAGACGTATCAATGTGCTAGGCGCCCCTTCCCTCATATATATAGGTGGGAGGGAGAGGGGAGAGGCCAAGGGGAGCCCCAAGTAGGACCGAATCCTACTTGGTCTCCTACCCTTGGCCGCGCTCCCCTGCCAAATTTGATGGAGGGGAAAAGGAAGGGGGGAAGAGGAAGGCAGGGGAGGCCGAATCCTCCCCCTTTCATTTCCCCACTTGGGAGGCTACCATGGGGGCTGCGCTAGCCCCTTTTGCTCTGGTTTGCTACCCTCTAATGGCCCAATAGGCCCACTAACCTCTGAGGGTTGTCCGGTACCCCCTGTGGTACTCCAATGACTACCCGGTACACTCCGAAACACTTCCGGTGTCTGAATACCATCGTCCTATATATCAATCTTTACCTCTCGGCCATTTCGAGACTCCTCGTAATGTCTGTGATCTTATCCGGGACTCCGAACAACATTCGGTCACCAATTCATATAACTCATATAAGACTATATCGTTAACGAACGTTAAGCGTGCCGACCCTACGGGTTCGAGAACTATATAGACATGACCGAGACACCTCTCCGGTCGATAACCAATAGCGGAATCTGGATGCCCATATTGGCTCCTATGTATTCTATGAAGATCTTTATCGATCGAACCGTTATGACAACATACGTAATTCCTTTTGTATCTCGGTATGTTACTTTCTCGAGATTCGATCATCGGTATCTCTATACCTAGTTGAATCTCATTACTGGCAAGTCTCTTTACTCGTTTCGTAATAAATCATCTCGTAACTAACTAATTAATCATTTGCTTGCAAGGCTTCTTATTATGTGTATTATTGAGAGGGCCCAGAGATACCTCTCCGATACTCGGAGTGACAAATCCCAATCTCGATCCATGCCAACTCAACGAACACCTTTGGAGATACCTGTAGAGCATCTTTATGATCACCCAGTTACATTGTGACATTTGATAGCACACAAGGAATTCCTCCGGTATCCGGGAGTTGCATGATCTCATGGTCTAAGGAACATGTATTTGACATATAAGAAAGAAGTAGCAATAAACTGTATGATCAAATGCTAAGCTAACGGATGGGTCTTGTCCATCACATCATTATCCTAATGATGTGATCCCATTATCAAGTGACAATTCATGTCCATGGTTAGGAAACCTTAACCATCTTTGATGAACGAGCTAGTGTAGTAGAGGCTCACTAGGGACACGACATTTGTTTAGGTATTCACACATGTATTTAAGCTTCTGCTCAATATAATTCTAGCATGAATAGTAAACCTTTATCATGAATAAGGAAATATAAAATAATAACAACTTTATTATTGCCTCTAGGGCATATTTCCATCAAAGTGGTCATCACCTCCCACAACTTGTTGCTCCGAGTTCTAGCGGGATACCGAATGTTGCCCCGTCGAGATTGAAGAACACCAAAAGCATGCTCCACATCCTTCCTGGCACTCCCGTGCTTGGGAAAATCTCTTCCTCTTCTCTCCTACCGGGCTGGGGATTTTCTTCACAAAGGTAGTCCACGAAGGATTGATACCATCAGCTAGGCAATATCTTCTGTTGTAGTGGTGGTCATTGATCCCAACATTGACCTCTGGGAAGTTGCCTTCTGCAAGCTTCCGAACACCAAAGAATGATGGAGCACGTTGATGTCGTTGTGAGAGTCGGCCATGCCGAAAGAGAGTGCAAAATCCAGAAATCTTGTGAAGCCACGACCTCAAGAATGATTGTGCAAGCTTTCACATGGCCCCTGTACTGCTCTTGCCAAGAAGATGAATAGTTCTTCCACTTCCAGTGCATACAATCTATGCTACCAAGCATACCAAGAAAGCCTCTAGCTACATTGATCTCCAATAATTGGGTTGTATCCACAATAGTTGGCTCTCTCAAGTATTTCGAACCAAACACTACCACCACAGCCTTGCAGAACTTCTACATGGAATCTAGGCAGGTGGACTCACTCATGTGGACATACTCATCAATAAGATCACCGGGTATTCCGTACGCAAGCATTCGAATAGTTGTGATGCGTTTCTGAAAAGAGGAGAAGCCAACTTTTTTGAGTGCCCGACTTGCATTCGAAATAATCATGTAGGCCAGAACCCCCTCCCAGGTACGATTAAACACATGTCTAGCCATCTAGAAGCGGCACCAGAATAACTTGTGGTTGAATAGTTGATCACCTGACGTGAAGTAGTCATGGAAAAGTAGGCAATGTCCCCTCTCTCTATTGTGATTCAACGCCCGAACATGGCATGGGATCGAGCCCCTAAACATCGGCCGCTACCTAGCAACGTGGTCATGGACGACCATCGCAGCAACCACTATCTCCTCATTGTCCAACGCTGAATCGTCCAAATCACAAATGAGGTTATTGAAACAAATATTCATCTCCAGTATCCATTTGTACCTTGCGGGAGAAGCGTCGAACAACTTGGGGGTTTCGTGGAAGAAGTCGCCTGGAGAAGAGCACCGCCCCTCCCCCAGTCCAGGCAGCAGGCCTGTCGGGTGGAGGCGATAGTGGTGGCGAGGCACTGGGCTCAAAGTGTTTTCGGTGGGGGAGGGCCATGGTGGCGGGTGGTACGGTGATAGTTGCACATGTTGGAATTATGCCCTAGAGGCAATAATAAATTGGTTATTATCATATTTGCTTGTGCATTATAAAGGTTTATTATTCATGCTAGAATTGTATTGACCAAAAACTTAAATATGTGTGTGAATACATAAACAAATACTAAGTCCCTAGTGAGCCTCTGCTAGACTAACTAGCTCATTGATCAAAGATGGTTAAGGTTTCCTAACCATAGACATGAGTTGTCATTTGATAACGGGATCACATCATTAGAATAATAATGTGATGGAGTAGACCTAATTGTAAGCTTAGCGTCAGATCGTTTAAGTTATTTGCTATAGCTTTCTTAATGTCAAATACATGTTCCTTCGACCATGAGATCATGCAACTCACATACTCGGAGGAATGCCTTGTGTGTATCAAACTTCAATTCATAACTGGGTGATCACAAAGGTGCTCTACATGTATCTCTGAAGGTGTATATTGAATTGGCATGGATCGAGACTGGGATTTGTCATTCGTATGATGGAGAGGTATCTTAATACATCATCACAAAAAGCTTGCAAGCAAAGTGACTAAGGAGTTAGTTACAAGATGATGTATTACGGAACAAGTAAAGAGACTTGCTGGTAATGAGATTGAAATAGTTATGGGCATACCGATGATCGAATCTCGCGCAAGTAACATACCGACAGACAAAGGGAACTACATATGTTGTCATAAAGGTTTGACAGATAAAGATCTTCACAGAATATGTAGGAACCAGTATGGGCATCCAGGTCCCGCTATTGGTGATTGACCAAAGAGCGGCTTGGTCATGTCTAAATCATTCTCGAACCCGTAGGGTCTTGACGCTTAACGTTTGTTGACGATATAGTACTATATGAGTTATGTATGTTGGTGATCAAATGTTGTTCGGCGTCCCGGATGAGATCACAGACATAATGATGAGCTCTAGATTGGTCCGGAGGTAAAGATTGATATATAGGACACTTTGGTTGGGCCAAGGGGTAAGACCCACGGGGCTTTAGGTCGATGCAAAAGGGGGTTTTGTGGAAGTCAAGGACCCTGGCGTCTGACCCTGGGCCAGACGCCGAGGGCCATGGCATCTGGCCCACACGCTGAGGGCAGTGGCGTTTGGTGCTGGAATCCGAGAAGGACTCTTCCTTGTGTTCCATATGGACTTTGGGGAGGCCATCTCCCCAAGTTACGCCCCCAGGCTCAACATATAAATAGAGGAGCAGGGGTAGCCCCTAGAACACAAGTTTTGGAGCCTCCTCTAGTTCTTCTAGTTCTAGTTGGTCCTAGTTGACTAATTAGAGCTAGTATAACCTTCTAGTTCCTCCTACGCTCTAAATCCTTTGTGCTTGGTGAAGCCCTGCAGAAATAGTTTCACCACCACCGCCACCATGTCGTCGTGCTGCCGGACCTCATCTACTACTTCGCCCCTCTTGCTGGATAGAGAAGACAAGGACGTCATCGAGTTGAACGTGTGCTGAACGCGGAGGTGTCGTACATTTGGTACTTGATCGGAACAGAATCGTGAAGGTGTACGACTACATCAACCGCGTTGATAAACGCTTCCTCTTAGAGATCTACAATGGTATGTAGATGCCCTCCCCCTCTCGTAGCTATGCATCCCCATGGATAGATCTAGCATGTGTGTAGATTTGTTTTTTGTTTTCCAGGTATGAGAACAAAGTGTGGACTTTGGTAGACTTTCCCGATGATCGGCAAGCCATTGAGAATAAATGGATAGAGGAAGACAAACGCTGATGGTAATATCACTCTCTACAAAGCTCGACTTGTCGCAAAAGGTTTTCGACAAGTTCAAGGGGTTGACTACGATTAGACTTTCTCACATGTAGCGATGCTTAAGTCTGTCAGAATCATGTTAGTAATTGTTGCATTTTATGTTTATGAAATATGGCAAATGGATGTCAAAATTGCATTCCTTAATGGGTTTCTTTAAGAAGAGTTGCATATGATGCAACCAGAAGGTTTTGTCGATCCTAAGGGTGCTAACAAAGTGTGCAAACTCTAGCGATCCATCTATGGACTAGTGCAAGCATCTCGGAGTTGGAATATACGCTTTGATGAGGTGATCAAAGCATTTGGTTTTATGCAGAATTACAGTGAAGCATGTATTTACAAGAAAGTGAGTGGGAGCTCTATAGCATTTCTGATACTATATGTGGATGACATATTGCTGATTGGAAGTGATATAGAATTTTTGGATAGCATAAAAAGATATTTGAATAAGAATTTTTTAATCAAAGACCCCGGTGAAGCTGCTTACATATTGGGCATCAAGATCTATAGGCGCTTAATAGGACTTTCATGAAGCATATACCTTAACAAAGTTCTGAAGAAGTTCAAAATGGACCATTCAAAGAAAGGGTTCTTGCCTGTATTGCAAGGTATGAAATTGAGTATGACTCAAAGTCCGACCACGGCAGAAGATAGAGAGAGAATGGAAGTCAGTTCCTATGCCTCATCCATAGGCTCTATTATGTATGCCATGTTGTGTACCAGACCTGATGTGTGCCTTGCCATGAGTCTGGCAAGGTGGTACAATAGTGACCCAGGAGTGGATCACTGGATGGTGGTCAAAATTATCCTTAAGTATCTAAAGAGGACTATGGAAATGTTTCTCGCTTATGGAGGTGATAAAGAGTTTGTCATGAAGGGTTACGTCGATGCAAGCTTTGACACCAATTCGGATGACTCTGAGTCTCAATCTGGATACATATTGAACGTGGGAGCAATTAGCTAGAGTAGCTCCATGCAGAGCATTGTAGACATTGAGATTTGCAAAGTACGCATGGGTTTGAATGTTGCAGACCCATTGACTAAAACCTCACTCACAAGCGAAACATGATCACACCTTAGAACTCATTGGGTGTTAATCATATGGTGATGTGAACTAGATTATTGACTCTAGTGCAAGTGGGAGACTATTGGAAATATGCCCGAGAGGCAATAATAATTTGGTTACTATCATATTTCCTTGTTCATGATAAAGGTTTATTATTCATGCTAGAATTGTATTGACCAGAAACTTAAATACATGTGTGAATACATAAACAAATACTATGTCCCTAGTGAGCCTCTACTAGACTAGCTCGTTGATCAAAGATGGTTAAGGTTTCCTAACCATAGACATGAGTTGTCATTTGATAACGGGAACACATCATTAGAAGAATGATGTGATGTAATAGACCCAACTGTAAGCTTTGCATAAGATCGTTTATGTTATTTGCTATAGCTTTCTTAATGTAAAATACGCGTTCCTTCGAGGCTTCGACCATGATATCATGCAACTTACGGACTCCAGAGGAATGCCTTATGTGTATCAAATGTCACTTCGTAACTGGGTGATCATAAAAGTGAAGGAAATATGCCCTAGAGGCAATAATAAAGTTGTTATTTATATTCCATTGTATATCATGATAAATGTCTTTTATTCATGCTAGAATTGTATTAACTGAAAAGTATGCCTCTACTTGACTAGCTCGTTAATCAAAGATGGTTATGTTTCCTGACGATAGACATGTGTTGTAATTTGATCAATGGGATCACATCATTATGAGAATGATGTGATGGACAAGTCCCATCCATTAGCTTAGCACTATGATCGTTTAGTTTTACTGCTATTGCTTTCTTCATGACTGATACATGTTCATCTGACTATGAGATTATGAAATCCCAAGTACCGGAGGAACACCTTGTGTGCTATCAAACGTCACAACGTAACTGGGTGATTATAAAGATGCTCTACAGGTGTCTCCAAAGGTGTTTGTGGTGTTAGCATAGATCGAGAATAGGATTTGTCACTCTGAGTGTCGGAGAGGTATCTTTGGGCCCTCTCGGTAATACACATCGTAATAAGCCTTGCAAGCAATCGACTAATGAGTTAGTCACGAGATGATGTATTACGGAACGAGTAAGGAGAATTTCCAGTAATGGGATTGAACTATGTATGATGATACCGACAATCGAATCTCGGGCAAGTAACATACCCATGACAAAGGGAACAACATATGTTGGTATGCGGTTTGACCGATAAAGATCTTCATAGAATATGTAGGAACCAATATGAGCATCCAGGTTCCGCTATTGGTTATTGACCGGAGATGAGTCTCGGCCATGTCTACATAGTTCTCGAACCCGTAGGGTCCGCACGCTTAACGTTCGATGACGATCGGTATTATGAGTTTATGTGTTTTGATGTACCAAAGGTTGTTTGGAGTCCCGGATGAGATCACGGACATGACGAGGAGTCTCGAAATGGTCGAGACATAAAGATTGATATATAGCACGACTATATTCGGACATCGGAAGTGTTCGGGAGAAGTTTCGGATAAAACCAGAGTGCCGGAGGGTTGCTAGAGGGTTACCGGAACCCCCCGGGGGAAGTAATGGGCCACATGTGCCTTAATGGAGAGAGAGAGGGGCGGCTAGGGCAGGCCGCGCGCCCCCTCCCCCTTGGGTCCGAATTGGACTAGGAAGGGGGGTGGCGGCGCCCCTTTCCTTCTCCCTCTCCCTCTCCTTCCTTCCCCCTCTCTCCCTCTTGGTGGACTCCTACTAGGAATAGGATTCCTATTCCTAGTAGGACTCCCCCTCTTGGGGCGCGCCATAAGGGCCGGCCAGCCTCCCCTTGCTCCTTTATATACGGGGGCAGGGGGCACCCTAGAACACACAAGTTGACACATGTTTTAGCCGTGTGCGGTGCCCCCTCCACTGTTACACACCTCGGTCATATTATCGCAGTGCTTAGACGAAGCCCTGCGTTGGTAACTTCATCAACACCGTCACCACGCCGTCGTGCTGTCGAAAATCTCCCTCGGCCTCAACTGGATCAAGAGTTCGAGGGACGTCACCGAGCTGAACGTGTGCAGATCGCGGAGGTGCCGTGCGTTCGGTGCTTGATTTGTTGGATCGCGAAGACGTTTGACTACATCAACCGCGTTACTAAACACTTCTGCTTTCGGTCTACAAGGGTACGTGGACACACTCTCCCACTCATTGCTATGCTTCTCCTAGATAGATCTTGCGTGCTCGCGGGATTTTTTTGAAATACTACGTTCCCCAACAGTGGCATCATGAGTCAGGTCTATGCGTAGATGATATGCACGAGTAGAACACAATGACTTGTGGGCGATAATAGTCATACTGCTTACCAACATGTCATACTTTGATTCGGCGATATTGTGAGATGAAGCGACCCGGACTGACATTACGCGTACACTTACGCGAGACTGGTTTCACCGTTACGAGCACCCGTTGCTTAAAGGTGACCGGCGGGTGTCTGTCTATCTCACTTTAGTTCAATCGAGTGTGACTACGCCCGGTCCTTGTGAAGGTTAAAACAACACACTTGACGAAAAATCGTTGTGGTTTTGATGTGTAGGTAAGAACGGTTCTTGCTAAGCCCTTAGTAGCCACGTAGAGGACGTCTAACTTGTTTTTGTAGGGCATGTTGTGATGTGATATGGTCAAGACGTGATGAGTTATACGTTATTGTATGAGATGACCGTGTTTTGTAAATTATCAGCAACCGGCAGGAGTCTTATGGTTGTCTCTTTATTGCATGAATTGCGAAAGCCATGTAATTGCTTTACTTTATCACTATGAGTTAGCGATAGTAGTAGTAGCAATAGTTGGCGAGACGACCACGACGCTACGATGAAGATCATGGTGTCAAGCCGGTAACAATAGAGATCATGAAGATTCTTTGGAGATGGAGATCAAAAGCACAAGATGATGATGGCCATATCATGTCACATATTTTGATTGCATGTGATGTTTATCTTATTATGCTTCTTATTTCGCTTAGTATGGCGGTAGCATTATAAGATGATCCCTTACAAAATTTCAACGTACAAGTGTTCTCCCTGAGTATGCACCGTTGCGACAGTTCGTCGTGCTGAGACACCACGTGATGATCAGGTGTGATAAGCTCTACATTCAAATACAACGGGTGTAAGACAGTTTTGCACATGCAGAATACTCGGGTTAAACTTGACAAGCCTAGCATGTACAGACATGGCCTCGGAACACTAGAGACCGAAAGGTCAAGTGTGAATCATATAGTAGATATGATCAACATAAGATATTCACCATTGAAAACTACTCTATCTCACGTGATGATCGAACATGGTTTAGTTGATTTGGATCACGTGATCATTTAGATGACTAGAGGGATGTCTATCTAATTGGGAGTTCTTTCGTAATATGATTAATTGAACTTTAATTTATCATGAACTTAGTCCTGATAGTTTATGCATATCTATGTTGTTGTAGATCAATGGCCTGTGCTTCCATTCCCTTGAATTTTAATGCATTCCTAGAGAAAGCTAAGTTGAAAGATGATGGTAGCAACTACACGGACTGGGTCCGTAACTTGAGGATTATACTCATTGCTGCACAGTAGAATTATGTCCTTGAAGCACTGCTAGGTGACAAGCCCCCTCCCGCTAATGTAGATGCTTTGAACGTCTGGCAGACGTGGTCTGATGACTACTCGATAGTTCAGTGTGCCATGCTTTATGACTTAGAATCGGGACTTTAAAGACGTTTTGAACTTCATGGAGCATATGAGATGTTCCAAGAGTTGAAGTTAATATTTCAAGAAAATGCCCGAATTGAGAGATATGGAGTCTCCAATAAGTTATATAGCTGCAAGATGGAGGAGAGCAGTTCTATTAGTGAACACTTACTCAGAATGTGTGGGTACTACAATCACATGACTCTACTTGGATGCAAAGTTGATGAAGATAGTGTTATTGATAGAGTTCTTCAATCACTGCGACCAAGCTATAAAGGCTTCATGATGAACTATAATATGCAAGGGATGCAGAAGACAATTCCCTAGCTCTTCGCTATGCTCAAAGCTGGGGAGGTAGAAATCAAAAAGGATCATCAAGTGTTGATGGTTAACAAGACCACAAGTTTCAAGAAAAAGGGCAAGGGAAAGAAGGGGAACTTCAAGAAGAATAGCAAGTCAGTTGCTACTCCCGTGAAGAAACCCAAGACTGGAGCCAAGCCTGAAACTGGGTGCTTCTACTACAAAGGGAGTGGACACTAGAAGCGGAACTGCCCCAAGTATTTGGCGGATAAGAAGGATGGCAAAGTGAACAAAAGTATATTTGATATACATGTTATTGATGTGTACCTTACTAATGCTCATAGTAGCACCTGGGTATTTGATACTGGTTCGGTTGCTAATATTTGTAACTCGAAACAGGGGCTACGGATTAAACGAAGATTAGCTAAGGACGAGGTGACGATGCGCGTGGGAAATGGTTCCAAAGTCGATTTGATAGCCGTCAGCACGCTACATGTACATCTACCTTCGGGATTAGTTCTAGACCTAAATAATTGTTATTTGGTGCCAGCGTTGAGCATGAGCATTATATCTGGATCTTGTTTGTTGCGATACGGTTATTCGTTTAAATCAGAGAATAATGGTTGTTCTATTTATATGAGTAATATATTTTATGGTCATGAACCCTTGATGAATGGTCTATTTTTGTTGGATCTCGATCGTAGTGATACACATATTCATAATATTGAAGCCAAAATATGCAAAGTTGATAATGATAGTGCAACTTATTTGTGGCACCGCCGTTTAGGTCATATTGGTGTAAAGCGCATGAAGAAACTCCATGCTGATGGACTTTTGGAATCACTTGATTATGAATCACTTGGTGCTTGCGAACCATGCCTCATGGGCAAGATGACTAAAACTATGTTCTCCAGAACAATGGAGCGAGCAACTGACTTATTGGAAATCATACATACTCATGTATGCGGACCAATGAGTGTTGAGGCTAGCGGCGGGTATCGTTATTTTCTGACCTTCACAAATGATTTGAGCAGATATGGGTATATCTACTTGATGAAACACAAGTCTGAAACATTTGAAATGTTCAAAGAATTTCAGAGTGAAGTAGAGAATCATCATAACAAGAAAATAAAGTTTCTACGATCTGTTCGCGGAGGCGAATATTTGAGTTATGAGTTTGGTCTTCATTTGAAACAATGTGGAATAGTTTCACAACTCACGCCACCTGGAACACCACAATGTAATGGTGTGTCCGAATGTTGTAACAATACTTTATTAGATATGGCGCTATCTGTGATGTCTCTTACCGATTTACCACTATCATTTTGGGGTTATGCTTTAGAGACAACTACATTCACGTTAAATAGGGCACCATATAAATCCGTTGAGACGACACGTTATAATCTGTGGTTTGGCAAGAAACCCAAGTTGTCGTTTCTTAAAGTTTGGGGCTGCGATGCTTATGTGAAAAAGCTTCAACCTCATAAGCTCGAACCCAAGTCGGAGAAATGTGTGTTCATAGGATACCCAGAGGAAACTATTGGGTACACCTTCTATCACATATCCGAAGGCAAGATATTCGTTGCTAAGAATTGATCCTTTCTAGAGAAAGAGTTTCTCTCGAAGGAAGTGAGTGTGAGAAAAGTAGAACTTGATGAGGTAATTGTACCTTCTCCCAAGTTCGAATGTAGTAGATCACATAAACTAGTTCAAGTGATTCCTACACCAATCAGTGAGGAAACTAATGATGATGATCATTAAACTTTAGATCAAGTTACTACTGAACGTCGTAGGTCAACCAGAGTACGTTCAGCGCCAGAGTGGTACGGTAACCCGGTTCTGGAAGTCATGTTACTAGACCATGATGAACCTACGAACTATGAGGAAGCGATGATGAGCCCAGATTCCGAAAAATGGCTTGAGGCCATGAAATCTGAGATGGGTCCATGTATGAGAACAAAGTGTGGACTTTGGTTGACTTGCCCGATGATCGGCAAGCCATTGAATATAAATGGTTTTTTAAGAGAAAGACTGATGTCGATGATAACATTACTATCTACAAAGCTCTACTTGTTGCGAAAGGTTTTCGACAAGTTCAAGGAGTTGACTACGATGATACTTTCTCACCTGTAGCGATGCTTAAGTCTGTCCGAATCATGTTAGCAATTGCCGCATTTTATGATTATGAAATCTGGCAAATGGATGTCAAAACTGCATTCCATAATGGATATCTCAAAGATGAGTTGTATATGAGGCAACCAGAAGGTTTTGTCAATCCTAAAGGTGCTAACAAAGTGTGCAAGCTCCAGCGATCCATCTATGGACTGGTGCAAGCATCTCGGAGTTGGAATATATGCTTTGATGTGGTGATGAAAGCATTTGGTTTTATACAGACTTTTGGAGAAGCCTGTATATACAAGAAAGTGAGTGGGAGCTCTGTAGCATTTCTGCTATTATATGTGGATGACATATTGTTGATTGGAAATGATATAGAATTTCTGGATGGCATAAAAGGATATTTGAATAAGAATTTTTCAATAAAATACCTCGATGAAGGTGCTTATATATTGGGCATCCAGATCTATAGAGATAGATCAAGACGCTTAATTGGACTTTCACAAAGCACATACCTTGATACAGTTTTGAAGAAGTTCAAAATGGTCAGTCAAAGAAAGGGTTCTTGCCTGTGTTACAAGGTGTGAAGTTGAGTAAGACTCAATGCCCGACCACTGCAGAAGATAGAGAGAAAATGAAAGTCATTCCCTATGCTTCAGCCATAGGATCTATCATGTACACAATGTTGTGTACCTCACCTGATGTGTGCCTTGCTATAAGTTTAGTAGGGAGGTACACTACAAAAAAAAGACACATCCGTGACATTTTGGGCCAAACGAAACTTTTTTCGCTCATACTTATGACACTTCTATGACAATAATTGTGATAAAACACGGTATCATCATAGATGTGGTGGGGTCCTAATTCTATGACAAAAAATCATGACATAAAATGGGCTTTTCATCCTGGGCGGGCCGGAGACGCGGCTGCATGACATTCTTTGGGCCGTCCATGACGGAAAAAACCATGGTAGAAGCGAGGGCGAGGAAAATATCAGGGTGTTTCCGGTTACGGTGGGTGGTCGGGGCCGAGCAATGCGTGTTTCTCTCGTACACGCACGCGCGTGGGTGCAAGGTGTTGGGCTCTAACTAAATTCGAGAGAGGCGTTGGGCTCTAACTGAACCCGAGCGATTGCACTGCAGGCTACGCGTTACTGAACCCGAGCAATCGATCAATGGCTGTTAACTGAACCCGATCAAGTGATTCCTTCGCTACTGCTGCTAACTGAAGCCGATCGATGCTGCCTCTACATGAACAGTGAGCATTGCTGGGGGGTTTGGATGAACAGTTCCCGGTGGGGGTGGCTGAACAGGACCCCGTGGTGTTGCCTCTGCATGAACAGGACCCCGTTCGATCGAGCCGGTTGGGGCTGCATGAACAGGACCACCCCGTCGAGGGCTGCACGAACAATAGACGGTGGAGGGCTGGATGGACAGTAGCCCGTGGAGGGGTGGTTGAATAGGAGCCTGTGGAGAGGGCTGGTTGAACAGTAGCTGGTGGAGTAACGCGCGGTGGAGGCTGGAGGAGGTCGACGGTGGATGAACAGTATGTGAGTGTATTTGGAGCGACACCTATGGGGTCACAAGAATCCCTACTATGGTTGCGGGGCGCGGGGTTGAGAGAAGAGCGGATCTAACACTCAGGACACAGTTCCTTTACCCAGGTTCGGGCCGCAAGGATGCGTAAAACCCTACTCCTGCTTTGGTTGATTATATGTTCGTGTTCTTCTGCTAGTGAGGAGCTCCAAGAGAGCCGTGAGGTGTTCTAAAAAGCCCCCCCCATCCTCCTCCTGGTCGCCTCGGGCCTCCTTTTATAGGAAAAGGGGTTGCCACAGTGGCACACAAGAGGTGGAAAGGGTACAGTGATGCGAGGTTATCCCTCGCATTACAGGACAAGGTGCATTTAATGTGCTTAGCTTAGGTGTCCTTGATTTATCGGGGACGAGGGGGAGACGTCCGTCTTGTCCGTCGCCGCTCCTCCTCGTGTTGACACGCGCCCCGGCCAGCGGTGTCTAAGGTGCCATGTAGGCAGGCAGGCAGCTGAGGTGATGCAACGGCGGGTCTCCATGAAGATCTGCGAGTTGCCACGCAAGAGCCTGTCCAGCTGGTTGGGTCGGCAGCTGCGTGGGGCGGTGGAAATACAGTTGGTGCGGGCCTGATAGTGGCCCTGCAGGTGTCCTCGGCAAGGGCCTTGCCGGGGCCTCGGCAAGGGTCTTGCCGCGGCGCCTGCTATTATCCCCGGCAAGGTGCTTGCCGGAGGCCTTGTGGTCCTCCTTGGCTGGGATCCCGCCAAGGGTCGTCGTCTTCTTAGCTTGTATCTGGTCTTGGATGTCTTCACAAAGATCTGCATGCCACCACGGGGATATCTCCCGAATCCTCGCCCCATGGGGGCGGTGGACTCAAGGGTGATCCGCTCCGTAGGCGTGGGGCGGGCTACCGCGGCAAGGGTCTTGTCGGGGCTGCCAGAGCCGGCCCGAGCAAGGGTCTTGTCAGGGCTGCTGAAACTGGCTCCCGGCAAGGATTTTGCCAGGGAAAGCCGCTTCGTCCCTTTGCTCTTTCTGGTCTTGTTCTTGGCGTTGTTCCAGTCTCCATCGAGCTTCGGTCTTACCCCGGCTCACCTCCCTTGCCATGCTTGGTGTGGTGGTGCCCGTGGCTCAGACTGCCCATGCACAGTCATAGGGGTACAAAAGGTGTACCCCTCTTTTTGTACACCGACACAGTAGCCCGTGGAGGCTGGAGGGGGTCGACAGTGGTGATGAACAGTATCCCGTGCAGTCCCGTTTTGCGGTACACCACACCCCTCCCGATGAACAGGACCCTCGTTTCGACCGTAGCGCTCCAACACAAGTCCGTTTCCTCCGTTTTGCGGTACGCCACACCCCTCCCGATGAACAGGACCCCGTTTCGATCGTAGCGCTCCAACACAAGTACGTTTCCTCCGTTTTGCGGTACGCCACATCCCTCCCGATCAACAGGACCCCCGTTTCGACCGTAGGAGGTACGTTTCCTCTGTTTTGCGA
This sequence comes from Secale cereale, assembly GCA_902687465.1. Taxonomy (NCBI): domain Eukaryota; kingdom Viridiplantae; phylum Streptophyta; class Magnoliopsida; order Poales; family Poaceae; genus Secale; species Secale cereale. The sequence continues at coordinate 787,867,596 of LR738715.1, read as the reverse complement.
TATGCCAGACCCCTCCCGATGAATAGGATCCCGTTTTGTACGTGGTCGGTCAAACACAAGGCCATTTCCTCCGTTCCGCGGTACGCCAGGCCTCGTTTCCATCGGCTGTTCCGTCCAAGCCCTTCCGATGAACACGATGACGCATTTCGTTCCGAACCAGCCGGTTGACTCCCCATGAACACGACGACGACATTGTTTCTCCATTCCAACCCAGCCATGTCCACGAGCCCTGGCCATACGTATGCGTGACTAGGCGTTCGAGACCCTGCCCATATGTACGTACGTGGCCGTATTTTATTTCTTGCACACTTGCCGATGTACGTACGTGTACATGCTACGTGTGTGCCTCTACTATGCTATGTGCGTGCCTCTACATCGACCAGTATGTACGTACACGTTCGCAACCAGAATGACAACGCTACGTACGCTTCGACCAGGTGGGTCCCGACTGTCAGGCACTTCCTTGCGTGCGAAGATGTAGCTCGTGGGTCCCAGCAGTTAGGGGGGTGAATCATATTTTTTGCCCGGACGCACTTCCTTGCATGGGAAGATGTAGCTGATGGGTCCCAGCAGTTAGGGGGAAACGTGTTTTTCGCGAAATACAGTGGCCCATCCGGTGGGTCCCCGCTGTCAGGTGGAGGAATAATTATTTTGCGCGTAATAAGGAGGCACTTCCTAGCTGCGGCCGTGGACCCAGCTATCAGCCTCTCCACATACAGTACTCTTCCGATGTTTGTCGTTCCTTGACCACGTTAACCACGCCGCACCGAGAGCACCAGGGCGGTGGACGACGACGAGGCCTAGGAAGGGGACGATGCAGAGCCGGGGAAGACGCGGCAGTGGAAGCCCGCGCGGAGAGAAGTACGAGGGTTCACTGGTTCGGCTGCGGTGTGAGGCTGCCGTCGCTGCAGAATAACAGGGGTGTGGGTGAGTAGAGGGATGGCCTGGCCAGCGGTGGGAGTAGTAGGGGCAGTGAGGCCTCCGTGGCATCGCAGCCGGCCACGGTAGGCAGGAGCATGAGGCACGGCCGGCGCTGGTTTGGGCGGCTGGAGCAAGAAGACCAGAGGTTGAAGAAGCACTACGGCCGTTGGATGGACATCGTGCGGTCAATGGAGCTAGAATCGTGCATATTGACTAAGTTGACAAAGCCCTCTATCCTCGTCAACTTAGTAGGCCCACAAGTCAGCCTCCCACTATACTGGGTCCCAACTAGGAGAGGGAGTATTCTTTTTTTTGTGCATAATAAGGAGGCACTTCCGGTGGGCCCGAGCTGACAGTGGGGGGAACGTTTTTTCGCGAAATACGGTGGCCCGTCCGATGGGTCCCAGCAGTTAGGGGGAAACGTTTTTTCACCAAATACGGTGGCCCGTCCGGTGGGTCCCTGCTGTTAGGTGGAGGAATAATTATTTTCTGCGTAATAGGAAGGCACTTCCTTGCGGCTGCCGTGGACCCAGCTGTCAGCCTGTCCACGACAGTACTCTTCCGATGGAAGTCCTTCCTTGACCACGTTCACTAGGTCGCGCCGAAAGCACCAGGACGGTGGACGACGGCGAGGACTAGGAAGTGGACGACGTGGAGCCGGGGAAGATGTGGCAGTGGATGCCCACGCGGAGAGGAGTACGAGGGTTCATTGGTTTGGCTGTGGTGTGAGGCTGCCGTCGCAACAGAATAACAGGGGGTGTGGGTGAGTAGAGGTAAGGCCTGGCCAGTGAAGGGAGTAGTAGGGGGCGGGGAGGCCTCCGCGGCATCGCAGCCGCCCACGGGAGGCAAGAGCACGAGGCACGACCGGCGCTGGTTTGGGCGGCTGCAGCAAGAAGACCAGAGGTTGAAGAAGCACTACGGTCGTTGGATGGACATCGTACGATCAATGGAGCTAGAATCGTGCATATTGACTAAGTTGACAAAGCCCTCCGTCCCCGTCAACTTAGTAGGACCACAAGTCAGCCTCCCACTATACTGGGTCCCAGCTAGCAGGGGGAGTATTCATTTTTTTTGTGCGTAATAAGGAGGCACTTCCGGTGGGTCCGAGTTGACAGCGGGGGGAACGGTTTTTCGCGAAACACGGTGGCCCATCCGGTGGGTCCCAGCTGTCAGGGGGGAAACATTTTTTCGCCAAATACGATGGCTCGTCCAGTGGGTCCCTGCTGTCAGGTGGAGGAATAATTATTTTCCGCGTAATAAGGAGGCACTTCCTTGCGGCTGCCGTGGACCCAGATGTCAGCCTCTCCACGACAGTATTCTTCTGATGGAAGTCGTTCCTTAACCACGTTGACCACGCCGCACCGAGAGCACCAGGGCGGTGGACGACGGCGAGGCCTAGGAAGGGGACGACGCGGACCTAGGGAAGACGCGGCAGTGGATGCCCACACGGAGTGGAGTACGAGGGTTCACTAGTTCGGCTGCAGTGTGAGGCTGTCGTCGCCGTAGAATAACAGGGGGTGTGGGTGAGTAGAGGGATGGCCTGGCCAGGGGTGGGAGTAGTAGGGGCGGGGAGGCCTCCATGGCATCGCAGCCGGCCACGGGATGCAGGAGCACGAGGCACGACCGACGTTGGTTTGGGCGGCTGGAGCAAGAAGACCATAGGTTGAAGAAGGACTACGGCCGTTGGATGGACATCGTACGGTCAATGAACCTAGAATCGTGCATATTCACTAAGTTGACAAAGCCCTCCGTCCCCGTCAACTTAGTAGGCCCGCAAGTCAACCTCCCACTATACTGGGTCCCAGGTGGCTGGGGAGTATTCATTTTTTTTGCGTAATAAGGAGGCACTTCCGGTGAGTCTGAGCTGACAGCGGGGGTAACATTTTTTCACGAAATATGGTGGCCCGTCCGGTGGGTCCCAGCAGTCAGGGGGAAACGTTTTTTCGCCAAATACGATGGCCTGTCCGGTGGGTCCCTGCTGTCAGGTGGAGGAATAATTATTTTCCGCGTAATAAGGAAGAGGCACTTCCTTGCGGCTGCTGTGGACCCAGCTGTCAGCCTCTCCACGACAGTACTCTTCCGATGGAAGTCGTTCCTTGACCACATTGACCAGGCCGCGCCGAGAGCACCAGGGCGGTGGACGACGGTGAGGCCTAGGAAGGGGACGACGCGGAGCCGGGGAAGACGCGGCAGTGGATGCCCACGCGGAGAGGAGTACGAGGGTTCACTGGTTCGGCTGCGGTGTGAGGTTGCCATCGCCGCAGAATAACAGGGTGTGTGGGTGAGTAGAGGGATGCCCTCGCTAGCGTTGGGGGTAGTAGGGGGCGGGGAGACCTGCACGGGAGGCGGGAGCAGGCGGTCCCACCGGCGCTGGATTTGGCGGCTAGAGCAAGAAGATGAGAGATTGAAGAAACACAACGGTCGTTGGATTGTCATCCAACGGTTACGTCTGCTTGAATCATTTGTTGACGTATATAATAACTAAAAATATCTTGCATACGCGTCAACTTAATTGGCCCATAAGTCAGACCATTCCCTCTTTTTTTAATAATTTATATATAGATCATTGCGACTTCTTATGCAATTTTTTGCAGTTCGTTTTTTTAGGTTGGCCAGGGCCAATTTCGAATATTTCTGTGGGTTCCAAACTATTTTTAATACCGAAATGTCGAGCCAGATTTAAAGTACTTTGAAGATATATTTAAATTAGGTTAATGCCTCGTGAAATAGGAATCTGAAAATGTGAAAAAGTTCAGAAATTATAGAGTAATTGCCAATTTGTCATCTGTTTTTATATTTACAACTAATTTCATATTATTTTCAAGATTTGCAGGCGTCTTGAAAGAGTTGCAGCCCATCATGGCATAGAAAAATAAATAGGCCTGGATTGGGTATTCTTCAGAAAAAATAAACTAGGCTCATTTTACAGTTTGTTAAAAGTACATCCCATTTTCTAGGTAGTAATATGATTAATAATTTCAACCAACCGTTCAAGACAGAATTCAATAAAATTTCCCATATTTGGATGGGATCCGAAATATTTTTATCGCAAAATTTCTAGTCAGATTAAATATAAATTTGTATTACGTAAAAATCTGACGAAACATTGGCCGTGCAACAATTAAAAAAATAAGATATTCAAAATCCATAAATAATATTTTATAAACTAATTTCGTGCTTGGTGCATTTATTTATAGTTACTGCCCAGTTTTTATAATAACATCCCATTTATTATTTTTTAAAGCCCATTTTCCGGTTAAGCCTAATGCATCCCTCCCATGAAAGATTTGCAGCCCAGCGGGGCGGAGAATAACAAGTTGACCTTGCCTGGGTATTCCTCAAAAAAACGTATAGCTGGGCTAGCCATTTTCACCTTGAAAAAAAAATCTGGGCTGGATATCTGTCCTGGGCTAGACGGGCTACAACCCGTCCAGTTAATACCCTGCTCTCCTTTGAACAACAACGAAAATATCGCCAAGAAAAACTCTGCAGTGCTCACGCCTCAAAAACACAAATACTGCTCAAGCTGCTTGGTCCCACCTGTCGGTCGTACCTTGTGCAGTTCTCTCGTTTATATTGACTACATAGGTTGACAATGGTGTGGGACCGTGATGTCAGGAAACCAGGAGGAAGCAAAAAAAATATAGTTGTACATAATAAGGAGGCACTTGCGTACGTACAGCTATGGCCCTAGTGGGTCCCTACTGTCAACCAGTCAAAATAAAGTCATCTCCTGAATCCTAATGTTCATTGACAATGTTAACAATGCTCGGTGCCACGGCAAGCGCAACAACTCGAAGGACGACGGAGAGGGCCTCGCGGGCCCTACGGATGGTCCGATACAGCGCCCGCTGCTCATTCAGGAAGCCGGGATCATCGGACACCTATGAGCACCTTCGAGAGACTGAGACGGCATGAAATGGTAAGGCCGCGCTTGAGAAATCTGGTTTATTTCACACCTATATTAAGATACAAGTGTAATTTACTCGTCATCAAAAACAATGCGTAAAATACAGGCGTAATGAAACCGAGGGCCCGAGGTCTGTAAGTAAAACCCGCGGGTTATGAGTGTAATTTGAGAGACCGGTGTATATTTTACTAGTCGAAATTGACCAACCAAGCGCTTCGCCCGAGACCATCTGCTTTTATTTACAAGCGGTAGTTTTACAAGCGGTTTTGGTTGGAAAACGACGATCCAATCACGGCCTAAGATGATGAGTTGGTCGGAAGATCATATGGTTTCACGTCTAACCTACCCGACTTGTCGTATAGGCTATGAATGAAACATAATACGATGAATTATAAAGCACGGAAACAATAAAAGAGGATGATCTTCCTAACAAGCAAATCACTGGCATTAGATCGACATGCAAAACAATACGAAGCATTATTCTCAGGAGGCACGGTGAACAGCTCGTGATGCCTCATGCCACAACATTCCAATCTCAACTTTGCAATCAAACACAAGGCCTGGCATTACATAGACAATATTCAGAACAAACTCTTAAAATATCTTAGATAAGTCAACATTCATGTGACTATGCATCTCAGCAGAGTAAATATTTACTTCTGAACTCAAGACAGGAATAGGAAAAAACGATCGACGTTGCTCACAGCAAAGGGCGTCCCACTCAAAAATATCAAATGCATGTCTTCTGGCTAACATCAATGAGCAAAAATTGACAAGGTTTTCTGATTCCAATATATTAAACTAATGTCAACTTTGACAAGCTTTTCCCATTCAAAATATGCAATGCCTATGATTATGGAACGGGCATGGTTTGTCATCAGTTTGTTATCTGATTGTCTGGTGGCTCAAGGTGACAATGAATGATTAGAGAACCATTCGATGTATTGTGCATGATGAAGTATTATTATGGAGGACATGAACCATCTGAACATGTTGTGCAGTTCCACTAAAATCAAGCTGGGCATCCCTATGGATTTCGTATTTATATGCTGCCAGAAAACAAAGACACATCAGCACACACATGAACATTGGCCCCAGTGTCAACCCACCAATCGGTGGACTAACAAACTCAAAGTATGGTAAACAAATTACCATACCCAGATGCCCCATCATTGTTGCTTAGAATGACATTGACAGATTTGGAGTCCTGTCCTGGCTTCCTGTACTTGTTTGGGCACTTTTTGCCCAGTGCACTCCACGTGTTGTAGAGTTTCCTATGCTCTCTGCAAACTAGTCATGTCACCAGCGTGTACTAATACTCTGTAAAACTTCTCGATCATTCCTTGTGTAATGTAGCGCAAACAGTGACTGCTTCTTTCTGCAAAGTGGTAAGACCAACTGGACCCACTAATGCAGAAGTTTGCCTTAGACACATTGGATCCTTTTGTGCAGTTCAACTAAAATCAAAGTCGGAATAAAACCGAGCTTTAATTTTGATATCCCTGTAAGAAACAAAAAGTATAAGGGAAACAATTACTGAGAAATAACGGTTGATGACTTGTACTCCCAGAACAAAAACATCTACTGATCTACCTTATCTTAATGGGAAACAAAGCACGAGAGTAGCAATTCTCAATCAGTGTGATTCATTCATATTAACTAAGACATTATCTTAACAATACCTTGTTTCAACATGTATAAAGAACGACAAAGCAAAAAAGTATCATTCCTAAAACAATGTGACTGATTCATTTTAACATAGACATTATCTTAACAATACCTTGGTTAAACATGTAGAAAGAACTACAAAGCAGGATAGTACCATTTGTAAAACACTGTAACTGATATATAATAACAGAGACATTATCTGAACAATACATCTCTTAAACATGTACTCCGGCCGATCCCTAACAGAAATGGTACTCCCGCCGATCCCTAACAAGTGTTGCAGTTTTGAACTAAGATTCACTAGTTAATTCTGAGGAAAGTCGGTACTGAGCCTTCAAGACCAAGATTTGAAATAACACGTGACGAAGACCTCAAAGAGATCTCAAAACATATATGGAAATCCGGTCTCATTTTGTGCAGTTCCACCAAAATTAAGCGAAGCAAAATGTCGCAATAGCAACAAGTTGAACTGATATCCCTGTTTTAACAGAGGCAAAAAAGGAATCAATTACCAGCGAATAAAGGATGATGAAACATGCGGCCACAAAAATGGTAATTCCGCAAATCCCTAACAAGTGTTGCAGTTTTGAAATAAGATTCAGTAGTTAATTCTGAGAGTGGCATTGCTTAATTTTACCAGCGGCATTAGATTAACAAAAAGCATAAACAGTCCCAGGGGAGAGTGGGCGCAACAACAACATGTGCTTCCATTTACTTATAAAGGAGGTGATGCAGAGTTTATTTAAAACAATACCAATACAAGTAGCACAACATCTCAAAACTCACTGCACGATCATGTGGATTCATGGGACTTGGGACATGCCAGCACCATGTGCGTCCACACGTATAAATGGGTGATGCAGAGTATGTAACCAAGCAGCATATCTGCGTTGGTCCCATATTTGTTCTCTTTGAAACTTTTTATGATGTGAGGGCAGGAAATCTAGTCCTGTACAAACTACCCGACCCCCAGTTTCTTTCCCTTTTCAACAAAGAGTTTGGTTCCTTACAGATGTGTGTACTGGGTTAACCACTTTTTCCCTTTTTGACCAACAAAGCGGCTGGATAGCTAGTCTATACTACTTTCCCTCCCTCCTTTCCTCATTGAACCACGTCCTAGATTCATGCTCCACCCCATCGCACCCGTCTTTCCTCTTTGAACCAAGACCTAGATTCGACTACAGAATCGAAAAAGATCAGCATGCAACTAGACCAATGATGGTTTCAAAGAAACTTATGCCTTAGGGTCGTCGGGATGAGGCAAGGGGTGCGGCGGGAGGTCGGATCTGCCCACACTACAAACGATAGCGAGGAAGAAGGGGTCGGTGGCCCTCCCGCACAGGCGCTGGGTGAAAGAGAAAAGCGCAGCTGGCAGTGGATTACCTCCCTCGCCGAAGGTGATAGAGTGAACGCTGCACCTCCTCCCCTTCCCGGTGCGACGGGATCCGGACGCCTCCTTTGCCAGCTATGAGGGGGGTGAAAGAGACAGAGGCCACAACACAGTCTTGTTTAGATCTGGTGAAGAGGGTGAGAGACAGTGAATATAGCAAACCCTAGCAAAGGAACGCTGAGCCTCCAGCATGTATATATATATATATATATATATATATATATATATATATATATATATATATATATATATATATATATATATATGTAGTGTGGCGAGAGTGTGGAGAGTGCAAACCCTAGCGAACAAGCACTGAGGCTCCCGCTTATATATATATATACTGTAGTACGGACTAAGCTCCGGTGCCTTAACTGCACCTGCTTATGGCTGTATGACAGGTGGGCCAGCCACATTTTGGGCCCACCTGTCATAAACCCAAAGGTAGGTGCACTAAAGTCAATGAAGCTGCGTCCATATAGTACTCGTGTATATGAATAATATATATTGGAGTGGTTTTCTTATTATCTCCATAACATTCGTTTTAAATTGTGTAAGTACGAAACGAAACTCTTTATTTAACTTACCAGTGAAGAAAACTACTACGTACTTCCGATGAACTAACGATCCACGCGTCCTGGTCGCACTTCCTGTCCTTCATGTGCGGTACACTACCCTCCCTTAAGTGAACAACCACACATGCGCCAAATTATCGGAAATGTGTGAGAGTGTACAAATAAAGAATTTTCCCTCTCTAATAATTATGGTTTGTTGTGTTCGGCCTAAACTTGGTCAAACTTTTCAAAGTTTGACTTCAATCAAATCTAATATGCGGAGTAAATAAAAATGGAGGGGTACTACGTCCATCCGGGTGTTTAATCCACACCATTTTTTTAATCAAAGTTAATAGCTGGACAAATAAAATTATAAGGGAGCTGGAGACAAAGTTGTGAGAAGGCTTAGAAATCAATACAAAACTTATGCTCTTAGTACCAACGTCGATCCTTCTTCGAGGAAACATTTGGTTCATAGCCAACTGTGTGATAAAATTGCACCAACGTGAAATATGACTGCGTCGCCAACGCAACCAAGGTGAAATGACGAAGGATATCATCTTTGTGGGTAACAAGCAAAGAGCACTGATGGAAGACAGCTTGTTTTTCATTGAAAATCGATCAGCTTCACCAGCTGACGCAACCATGAGGCGCAACCATGAGCATCGATAGGTCATCGTGGTGATGCATCGTCCATTTGGCATCAAGTTTGGGTGAGGCACCTATGAAGTTCGACAAATCCTCACTGTGGTCTGTTTCTTCTAAGTAGTCAAGCTCGAGGAAGGAAGAACCACGTGGCAGAGGACAGTGAGGCGGAACAACAATGGCCATCCAATTTTGTGCAGTTCCACTAAAACTGAGGAAGACATGCCCGGGTATGGAGATACGCCTCGCTGTTTCCAAAAATATAAAAAAGGGATATAGTGTTGTTACTTTGTTTTACAAGATTAACAACGGCATCTCAATTTTCAATAAGAATTATGAAAAGTACACCAACAAATAGAAGCATCATGATTATCTTGATGGGAACTAAACCAGGATACCCGAGAAAAAAAGCATTTCTTCATTTAACCAGTGATAGTATTAGATTAGCAGCAGCAATAGGAACATATGGACAATGACCGCACAACCACCATGTACTTTTTGTGGAAACAACATGTATACCTCCAACGAGGCATAAATCAGGACAACTTTTCAAGTGGCATTTCCTCCATAATAGTAGGTGATGTTGGACTAGCCGACGAACCCTAGCTACTATAAATGGGGAGCTGGGGAGTAGTCGCATAGAAGAAAACCCGCATGCAGCGATTTGGGGAGCTGGACCAGTACAAGAAGTTATACCTCGGGTGGGCAAGATGTCGCTTAGGCGGGCGGGCAGGATCTGCCCACATGACGGCAGCGAACAAGCGCGCGGAGGACCTTCGTCCGTGCCAGCGCTGTCTCCGAGAGGACGGTGCGCATCGGCTTCCTCCATCGCCGACGATGACAACGTCAACGCTGCACCTCCTCACCTCCCGCAGCGGACGGGATTCGGTCGGATCTGTGACCACTGGTGAGGAGAGAGATAGTGTGGATACTGTCATCTTGTTTTGATATGGAGAGGGTGAGAGAGCGAGATGCGAGAAAATCTATCAAACAAGAGGCTATAATGGAGTAAAACAATCTCTCCATAGCAGTGGTTTTAAATAGAATACACACGTTCTCGGAGAAAAGAAACGAAAACTGGCGGACAATTTTTTAACGACCAAGAGGAAAACTCGATCAAAAACACGCCCCCGCTTCCAGGTCGCGAGAGTCGTCGCGCACACACACATAGACATAGACATGCATATCCGTGTTTACATAAAATTCCATTTCCATCTTCATCTCCAATCGTATTTGTCCAACTGGCACATTATTTACATTGTTAATTATATACGCGGCAATATTAACGTACAACATCTCTTGTTTGCGGGCGCCCAGACCGCTGCCACAGCCGCTCCTGACCAACCCGAACCCTCTTCATCACCTGCGCGTGCTTCCCGCCCGAAACGGTCAGTGCCGCATTCATGCCCGGCCAGAGCGGACGCGACCTGTCACTGGCGCCGGCATTGAAGAGTGAAATGATGGTCGCTTCTTCCGACTAACTCACTGTGTGATTTGACCACTCCTTTAGTTGCCCCTACACGTACTCCCCCTACGTGTATGCAATAGTCACACGTACACATGGACGCAAAAACATGTGCGACGCCCTAATGCATGCATGTCCGAGCACACAACGGAACACACACGACCATGCTCAAGTGCTCAACCTACACGTGCATGCACACACATACTCAGCCAAGGTGAGCTAGTGACCGTATAAACACCGGAAAATCTATATATTGAGCGCAATGAGCGTATTATGAAATCCACTGACCGTATTTTTACAAATATACAGTGACAGACAGTGTATTTTATCTCGTTTGAAATTAAGCCATATTAACCGGAGAGGAGGCAGTATGGACTAGCATTACTTTGTTGTGTCCCGTCAACTTGCCGAACGAGGAGAAGCTTGCAGGACAAGAGAAGCTTGCGCGCGGTGGCTCGCAGGACAAAGAGAAACTTTTGACTAATGCAAGCCGTCCTTCGCTCAGGCGGTGGGCATGCAACAGTTAATTCGGTGTTAGATTGCCAGAAGCATACACTATACTAGTAGTACTATTATTGTTGCACTTCCCGAAGAGGCGAATAGCCAAGCGCAAATTTATAGTAGTCTATAGAGGTACACTAGGAACTGGACAGAGGAGCGTCTGCACTCTTATTATATTTTTCAAATGTGATAAAGCAATCTTTAACACATTTGGTTCTCTTCGAGGGTTCTCGCATGTGATAATGGAAGTTGATTGCATGGAACACTCGCCACAATTCTTGCTTAATTCTGGCTCATATCCTATTACAAATAGGAGCGCTCGGTAATATTTCCTCTTTTTTTGTTATTCAGCATGTAAACAGGTAGCAAACCTTGCGGCACATCTTTGTGTGAACCATGCTTGCTGCACTTTGAATGTGGCCGAGAGCTGGCTTGATGAAACACCTTGCTTCCTACTCCTTTTTTTGCGGGGTACCTCGCTTCCTAGTGACTAGTGTCTTGGCTGATCTTCCTAAGAATGCTTATATATGAATAAAGCTCTCTCATTTACCCGCAAAAAAGATTAAGCCATATTAACCGGAAAGGAGGGAGTATGGACTAGCACTACTTGTTGGTGTGTCCCGTCAACTCGCAGAACGAGGAGAAGCTTGCAGGACAAGGTGAAGCTCGCTTACGCCTTTTGACTAATGCAACGTACCCTCGCCCAGGCGGTGGACATGCATCAGTTCATTCGGTGTCAGATTGCCAGAGGCATACACTGTAGTACCGAACATGCGGAGTACCATCAATGTTCGACTTCACGAAGAGGCGAAGAGCCAAGCGCACGGTTTAGTAGTACGAGTAGTACTACTACTAGAACCGCATGGTGGAGCCTCTGTACTCTTATTTTTCTTTAATCTCTGATAAACTACACATTTATTCCGGAGAAGGGCGGAAACGGAAGCCGAACATGTAATGATGATATCAATCAACCATGCTCAAATATATCTTGGCCTCCGTGCGAGCCCATCTGTGTGTTCTCGCTCCTCGTCTCTCTCAAGGAACGGCGGGTTGGCCATTTTGCCGTCAATTGAGATCGGTTTGCTCACACTCCGGTCCCACATGTCAGTGATATGCCAAGAGGAGGTGCGTTGACCGACTGACCGTACGTGTACTTGGTTTTGCACCTTCATACTACTCCTCCCTCCGTCACAGTTTACAGGGCGCGCTTCATTATGATGCATTTCTCTCAATGCATTTCCGTCACCAGAGAGACTTTAGACGCATTTGGTTTAATGCTCAATTAATTAGGGCGTGGTAACCGCAATTTTCTCTCGATGTAGTACTACGGAGAGGAGTAAGTGCATGCATGTGTGTACCCGGGGTGGAAGCAATGCATGCATGTGTGTACGCATTATTTCCTCTAGTAATAGACGCCGTGCCATAACTACCAATGCTATTTTTTAGGCCGTTCGCTAGTTGCCTTGGTCCTAGAGATTTTCTCTTTTTCTGAAGCGCGCTCTATAAACAGTGACGGATGGAGTAGTATGAGCGGATTCAAAGAAGAGCGTATTGATGGTTGCTTCTTCCGAGCAACTTACAGTGGGAAAGGTGGGGCTTATGATTTGACTGCTCATTACTCAATATTAATGCGGCGCAACGACCGATCTGAGTCTCCCATGCGGCTGTGCACTACCCCCTCGGTTCTTAAATATACTCCGGAGTATTTGTCTTTCTAGAGATTTCAACGAGTGACTACTCAAATATTTGTCTTTGTAGAGATTCAGTGGACTACTACATACAGATGTATATAGACATATTTTAGATTGTAGATTCACTCATTTTGCTCCGTACATAGTCACTTGTTCAAATCTCTAGAAAGACAAATATTTAGGAACGGAGGGAATACACATACGAAGCAAAATGAGTGAATCTACACTCTAAAATATGCCCATTTGAAATTTGTAAAAAGACAAATATTTAGGAACGAAGGAGTATAACTTTGTGCATGGCACATGGACCCGGATGCCGAAGAAGCTTATGGCAATGCTATCAAGCTTCCAGCATTTTTTTTAAATAATTGACGTACTATACAAATAATTTTGCAGCGACATGAAATTGTACAATGGTGTGAGCTTTCAGCTTTTGTTTCATGTGTCTTGCCATCGATGCTCTTTCAGAAACAATAAAAAACTAACTTCCTTGCTAATTAGAGCTAATATTTACATCACAACTGAAGACAAAGTTGTGAGAAGGTGTTAAATTAAAATTGATCCATGCTTTCATTGACAGCAACGTCCCGCTAGCTCTGTCTAAATCAACAAGGCATGTTGGGAAAAAATAGCTGTCTGGAGCATGCAACATTCCGATCATTTTGTGCAGTTCCACTAAAATAGAGTTGAGCATCCCTGTTCCAAAGATATTAAGTGTGATTATGATAATAGAGGACTGCTGATGAAACAATAAACACACAAATAGAAGCCGATCACCTTTGCAGTCTCTCTTAAGACTAACTAGTTGGAGAAGATTAGGCTCGGAGTTGGATGAGGAGGATAGAGCAAAACCAATCTCCCTTTGTGCAGTCGCACTGAAATGTACAAATGTTGCCCGTGTGACATCTTGGTAGAACTGCACAAAACACTCTTAAGAAAAAAGTGATTTGTGCAGTTCACCAAAAGGTCACAATAGCAACGAGGTGAAATGGATAGCCTTGTTTGCAAAAAAGAGGTAGAAAGGAAACAATTACTGGCCAATAACAGTTGATGACACATGCAACGACAAAAAAGAAGCATATTCCTTGTCCTAAGGGAAGATAACAACACGGTTGTGTTTGTCTAAGATGGTGTGAGGACGAGATTGCAATATGGAGAGTACGCCGGACGAGCTACGTTTTGGGCAAAGAACTATGGAAGATCCACATGCAGCGACGTGGGAAGACGGGCAGTGGAGCAAGGCCGGAGGGGATACCCGGAGGTCGTCGGGATGTAACTAGGTGAGCGGCGGCAGGCGGAATCGGCCCATACTGCGGCAGCGAGCAGGTGGCGTAGGCCCTACCATGCCGGAGCTTGGTCAGAGAGAACGGCGTGTACCGCAGATCGGGATGTGCTCCCTCGGCACCGTCGAACGGAGAAATGATGCACGTCCTCCCTTTCGTCGCCGGCGGACGGGATGTGGCCGGATCAGTGACTAACGGTGAGAGAGAGAGAGAGAGAGAGAGAGAGAGAGAGAGAGAAAGAGAGAGGCCACTGCAGCCTTGTGTGAGATACTCTGAAGAGAGACAAACCAGGCAGGCATGCTCTATTGTATATAGTGGAGCGGACGACCTTTTTCTCCATAAAAATCGTTTTATATTCTGTGTACGTGCCATTGAGCGATATAACTTTATTTAAAAATAACGCGCCAACGCATCAAGTCGAACTTTGTTTCGTGCACGCGTGGTACACGACCTCGGTAGGTAAACAACTGCTACACGTGTTCAAATTAGCACTTGGGCTGCCATTTCGTATAGAAATGAGCTCCACCGTGTACCCGCGCTGGTGTGGCTGGGCACGAAGCATGAGTACGTGCATGGTGCACTTATTCTCTTCTTGTATACGTACACCACCTATGTTGGGTTGTGTGAGAGAGATACAAACATAGAGAGATATAGTGTGTGGGTTCGTGAGAGTTTTTTTGGGGGAGTGGGGTCAATCAAAAAATGTAACATATGCAATCTGTGTGAAATAGAGTCCTGGATATGTCATATATATAGAGGGGGCGATCCACGAGAAGAGAGTGGAGGTATCATCGGCTTGAGGTGTCCATAGAATCGAAGAGAGGGATGATGTGTGTGTGTGTGTGCACGCGCGATCGATAAAGAGTGCCATCGAATTTTTGTGTGCCCACGTCAAAGATATAGAGTGGATGGCCTACTGGAACGTGAGAGGGGACAGGTGCAGTTTATCTCTATGGCATGGATACCTACCTACAGCGCTCGACTATCGGTGTGTGGTGGGGGGAGGGAGGCCTAATTAACTATAGAGGTACAATAGCTGGTATATGTGTAGAGGAGGAGAGAGGCCTACCTCGTGTATTAAGGGAGATCGATCTAGCTCATGTATTAAGGGAGATCGATCGGCATCCATGCATATGTGTAGGAGAGGAATAAGGTTGGGAGAGAGACAGAGCTAGAGTGTTGGAGGGGGTGGTAGTGGAGTTGCTTCTAACAAATGGTGGGATGGGCTTGCTAGACAACCGGAGGGCACGCCTGCAATATCAATTAGAGAGGGGATGGCTGCCTGTCTGTGCCCGTGCATGTGAGAGACAGGTCAGGAGGCATGCACGAATGATGAGGGGGGCGATATGGATGTGGTAAGGAGACATAACTACATAGGCAGATCAATCGTCCTTTGTTAGAGAAAGGAGAGACATAACTTGTGAGGTATGTCGATCGATGGGGGGGAATAGTTAAAGTCGACCTAGGTATATGTTGGGAGATCGATCGGTATACATGCATGTGTGTGTTAGAAGCAAATGAGGCACAGAGAGAAGGATAGAGAGGGAGGGATGCATCTAGGAGGTGGTGCGAGAGTCATACTATATCGAGGGGCGAGGAGTGTGCGAGTATGAGATCGATGAAGAGAGTGGTGGGAGTGAAGCATGGACGATGATAAGAGAAGAGGGGAAGCTTGTGTTTTGTTCTAGCACACCTGGCTAGAGAGGCATATCGATCGATGTGTGTCGTAAAGAAGGAGCTGGGGGGCCTACACACACCGTGGGTGAACGACCTAAAGTGAAAAGACGAATTTGCACGATGGAGCTAGAGAATGTTGATGGAGGGTGAGAGGGATGCGGGCATCTACATGCACGAGAGAAAGTTAGCGCTAGCTAGCTACAAAGATAAGAGGATTGTGCGAGTGTAAAAGACGATTAGAGATCATACTTCATTATAAAAAGCGAATTCGGATATTTGAAGAATTTATCATAGTGTTTTGAACCGATGCATGTGTGAATATATATAACGGTGATACACATGGTGTGGTTATGAACATGTTATACTACATATAGTATATTTTATCTCTACTCTTATAAAAATGGAGTTGTTGATGATGGTGCCGTCCTGCAATATAGGCCGTCCGATTTATATCTGACGGATAGGAAGGAAACTATGGCAATTTTGAAAAAAAGATACCCACACCCCTCTCCATATTTGCAAATTAGGCCTCCCCTTGATGATGTTGATGTTCTGTTGAACGCATGGGCATCTTCCTAGTACTACGCGATGACCCGAAAGTGTAGCGGGTCTATTGTAGTCCTTTCGGTAAGTAAGAGTGTCGAACCCAACGAGGAGCAGAAGGAAATGATAGGCAGTTTTCAGTAAGGTATTCTCTGCAAGCACTGAAATTATAGGTAACAGATAGTTTTGTGATAAGATAATTGGTAGCAAGTGACAAAAGGTAAAAGTAAATAAGGTGCAGCAAGGTGGCCCAATCCTTTTTGTAGCAAAGGACAAGCCTGGACAAACTCTTATATGAAGGAAAGCGCTCCCGAGGACACATGGGAATTATCGTCAAGCTAGTTTTCATCACGATCATCTGATTCACGTTAGGTACTTTGATAATTTGGTATGTGGGTGGACCGGTGCTTGGGTGATGTCCTTACTTGGACAAGCCTCCCACTTATGATTAACCTCTATTGCAAGCATCCGCAACTACAAAAGAATTATTAAGGTAAACCTAACCATAGCATGAAACAAGTGGATCCAAATCAGCCCCTTAAGAAGCAACGCATAAACTAGGGTTTAAGCTTCTGTCACTCTAGCAACCCATCATCTACTTATTACTTCCCAATGCCTTCCTCTAGGCCCAAATAATGGTGAAGTGTCATGTAGTCGACGTTCACATGACACCACTAGAGGAGAGACAACATACATCTCATCAAAATATCGAACGAATACCAAATTCACATGACTACTAATAGCAAGACTTCTCCCATGTCCTCAGGAACAAAAGTAACTACTCACAAGACATAATATTGTTCATGATCAGAGGGGTATTAATATGCATAATGGATCTGAACATATGATCTTCCACCAAATAAACCAACTAGCATCAACTACAAGGAGTAATCAACACTACTAGCAACCCACAGGTACCAATCTGAGGTTTGGGTACAAAGATTGGATACAAGAGATGAACTAGGGTTTGAGTGGAGATGGTGCTGGTGAAGATATTGACGAAGATAGACCTCCCCAAGATGGGAGAGTTGTTGGTGACGACGGCGGTGACGATTTCCCCCTCTCGGAGGGAAGTATCCCCGGCAGAACAGCTCTGCCGGAGCCCTAGATTGGTTTTCGCCAAGGTTCCGCCTCGAGACGGCGGCGTCTGGTCCCGAAAGCCTCCTAATGATTTTTTTCCAGGTCAAAACACCTCATATAGGGGAAGATGGGCATCGGGGAGCCATCAGCGGGCCCACGAGGCAGGGGGCACGCCCAGAGAGGGGGGCGTGCCCCCCCACCTTCGTGGACAGGTGGTGGCTCCCCTGGTGATCTTCCTTCGCCAGATATTTTTTATATTTTGTGAAATGGTGTCCTGTGAAGTTTCAGGGCTTTTTGAGTTGTTCAGAATAGGTTTCCAGAGTTTGCTTCTTTTCCAGCCCAGGATTCCAGCTGCCAGTATTCTCCCTCTTCATGTTAACCTTGTAAAATAAGAGAGAAAAGGCATAAGTATTGTGACATAACGTGTAATAACAGCCCATAATACAATAAATAACAACATAAAAGCATGATGCAAAATGGACGTATCAACTCCCCCAATCTTAGACCTCGCTTGTCCTCAAGCGAAAGCCGATATCGAAAAATATGTTCACATGTTTAGAGATAGAGCTGTCGATAAAAATAAAATACGGACATGAGGGCATCATGATCATTCTCATAACAGCAACACTTATATATATTGTCATATGATTCTTATGCTAAAGTAACAATTCATTCACAATATCGAGCATGAATCATAAACTTCATTGAAAACTAACAAACTATGATCTCGGTCATTGAAGCAATTGCAATTTATCATAACTTCAGAAAGAGTCAACATAAGAGCTTTTCAGCAAGCCTACATACTCAACTATCATATAGTGTTTCACAATTGCTCACACTCACGCAATACTTATGGTTATGGAGTTTTAATCGGATACAGAGAAAGATAGGGGCTTATGGTGTTACCTCCCAACCTTTTACCTCAAGGGTAATGTCAACAGTAATAGACCATGAAAACTTACATACAAGTGGGTATATATGTTAGGATCTTTCCAACACAATGTGCTTGCCAAAGGATAAAATGTAAAAAGGAAAGGTGAATTTCACCTTGACTCTTATAAGGCAAGAACAATAGATAGGCCCTTCGCAGAGGGAAGCAGAGGTTGTCATGTGTTTTTATGGTTGGATGTACAAAGTCTTAGCACAGAAGAATGTCACTTTATATTGCCACTTGTGATAAGGACCTTTATTGTGCAGTTCGTCACTTTTATTACTTCCATATCACAAGATTGTATAAAGCTTATTTCCTCCCCACTAATAAATCATACATATTTTAGCAAGTTTGCAACATGACAACTTACTTGGAAGGATCTTACTCAATCCATAGGTAGGTATGGTGGACTCTCATGGCAAAACTGGGTTTAAGGATGTATGGAAGCACAAGTAGTATCTCTACTTGGTGCGAGGAGTTTTGTCTAGCATGAGGGGGAAAGCCAAGCTCAACATGTTGGATGATCCGTGACATATACTTTATTTAGGATACAAGGAAACATAACCCATTATGCTGCCTTCCTTGTCCAACATCAACTCTTTAGCATGTTTTATTTTAATGAGTGCTCACAATCATAAAATATGTCCAAGATAGTATATTCGTATGTGAAGCCTCTCTTTCTTTATTACTTCCTATTAATTACAACGATGACCAAAACTATGTTTGTCAACTCCCAACAACTTTTATTCATCATACTCTTTATATGTGAAGTCATTACTTCCCATAAGATCAATATGATCTCTTGATATACTTTTTTCTTTTATGTTTTTTTTTATTCAATCATGACCAAAGTGAGGAAATCGAGCCCTTGAATCAACACAAATCTTTATTATAAAGCTCACGGACTCGATTACAAAGGGTAAAGATCATAAAGCAAAAGCTCACAACTAGATCATGCTAACTTTATTCTACTAGATCAAGATACTACCAAAAGGATCGAACTAAGAAAAACGGTTAAGATAGGAGGGATGGTGATACGATACCGGGGTCACTCCCCCAAGCTTGGCAGTTGCCAAGGGGAGTGCCCATACCCATGTGATTATATCTCCTTCTTCGGAGGTGGTGGTGATGGCTTCTTCCTTAGCTTGTGCTTAAGGACTAAATTTTGCTCCTTTAGATCATTGATCTCTTGCTCAAGATTTAATATCTTCTTGCATACTGCCTGCTTATTTTCCTGCAAGAGGTTAAAAGAGATAAATTCGATCTTAGGTTTCTTTACTCTGTCAGGGAGGCTTGACTTTTTGAACTCCACATGCATGTCCCCAGGTTGAGGTAGTGGGACTTCGTCTTCATCTGAGCTGGTCCAATCCTTTCCCGTGGGATAATGGTCTTCTTCTTCCTCCGTGGTCCAACCATAATGCTCCTTGTCCCCATAGATCTTAGGTTCAACAAGGAGATCGGCCACATAGCTTTCTCCCTCCGAATCCTGGGAAGACATATTGCTCCTATCTGCGACAGAAACAACTCGAAACAAAAACGGAAGATTTTTGCGTGATACAGAGGTCAAAACCTTCAAGAATATATATAATGAATTTTTACCGACCAAAAGGAGTAACATACAAGAAATCGGAGTCTGGGAGGCACACGGGGTGCCCACGAGGTAGGGGGGCGCGCCCAGGGAAAGGGGGCGCGCCCTCCACCCTCGTGGACGCATCGTGTCTCTTCCGGACTCCCACTTATTTTTCTATTTTTCTAAATATTCCAAAACGGTGAAAAATTGCCTTTATGACTATTTTGGAGTCGGTTTACTTACCGTACCACATACCTCTTCCTTTTCGGAGTCTGGATCGTTCTGGGAAGTGTCCCTTATGTATTCCTCTGGGGTTACGGTTTCAATAACATTGGTTTCAACATTTATAGGGCTACCTGAGATATAATGTTTAATTCTTTGACCATTCACCAACTTCGGATTTGTGCCTTCGAAGTTGTTGATTTTTATGGCACCGGAACAATATACCTCCTCGATAACGTAAGGGCCTTCCCACTTAGAGAGAAGCTTTCCTGCAAAAAATCTTAAACGAGAGTTGTATAGCAATACATAATCACCTACGTTAAACTCACGCTTTTGTATCCTTTTGTCATGCCATCTTTTAACTTTTTCTTTAAACAGCTTGGCATTCTCATAGGCCTGGGTCCTCCATTCATCAAGAGAGCTAATGTCGAATAACCTCTTCTCACCGGCATGTTTGAAATCATAATTGAGCTCTTTAATAGCCCAATATGCCTTATGTTCTAGCTCAAGAGGTAAGTGACAAGCTTTTCCATAAACCATCTTATATGGAGACATACCCATAGGATTTTTATATGCAGTTCTATAGGCCCATAATGCATCATCAAGTTTCTTGGACCAATTCTTTCTAGACCTATTAAATGTCTTTCGCAAAATTAATTTCAACTCTCTATTACTTAATTCTACTTGACCACTCGTCTGTGGGTGATAACGGGATGCAGTTCTATGATTTACATCATACTTTGCCAGCATTTTACGGAAAGCATCATGAATAAAGTGTGAACCACCATCAGTCATTAGGTATCTAGGGACTCCAAACCTCGGAAAAATAACTTCTTTGAGGATCTTAATAGAGGTGTTATGATCAGCACTACTAGTTCGAATAGCTTCTGCCCACTTAGTAAGGTAATCAACAACAACTACAATATGTGTGTACCCATTAGAGGCAGGAAATGGTCCCATATAATCAAAGCCCCAAACATCAAAGGGTTCAATAACAAGTGAATAATTCATAGGCATTTCTTGATGTCTACTAATATTACCAATTCTTTGACATTCATCACAAGATAAGACAAACTTACATGCATCCTTGAAGAGAGTAGGCCAATAAGAACCAGATTGCAATACCTTATGTGCAGTTCTGTCTCCAGCATGGTGTCCTCCATAAGCTTCGGAGTGGCACTTACGTAGGATCTGTTCCTGTTCATGCTCAGGTACACAACGTCTAATAATACCATCTACTCCTTCTTTATAAAGGTGTGGATCATCCCAGAAGTAATGCCTTAAATCATAGAAGAACTTTTCCTTTGCTGGTATGTGAAGCTAGGAGGTATAAACTTCGCAACAATATAATTAGCATAATCAGCATACCATGGAGTAGTACGAGAAGTATTTATGACAGCTAATTGTTCATCAGGAAAGCTATCATCAACAGGTTGTGGGACATCAAGTATATTCTCTAACCTAGATAAGTTATCTGCAACGGGGTTCTCAGCTCCCTTTCTATAAATAATATGCAGGTCAAACTCTTGCAGCAAGAGAACCCATCTAATAAGTCTAGGTTTAGCATCTTTCTTTTCCATACGGTATTTGATAGTAGCATGATCAGTGTGAATGGTTACTTTAGAATCAACAATATAAGGTCTAAACTTATCACAAGCAAATACAACTGCTAAAAATTATTTCTCAGTAGTAGCATAATTTCTCTGGGCACTGTCTAGAGTTTTACTAGCATATTGGATAACATTCAATTTCTTATCAACTCTTTGCCCTAAGACAGCACCTGCAGCATAATCGCTAGCATCGCACATAATCTCGAAAGGTAAATTCCAGTCAGGAGGCTGGACAATAGGTGCATAGATCAATGCTTTCTTAAGTATTTCAAATGCTTCTAAACAATCATCATCAAAGACAAAAGGAATATCTTTTTGTAAGAGATTAGTCAGAGGCCTGGAGATTTTGGAGAAGTCCTTTATGAACCTCCTATAAAACCCGGCATGACCAAGGAAACTTCGTATACCTTGATGTCCTTGGGGCACGGTATCTTTTCAATAGCATCAACTTTGGCCTTGTCAACTTCAATGCATCTTTCAGAAATTTTATGTCCCAAGACAATGTCTACATTAACCATAAAGTGGCACTTCTCCCAATTCAAGACAAGATTATTGTCTTCACATCTCTGTAAAACTTGATCAAGATTGCTCAAGCAATCATCAAAATAAGTTCCGTAAACGGAGAAACCATCCATGAAAACCTCAACAATCTTTTCACAAAAATCACAGAATATATCCATCATGCATCTTTGCAAGGTAGCAGGTGCATTACATAAACCAAAATGCATATGTCTATAAGCAAAGGTACTGAAAGGACAAGTAAAAGTGGTCTTTTCTTGATCCCCTTTTGACACATGTATTTGAGAGAAACCAGAATAACCATCTAGAAAGCAAAAGTGAGTATGTTTGGATAACCTTTCTAGCATTTGATCAATAAAAGGCAAAGGGTAATGATCTTTCTTAGTAGCTTTATTTAATTTGCGGAAATCGATTACCATCCTATAACCTGTAACAATTCTTTGTGGGATCAATTCATCTTTATCATCAGGAACAACAGTGATACCTCCCTTCTTAGGGACACAATGGACATGACTTACCCACTAGCTATCAGCAACTGGATAGATAATACCTGCCTCTAGAAGCTTTAGTATTTCCTTCCTTACCACTTCTTTCATCTTAGGATTTAACCGTCGTTGATGATCAATAACTGGTTTAGCGTTTTCTTCCAATTTTATCTTGTGTTGGCATAAAGTGGGACTGATGCCCTTAATATCATCCAGAGTATATCCAATAGCAGCACGGTGCTTCTTCAGATTTTTCAATAATTTTTCCTCTTCCTGCTCTGAAAGGTTAACACTAATAATAACATGATATATCTTCTTTTCATCAAGATAAACGTACTTAAGATTATCAGGTAAAGGTTTAAGTTCAAACACAGGATCACCCTTGGGTGGAGGAGGATCCCCTAGGATTTCAACAGGCAAGTTATTTTTCAATACAGGTCCCTGATTAAAGAATATATCATCTATTTCCCTTCTCTCATTCATATGCATATCATTTTCATGATCTAGCAAATATTGTTCTAAAGGATCATTAGGACGCACAGCAATAGAAGCAAGACCAATAATTTCATCCTTACTAGGTAATTCTTTATCAAGGGGTTGTCTACGAAATTTAGAAAAGTTAAAATCATGAGACATATCCCCTAAGCCAACAGTAACAATATCTTTCACGCAGTTTATCTTAGCATTAACAGTATTCAAGAAGGGTCTACCAAATATAATGGGACAAAAGTCATCTTTTGGGGAACTAAAAATAAAGAAATCAGCAGGGTATTTAACTTTCCCACACAAAACTTCAACATCTCTAACAATCCTGACTCGTGAAATAGTGTCTCTATTAGCGAGCTTAATAGTAACATCAAGACCTTCAAACTGAACAAGTGCAATGGCATGCATAATTTCTTGATATAAGGTATGAGGGATAATACTCGCACTAGCACCCACATCACATAAACCATGATAGCAACGATCTCCTATTTTAACAGAGATAACATGCAAGCCTACAATTGGTCTATGCTTATTCCTAGCATCGGGTTTGGCTATTCTAGCAGATTCCTCTTGGAGGTAAATAACATGTCCATCTAAATCTTCTACCAAGAGATCTTTAACCATAGCAACACTAGGTTCAACTTAAATTTGCTCAAGGGGTGTATGTGTTCTAGTATTACTCTTACGAACTACAGTTGAAGCTTTAGCATGATCCTTTATTCTAACAGGGAAAGGTGGTTTCTCAATATAAGCAGTAGGAACAATAGGATCAACATTATAAGTGATAGTCTTTTCTTCAACTTTAATAGGTTCAAATACTTTTACTTCAATGGGAGGATGGTATTTAAACCACTTCTCCTTGGGAAGATCAACATGAGTAGCAAATGATTCATAGAAAGAAGCTACTATCTCAGAGTCAAGTCCATATTTAGTGCTAAACTCACGGAAAACATCAGTATCCATAAAAGCTTTAACACAATCAAACTTAGGGGTCATACCTGACTCCTTACCTTCGTCAAGATCCCAATCTTCAGAGTTGCGTTTAATTCTTTCCAATAAATCCCATTTGAATTCAACAGTCTTCATCATAAAAGAACCAGAACAAGAAGTATCGAGCATGGAGCGATTGTTAAGAGAAAGCCGAGCATAAAAATTTTGAATGATCATTTCTTTTGAGAGCTCATGATTGGGGCATGAATATAACATTGACTTAATCCTCCCCCAAGCTTGAGCGATGATTTCTACTTCATGAGGCCCAAAATTATAGATATAATTACGATCACGATGTACCTGGTGCATAGGGTAGAACTTCTGATGAAATTCCAACTTCAGACGATTATAGTTCCATTATCCAATATCATCACATAGCCTAAACCATGTCAAGGCATCTCCCTTCAAAGATAAAGGGAAGATATTCTTCTTGATAACATCCTCGGGCATACCTGCAAGCTTAAATAATCCAGAAACTTCATTCACATAGATTAGGTGTAAATCGGGATGCAGTGTTCCGTCTCCTGTAAAGGGATTATCTAGCAGTTTCCCTATCATACCCGAAGGAATTTCAAAGCAAACATTTTTAGTAGGTGCAGTACGTCGAGGAGAAACTCTTTCCTCTTCTGGTCAGGGTGAAGATACCCCGAACAAGCCCCTCAAAGGATTATGAGCCATAGTAACAAGTGACAATAAATTTTAGCACACTATATAAATTTTTCCTTACCAAAGGCGCTTCACTCCCCGACAACGGCGCCAGAAAAGAGTCTTGATGACCCACAATTGTAGGGGATCTATCGTAGTCCTTTCTATAAGTAAGAGTGTCGAACCCAACGAGGAGGAGAAGGAAATGATAGGCAGTTTTCAGTAAGGTATTGTCTGCAAGCACTGAAATTATAGGTAACAGATAATTTTGTGATAATATAATTGGTAGCAAGTGACAAAAGGTAAAAGTAAATAAGGTGCAGCAAGGTGGCCCAATCCTTTTTGTAGCAAAGGACAAGCCTGGACAAACTGTTATATGAAGGAAAGCGCTCCCGAGGACACATGGGAATTATCGTCAAGCTAGTTTTCATCACGATCATCTGATTCACGTTCGGTACTTTGGTAATTTGGTATGTGGGCGGACCGGTGCTCGGGTGTTGTCCTTACTTGGACAAGCCTCCCACTTATGATTAAACTCTATTGCAAGCATCCGCAACTACAAAAGAAGTATTAAGGTAAACCTAACCATAGCATGAAACAAGTGGATCCAAATCAGCCCCTTACGAAGCAACGCATAAACTAGAGTTTTTGCTTCTGTCACTCTAGCAACCCATCATCTGCTTATTACTTCCCAATGCCTTCCTCTAGGCCCGAATAATGGTGAAGTGACATGTAGTCAACGTTCACATGACACCACTAGAGGAGAGACAACATACATCTCATCAAAATATTGAGCGAATACCAAATTCACATGACTACTAATAGCAAGACTTCTCCCATGTCCTCAGGAACAAAAGTAACTACTCACAAGACATAATATTGTTCATGATCAGAGGGGTATTAATATGCATAATGGATCTGAACATATGATCTTCCACCAAATAAGCCAACTAGCATCAACTACAAGGAGTAATCAACACTACTAGCAACCCACAGGTACCAATCTAAGGTTTGGGTACAAAGATTGGATACAAGAGATGAACTAAGGTTTAAGAGGAGATGGTGCTGGTGAAGATGTTGATGAAGATAGCCCTCCCCAAGATGGGAGAGTTGTTGGTGACGACGGCAGTGACGATTTCCCCCTCCTGGAGGGAAGTATCCCCGGGAGAACAGCTCTGCCGGAGCCCTAGATTTTTTTCCAGGTCAAAACACCTTGTACAGGAGAAGATGGGCATCGGGGAGCCATCGGGGGGCCCGCGAGGCAGGGGGCGCGCCCAGAGAGGGGGGGGCGCCCCCCACCCTCGTGGACAGGTGGTGGCCCCCTGGTGATCTTCTTTCGCCAGATATTTTTTATATTTTCTGAAACGGTGGCCTATGAAGTTTCGGGGCTTTTTGAGTTGTTCAGAATAGGATTCCAGAGTTTGCTTCTTTTCCAGCCCAAAATTCCAGCTGCCGGTATTCTCCCTCTTCATGTAAACCTTGTAAAATAAGAGAGAAAAGGCATAAGTATTGTGACATAACGTGTAATGACAACCCATAATGCAATAAATAACAACATAAAAGCATGATGCAAAATGGACGTATCACTACGTATAACATATAGAGCATATATCATAATTTGGGATAATGTGTGGCTTTTGCAGCTCAGGTCTAAATACTTGTCATAATGTAGGGGGCGGGGCACTATACTATGTGTGATAAACACGGTGTACATGTATGGAACATGGTTTAGATTATGAATATATAGTTAGTACAAATGTACTATTATTTGGAATTCAACATCAAGTGTATTCAAAAAATAGAATTCGAGTTCATCTAGTACACATAGTTCATATCTATCTCTATAGTAATCATGTGGTGTGTTATTAAGGTAATACACGAACGATGGTTGAAGTTGGCAGCAATCATGATTGTAGATTGTTACTGAAATAGAGAAACGAATTCAAATTCAGTTTGAATTGCAGCGGTAGTATCGACATTTGGAATGCACTAAAATGTTGGTATGAGTAGGTTACAGGCATTATACAGCAAGCGAAAAAATTTAATTGGACATAACATGGATTCATACTACCGAATAGCATTTAATTGCACTAAATTGTTGGTATGAGTAGCTTTAAATAGCATTTTATAGTAAAACGGGGCAAGACCCTCTCTTTGTGTGGTGTGAATAGTTTTATTTATTTCGTTTTCTTTTTGGTTGAGGGAAGTGTGAGTTGATTTGGTACGTACAAGTACAATATTACACGTTAGGCTTGTCCCTAAAATTCAACCTGCGCCCCGAAAATTCAGATATCGTGCTCCCAAAACTGGCGTTCGTCCTGCTCCATCAACAGTTACAGGTAGGTGTCGAAGGGAACTTTGTGTGGTTCGTCCTGCTCCTGTCGCGACGTCGTCCACCACACCTGAGGTGCTCCATCAACAGAAACATCCACCAGACCAGACATCATGACTCCTGACCGTCTTTCGCCGCCTCAGATCTCCTTCCCTGCCACCGGCACCCACCGCAACGGCATCACCATCATCGACTAAGCAGATGAACCTGAGGAGTACACGGGTCCACAAGAGAGGTCGCACTCTTTTTATTATTCTTATGTTATGCACTGCTTAAAATTACCTGCAACTTTATCGTCCTGTTCACCTCTTGTACTCCAAGTCTGGTCCAAATTAATAATCAAACTTGAGTTCTAAATTAGTTGTGGGGCACATATCGAGGAAGCAATGAATAGTATATCTATCTAATATCTGGTTCACCTAGGGTATGCCTATGTTGTTCATCTTGGGTGGGAAACAAATAGTAAAGCAATCATCATCTGTCTTTTTATTAAAATAAAGTAATCATCTGCCTGCTATCATTATTTTTGGATCCATCCACTGGTTGTTACCATCACTCTAAATTTCTACATGCTCTCCTTACATAATCTCACGATATTTTTTTCGTATGCATGTCAGATATTGTACACAGTCATGCTGAACATGTAGAGGAAAAGAGAAGAGTTTTGCGCGGCAATACAATGTCATGCAGACATCGCTCCATGGTGGGTTCAATGGCAAACCCTCCCCACCCCTCTCCAGATTGTAATCTAGAGGAAGATATCTGTTCTGAGGCGGATTCAGACACCGCTGACCACTCCTATTTACCCCCCAAAGTGTTTGCTCTACCTTGGTATGATGATGTTAGTCGTATCATGCATATGTTGCCTTGCAGTGCCTACTTTTGACATCATATATGTCATCTGCTTAGTTTAGACATGTTCTGTCGCCACCTGTTTAGTTTATATATCATATATGGGAATTATGCAGTCTCATGTCTTTTAGCCAGCCATAATATATGTGTGCAATGCCATCCTGTTTAACCAGGCATCATATATTTGAATGATATCTTGACCATCCTTTTCTTCATTACATTTCCATTTGTCGACAATGTTTGTACATTAAACTACTCTTCCTGTGAATCAGCCATTTGGGTGGGAGTTTGAAAAATCTGGAGTGAAAACAAGCCTTCAGAGCAGACAGTGCTACCTGTCGAAGCAGATCTCTTGTTGGGTCCCGATAGCTCCTTAGAGATGGATTCAGAGACAGATGACCAGTCCTATCCCCCCACCGAGGTGTATGCTCTAACTTGGCACGGCGTTTTAGTTATTCATCATATCTTTGAATTATGTTATGATATGCTATCCAGTTTAGATAGACATCATATATGTGAAATTATGTCATGCTATCCGTTTTAGTTAAACAATATACATGTCAACTATTTCATGTCCTCTTTTTTCCACACTATCTATTGCATTTGTCTCTCATACAATGTCTATACATTCAACTATGTTTCCTGTTTATCAGCCATTTGAATTGGAGCGGATGATGCCAGCATCTAGCGGACTAAAAACACGGTCTTCAAATAAAACAGTGCTACCTCTTGGTGGAGATAGCACCCCGGTTGTACATGCACGAGAACCAGCCCTACCACACATAACACAAACTCTTGCAGATTGTACCGCTACTACGATGGACAGAGAACAAGCTTCACCAAATCTAACCCCAACCCGAGCAGATAGTAACCCAGTTCCTGTTGACACGGCACCATCTCCACCACAGAGCTCCCAAACAAGAGCAGTTAGTAAGGCAGCTCCAGTGCCCAAAGGGCCAGTACTACCACGGCGAACCCCAACTCCACCAGTTAGTATGCCTATTCCTGTGGTGGAAGCACAACCAGCTAGTCGTACTTTAGCATCTATCGCATTTGATGTTGTTAAATCATATGTGTGTATCTTCCCATCTTGGAAATATTATACTGAAGATGAAGGAAAATGTCAGTTGCAGGTGTTTGTCCAGGAGTTATGTGTAAGTAATGTTATTCATGGCAATTAATTTGCTTTGTCCCATACATCCTACCTCCATGATGGTGATAATACATCAAATTTTCCCATTTTTCTCTATAGAGAAGGATCGATTTGGAAACTCAGGATGAGGTAACCTATGCTAATACCTCTGCTATCTTCAAGAATGCTTGGTGGCAGTATCGGAATTACCTGAAGAAAATGTACTTCACCGGCAAAGAAACTCATCAAATTCCCTTACGTTCTCGTGAGACACATTTACTGGACGATGACTGGGAACGCCTTGTTCTATACTGGTCCCGAACCAAGAATGTGGTAAGGTCTATGAGCTCATTTTCTATTTTTAAGTACTATATTCTTGCGTCTTACTGTACTCTGTTCATGTAGAACAAGTGCCTAAACCTGAAGAACAACAGTTCTAATTTAAGATTCCATTACCATCATAGTTCCAAAAGGCGCTAGGTGTTAATTGTGTGTTTTGCCACTGCCTTGCGCTTTACTGAACAAAGCGCATGCTTATGCGCAGTTATGCACAGATTAGGCGTAGTTATGCGCAATGCGTTTCGCCAACGCCTAGAGCCTAGGCGCGCTTAAGCGCTCGCTTAGGCGCGCCTTTTTTAACTATGATTGCTATCGTGCACACTGCTTTGCTCTTGTATCACTGTATTTACTCATACAAACTTATTTTTAAATTGAAGGATCCAATCGAAACTCCAATGGCACAGCAGGTATGTGCACGCATGTTTCTTTAACAGGCTTGCTCTTATCAATAGCTCTGTTGATTTCAATTTCAATTGTGTACAGTTGACTTCTCATATCATGCACATTACTAGCATCACAACAAAGCAAATAGTGTTGTTGTACATGTAGACCCGTGGTACCCATCTGAAATCTTGGTGTGTCATGTAGTTTCCCACGCTTTGTATTCTTTCGTTGCTGCTTTGTCTTGAACTGATATGATTTGAACCATGTCTCTATTTTGATTTGGCAAGACAATGCAGTGACCATAGGACATAGATATATGTTTGTTTGATGCTTTTATTATGTACTAGTACTTGGCAATAGAAGACTTGGTAGTTTAACCCTGTCCACCTTACTAATGAACTGGTCACCGAAATGAGTTTCATATACTAGTACATGCTAAACTGTTATGTGTCTGCTTGTTTCTTCTTTTAGAATGCTGACAGAATATTGGGGAAGAGTGCCTTATTAAGCAATGGTAAAGGAAGTAATGCAGATAAGGTTCAGGATAGTGACACATCCTTGTTGGTCTCCAACAAAGGTGATAAAATAGCTAAGGAAGACTATCTCGAAGACAGTGAGGCAACCCCAAAGTCCTGTGTTGGTTTAGTGTTGGAGTTACTGGCCACTACCGCTTGCACAAGCTATTCAAACTCACTGTCTGAATCAGTTCGGTTTCTTGAGTCTCAACTACAAGCTGAAAGACATCGATCAATTGTGCTGCGACAAGAAGCGGAAGGACTGCGGAAGTCCCTGGAGCATTCAGATGCATACTTTCTGGTGCAACAGCAAGTGTTGGAGGATTTTAGCGCCAAACAGGACAAAGCTAATAAGCTTGCTAAGCTTATTGCCAGCATGGTGGATGCCATATTTCTTGAGCTCTTCTGAAGTTGTTTCAGTTATGCTCATGTTTTGCTGCCACGTTTATTTGCACTAGTGGCCAATTTTGACGGCCAGTGTATGTAATATGCTGCTTTGTTCCCTATATTTGCACTGGTGGCGAACTATGATGCCCAGTGGATGTAATATGTGTAATAGCGGTAATAGGCTAGCGTTAATTGCTTGCTTATTTATTTCCTTATTGTCTTGTTTATTTGTTTTCTTGTAGTGAGTGCAGTTCTTTTTCTGCGGTTTGCTAGTGGCCGGAATAACCTATTTTTTAAAACTAGGCCACATTAACAATGGGCTACATATTTACTGTAGTTAACATGGGCCTCCTACAGGCCGTAGAAACAATGGGCCTTCTAAGGGCCGTAGAAACAATGGGCCTTCTACGGGTCGTTGACACAATGGGCCTTCCACGGGCCGTGTCTTCAATGGGCCTTCTACGGGCCGTATGATCGGTTGGCCAAACATGGGCCAATAACAGACCAAATTATGGCCGTAAATGGGATAGAGTTGAAACCGTCCATTCATGGGCTGACCATAACGGGCCGTCGTTAATAGGCCGTATTTGATGACGCTATGAAAACGGCCCAACATATTAACGGGCCACAAACGGGCCGACTGTAACCACGGGTTGTATTTGGCCCACAAGCAGAAAATGATAGTAATGGGCCGAAAGTAAACGAATGCTGGAAATGAGCCCAAGAATAAATGGGTCGTATTTGATGACGCTATGAAAACGGCCCAACGTATTAACGGGCCACAAAAGGGCCGATTGTAACCACGGGTTGTATTTGGCCCACAAGCAGAAAATGACAGTAACGGGCCGAAATTAAACGAATGCTGGAAATGAGCCCAAGAATAAATGGGCCCTGAGAAGGCCGAACAATAACATGGGCTCGAAACGGCCCAACGAAATAATGGGCCGTCAATGGGTATAAAGTGATACAATGTTCATTACGGGCCAATTTTACCACGGGCCGTTAATGGGCCGAGAGTAATAAGGACCTCATATGGGCCGAAAGACGTCATGGGCCATACATGGGCCGGAAGTTAAACCGGGCTGGAATTATATTGGACGGCCCAGATGACGCTACTAGGCCTAATTTGAATAGGCCGTAAACGGGCCCTAGGTTACTGGGCTGTAAATGGGCTATATGCGAACAGACCGTTAACAGGCTTGCCATGGGCCGGCCCGCCACCTTTTGACCAAGTCAAACGGGCCAGCCTTTTTACAGGAATGGGCCACTGTTGAGCCGTGCCACGTGTCGGCGTATCATAGGCGCTTTGGGTCCCATGAGTGGATGACATCTGTCCCAATGGTGAGCCGACACGTGTTTCCTACAGCCAATGATGATTTTACACGTGGAAAATCCCCATTGGTCGGTGCTGTTAATGGGTCATCGGATCCAAAATCGGACCCGATAGCTTAACGGCGTTCCGTTATAGTGGATGCCACGTGTCGGTCACACTTGACGAAAGCACTTATGTGACACGTGATTTATCGTCATGGAAGTGGACACTTCCGTGATGATAATTTTGGTAATGTCATGGAACACTTGTACGACAGCACAGGTATGACTATCTTGATTCTGTCATAAATTTGTCATGGATGTACATGCATGACAGAAAATGTGACCTGCTGTGACAAACACGTATCATCACGAAAGTGTGTTTTCTTGTAGTGGTACCAAAGTAATCCAGGAGTGCATAACTGGACAGCGGTCAAGAACATCCTGAAGTACCTGAAAAGAACAAAGGATATGTTTCTCGTTTATGGAGGTGACAAAGAGCTCACCGTAAACGGTTACGTCGATTCAAGCTTTGACACTGATCCGGATGACTCTAAGTCACAAACCAGATATCTATTTTTGTTGAACGGTGGAGCTATCAGTTGGTGCTGTTCCAAGTAGAGCGTCGTGGCATGATCTACGTGTGAAGCGGAGTACATAGCTGCTTCGGAAGCAGCAAATGAAGGAGTCTGGATGAAGGAGTTCATATTCGATCTAGGTGTAATACCTAGTGCATCGGGTCCAATGAAAATATTTTATGACAACACTGGAGCAATAGCCTTGGCAAAGGAATCCAGGTTTCACAAAAGAACCAAGCACATCAAGAGATGCTTCAACTCTATACGTGATCAAGTCAAGGAGTGAGACATAGAAATTTGCAAGATACATATGGATCTGAATGTTGCAGACCCGTTGACTAAGCCTCTTCCACGAGCAAAACATGATCAGCACCAAAACTCCATGGGTGTTAGAATCATTACTATGTAA
The DNA here is from genome assembly GCA_902687465.1 of Secale cereale. Lineage (NCBI taxonomy): Eukaryota > Viridiplantae > Streptophyta > Magnoliopsida > Poales > Poaceae > Secale > Secale cereale. Next base: position 787,834,574 of record LR738715.1, on the reverse strand, counting down.
TTTAGATTATTGACTCTAGTGAAAGTGGGAGACTGAAGGAAATATGCCCTAGAGGCAATAATAAAGTTGTTATTTATATTTCCTTGTATATCATGATAAATGTCTTTTATTCATGCTAGAATTGTATTAACCGGAAACTTGATACATGTGTGAATACATAGACAAAACAAAGTGTCCCAAGTATGCCTCTACTTGACTAGCTCGTTAATCAAAGATGGTTATGTTACCTGGCCATAGACATGTGTTGTCATTTGATCAATGGGATCACATCATTATGAGAATGATTTGATGGACAAGACCCATTCGTTAGCTTAGCACTATGATCGTTTAGTTTTACTGCTATTGCTTTCTTCATGACTGATACATGTTTCTCTGACTATGAGATTATGCAACTCCAGAATACCGGAGGAACACCTAGTGTGCTATCAAACGTCACAATGTAACTGGGTGATTATAAAGATGCTCTACAGGTGTCTAAAGGTGTTTGTGGTGTTGGCATAGATCGAGAATAGGATTTGTCACTCCGAGTGTCGGAGAGGTATCTCTGGGCCCTCTCGGTAATACACATCGCAATAAGCCTTGCAAGCAAATGACTAATGAGTTAGTCACGAGATAATGTATTACAAAACGAGTAAAGAGACTTTTCAGTAACGAGATTGAACTAGGTATGATGATACCGACGATCGAATCTCGGGCAAGTAACATACAGATGACAAAGGGAACAATGTATGTTGTTATGTGATTTGACCGATAAAGATCTTCGTAGAATATGTAGGAACCAATATGAGCATTCAGGTTCCGCTATTGGTTATTGACCGGAGATGAGTCTCAGTCATATCTACATAGTTCTCGAACCCGTAGGATCCGCACGCTTAACGTTTGATGACGATCAATATTATGAGTTTATGTGTTTTGATGTACCGAAGGTTGTTCGGAGTCCCAGATGAGATCACGGACATGACGAGGAGTCTCTAAATGGTTGAGACATAAAGATTGATACATAGGACGACTATATTCGGACGCCAGAAGTGTTCCGGAGAAGTTTCCAATAAAACTGGAGTGCCGGAGGGTTACCGGAACCCCCCGGGGGAACTAATGGGCCACATGGGCCTTAATGGAGAGAGAGAGAGAGGGGCGGCTAGGGCAGGCCGCACGACCCCTCCCCCTTGGGTCTGAATTGGAATAGGAAGGGAGGCAGCGCCCCCCTTTCCTTCTCCCTCCCCCTCTCCTTCCTTCCCCCTCTCTCCCTCTTGGTGGACTCCTACTAGGAATAGGATTCCTATTCCTAGTAGGACTCCCCCTCTTGGGGCGTGCCATAGGGGCCGGACGGCCTCCCCTTGCTCCTTTATATACGGGGGCAGTGGGGCACCCTAGAACACACAAGTTGATAATTGTTTTAGCCGTGTACGTTGCCCCCCTCCACTGTTACACACCTCGATCATATGGTCGCAGTTCTTAGGCGAAGCCGTGCGTCGGTAACTTCATCAACACTATCACCACGCCGTCGTGCTGATGAAACTCTCCCTCGGCCTCAACTAGATCAAGAGTTCGAGGGACGTCACCGAGCTGAATGTGTGGAGATCGCGGAGGTGCCGTGCGTTTGGTGCTTGATCGGTTGGATCGCGAGACGTTCGACTACATCAACCACGTTACTAAACGCTTCCGCTTTCGGTCTACAAGGGTACATGGACACACTCTCCCGCTCGTTGCTATGCTTCTCGTAGATAGGTCTTGCATGTTCGTAGGAATTTTTTTGAACTACTACGTTCCCCAACAAAAAGTGCTCTACAGGTATCTTCGAAGGTGTCTGTTGAATTGGCATGGATCGAGACGAGGATTTGTCACTCCGTGTGATGGAGAGGTATCTCTGGGCCCTCTCAGTAATATAACATCACGAAAAGCTTGCAAGCAAAGTGACTAAGGAGTTTGTTACAAGATGATGTATTACAGAATGAGTAAAGAGACTTACCGGTAATGATATTGAACTAGGTATGGAGATACCAACGATCGAATCTCGGCCAAGTAACATACCGACGGACAAAGGGAACTGCGTATGTTGTCATAAAGGTTCGACCGATAAAGATCTTCGTAGAATATGTTGGAACCAATATGGGCATCCATGTCCCTCTATTGGTTATTGAACAGAGAGCATCTCGATCATGTCTACATCATTCTCGAACCCATAGGGTCCGCACGCTTAACGTTCGTTGACGATACAATACTATATGAGTTATGTATGCTGGTGACCGAATGTTGTTCGGAGGCCCGGATGAGATCACGAACATAATGAGGAGCTCCATAATGGTCTGGAGGTAAAGATTGATATATATGACACTTTGGTTGGGCCAAGGGGTAAGGCCCACGGGGCTTTAGGTCAGTGCAAAAGGAAGTTTTGCGGAGGTCAGGGACCAGATGCCAGGGATCGTGGCATCTGGTACAGACGCCGAGGACCGTGGCGTTTGGTGCTGGAATCCAACAAGGACTCTTCCTTGCGTTCGATACCGACTTTGGGGAGGCCCTCTCCCACTACAAGAAATATGTCAACTTGTGACCTTGACTATTGGTCACTGAATGGTCATTATTTTCCATTTGTGACCTTTTTGTGACCAAAAACAAATGGTCAAAAGCTGGCCGTCGTAAACTGAAATTAACGACCTTCTCTGTGAGAAGGTCATAGACGTTTACGACCAAAACAAAAGGTCATTGGTTCAACGAACTTTTGCTTTGGTCACTAGCTGTCTGCCGAGGCCACGTAGGATCCGACGTGGCAAGCTGACGTGGCAAAATTGCGACCAAATGAAAAGGTCATTGACAAGAATCGGCCCGGTCCGATTAGGTGTCTACATGGGCCGAGCCCAACAATTCAGCCTTTTTATGTATTTTTTTTCTTATTAATTTTGGTCAGCTAAATGGGCCAGGCCCAACTATTCGGCCTTTTAAATTTCTGGGCCACAACCCTTATGCAAACCATTTCATTAGGCCTTTTTTATTTAGGTTTTCTAGAAATGCAGAATGTTTCGGTCTTCTATTATTTGGGCTGTAGCCTTTTTAGAGCCCATATATTATTTGGTCCAATAGAACATTTGGTCTTTTTATTTGCTGATTTCCAGTTTACACGTTTGAACAGCAAACACTCAATAATTCTCTCAATTAAATAATTAAATTCAGAAATCATTCATCCAAATAGACACAATAGCACATACAAGTCTGCACGTCCAACATCAACTAAAACAAGCAAAAAATAGATACACAAGCACATACAAGTGTGCTTACAAGAAAAAACAGATATACAAGCACCAAAACATGGTGCAACATCGGTACACAAGCACCAAAACATGGTGCAACATCAACTAAAGCTGGGGTGCGCATCTCCATGGCTCTTCTGATCTTACATCACAGCAGCAGCAACCTAAATGACATTAGATCACCAAAAAGAAACATTATTAAATGTTTAGAAACAATGCCATCAACATGAGGCGGTAATCCAACTTAACACTTTGTCAACATATTTTACATATGCAAATAACTAAGCTTATATTGTATAAGTTTATGGTCCACATGCAATGTGAAATTGAATTGCCAAATGTACTATTTGAGTAGTCATGGGCAGAGAAGGTATAGCTACAGAAGTAGAATATGACCAGTTAATATATGTAGAGGAGGTTTTTGTGCATCAGCACTGAATCAAAGAACATATTCTCAATAATTTAGACATGTCGTTTCAAGTTGTTGCAACATTAGCTTGAGGTTGCTTGTCTATCCTCATTAGCTGGTTGATGATCATTTATAAATTTGTAGTGAACAGATCCTAGGCCTAAGACATACAAGATACATCCTTCGCACACAAAAAAGATATACGAGATACAGCATGTTCCTATTTACAAAGCGACCCAAGAACAGATCCTAGGCCTAAGACATACTAGTTCTTACAGAACTTTGCTCCTAACAGTAGCAACATAATTCTTAGCAATTGAACGGCAGTAAGCACCACATATTCACTTCATCAAGAGATAAGCACCAAAAATCATCCTCAACAAAGAACTAATTTGCTGGAAAACACATGTCTTACTTACTGAACATCCAGATGCACCACATCCCCATGAGCCTCCAAATGTCCGGCTCGCTGGAGGGGAAGACGAGGTTGAAGGAAAGGGCGCCGCCGGCAAGCATGGAGGCGTACGCCTGGACCCCAAAGATGGTGTACAGATGGACCAAACTACAGTTTCAGTAAAATAAGAACACAAAGTGAAATTACAAAAACTACAGTTTCAGTAAAACTATAAATTAGTTTAGATTGTGAGAGCATACATGGAAAGTCAGCAACATCAGCAGTAACAAATAACAAAATAAAATGAATTATGTCGATGCTGGAAAGAACATCTCTCGAGTAGTTTTAATTGAAAAAATCTATAGAATACTCGAGTAATTAGAGTACACAACTAAGATGCTGGAAAGAACATCACTCGGGCAGGACAAACTACTCCATCTCTGCACTGCAGGCAGGAAAAACTACAGGGGTATACAACTACTCCTACATGAGTATATGGGCAAGACAACTACATGAGTAAGATGTTGATCATGCTGGAAAGAACATAACTACTCCAGGTACTACATGAGTACATGAAAGAACACTACAGGCACCAAAAAATGCATCCATCTCGCTTACAGTATTACAGGAAAGAACACTAAAGCGAGCTCACAAGCCTCACATACAGTAAGTCTTGCCTGTCACAACCAAATTACAGGAAAAATGCATCCATCTCACTTACATCTCATATACATTTAGTCTTGCTTGGCACCACAAGCACCACCGTCAACGTCGGCCTGCAAGCACATCTTAGGATTGGAACTCTGAATCGAACGACAACTAAAGCAAATCAATCGATCATCGACAGTAAAACTCTAAAGAAATGTTGACCCTTTTTTGTACTGCTGCTTGGTTGATTACTGAATAAATGTTGACAACTAAAGAGCTTCGACGGGGCACAGAACCTTGAGGCCCAGTTATGGGGTTGTGTGTGATGAAGGTTGCCCTTTGGGGCAGCATCAGTAGTGTTATCAGCGCAGTTCACAGTGGCTGCCACACGCAGGCCCAAAGACATCCTGAACTTGTTTCCAGCAGAACCTCCATGACCTGCAGTTCAAGAACAAGCACATACAAGCTAGTTAGATGAAAGGATCACATATCTATAGTACACTAAACCAATAATCCAGAGATGCATGGCAGCCATACACCAACGCTATGATTCATGAAAGTCCCTTCATAGCTAAGTATGGATTATATCGATTTACTGAGCCAAGATACATATAAGCATCTGAGAAACACTTGACCCAAGAGATGGAACTACCCGGATGCATCATTCAAGATTTAACACAGTAACTATACAGGAAGAAAGTAAATTGAAGGCAATCACCATGCACAACACCTCTTTGCATAGAGAAGAACCTTTAACAGACTAAAACTCAAAACAAACACCAATTTACACATACAAACCATGGCCGTTAGAACTTCCGAATAATATGTATAAAAATATCAATGTTTAACAATTTATACATATCCTACGGAACACAACAAGCAAGCAATCAACATATTGGTAATGATGAAACCCAGAACAGATGTATCATAGCACCAACTAGGGCAAGGCACAAGGTGAGCAAGATCATCAGGTTTGTAGAAATCAAAGAAGACAGATGATGCACTAATAGACAGTGTGCATAAATGAACATGCCAGTAGAGTTCAAATTATTATATTGAGCGAGATCACAAATGTAAAGCACGGATAGACATGGAAGGGGAATAGCTAAACACTTTGTCGTGCTCACATCAGTAGTTCTAATCCATGCTAACAATTCATAGACCAACAACACATGTTTTGTCCCATGATACTACAGTTGCAGTGCCATTACAAGCAGTAGCAGAGATACAAGGAAAAAATTGGGCGGGCCAAGCTACTGAAGAGTACACAAAAAAATTAAAATTGGAACCATATATTATTTCAGTAGGCGTAGTCAGTACATAGCTGCACTTGTTCTCATTGATTACACGATGCTCACACATATATATGTACATATATATACTAGTGAATGGTTAACTGAAGCATTCAACAGCATCACCCAACCACATTTACCTCTTATGAATCAATGGCTAACTATACAAATCAATGGTGATCCCAAATTACACTAAACATGAGTACCTAAAATTCGAATTTAAGCATGCCTAAAATACATCCAGATCCACATCCACATCACACACCAAATTGACATAGGAAGCAGGGGAGTAGGTCGCTGTACAAAATCCATCACCTTGGTGGCGTTAGGGAAAGAGCAGAAGTAGAGGATGGAGGTCCATGGCGTCCCTCCCGAGCAGCAGCACAAAACATCACACCATCTTCTCCTGGCCCTTCCTTCAACTGCCTCTGCGTGCATTGCACACATCAGTTCGGGGGAAGAAGGAATAAGCAGAGAAGGGAGAAGGACAGATGGCACTCAAGCGTTAGATGATTTGCCGACTTCGGGCGGCGATGGAGGTTGGACGCCGCGGCTCCTCCCCTGCGTGTGTGTGTGCTTCGTGGTGGAGAAGGAGGCAAGGGAGGACTCCCCCTCTGCCGGAGGAGTTCCTCTGTTGGTCGTCGCGGCCCGACCACGGCGGTGGTGAAGAACGTCGTCGTCGCTGGGGGAGGAAGACCTCCTGGCCGCCATGTGGAAAAGTGGATCGGATCTTGGCACGCCATGGCCGTGCCATGGCTCACTCGATCTGCCTCCCTCTTGGATCTCTTCTAATGAGGGGAGGGGAGAGCCGAGGTCGTGGCCGGCGGCAAGGTGAGGGAGACGAGTGAGGTTGGTGACGATGGCGTTGTGAATGGCACGGGGGCGAGTAATGGGTTCGCTTTGCTTTGGGGCTCGCCGGTGGAGCTGAGGGGCGAGAGGAGGAGGGCGTGGGAGAGGCCATGGACGGCGGGGCGGGGGACGAGGTGGGGCG
>LR738715.1:787733180-787827464 GCA_902687465.1 Secale cereale | reverse complement strand
GATCGGGGTGGGTGGGAGACGAGAGGGAGGGATGGGATCGGGGTGGGTGGGGCTGTGGGGCTGCTAGGGTTTGGGTGGTGCTGCAGACAGGTGAGTGAGAGACGTTGGATCCCTCGTGTGTGGACGGTTCAGATCGGCTACGGTGGGGTGATCCGTGAGAAGAGTCCTGATTGGTTGAAAAAATATGTGATTTAAAATTATTTTCAAAGTCCCAAAAATAAGAAGATATTGTGAAGCAGCTATCAAAAATATTTATCATAAAGGCACCACACAAATTTTCATTCAAGTTAAACCACATTTTAGAAATGAGCACCAATTTGTATGCATTTCTAATCTTTCTAGCTATTTTAAATCATTTTTCGAGTGCCCAAAATGAGGTTTTTTTGTGAAGGACCTACCAAATAATTGTTGCAAAATTGGACCAAATTATTTTTATAAAATATTAGGCAATATTTAATTCACAATTAACCAAATGGTTGGGTGTTAAAAGTTTTGATTCACCTCTTGTGAAAAAGACAAATTTCGGCCGATTCAGTTGGAAGTGGGTCAAATTTGAACTGTAGCTGCCTTGTAGTTTGTTATTTATTTTTTCGAAAAATCATTTCTAGGTACATAAGTATCTATTTAATCAAAGAAACATAAAAAAATTCGAAGATTCAAGCACTAGCTAGGAACGGTCATTCCCGCCGTTTTGACCGCATTTTGAAACGGGCATAAAAATTCAAAAAAAATCAAAAAAATTGGAAAACCTTTGCATTGTGTCATTATATGTGGCCAAGTTACCAGCAAAAATTATAAACTTGTAATACGGCAATTATTTTAAAAAGTGTTATCAGAAACGAGCTATCATGCGTAAAGATTCTTGGCTTTCAAGCCAAATGATCAGTCTTATGGCCACATTCATGACATTGTTTGTTAAAATGATCTCATATTATGCACAAGGGTGCATATTGGAATGGCATACAATGTTGCCTAAGGAAGTTCTCATTTTCTTTTCTACGAAAAATTCATTTTCCATTTTTCGAGTGCCCAAAAGGAGGGTTTTTTGTGAAGGACCTCCCAAATAATTGTTGCAAAATTTGACCAAATTATTTTTATAAAATATTAGGCCATATTTAATTCACAATTGACCAAATGGTTGGGTGTAAAAAGTTTTGATCCACCTCTCGTGAAAATGAAAAATTTCGGCCGATTCAGTTGGAAGTGGGTCAAATTTGAACTGTAGTTGCCTTGTAGTTTGTTACTTATTTTTTCGAAAAATCATTTCTAGGTACATAAGTATCTATTTAATCAGAGAAAGATAAAAAATCGAAGATTCAAGCACTAGCTAGGAACGGCCATTCCCGCCGTTTTGACCGCATTTTGAAACGGGAATAAAAATTCAAAAAAAAATCAAAAAATTGGAAAACCTTCGCATTGTGTCATTATATGTGACCAAGTTACCAGCAAAAATTATAAACTTGTAATACGGCAATTATTTTAAAAAAGTGTTCTCAGAAATGAGCTATCATGCGTGAAGATTCATGGCTTTCAAGCCAAATGATCAATCTTATGGCCACATTCATGGCATAGTTTGTTCAAATGATCTCATATTGTGCACAAGGGTGCATCTTGGAATGGCAAACAATGTTGCCTAAGGGAGCTTTCATTTTCTTTGGACGAAAAATTCATTTTCCATTTTTCGAGCGCCCAAAAGGAGGTTTTTTTGTGAAGGACCTCCCAAATAATTGTTGAAAAATTGGACCAAATCATTTTTATAAAATACTAGGCCATATTTAATGCGCAATTGACCAAATGGTTGGGTGTAAAAAGTTTTGATCCACCTCTCGTGAAAAAGACAAATTTCGGCCGATTCAGTTGGAAGTGGGTCAAATTTGAACTGCAGCTGCCTTGTAGTTTGCTCTTTATTTTTTACAAAAATCATTTCTAGGTACATAAGTATCTATTTAATCAGAGAAACACCAAAAAAATACCAAGATTCAACCACTAGCTAGGAACGGTCATTCCCGCCGTTTTGACCGCATTTTGAAATGGGCATAAAAAATTCAAAAAAAATAGAAAACCTTCGCATTGTGTCATTATATATGACCAAGTTACCAGGAAAAATAATGAACTTGTAATACGGCAATTCTTTTAAAAAAGTGTTCTCAGAAATGAGCTATCATGCATGAAGATTCATGGCTTTCAAGCCAAATGATCAATCCTATGGCCACATTCATGGCATAGTGTGTTCAAATGATCTCATATTGTGCACAAGGGTGCATATTGGAATGTCAAACAATATTGCCTAAAGAAGTTTTCACTTTCTTTGGACGAAAAAATTATTTTCCATTTTTCGAGTGCCCAAAAGGAGGTTTTTTTGTGAAGGACCTCCCAAATAATTGTTGCAAAATTGGACCAAATCAATTTATAAAATACGAGGACATATTTAATGCACAATTGAAAAAAATGGTTGGGTGTAAAAAGTTTTGATCCACCTCTCGTGAAAAAGACAAATTTCCGCCGATTCAGCTGTAAGCGGGTCAAATTTGAACTGCAGCTGCCTCATAGTTTGCTATTTATTTTTTCAAAAAATCATTTCTAGTTACGTAAGTACCTATTTAATCATAAATACATGGTTTGGTGGCGATACGTCGAGGTTTAGGCGGTGGTCGAGGGCTCCAACTCTAGAGCGCGTCAACTCGCATGCCCGCCGCATGGTCACCGCGTGATTGTGGCGTTGCCATGTGTTCTGGGAGGCCTAGGCATGTCTAGTGGGTTGGGCACTCCCCAGGTAGGTGCTAGGAAGAAAATTACAACATAAGGTTCTCATGAGGAGACCGATCGATGCTCAAACATGAATTAGCAGCCAAGTGTTTGATTAGAGGTACGGTAAATGCACATAGCTAATGGGCGTGAGTTTTGGTTGAGGATGATCAGTTACTAAGAAGACCGTCTTCACAAATTTTCAGCTCAAAAGGAGGAGTCTAGGTGGTACTTGCTTTGCAAAGTACCACACTTGACATAAATACGAATGTTGAAGCTGGGCTCAAAATAATGAATGGATTGAGCTGGCATTTGGTGGAGGATAGTTATTTGGGCATAGAAAAGCACTGTAGAAAATGGATACCATTTGGACATGCCAAAGTGGTACTTCCTTCACAAAGTGTTTTTTTGAACAGAATAGGAAAATGAATATTTTTGAACTAGTCAAGGAAGGTTTTTTACATATTTGACGAAGATATGACCCAAAGAATTTATGAGATTTTTTGGGGAATTTTGGGAATGACAGAAATATAGGTTGCTTCACAACCTAGGGCAAAAACTGCCACATGGACATGACACATATGCAAAACTGATGAGGTGGCGCCTAGTCGTAGCAACCCACCACAATTTACAAGGTTATGACCATCTATATTGGTCATGATCAGCTAGAAATAAGGCAGCGGACCAGTGCTATCTGCTTTATGACCATTTCGTGTAAGGAAATTATGACCTTTCTGACCAAAATGATCATTATAGTTTAGGGTTTGGAGCCCCCTGAATAGCTTTTGACCAATTGATCTGAAATGGTCATAGATCTATGACCAATTCTTCCAGGGTCACTGAGAGAAGGTCACTAGTTGACATATTTCTTGTAGTGTCCCCATGTTATGACCCCCAGGCTCAACATATAAATAGAGGAGCAGGGCTAGCCCCTAGAACACAGGTTTTGGAGCCTCCTCTAGTTCTTCTAGTTCTAGTTGGTCCCAGTTGACTAATTAGAGCATCTCCAACAGGCGCGGCAAAAGGCGCGCCCGCGCGGTAAAGTTTGGTTTTAGCGCGCGCCGGCTGGTTCCGCGTGCTCCAGCGGTGGTGGGAACTTACCGCGCGCGGGAAGCGTTTGCGCACGCGGGGGAGAAAGCGGCACCGGGCGCGGTAGATTTGGCGCGCCGCTTCGCGCGCGCCTATAAAATCCCGCGCTCGCCACGCGCACAGAACACAGCCACGCGCCCTCCCCTCGCAACCTCGCCGCTTTCCGCGCCACCATGTCGCCGCACTGCCGGGGTTCTTCGGGCTACCGTGGCGTCCGCGAGCGCCCCAACGGCTGGTACTCCACCGAGATCCGGTCCGGCGATGTCTGGCTCGGCCTCGGGTCGTTCCGGAGCGCGCACGAGGCGGCCCGCGCGTACGACGCGGCAGCATGGCGCTTGGAGAGGCCCCGGTCATAGATGAACTTCCGGGACATCTTCATGCGCGAGCAGGCGTAGCGCGTCGCCCCTCCGCCGCGTCTCATCACTGACATGGACCGTGCCGACCACGCTCGGCGGCAGCGCCGCCTCCTCATCGCCGAGGAGGACAAGCGAGCCATGGCGGAGTGGCGCCGTCGCTACCCGGAGGACGTCGCCGACGAGCGTGCCTACTGGGCGGAGAGGACGGCAAGGCGCCGCGCGGAGCGGGCGGACCGGTGTCGGCGGAAGGCATTGGCGAATGCGCAGTGCGATATCATTGCAGCAGGTGGGAGGTTGATCTTCATGTCAGACGATGAACATTGGGACGACATGTGGCTCGATACCTCGGACAACACCGACGAGGATGATGATGATGATGATGGTAACGACTTGGAGTAGTTTCTATCTATGTATGCCATAGTAGTTTCTATCTAGTTGCACTGTAGTTTTATCTATCTATGCTTTCGAACTATCTATCTAGTTGCACCGATGTAAAATACCTTTGTATCATTTTTTATCTATGCAATTTTTATAAAAAAAAATTTGTAGAATGAGTGCACGCTGTGCATTTTTGCTCACTGCTGGAGCTGCGCGCGCGCTGCTTTTTAGCGCGGCTGCTGGAGCCAGCGCTGCGCGCCGCGCCAAACTAGGCGATGGGCGCGCAGCAAAGCAGTTTTTAGCGCGCGGCGCATTCGGCGCCTGTTGGAGATGCTCTTAGAGCTAGGCTAACCTTCTAGTTCCTCCTCCTCTCTAAATCCGTTTTGCTTGGCGAAGCCCTGCAAAAATAGTTTCACCACCACAGTCACCTCGCCGTCGTGCTGCCGAAACTCATCTACTACTTCACCCCTTTTGCTGGATCGAGAAGGCGAGGACGTCATCGAGCAGAACGTGTGCTGAACACGGAGGTCCCGTACATTTGATGCTTAATCGGAACATGATCGTGAAGGTGTACGACTACATCAACCGCGTTGAGAAATGCTTCCGCTTAGAGATCTACAAGGGTATGTAGATGCTCTCCCCCTCTCGTAGCTATGCATCCCCATGGATAGATCTTGCGTGTGCGTAGATTTTGTTTTTGTTTTCCATGCAACGTTCCTCGGCAGCACATGCCACCAACGTTGGGAAGTTCGGCCATCGGGGTGCGGCGTGCTACTTAGGGAGATGTGTGTGAGAGGGCGGCAGCCTGGGCGGCATCCCATCGACCATAGCTTGATGATGACGGCAAGGGAGGGTGTGGCTGGGTGTCGGCTGCAGATGGGAGAGGGGGGGGTGGCCAATGTGCCACCGACTAGCGGGCCAGGGGGAGGCAAGGGCAGGCGTTGCGCGCCTCCGCTCCAACGCAAACTAGGCTCAAATTTGGGGTTGAAATGGGTCGCGCATAGGCAAAACACGGATGCTTGTCCGTTTGGGTCCGCGCGTTGGGCCATGGCTGGTCTCAGTTTCAACCCAAATGGACACGTGGAGACAGTATGCGTTGGTGCGTTGGAGTTGCTCTAAGACCACATCCAGCTGGATGCTCCACCCCCTCTATTCAACCAAACAGGCGGCCGTCGGTGACCAGTCAAAAAAAGATGACGTAGACAGATGTCTCAAACCGTCCCCAAACGCTTGGGTTGTACGCTAGCCTCATATCCAATCAAAATCTAGGGCAGATATAGGGAGGCACATACATGTTCTAGTGTCCCACTGTGCCTGCATCAACCCATTCCTACCCCCACAAATATTCGAAGATGGACGAGCAAACCCTAGTCAAACATCAGTCGCTCGACCTCTCCACTCCTCGTGTGTCTCATCCACTCCCCTATCTACCCAAAGCCACTTCCCTCCGCTATGGTCGATAAGTGACGATGACTCCGTTGACTATTGCCCTCCATCGGTCGTAGATGGACCCGGACGGGAGCTCCTCTTCTGCAGTGTCATCGACAGGACGGGTCGGCAGCCACAACTCTGCGGCACCCTGCAACCACCCCACGCGGTCCTTGCCGTCCCCTTCCAGGCGGCACCCAACACTGTCGGTGTCTGCTTCTCTGGGGCGCTGTTGGGTGCTCGTACCGAATAAAAGACAACCAGAGTCACTGGGTCACGTGTCGGCGTGCAAGGAAGCGGGAGGCGGAGCCGCCGCCCCTCCAAGTGTGGATCTTGCAAATCTGCCCCAGAGTCATTGTCCACCGCCAGCGATGACGGCCAGGCCATGAGCGACGCCATCCAACACTCCTAAACAACTACGGACAGACGCTCTCCGAGGTCAGAAAAAAATGCAGCGACACTCTGCATGGGGCTCGATGGGTCCCAACGGTTGGCTATGCAGAGGAAGGCGGCGAAGAGAGCCGCAAGGCGTAGGGCAGAGCAGAACCACGCCGCCCACCTCATGGTGGGCATCGTCATCTCGTCCTCCTCCTCCTCCGCGTCGGGCAGAGACGACGATGCCAACGTGCTGCCCGTCGCCGACGCGTACGCCTAGGATAGATGCCGAGTCCCCAAGGGAAAGCATCCGGTGAGGAAGTCGTGAAATCCAGCCGCCATATTTCTTAGTTTTAATTAGTATCTAAGTTAGTCAAGTGATGAACTCCGGCAAGCCTTTTGGATCGGATTGTGTTAAGTTTTTATGTTATATCTATGTCAGATTGTATGTTTATATGTTATATCTATGTCGGATTGCTTTGTTCACATATTGATCTACGTAGGGTACGTCGTTTGTATGATTTTTAGACAGGTTTCCCCAAAACTCAATACGGGTACTTAGCCTAAGAACACATTGTTGCTATTCATAAAATATAACCTCAATTTTACGACTCAATATGCTTTATAAAATAGCCGCTCATACACCTAACTAACTTGGAAAACGCAAACTTGATATGTAGTAGGTACTAACACGTGCTAAACCGACCTATGTATTGAAGGAAACAAAAATTGCTAATTTGGTGCCTGGCGCGCCAACTGACGGTGCGGAAAACCATCATATCCCTCAATAGGGTACCTTGCGTAGGTGGAAGTAACAAATTGGAGGTCACACGGGGAAATTAACCTTGTTTGGCCTCCATGGTGGAATTAGTATCATATGTCCTGCTTATTATTGTTTATTGTTTGTGGGTATATCTCGTGCAAGGTATTACAGAGGGACGTATGATTCTACAGAGAGTTCTTCTATGAGGGAGTAGATGGGAATGAGAGCCCTCTGGCATTCCCTTGTATATGCCTCATATACACGCTGGAGGCTAGGGTTTCACAGAAAGAGATATGCGGTCTATGCCACCGTCGCCGCCGCTGCCACCACTATCAACTAGGGGACCAAGATGAACGAGCGACGTCTATCGCTTCCTCCAGGCTCCCTCATGTCGTTGGGTATATAGTGTGCCTTGTGGGCCTATCGGCAGGCCTGCTTCCGTGCTCTTTTCTAGTGGGCCACCTTCGGTGTATTACACCATCAGAGGCTTTATTGACTTCATGTCATGTCCTGAATAGAGTTCTAATCAAGAACAAAGAGAAAATCCCTTATGAGGAGTGGATTTGGAGAAACTCGTCAGTTTCTTACTTTTGCACTTGGGGATGTTTGGCGAAAGTCAATATTCCAATTCCTAAGAAACACAAACTTGGACCAAAGATAGTGGATTGTGTCTTTCTAGGTTATGCTCGTCATTGATTTTTAGTGGTTAAATCTGAGGTGCCTAATATGCATGTTGATACAATTATGGAATCTTGTGATGAAATATTTTTGGGGAATATATTTCCTATGAAAGATATGCATATCATTGCTAGAATTTCCCCTGAGATATTTTTTGAATCTAGTGTCTCTGATGAGTTTTTTTGAACAACCACACAAGGAAGTCTTTGAGAAGGATGACAATGAAGACCCTTCGAGGAATAAGAGACAAAGGATTGGAAAATCATTTGGCAATGATTTCATTGTGTACCTTGTGGACGAACTCCCACGTTTATTGCACATGCATATGCATGTCCTGATGCAGATGACCAGAAGGAAGTTGTCCATAGTTAGATGGGTCGATTCTTTCAAATAGGACTTGGGAGCTAATTGAATGTCCCTATTGTTGCAAACGTGTGGGATGTAAGTGGGTGTTCAAAAAGAAGTTTAAACCACATGATACTATTGAGAAGTACAAGGCACATCTTGTGGCCAAGGACTATACTAAAAAAATAAGGTGAAGATTACTTCGACACCTATACACCGGTCGCTAGACTAATCACCATTCGGGTACTACTTTCCCTGGCTGCCTCCTATTGTCTTATTGTAGTAAAGACAACTTCCATAAATGGAGAATTCGAAGAGGAAATATATATGGATCAACCATATGGGTTTGTAGTAAAGGGTGAAGAGAGAAAGGTGTGCAAGTTGTTAAACTCTGTGTATAGTCTGAAATAGGCTCCTAGGCAGTGGCATGAGAAGTTTGACATAACTCACACTTCTCTAGGCTTTGTCATTAATGTGGCTCATTGGTGTGTTTACTAGGGCAATGCTACAGGGACGACACTCTCTGGACGACTTTTACACGACGATTCACCACGGCCTTTCATCTCGCGCGGTGTGTGGAGCTGAACCTTTGGATCTTCAATCGTTCAAGGGTCGGCAAGTTGAACGTCGTGTGCGAAGTAGTTCCGTGTTTACTATCGCCATGGTGAGGGCGGTGGTGTTATATTATGTTTGTATGTGGATGCCATAATGGTCCTTGGTACAAACATTAATGTGATCAATGAGGTCAAGTCGTATCTATCAAAGAACTTTGATATGAAAGATCGGAGAGAAGTTGATGTGATTCTAAACATCAATCGGATAAAAGATGAGAGTGGGATTACTCTAACACAATCTCACTATGTTGGGAAGGCCTTGAGCCATTTCAGTTTTATGGATAGCAAGCCTTCTCCAACACTTTATGATCCTATAGTGTGACACCTAAAAAGCACAAGGAAGAAACAAGAGATCAATTAAGATCCTCTCAAATTGTCGGTTCACTCATGTACCTAGCTATCGCAACAAGGCAAAATATCTTTGTTGCTGTGAGAAACTGAGTCTTGGTATGCACTAGAAAGGGTCTTGCGCTATATGAGAGGTACTATGAGTTATGGTACTTCGTATTCAGGGCACCCTGCTGTGCTTAAAGGATATAATAATTTGAATTGGATTTCTAATGTTGATGGGCTCTACGCTACAAGCAGGAGGCGTGGAACTCTAGTTGCTTGAGTTGCTCGTTGTGAGGAAGAGGAAAATGATTCGTGAGTTGGTTGTGACGTGGGGAACCTTCAAGCACACGTTTATCCAAGCCACTTAGAAACCTATATACATTGATCAATGAAACATCATAATTAATTAATGGACGTGTTTATAAATCGACTTACGGGCGTGTTTATAACTCAGTCGACTGAGACTTAACGAAGTCACAATCGAGTAACATCATCATAGCTGTAGTGATATGGGTGGCACAGCTAGATGCTACAACCGACAACAAAATATGTTGCAAGCATGCTACAAGCAAAACAACATACGCTACAATCGTTGTGACTATATGCTACAATCGTTGTGACTATATGATGCAACCTGAATGTTGTGACTCATGGGATGACGTGCTAAAATCGAAGATGGCAAATGTTGAGTCGGCGAGACAAGATGCTACAACCAGCATGACGGATGCTGCAACCAGAGACAAAAACAACACAATAGACCCTACAACCGTGGGGACTATATGCTACTCCCTCCGTCCCAAAATTCTTGTCTTAGATTTTTCTAAATACGGATGTATCTATCACTAAAGTGTAACTAGATACATCCGTATTTGGACAAATGTAAGACAAGAATTTTGGGACGGAGGGAGTACATTGTAGAGCAACTTGAAAATATATTTATAGAGGTATAAATTAACGGGTTTGCTAAAACTCTGCCGACCGAGATTTAACCAAGTCCCGGTCAACCAAATCTCAGTCGACTGCATAGCCGTTAGATCTTTGCATGAACAGATAAGCAAATACGTGCAAAGCTCCAAAGTCATGAACAATTTTGCTTGCATGAGCTTGAACTGATAAGCAAATTGGTTTTATTTTTCAGATAAAGATAAGCAAATTCATGCAAAGCTCCAACTTCATCGACAAGCATTCCACCACCATGTTCGAACAAGCATTCACGCCTCGTCTCTGCTTTCTGCGGTCTTGGACTCTCGAGTCCAACAGAAGCATCTTGATTCTTGAGGCTCGCCAGCTAGAGCCTCACGTCGCGGAGCGCGTTCTGCTTCCCGGAGGAGCGGAGCAGCTCCTCCGCCGTGACGGTCTTGTAGCGCGGCAGGCCACCCCCGTCCGTGACCACCGGGGCGCACACGGTCGCTCCCTTGGCCCTGAAGAAGCACGCTACCGACATCCGGGGCCCCACGCTGTTGGCCACCACGCGGTGCGCGACGCTCCTGAACCTGTCGTTGGACACCAGCTGCAGGAAGTCGCCGATGTTCACCACCAGCGCCCCCGGAACCGCCGGCACGTCGGCCCAGGCGCCGGACATGTTCCCATCGCCGTCCTCGATGTCCGTGAGGACCTGGAGGCCGCCGACGCCGTCCTGGAGCAGCACGGTGAGGAAGCCGGGGTCGTTGTGCCTGACGGCGCCCAGCGTCAGGTGCGGCTCCGGGCACGCCGGGTAGTAGTGGCCGGCGACGCTGAGCGTCTCCAGGCAGCCGGCCTCCTCCTCCAGATACCCGCGCCGCACCCCCAGAGCCTCCGACAGCAGCTCGAAGAGCGTGCGTCCCAGCATCCGTATCCGCGCCGTGTACTTCGGCGCGACGCCCCTGCACGCCAGCGGGAGGACCTCCTCGTCCTCGCCCGCCGCCAGCTGGTCGACGTCGTCCATGTAGATGGTGTCGCGCCACTTGCCCACCAGCGTCCGGAAGAGGTCGGCGTTGCAGTTGTAGCGCACGCGCCGCCCGGCGTCCCGCGTGTAGTAGGGCGCCTTGGCCTCCGCGGGCTCCTCGTTGAACCGCCGCACCGCCGCCAGCATCCCCGACATGGCCGCCTCCGGCACGCCGTGGTTCACCAGCTGGAAGAAGCCCGCCGTCTGCGCCGCCGCCCTCACCGCGGCGACCACCTCCGAGCGGGGACCCGAGAGATCGACGACCGGGATGGCGGCGACGTCGGTGGACAAAGTCGCCGACGGGGAGAGGGGGTCCGCAGGGTGGCGGAAGATGTCTGGGACGGTCTTGACGCCGGCGTCCACGAGGCCCTTCACGCCGGCCTTGGTCTCGTCGAAGGCCTTGAGGGCGGCGAGGCGGTCAGAGGCCATGGTTATCGGTGGATGAACTTACGAAGCTGGCCAGCTAGTTAGCACACGGTCGGTGCACTCACCTTTCACGTACTTGTACCCACAGACGACGAGCCGGTGGGTGGGTGATGGATCCATCATCCATCCATGTGGAGTACTGCAGACTGGGCAGCTAGTGTGGACCGTGGACGTGGACGGATCACATGCGATCTGCATGTCTTGTCTCCGTCGTTGCCGCGTAGATATGCATGCATGCACGCACCAATCGTGTGCTTGCCTACCAGCCATGGCCGCCACGGGTGGCGCCGTCGATTTGGAATCTGAAAACAACCGGACCACTTCCTTGGTACTGGCCGGTGCAACGATTCCACGAGCGTCTTGTCTGTATGGTAAGAGCTGAGAACGGTGCACATGGTGCGGGTACGTGTGTGCTACCACACTACTGTGGCAAAGAGATAGCTAGTCAAGCTAGCTAGCACGTTTGCTATCGGTAAGTTGCGTGAAGATGACAATGACACGTCGACTTTTCCACGGGAAGAAGGCGAGGTGTAGCGTCGTCGTTGGAAAGACGGGGCTTGTTAAGAGTACTCTTGAGCCATGTGCGTGCAAGGAGTGTTAATTTGAGTCAGATTTGTGCACGTGGCCTTGGCTGAGTCATGGTAGAGTTAGTATTAGTAGTGACCAAGTTTAGTACTTATCGTGTTGTCCTTATCGTGTGCCAGTGGTGGGTTCGTGTTAGGTTAGGATTAGTAACCGACTAGGCGACTACAAGCAGCGTACCACGCAATGTACCCAGAATTGCAAATGGCACGTCAAAAGGGTTTTGTGCGCGCGCGTGTTTCATGCTTTTGATTGGATCGATCCTTCGGCAAATTCCAATATAAATCAGCGGCCGGCCGTGGCGTCCCGGGGAGGCCAAGTCAGAAACGACCCGCCGATGCATGGGGACGACGAGGCTAGCCATGGAGTTGTCCGTGCACGGGAGTTAGAGGTTGATGGGTACGGAGGGTCACTGGAGCGAGCAGGAGACGTGGTTGGCCACAGATGGTTGGGGCAGAGAAGGTGGCTAGGGTAGAGCGAGACGACGTGGCAGCGGGACGCCTACCGGGGGTAGTGGGGCCAACGGTTTCGCCGTTAGCAGTAGGGAAGAAGAAGACCACGAAAGAGAGGGCAAATATCAACTCATATATATGACCGAGCCCTTTAATTTGTTTTTGCAATCGGAAATGCCTACAATTTCAATCTTTTGAGAGTATAGAAAGCCGGAGAAACTGTCTAACGACACACGACAACAACGTAGGTAGGCCAGACAGATCTTGCCGGAGAAACTAGCATTAGGGGCGAAAGATTGGGGGCTAGGGTATCAGCCTATCAGGTGCGGTGGAGATCACTACCACATCAGAAGGACCACCACACTATTTTTTCTGAATGATCCATAACTTCATTTATACACGTTATAATTACACACACAATGATGAGATTATAGATTCAAGAGAGTACAAAGTAACTCCTATATCAACTTCAAATGCACTAGCATCCTCTCCCCACAAAAGTAAAATGAAATGCACCAGTCCTCTCTTGCCTCACAGCCATACAACTCTCCAGGATGGCACTCATGGTCGCCTTCATCCATGTACGTCGAAGGAGGAATGGTGAGCATCGACAGGAAGACAAAGGTAGAAGAGAACAAAAATATCTATGCGTGCTTACTCGGAATATTTGGTAATTAACCCAACCCTGGTGGTAGGATTAATGTGGTGTAGCGATGGAAAGAGGAATCGAAGGGTATGTATGCCAAAGAGTAACCCCTCAGCCTCATGTCATGAGTATCTAGAGGATTAGGGTTTCTTCGCCTCCCTCGGCATTGCCGCTGGTCCGCCTCATCTCTGGTGGTCTTAGGGCCATGGAGGTGCAGTGAACCTTGGCCCATGCCGGTGGAAGGGCCACCACTCTATTTTGAGGTATTTTTGTAGGGTTGATTAGGTCTTGTGTCCTGTTCAGCAAGGCGCGACGATGACAACTCGTAATAACTTGCTCCCCGCCTAGTCCCCGTCACGGCGGTGCGTCTAGGGCGTGTGGAGGTGTGTCTTCGACAAATCTTATGGGATTATGTCGGTGTTAGTCTTCGGTGGATCTTGGTGGATCCGGTTTTCGTACGTCTATATTCGTGTGTCTACATGTTGGATCTGTGAATATACAATATTCATCGGTGGCGCTTACTTGTCTGGTGCACCGGTCTTACGTCTTAGCATGACGACTTCCGGAGTGACTACTACAACATGTTTTGGCTAGCTCAAGTGAAGGAGAAGCTTAGAGCATCTCCAGCTGCGCCCCCAACAGGCCCCCAAGGCCACTTTTTAGGCGCCGGCGTCGAAAAAATGGCCCAGTCGCGCCCCCAGGACTCCGAAAATCGCAGGATTGGGCCGAAACTGGCGCCGGCGGACCCAACCCGAACCCGGGGCGCTGGGGGTCGCCTGGGGGCACCGGGCGATGCGTTTTTTGGCGCGAATGGGATGGGCCCGCCCTGTCGGCGAGTCCTCACCGCCTCGGTTCCCGCGGGAATCAATGCCAAAGCTGCCGCACTTCCGAGCCGTCGCCTGCTATTGATGCCGCCCCCAGCGACCCGTCGCGTCGCCCGGCACCACGGGCGACCGCCACGCGTCGCCTGGCATGCGCCTCTCGCCGCGCGAGCTCCGGCTATAAAAGCATCCTACCTCGCCGGTGAACGCCCACATCGCCCACCGCACTCTCCTCCGCACTGCCACGCACTGCGCCCCTCCGGCCGCTGGCTGCTTCGTCGCCGACATGCACTGCGCCCCCATGCCGCCTCGCCGCCGGGGAGGTGCGGGCTACCGCGGCGTCCGGGTTCGTCCGTCCGACACCTACTCCGTCGAGATTCAGTCGGGCGATGTGCGCCTCCGCCTCGGAACCTTCGACACCGCTCAGGAGGACGCCCGCGCGTACGACGCTGCGGCGTGGCGCCTCCGGCGTTCCCGTTGGGACATGAACTTCACGGACGTGCCGACTCTGGAGCGGGCACAGGAGCTGGCGCCTCCCCGCGGCTTAGAACCGACGAAGATCGTCGGAAGAACCGTAGGCGGGCGCACCGTCTCCACTTGGCCGAGATGGATGAGGAAGCCATGGCGACGTGGCGCCAAAACTTCTCGCAAGACTTCATCGACGAGCACCGGTTCTTGGCCGAAAGGAGGGCGGAGAGGAAGAAGAGGAGGAAGGAGTGAGCGGCTTATCGCGAGGACAAGCGAGCGCGGAGGGCGGTCGCTAAGTCCAACGTCGAGCAAGGAGATGCGTCCTCCTGGGACTTCACCGACGAGCGGTTCCTTGACGCCTAGGCTGAGACGTCGGAGGAGGACATCACCGAGGAAGAGTCCGAGTCGGAGAATGACTAGTAGTAGGTCGTAGGAGAAGACTATGTGAACTATCTATTATCTATCTATCGTATGAAATATCTATCTATTTATATATGTGAACTATCTATCTATCTATATATGTGAAATATCTATATGTGAACTATCTATCTATCTGTGTTAACTATCTACGAGAACGTCGAGCCTGGGCCGTTTTGCGCCGGAAATGTGCTGAAAAGCATCGAAAATGGGCTGAAAGCACCGAAAATGGGCCGATATCGGCGCCTGGGGACGACCTGGGGGGCCGGCGACTGGGAACGAACTGACACCCAAGCCGAAACTTAGACGATGGCGTCTTCGGCTCGCTTTAATGCTTTTAGTCGACCGACCTAAATATAATCTTTATTATTTCTGATTATATTACTGACATGACAGTTATGAATAAATGAAAAGTTTTCTAGAAAAAGACAGGGTAAAGCATGGAGGTCTTGCAAGGAAAGGAAAAAAAACACCGCATACATGCGAAACGTACTTGTTCGTCACATGCGTTCTGGCGGCTTCACGCACGCCCGCGCAGAGACGGCGAAAGTGCCTTTCGACGCGGCACGGTTCGTACTTCGTACGTGCGTTGCGCCGTTGCGTCGATCAACGGTCGCTGTTGATTGGGCCTGTAACGTGTGTGTGGGATCGGACTGTCGTGCGCGCGTGCCAGCCATACGCTCCCGTTTTGGCGCCGAGCCCCAGCGGCTGGTGGCACCCTCCGCCTCCCCGATCGAGCTGCACCGTCCGCTGCGTCTCGACAAAACCGCTCCACACTATCCCGGCCCCAAAGGTGAGCGCGATGTTACATGGTGTCTTCTTCCTCGTCAGGAGCAGGGGACGTTACATGGTGTCTTGTTCCTCGTCAGGAGCAGGGGCGTCGGCTTGGAGGTCACGATCGCGCGGAGTGGGCGTGCTCATCAGCGCCGCGCACGCGGCCATGAGCCCATGACCCGGTTCCGTACCTCTGGTCCGTGCCGAACTACCCCTCGGAGTGATAATGGATGGCGAAGAGGACGCATCGGAGCTCGAGTACCACGGCCCGTCGGCCGTAAAAAGATTTTCAACTCAATCCCCCAGATTTTATTTGGCACGAAGATGACGAGGTGGTTTAACCTTTTCTGCATACCCCATTCTCTCAAGATCCCACCAACACATATCAACTAGAACTAGCTACTAGAGCTTAGAGCATCTACAAACACAAACACATATTAAACGTCCGGGCGCGTCCGCGGACAGTGACCGGGCACGCCTTAAATTTCACTTGTTGCATCCGGACATCTTATACTAAATTCTTAAATCCATACAAAGACATGCTCCTCGCCGGAGATCACGACGATCTCCGTGTCCGGCTCCGGCAGCATGGGCAGCAGCTACAGCTGTAGCTCCGTCTGCTCCGCTCCGGCCTCCTTAGCCTCTATCTCCGCGCCGAGTTGAGCGAAGACCGCGTCGAATTCCGCCTGCTTTCGCCGGAGGAACGCCCGATTGGCCTTCACATAGGCCTCATCCTGAATGGACTCCGGGATGGCTTGATGCTCCGCCATCTCCTCTGACTGGGCGACGGCGAACTCTGCCTTCACTTGCTCCATGTTGAAGCCCAACGGTTGCTGATCCGGCCGGCTCCTGCTGCAGACCATGGCTGACTGCCGGAGCATGGGCGGAGCATCGAACTGTGGGTAGAGTGCCGGAGCGGCAGATGAAGGAGGCGGATGGGCTCGGACTGACTACACGGAGAGAGGAGATGGGTGAGTTAGGGTTGCGGGATGCCGGTCGACTCAAATAGCCGGATTTGGTCTTGGGCGAGCTGGAGCGGCGCCACACGGTGTTCACACGGCGACGACGGACGCGGCGGGCGTCGGACCGTGGGGTTTTCAGGCGTTTTTGCGTGGGTCCCCGCAAGGCGTGCCCGGACACGTCCGGGCACCCCTGTATCTGTCCCATATTTGGGCTGAATATGTGGGGTGCCGGTCGGTTCGGACATTTGAGGCCCGTTCGAGGCGTTCGTCTAGGCCGAAAAAACGTGACTGGACGACCCTCTCAGACGTATGAGGCAGGTTTAAAAAGTCCGGTTGTAGATGCTCTTAGCTTGGTAAGAAAAAAAAACTGAAACTCCTCCGGTGGACGTCCTCCCTGTTTCGGTGGTGGCTCGGGTGGCGTGGCATGCTCCCCGACTTGCTATAATGCACATGGCCTTTTTATATAAAATACTTTATTTTGGTCTTAAAATTTGCTCATTGACCATGTATTATAAAAACACGTAAAGATGATTTTTATTTCACTCGCTCGTGATTTTCAGTTGATCATTTTCCGGAAGTAACAAGCTCTTGATATTTTTGAACACTTTCTCACGTCTAGACAAAGTGTCTAGACGGCATTGTACCAAAATGACAAATTAAATACTAGTGTTTGCTGTTTAGAGCAAGTATAATAATGTACAGTCAGCAGGCTGTAAGAATTAAATTATTATATTTTTGCTGAGTTGAAGATGAGAGAATAGGAGAGATAAGAGAAGCGGGCTGAAGATTAACAGCCGGCTGTAGCACGGGCTCCAAGAAATATTGTGAGAATGTAAAGTGGACCATGTATTAATAAATTATTACTTCTTAGCAAATTGTTACTATACGTGTTAGCTATTAGGTTGAGTATATGTGATATGGCAACTTCATATAGCCGGTAATTGGCTATACTATTAATCATGCTCTTAGCTAAAGAGGAACCCTTATTGTGAACCGGTGAAAATTCTCAATAAATCCATGCTGTTTTTAACCAAATCCATGCATCTAGGAAACCAGCTAATCTCCTCCAAAGCTCTAAACAACAGTTGTACAAAATCAGATTCCATCGCCAGACTGAGATTTGCGAACACCAGAAATTAGAGACATGGCTGGATGCACATACACATGTATCGGGAATTCTGGATGATAAGAGTGGCAGCTTGTTCTATTAGATTTTTGTTTTCGAGGGGTGCTTGTTCTATTAGATAGATGGGCCGGAATGGAGATAGTGCAGCGTGATGCAATAAGATCGGCCGGAGGTTGCTATTTTCTGGGCTGGGCCTAACGAGTGCGCTTGGTAGTAAACTTTTTTGGCGACTTGTTGATGGCAGGCTTCCGCCTGTTGAAGGTTTCCTATATGGCGCGTAGGGCGCTGCCGAGCGACCTGGCGCGCACCATTTTCGCGCCCTGGGCGTTCGTATGGCCAGCCCATATCCCGGTTTTTTCTTTTCGTTTTTCTTTTTCTCTTCTTTTCTGTTTCCCTTTTTCTTTTCTCTTTTCTTTCATTTACTTTTTTGCGATTTTTCTTACCAAATTCGCGAACATTTTTTGTATCAATTTCAGAAAATGGTCATCAATGTGTAAAAATGTTCAATGATTCAAAAAATATTCATCAAATTCATTTTTTTGTTCATCGGATTGAAAATATGTTCATCGATATTAATTTTTTGCATCGAATTCAAGAAATGTTCATCAAATTCGATTTTTCCATCAATTTCAAAAATTATTCAAAAAATTCAATATTTGTTCATAAAATTCAAAATTTGTCATCGATTTAAAATTTTGTTCATCCGCTTTTTCAAAAACATGTTCTTGAATAGAAAATGTGTACATCAAGATAAAAAGATATTCATCATACTCAAATTTTATTCATCAAATATATAAAATGTTCATTATTATTTAAAAATGTTCATATAAAAGTGTGCATCAAAATAAAAAAAGTTCATTATTTTGAAACCACAATTTTTTTTACAAAGTTCACTTTTGTTGAAATTTGAAACTTCTCTCAATTAACCAATATTTTGAAGAAGAAAAATAAAAAAAGGAAAAAGGAAAACGAAAAGCAGAAATAAAAATAAAAATAAAAAACTTGGGCCTCCAGCCCCGCTCATGGGCTGCCCCACTAGGGGTGCGTGCCGACATGTCCGCATGCACGTCACGCGCCATATAGGAGGACTCCCTGTTTAAGCCTGTTTAGTAGAATCGCCCTATCTCTGGCAGCCTCAAATCGAGCTCATAGGGGGTACATATTTGAAGCCATCTGATCCGCCACGTTCAGTCTTGCTCATGCTAGAGACCACAAACTCTATCCCACCATGGACCCCAAACTCAAACTCACTCTCCTTCCATCCACTTCGCTCCTGATCTGTCCACCCCGCAGTCCCGCTAATCTCCACTCCTTCCCTGTTTGGCCATCTTCGGCCATGTCGAGCTCCTCATCGAACTCCGTCGAATTCAGATCCGACACCAACATGGACTAGGAGCGTGTTGCCTGCATGTATGAAGTCGATATCGCCCTCCACCGCTTCTAGATAGAGACCCGAGCACTGTTGTCGGAGCTGTGCCGAAGTGGATTGAGCACCCGGCGCCTTCAACACCTCCCAGACACGAGTCTAGCAATGGTGACACGTCTAACGATAGCTCAAGGCGTCATCGCTCATCCGCTACATCCCTGCGGCACGGGCACGATGGCTCGAGTAGTTCCGCTATATCCCATTCGACCCGACACAGGCCCACCGCACGTCATCGCCGGCTACGGTGGTGCCGTCCCCATCAGCCCACGCTTAGATCATCTATAGCCAGACTCCTCAAATTGAATCTAGAGCTTCACACTTCCTTGCTTGCAGTGTAGACTTCATATTATCTATAATATGTTTCTCTAAGAGCATCTACAGCCGGACTCCTCAAATTGACCGGGCGGGCACGGGGACCACTGACCGGACAGGAGAGAGAAGGAAAAAGTAGCAAAAAGTTGACCCCATCGGACACCTCAAAGCCTCCTTAAATGACCGGGCTGTCCGACACCCCCCATATTCATCTCATATATGGGATGAGTATGAGGAGTGTTCGGACGTGCATGGTCAGTGGTCCTGCATCTGCCATATAGGATTGGGGCCCACATAGAGCATCTTTTTCCTTTATTTATCTTTTCTTTTCTTTCTCTCTCTCCTTATCAACCAATCACATGCATACGACCGGACATATAAGGAAAAAGTGAGGGACATGGCTGCATGAACAGAAAAATAGGGAGTCAAGGCGGACACGCCCGGACACTGATCGGGCGAGTCTGCGGGCGTTTAAGGGGCCAAATTTGTTCAGTCCAGCAAAAGATGCTCTAAGTCAACACTTAGGGTGTTCTTAGCATCAATGTATTATAATACGGAGGTATAATTTTTTTCGAGGGGTTGAAGCGCTTTATTCAATCAAAATATTCAACGAAATTATAACAATGTCTAGTCTCTCCAAACATATCTCCCTCGGGAGGGCCGATGCGGGGCGGTCTTGCCAGGTGGCGGATTCGGGCGGGCACGGGGATTAGTGGCGCAGCGGCGGTGGCTCACGGTGGCAGCGTCTTCATCAGGACGGTGACGTGGTGGGTGTGGCCCATTGTTCGCTGGCTGTGTGCCCACGACAGCGGTAGTTTAGATCTGATCTGACGTCGAAACTACGGCGGCAGCATGGTGGACCTAGTCTCCAGTCTGATCTGATCTGGCTGGTGCAGCCTGTTCCATGGTTCAATGCGCGGCGACGGTGATCGGCAGCGGTCTCATGCACATGATGTTGGATGGTGGGTCCTCTAGCGGATCCGGGTGAAAAGCCTAATTTTGGCACGCTACCAAGGTCAGCGAAGGCATTTTTCTGCGTCATCCCCTTCTTGAAGGCATCATCGTGGAGAAGCTCTAGACCCCTATCCGGTACCTCGAGGGGAAACCCTAGATCAGTCAATCGGGTGATGGCGGCGCTCATGTGTCGTACCCTTCTTGAGAGCGTCATTCTTGGAGGTGTGTGTAGGCTCGAGGCACTAGTGGATGGCATTTGCGGTGGAGCGGTGTACAATGTGACGCATCGACGTCGTGGAGTCTCTGTTGGGGAACGTTGCATGGAAAACAAAAAATTTATACGCACACGCAAGATCTATCCATGGAGATGCAGAACTACGAGAGGGGGAGAGCATCTTCATACCCTTGAAGATTGCTAAGCGGAAGTGTTTATCAACGTGGTTTATGTAGTCGTACACATTCACGAGTCGTCCCGATCAAGTACCGAACGTACGGCACCTCCGTGTTCAGCACACGTTCAGCTCGATGACGTCCTCACCTTTTTGATCCAGCAAGTCGGGCGAAGAAGTAGATGAATTCTGGCGCCACGACGGCGTGGCGATGGTTGGTTGTGAAGAACAATCTCCGCAGGGCTTCGTCATGCACTACAGAAACTAGACGGAGGATAAACTAGAGGGACGGGCTTGCCGGCACACGGCTTGGTGAATCTTGATGTGTTCCAGGTGCCAGCCCCGCACCTCTATTTATATGTTGAGCTCTTGGGTCGTTACTTAAAGAAAGAGCCTCCTTAAAGTCGGTTTTGCCCGCAAGGAAGAGTCCTTCTCTGACTTCCAGGACCAAACGCCACAATCCTTGGCATTTAGCCCAGATGCCATGGGCCTCGGCGTCTTCCCAAGGGCCAGACGCCAGGGTCTCCGGCATTTGGCTCCCTGGCGTCCGCAAAACTCCTTTTGCACCGACTTAATTCTCCATGGGCCTGACCCCTTGACCTAACCATATCATCCTATATATCAATCTTTACCATCAGACCATTCCGGAGCTCCTCGTCATGTCTGTGATCTCATCCGGGACTCCGAGCAACATTCAGTCACCATCACACATAACTCATATAATACTATATCATCAACGAAAGTTAAGTGTGCGGACCCTACGGGTTCGAGAACTATGTAGACATGACCGAGATACTTCTCCGGTCAATAACCAATAGCAGAACCTGGATGCCTGATAACCCACAAGTGTAGGGGATCAGTTGTAGCCTCTTTCGATAAGTAAGAGTGTCAAACCCAACGAGGAGCTAAAGGTAGAACAAATATTCCCTCAAGTTCTATCGACCACCGATACAACTCTATGCACGCTTGACGTTTACTTTACCTAGAAAAAGTATAAAACTAGAAGTACTTTGTAGGTGTTGTGGGATAGGTTTGCAAGAATAAAAAGAGCACGTAAATAAAAACTAGGGGCTGTTAAGATAAAGAAGGAATAAAGTTAGTGATGGCGAGTGTGGAAAAGTGGTGGTAGGAGTTGCGAAATTGTCCCTAAGCAATTGACTACGTTACTAGACTGATAGCAAGTTTTATGTGGGAGAGGCCACTGCTAGCATGTCATCCCTGACTTGGAATTCTATGCACTTATGATTGGAACTATTAGCAAGCATCCGCAACTACTAACGTTCATTAAGGTAAAACCCAACCATAGCATTAAGATATATTTGTCCCCCTTTAATCTCGTATGCATCAATTTCTACGCTAGGTTGAAGCTTCTGTCACTCTTGCCCTCCAATATGTAGTCCTATCAACGTACAACTAACCCTATGGTGTGATCCACGCGCGCGCTCATATGATGGGCATCAAAGGACAGCAACATAACCACAAGCAATTTAAACCAATCATAGCAATTCACCAATTACCCATAGGACAACGAAAATCTACTCAGACATCATAGGATGGCAACACATCATTGGATAATAATATGAAGCATAAAGCACCATGTTCAAGTAGAGGGTACAACGAGTTGCGGGAGAGTGGACCGCTGTAGATAGATGGGGGAAGGTGATGGAGATGTTCGTGAAGATGACGGAGGTGTTGGTGTAGATCGCCGTCACACGATGATGGCCCCGGCGGCTTTCCGGTGCCACCGGGAGAGAGGGGAGAGAACCCCCCTCCTTCTTCTTCTTCCTTGACCTTCTCCATAGATGGGAGAAGGGTTTCCCCTCTGGTCCATGGCCTCCATGGAGGCGGAGGGGCGAGAGCCCCTCTGAGATTGGATCTATCTCTCTGTCTCTCTCTGTTTCTGCATTCCCAGATTATGGCCTTTCAACGTTTCTTAAATTCACGGACATCCGTAACTCCGATTGGGCTGAATTTTGGAAGCGACTTTTATCCAGATATTAGCTTTCTTGCGGCGAAAGAAGGGAACCATCCGCCTTAAGGGGTGGCCACGAGAGTCAGGGGCGCGCCCACCCCCTGGGGCGCGCCCCCTGCCTCGTGCCCCCCTCGGGCATCGTCTCGCGTTGATTCCACTTCCCAAAATTCACATATATTCCAAAAAAAATCTCCGTCCGTGTTTATCCCGTTTGGACTCCGTTTGATATGGATATTCTGCGAAACAAAAAACATGCTGGCATTGGGCACTAGATCAATATGTTAGTCCCAAAAATAGTATAAAGAGTTGCCACAAGTATGTAAAAGTTGTAGAATATTGGCATGGAACAATCAAAAATTATAGATACGACGGAGATGTATTAGCATCCCCAAGCTTAATTCCTGCTCGTCCTCGAGTAGGTAAATGATAAAAAAGATAATTTTTGATGTGGAATGCTACCTAGCATAATCTTGATCATGTAATCTAATAATGGCATGAATATTAAGACACGAGTGATTCGAAGCAATAGTCTATCATTTGACTTAAAAGAATTTAATAATCGGGCATCCCAACAAACAATCAAGTCTTTCAAAATATCAATGCTAAAGAACATTATCCCTACAAAATCATATAGTCTTTATGCTCCCTTTTCTTAACACAAGGTACCCCTCATGCCCATCCCGATGTCAGCCAAGCAATTGTTTTCGTACTTTACTTTTTCGAACCTTTTCAACTCTTCACGCAATACATGAGCGTGACCATGGACATAGCACTATGGGTGGAATAGAAGGTGGTAGTAGACAAAAGGAGGGCGAAAGTCTCACATCGACTAGGCAAATCAATGGACTATGGAGATGTCCATCAATTGATATCAATGTGAGTGAGTAGGGATTGCCATGTAACGGATGCATTGGAGCTATAAGTGTATGAAAGCTCAAAAGACAACTAGTGGGTGTGCATCAACTTGCTTGCTCATGAAGACCTAGGGCATTTGAGGAAGCCCATCATTGGAATATACAAGCCAAGTTCTATAATGAAAATTCCCACTAGTATATGGAAGTGAAAACATAGGAGACTCTCTATCATGAAGAACATGGTGCTATGATGAAGCACAAGTGTGGAAAAAAGATAGTAGCATTGTCCCCTTTTTTCTTTTTTTCTTTTTTTCTTTTTCTTTTTTTGGACTTCCCCTTTTTTGCCTTTCTCTTTTTTTGGTCTTTCCTTTTTTTGCCTTTTTTTTTCCGGGACAATGCTTTAATAATGATGATCATCACACTTTTATTTACTTACAACTCGATATTACAACTCGATACTAGAACAAAAATATGACTCTATATGAATGCCTCCGGCGGTGTACCGGTATGTGCAATGATCTAGCATAGCAATGACATCAAGAAGCGGAAAAGCCATGAAAACATCATGCTAGCTCTCTTACGATCATGCAAGGCAATATGACAATGATGGTGCGTGTCACAATAAACGGAACGGTGGAGTTACATGGCAATATATCTCGGAATGGCTATGGAAATGCCATAATAGGTAGGTATGGTGGCTGTTTTGAGGAAGGATATAAGGTGGTTTGATGCACCGGCGAAAATTGTGCGGTACTAGAGTGGCTAGCAAGGTGGAAGGGTGAGAGTGTGTATAATCCATGGACTCGACATTAGTCATAAAGAACTCACATACTTATTGCGAAAAATCTATTAGCCCTCAAAGAGAAAATACTACGACACATGCTCCTAGGGGGGAGGTTGGTAGGAGTTAACCATCGCGCGCCCCGACCTTCACGCAAAGATAAACAATCAAAATACAATGCACACCAATTTGGTTACATAGTTAGGAGACCATACGTGCATGCTTCGGGAATCACAAACCTTAACACCAATATTTTTACTAAACCACAATCATTCACTAGTACCTCCCTCATATTAGCATCTCTATATCGCAAAACTATTTCAAGGAATAAAACATATCATATTCAGCGATCTACAAGTTTATGTGGGATTTTATGACTAACCATGTGAATGACCAATTCCTGTAAACTCTCTAAATAGATATAAGTGAAGCAAGAGAGTTTAATTCTTAATACAAAACATATGACCATCCTCTAACGAATATAAGTGAAGCAAAAGAGCATTCTACAAATGTTGGTTTTCTATGTGAGGAGAAACAGGCAATCCAAACTTCAAATGATATAAGTGAAGCACATGAAGCATTCTATAAAGCGATACTCAAAAGGTATACGTAAAGTGCAAAGAGCATTCTATAAATCAACCAAGGACTATCTCATACCAGCATGGTGCATTTATTAAAAGGAAAAATAAAAAGCACACGGCGCTCCAAGAGTTTACGCATATCATGTGAATGAAACGAATCTGAAATCATACCGATACTTGTTGAAGAAAGAGGGGATGCCTTCCGGGGCATCCCCAAGCTTAGACGCTTGAGTCTTCTTGAATATTTACTTGGGGTGCCTTGGGCATCCCCAAGATTGAGCTCTTGCCTCTCCTCCTTCTTCTCATATCGATACCTCCTCGATCTTCGAACACTTCATCCACACAAAACTTAACCGAACTTTTAGTGGCAGGGTTAGTGCATATGATCAATGAAATCCCGTCATGTACTACTCTAACATTATTGTATAATTATGAACAAACATTACACATTGTATGTTATCACAATTCTATGGCCCCAAGTCAAGGAGGCTTCAACAAGAATTCAAACATATGCAAATAATGAAGCTATAACAGCAATCTGTGAAAACAGGACAGTCTGTAGTAATCTGAACATTAACCATACATCTGTAACTCTAAAAAAATATGGAAAATTAAGAAAAATCAAAAATTTGTATAGAAAAACTTTTCAAGAAGTTTTAGATCCTTTCGACGTTCTAGTAAAAAAATGTAAAATCGCGCATACAGCCAAAGTTTCTGTTTTTGCACCACACAAACCAACAAGCAGTTTAATCATCCTAAAGGAAACTCTTGGCACATTATTTTTATAATACAATGGAATTGTACAAGAGGATAATTGTTTTTTTTTGAAAAGTTTCTGTAATTCAAGATTTGCAAAGTTTCCATGGGCATGAACAAAGTTCAAGGAGCTCCCCCATTTCAACGGTGCTCGTCCTTCTTACTTTCACTTTTCTTTTTTGAAAAAGTTTTTGGTTCCCCTCTTTATTTTTTTGTTTTAAAACTTTATAAAAGCACACAATAGAAATAAATGACTCTCAAAAACTTCCGGGTTGTCTCCCTGGCAGCGCTTTCTTTAAAGCCATTAATCTAGGCATATAGTGCTCAAGTAATGGATCCACCCGGATCCCAAGGTATATCAAAGACAATTTTAATTAGCAATGATTTGGCATTTAGTAGTGAGCACAAAGTGATATGATCATGCAAAAACGGAGTCTAACTCTCTTCCTATGCATAGGCATGTCATACAAGAACAATTCATGCACATCAAGTAAAGGCCAATGCATATTATAAGCAGTTTCTTGCAATTTTATCATGTTGGAAACATAGAGAGGCGGAGATGTAGTTCCTTTCTCATAATAATTGCAAGTAGGAGCAGCAAGCACATGCATATTATACTCATCAAAATCATCATGTGTAATGGAAAAAGGCAACCCATCAATATAATCCTTAATAAGTGCAAACTTCTCCAATACAGTGTAGTTTGGAGAATTCAAAAAGATAATAGGACTATCATGTGTGGGTGCAATAGCAACTATCTCATGTTTAACATAAGGAACTATAGCAAGTTCATCTCCATAAGCATAATTCATATTGGCATCTTGGCCACAAGCATAGCAAACATCATTTTCATCGAAATGGGATATTTCAAACGAATCCAAGGGATCATAGCAATCATCATAACATTCATCCTTCGGTAAGCATGAAGGGAAATTAAACAATGTATGGGATAAAGAGTTACTCTCATTAGAAGGTGGGAACGTGTGATCAATCCTCTCTTCCTCCTTTTGTTCTTCGCTCTCCTCCTCATATTTTTCATCCAATGAGCTCACAATGTCATTAATTTCTTCTTCCATAGACTCCTGCAAAATGTTAGTCTCTTCTTGGACAGCGGAGACCTTCTCAATAAATGCATCAATATTGGCATTGTATTCATAATTCTCATAGCAATATTTCAATATAGCAAAAATTACAGGCCTATAAACATCATCATCAAAAGCTCCATACCTTTTAAATAGAGATTCAATTTCATAAGCACCCTTCATAATAATCATATATACCAATAGCATAAGAAGCTAAGGTTTCATTATCATTAAATTCACATGAAAAGGGAAGGTGTGGAGCCTTCATCCTAGAGCAACAAGTATAATCATATCTCAAGCAATGTCGAGGATATCGCTTATCGTTATCGTCTCGGTCACCTGGGGATTAGAGATTAATCGAAAATCGGTCGATTAATCAATTTTATCGGTTGACTATTAATCGGCCATTTTTTTCAAATCCCAGGTTCCCAACACTAAAATATGTTATATTCAACACCAAAACAATATTGGACAGAAGTGTAACCTTGAATCCTAGCCTTTGAATTCTGATATAGTGACAAATAAAATAGAAAAACATTTCATATTGTGTAACAAGGTCCACAAAATAGAAAATAAACATAGTTCTTGCAAACACAGTGCTACGAATAGGCCTGATTTATCGGTAGATTCCCGATAAATCGCTTGTCATAGCGATAAATCGGCCCAAATGATAAATGATGAAGATAAGGCATGATCTTATCGGTCACCCCAAGAGTAGCGATAAATCGGACGATAAATCGCTGAATCGGAAGATTTCTTGAACAAAAATCTCAAGAATAGTTGCCAAGCATACCAATGCAACATATGAATTTGATCCCATAATAGTTTCCCTTTTTGTGTCAAGCGTAATCTCTAAAGTATTCATGTTGATCCAATGTTACTCCCATTATATAGTTGAATGGGGTTTTCTCAGGATTATCAAAGTAGTACATAATATCTTTCACATAATGAGCATCGAGGGTTTTAGGAGGTTCCACATCTTCATGAGTAGCAAGTACACCTATTTTTTTGGTATTTTGTGTTCCATATCCATAACTAAAGATAGAAAACAACTTAGAACAACAAATAAAATCTACTTAGTGATCAAGCAAACAAGCACACACGAGAATATTCACCCAAGCTATTGCTCCCCGGCAACGGCGCCAGGAAAAGGTCTTGATAACCCACAAGTGTAGGGGATCAGTTGTAGCCTCTTTCGATAAGTAAGAGTGTCGAACCCAACGAGAAGCCAAATGTAGAACAAATACCCCCTCTAGTTCTATCGACCACCAATACAACTCTACGCATGCTTGACGTTTACTTTACCTAGAACAAGTATAAAACTAGAAGTACTTTGTAGGTGCTGTGGTATAGGTTTGCAAGAATAAAAAGAGCATGTAAATAAAAACTAGAGGCTGTTAAGATAAAGAAGTAATAAAGTTAGTGATAGTGAGTGTGGAAAAGTGGTGGTAGGAGTTGCGAAATTGTCCCTAAGCAATTGACTACGTTACTAGACCGATAGCAAGTTTTATGTGGGAGAGGCCACTGCTAGCATGTCATCCCTGACTTAGAATTCTATGCACTTATGATTGGAACTATTAGCAAGCATCTGCAACTACTAACGTTCATTAAGGTAAAACCCAACCATAGCATTAAGATATATTGGTCCCCCTTCAATCCCGTATGCATGAATTTCTACGCTAGGTTGAAGCTTCTCTCACTCTTGCCCTCCAATATGTAGTCCTATCAACATACAACTAACACTATGGTGTGATCCACGTGCGTGCTCATATGATGGGCACCAAAGGATAGCAACATAACCACAACCAACTTAAACCAATCATAGCAATTCACCAGTTACTGATAGGACAACGAAAATCTACTCAGACATCATAGGATGGCAACACATCATTGGATAATAATATGAAGCATAAAGCACCACATTCAAGTAGATGGTACAGGGGGTTGCGGGAGAGTGGACCGTTGTAGATAGATTAGGGAAGGTAATGGAGATGTTGGTGAAGATGACACTGGTGTTGGTGTAGATCGACGTCACACGATGATGGCCCCGGCGGCGTTCCGGTGCCACCGGGAGAGAGGGGGAGAGAGCCCCCCTCCTCCTTCTTCTTCCTTTACGTTCTCCCTAGATGGGAGAAGGGTTTCCCCTCTGGTGAATGGCCTCCATGGCAGCGGAGGGGCGAGAGCCCCTCCAATATTGGATCTGTCTCTCTGTCTCTCTCTCTGTTTATACATTCCTAGATTCTGGCCTTTCACCGTTTCTTAAATTCCCGGAGATCCGTAACTCCGATTGGGCTGAATTTGGGACACGATTTTTATCCGGATATTAGCTTTATTGCGGTGAAAGATGGGCACCAACGCCTTACGGGGTGGCCACGAGGGTCAGGGGCGTGACCCCCCACCTCGTGGCCCCCTCGGGCATCGTCTCGCGTTGATTCCACTTCCCAAAATTCTCATATATTCCAGAAAAATTTCCGTCCGTTTTTATCCCGTTTGGACTCCGTTTGATATGGATATTCTGAGAAACAAAAAACATGCAACAAACAGGAACTGGCATTGGGCACTGGATCAATATGTTAGTCCCAAAAATAGTATAAAAAGTTGCCACAAGTATGTAAAAGTTGTAGAATATTGGCATGTAACAATCAAAAAATATAGATACGACGAACACGTATCAATGCCCATATTGGCTCCTACATATTCTATGAAGATCTTTATCGGTCGAACCGTTATGACAACATACACAATTCCCATTGTCCGTCGGTATGTTACTTACCAGAGATTCGATCGTCGGTATCTCTATACCTAGTTCAATCTCGTTATCGGCAAGTCTCTTTACTCGTTCCATAATACATCATCCCGTGACTAACTCATTAGTCATTCGCCTGCAAGGCTTATTATGTTGTGTATTACCGAGAGAGCCCAGAGATACCTCTCCGATACTCGAAGTGACAAATCCTAATATCGATTCACATCAAACCAACAAAACACCTTTGGAGATACATGTAAAGCATCTTTATAATCACCCCGTTACGTTGTGACATTTGATAGCACACAAGGCATTCCTCCGGTATCCGGGAGTTGCATGATCTCATAGTCAAAGGAATATGTATTTGACATACATGAAAGCAATAGCAATAAACTGTACGACCAAATGCTAAGCTAACGGATGGGTATTTTCCATCACATCATTCTCATGATGATGTGATCCCGTTATCAAATTACAACTCATGTCCATGGTTAGGAAACCTTAACTATCTTTGATTAACGAGCTAGTCTAGTAGAGGCTTACTAGGGACACGGTGTTTGTTTTATGTATTCACACATGTATTTAGGTTTCCAGTCAATACAATTCTAGCATGAATATGAAAAGCTTCATACCTTTTAAATAGAGATTCAATTTCATAAGCACCCTTAAAAGCAAAGAATTCTTCTATTTCTTCCACATCATAATAATCATATATACCAATAGCATAAGAAGCTAAGGTTTCATTATCATTAAATTTGCATGGAAAGGGAAGGTGTGGAGCCTTCATCCTAGAGCAACAAGTATAATCATATCTCAAGAATAGTTGCCAAGCATACCAATGCAACATATGAATTTGATCCCATAATAGTTTCCCTTTTTGTGTCAAGTGATAATCCCTAAAGTGTTCACGTTGATCCAACGTTACTCCCATTATATAGTTGAATGGGGTTTTCTCAGGATTATCAAAGTAGTACATAATATCTTTCACATAATGAGCATCGAGGGTTTTAGGAGGTTCCACATCTCCATGAGTAGCAAGTACACCTAATTTTTTTGGTATTTCGTGTTCCATATCCATAACTAAATATAGAAAACAACTTAGAACAACAAATAAAATCTACTTGGTGATAAAGCAAACAAGCACACACGAGAATATTCACCCCAAGATATTGCTCCCCGGCTACGGCGCCATGGAAAGGTCTTGATAACCCACAAGTGTAGGGGATCAGTTGTAGCCTCTTTCGATAAGTAAGAGTGTCGAACCCAACGAGAAGCTAAAGGTAGAACAAATATTCCCTCTAGTTCTATCGACCACCAATACAACTCTACGCACGCTTGACGTTTACTTTACCTAGAACAAGTATAAAACTGGAAGTACTTTGTAGGTGCTGTGGGATATGTTTGCAAGAATAAAAATAGCATGTAAATAAAAACTACGGGCTGTTAATGTAATGCCCAGGATGGGACTATACCTCCTACGTGTCGAGGCACGACTTAAAGGTATAAGCCCATTCTGGAATGATCTCAAGTTCGATATCTTTGCACATCTCATGTAAAAATAGGGATGAAAGCGAAAAAGATAGTTGGCTTACACTCGCCACGTCACACAATTCATTACATAGCAAAACATCATTCAAAACATCACAACCCGTCTACGGGCGAAGATCCAAATGAAAGATACCAAACATACATAAAGCCATAGGTCCAAATCGCCCCTAGTAGAAACCACTACTGATCATCGGGATAGTGCACATAGTAATGGCTACGTTCCTCGTCATACTCCCAGTATAGCTCGGAGCCGTCACCTGAATAGATCACCTGAGTACATGCATCTGGTGTGGTGTAGAATCTGTGAGCCACAGAGGACTCAGCAATCCCGTTCCCGGGTAGCACAACTATCTAAGCCTTGGGTGTGGAACAAGGCTGAAGAAAGAATAAGAGGTTGCAGCAGCACTAGCACTAACTTACGTGAATAAGAGCGAGAAGAGAAGTGCCTCGGACGATAAGGTGATTACGAAGTGATCCTATCTAAAACACGTCAAACATAACCCCAACGTGTTCACTTCCCTAACCCCTTTCGGAAAATGACCGTCACGGTACTCACGCTGGTAGTGTGTTCTGAACATGGTGTCAAGTTTTCTACAACCGGATATTAACAAATTCCCATCTGCCACATAACCGTGGGCACGGCTTTCGAAAGTTCAAAACCCTGCAGGGGTGTTCCAACTTGGCCCATTACAAGCCCACGATCCGCGGAGTCGCAACTCCAAGGTGGGAAGGCCCGAGTATCTTCGGAATCCCGTGCTCAAGATACTCCGACTAAGGTAAGACTAATCTAGCAAATCCTCCCGGCGTGCCGACACCCTGATAGTAGCCGCGCGTATCTCGTCTCAGGCCACGACCGGATGGGTGATCCTACAGGTAAAACCAATCCTCGAGTTTCCTCGCGGTGGCCCCGCATAACCCCCAGTTTGGACCAACACTCATGAGGAGCACTGGCCCGGGTTGTTGATTAAGAACTCGGGTTTGCAAAGCCCTATGCAAGTTTTAGTTATTAGGCAAATGGAGTACCAATGTTGGGACTTGCTGGAAAAGCCTTAGCGCTAAGCGGTTTATCGAGGGGGTCCCATAACCCCAACCGTGTGAGGAACGCAAAATCAAGGAACATAGCACCGGTTTATACGGTTCCTAGGGCGGCATGAGTGGAACAAATCACCAAGCGAGAGGCTTAGCCTTCCACCCATTACCAATATATAGATGATTTCATTAAAGAGTTAATATAGTGTGATATCCCAACAAGCTTCAACATGAAGCAAGAATCTTCAAATCTTCTCCTGCAACTAGCAATGCTATAAGAGGGGCTGAGCGAAGCTTACTTAGCCATTCAAAGGTTTGCATAGGTTGGGTGGTTAAACAGATTCATGGTTACAATAGGAGGCTGACAGGAAAACATGGGCACCGAGGCAATAAGCTAAAGAGCGAGACTTCTAGCAATAGGCAAAGATAGTAATGATATCTGGGTCAGGTCATCTTGCATGTTGAGTTGTCGATGGGATCGTAAGAGGGCTCCTCGTTCTCAACCTCGGTAGTAACCTCGTTCTCGTACTCGGTCTCGGCTTCCGGCTCTACTCAACACAAGAACACACGAGGCATGAAATCAAACAAGATGCAATGCGCAAACCACATGATGCATGGCTGATGCACTAAGGAAGCACTGCAGATACACTTAGAATGCACAGCAAGACAACATAGGAAACACAGAGATACAACACAAGGAACATGACAATATGCATCAAGCAAGATACTTCAAAACATGTTAACAAGATGATATTATGAATCTACATGCAAAACCACACAAGTTTCATATAGGACTTGCTCAAAACGGAGCAACGGGCTAAAAGATACACCCAAAACAATAAACAATGTCAAGCTGAAATTAACAGCCACATAGCAACTTCGGAGCAAGAAATATATACTCTACAGCACTCAAACATGGTGACAAGAAGCATGGACATGAAGTAGACATATCCTACAGCAAACAAATCCACTGGAGCATCTCCAAAGGAGGCATGGATCAATAGCAACGAGCTACAACATTTTGAACATGACAACAAAAACCTGACAGTGATATTTTATAGCAACTTGGGAGCAAGAGTTAAATATGCTACAGCCACCCAAATGAGCATGTGTGAGCATGAATGGATAGCCAACAACATATACAACAAGGAATCATCAAAATTCACCCCAAAACTATCATGGATTTGCCTAGAACAACAAGCAAACATAGCATCCGGATATTACAGATTCCAGACTTAGTGAAATTTCACTAAGTGTTAAAACAGCAGTATTATCATGGCATGTTTGTGAGCATGTTTAAGTCACCTCAAAGCATAACATGGCAAGTGGTTTGCACCACGTCAAAGAGCACATGATGGGGAATCCAAAACATATAAGCATGCAACATGGGGACAACCACATCAATAGCAACGAGCTCCTTAACTAGGCATCTCGTAACAAGTTTAAAAACCTAACAGCCACATGCACTTTTGCAAAGGGGATAAACATGGCAATATGAATTCTATCATGCATCCTATAGCAACCAACATGTAGAGCATCTCATGATGAACATTTGGACATATCATTTGCTTCATTTGGATAAACATGCATCAAGTTATCACATCTCAAACATGGCATCAAAACAACTAATAGCAGCAGTTTATATCAAGTAGCACTCTTCTCATGAAGATTAAGACATCTAGATGGACTCAAAAATGCATGACACAATGGAACAAAACATAGTACATGTCACCACGATCATTTTGACATATCATATGCACAAAACGGACAAGCACAGTAAAAGATATCCTCATCACAACA
Source organism: Secale cereale (assembly GCA_902687465.1). Lineage (NCBI taxonomy): Eukaryota > Viridiplantae > Streptophyta > Magnoliopsida > Poales > Poaceae > Secale > Secale cereale. The sequence continues at coordinate 787,793,532 of LR738715.1, read as the reverse complement.
TGCACCAGACAAGGAAAAATCTAAACACTTAGAAGAAAAACGAGGGTCAACCTCCACGGGTCGGGTCAACGGGTCGGTGGAGCGGGTCAGCAGCGGTCAAGGGGTCCGCGGGTCCGCGGGGTCGGGCGCCCGTTAGGGTTTCCCAGGCACCGATCTGGATCGGCCCTGGATCCCTCGATCGGGGCGGCGGCGCTGGATCGGGGAAGGCCGGCGGCGGGGTCGGCGAGCCTGGCAGCGAGGGTCCCCGGCAGTGAGGGAGGAGGCCGGGCGGCGGCCTGGCAGCGAGGGGGCCGAGGCGGCGGGCAGCTCGAAGGGCGGCGGCGACTCGATCTGCCGCGACCCGGCGACGGCGCGGTGCTCCAGCACCTGCGGGAGATCCTGGAAGGGCGGCGGCGCGGCGGGGTTCCGGCCGGCGGCGGCGCGAGGACGGGATTCGAAGGGCGGCGGGGACCTGGCCCAGATCGGCGGCGCTGCGGGCCGGCGCTGGGCCTGCGGGCCTGCGCGGAGGCGGTGGAAGCACTGTGCGGCGGCGGTGGAAGCACTAGGGTTTTGGACGCAAAATTGGAGGGGGTGGACGTTTATATAGCCACAAGGAGCTAGGATTGTCCAAATGAGGAGCGGTTTTCGGCCACGCGATCACAATTGAACGGCCTAGATGATGGGAAGGGTTTGAGCTGGGTTGTTGGGCTGTTGGAGGGGGGTCTTGGGCCTCAAATAGGAGGTACTTTTAGCCCATGAGGATACCCGTTGGAGTATCAAACGAACTCCAAACGCGACGAAAATTGACAGGCGGCCTACACGTATCAAAACAACATCGCACGACAAGTCTCACGCCATTCCGGAAATGTTACACGGTCGAACACAAAAGAAGGACTCGGGGAAGCCACGGGCACGTGTGATAGCGTCGGAACTCGAAATGGACAACGGGAAGGGACGAGTGAGACCGGATGCAAAAGACAACACAAATGCAATGCAAAACACATGACAACATGACATGGATGAATGCACACACGCACACGACAAAACGACGAAAACCCGAAAAGACGAAGAACCCGGAATGGAACTGATGAAGCCAAAGTTTATATATTGCCAAATAGGGAAAGTGTTACATCCGGGGCATTACAAACTCTCCTCTACTACGAAAAGATCTCGTCCCGAGATCTAGGACTGGAAGAAGGAAGGGTACTCGGAACGAAGGTGATCTTCTCGTTCCCACGTAGCTTCTCGGTCGGTATGGTGTGACCACTTGACTTTCAAGAACTTGATTGACTTGTTGCGGGTCTTGCGCTCGGTTTCTTCGAGAATAGCAACTGGGTGCTCTCGGTAAGACAAGTCTTGTTGAAGATGAATCTCCTCAAACGGAATGGTGCGTTCAGGTGTCTTGAAGCACTTGCGGAGTTGAGACACGTGAAACACATCATGAACATTAGCGAAGTTGGAAGGGAGCTCAAGTTGATAGGCTAGATCGCCTCTTTTGCCAAGGATCTTGAAGGGGCCCACGTATCTAGGAGCAAGCTTGCCTTTGATACCGAATCTTTGGGTGCCTTTCATAGGAGAAACACGGAGATAGACATGATCCCCAATGTTGAAGGCCAAATCATGATGCTTGCCGTCATAGTAGCTCTTCTGACACGACTGAGCGGCCTTGAGATTCTCACGTATGACTTTGCACATTTCTTCGGCTTCTGAGATCAAGTCATTGCCAAGAAGTTGACATTCACCAGTCTCGGACCAGTTGAGAGGGGTACGACACTTTCTGCCATAGAGGATTTCAAACGAAGCTTTGCCGGCACTTGCTTGGAAACTGTTGTTGTAAGAGAACTCGGCAAACGGAAGGCAATCTTCCCACTTCATGCCAAAAGATATGACACAAGCTCTGAGCATGTCTTCTAGAATCTGATTCACTCTCTCGACTTGACCACTAGTTTGAGGGTGAAATGCAGTGCTGAAACGGATCTTAGTGCCCATGGCAGACTGAAAGGAGTCCCAGAACTTGGATGTGAACAAACTTCCACGGTCTGAGGAGATAACTTGAGGAATGCCATGTAAGGACACAATTTTGGAAGTGTACAACTCTGCCAGTTGAGCTGCATTGATGGATTCTTTGACTGGAAGGAAGTGAGCTACTTTGGTAAGCTTGTCAATCACCACAAAGATAGAATCATTCCCTCTCTTGGACTTGGGAAAGCCAGTGACGAAATCCATTTCAATGTGGTCGAATTTCCACTCGGGAATAGGAAGAGGTTGGAGAAGACCGGTTGGACGTTGATGGTCTGCCTTCACTCTTCTGCAGACATCACATTCATTCACGAATTGGGCAATCTCCCTTTTCATGCGAGTCCACCAGTAAGATTGCTTGAGGTCTTGGTACATCTTGGAACTTCCAGGATGAATCGACAGGAGGGAGTCATGTGCTTCGTTCGTTATGAGCTTCCCGAGATCACCCTTGGGAACCACAAGTCTGTCCTCAAAGAACAAGGTATCTCTCTCATCAACGCGATAGCACTTGTATTTGGGAGTACCCTTTGCAATACCATGTTTCACTTTCTGCACCATAGCATCACTGAGTTGGGCCTCACGGATCTGATCTTCCAAGGTAGGAGCAACTTGAAGATTTGCAAGAAAGCCTTGCGGAACAACTTGGAGGTTGAGCTTCCTGAATGCTTCACAAAGCTCAGGCTGAAACGGCTTGATAAGGAGACTGTTGCAATATGCCTTTCTGCTCAAAGCATCTGCAATGACATTGGCCTTGCCAGGTGTGTATTCGATGCTTGGATCATACTCTTGGATCATTTCAACCCAACGAGTCTGGCGGAGGTTCAGGTTCGGCTGTGTGAAGATGTACTTCAAGCTCTTGTGATCGGTGAAGATGTCGACTTTTCTGCCCAACAGAAGGTGTCTCCACGTGATCAAGGCGTGTACCACAGCTGCTAGCTCGAGATCATGTGTGGGGTAGTTCTTCTCACTTGGCTTCAATTGACGAGAAGTGTATGCCACAATCTTCTTGTCTTGCATAAGAACACCACCAAGTCCTTGAAGAGAAGCATCACAGAATACTTCATAGGGCTTGGACTCATCTGGAGGGGTAAGAACTGGAGCAGAGATGAGCTTTTCTTTGAGAGTTTTGAATGCCACATCACAATCCGGAGACCAGTTGTACTTGACATTCTTCTGCAGCAAGTTGGAGAGAGGTTTGGCAATCTTGGAGAAGTTCTCAACGAACCTTCTGCAATAGCTAGCAAGACCAAGGAAGCTTCGGAGTTGCTTGACGTTCTGAGGAGGTTCCCAGTTGACAATCGCTTCAACTTTCTCGGGGTTGACCGCAATACCGTCAGCAGAGATGATATGGCCCAGATACAAGACCTTATCGAGCCAGAATTCGCACTTGGAGAACTTGGCATAGAACTTATGTTCACGGAGTCTGTCGAGAACCAGACGGAGGTGCTTTTTGTGATCCTCTTCATTCTTGGAGAATACCAAGATGTCATCCAGATACACAAGCACAAATTCGTTGGTGTAGGGGTTGAAAATGTAGTGCATCATTCTCGAGAAGGTAGGTGGAGCATTAGCGAGGCCAAATGACATGACTGTATACTCATAGGAGCCGTAGCTCGTTCTGAAGGCAGTCTTATGGATATCTTCTTCACGAATGCGAATTTGGTGATAACCCATTCGGAGATCGAGCTTTGAGAAAACTTTTGCTCCTTTGAGCTGCTCGAACAGTTCATTGATGTTGGGGAGCGGATACTTGTTCTTTATTGTCTTCTTGTTCAATGGCCGGTAATCGACGCAAAGGCGCTCCGTGCCATCCTTCTTCTTGACAAATAAGACACCACAGCCCCAAGGAGACGTGCTAGGCCTGATCAGACCCATACACTCTTGTTCATCAAGCTGTTTCTTCAACCCCTTCAACTCTTCAGGGGAGAGCTTGTACGGACGCCGGCATGCTGGCTCAGTACCAGGCTCGAGTTCAATGACGAATTCAACTTGATGATGCAGAGGCATGCCTGGAAGTTCTTCAGGAAAAACGTCTTCGTATTCATTAACCACCGGAATTTGAGAGATGGCATTAATCTCGCCCTTGTCATTGAGAGAGAATAGCCGGATTGTGTTATCTCGAGAGGCGAAGATAATCACGTATTCGTTAGGATGAGTAATCTTGACTTCCTTATTTGCACAATCAATGTGAGCATCATGCTGAGAAAGCCAATCCATCCCAAGAATAAGATCAATGTCGGAGTTGCCGAGAACAACCGGAGAAGCCAGAAAGCGGTAATCACCCATGCGAATAGATACATCCGGAGCAAATATTTTTGAATGCATTAGTTTACCTGGAGAAACAACTAATAATTCCCTTGGCAAACTTTTGATGTCAACATTATGCTTGGATGCAAATGGTTGAGATAAGAAAGAACATGATGCACCCGAATGAAACAACACTTTTTTAGGAATAGAGTTAACTGGAAGGTTACCAAGTATCACATCTGAAGAATTCTCTGCTTGCTCTGCATTCATCAGATTCACTCTTGCTGACTTGGGGTTGTGCTTGATAATAGCGGTGCTGACAGGTGGAGGAGGCGGAAGGCGCCTTGGGTTGGTGCACTTGTTGGAATAATGACCCTTCAGACCACATTTGTAGCAAGTGGCCTCAGCAAGTGGACGAGGAGGAGGAACACTTGATCTTGGAGCTTGGTACTGCGACTTGGGCTGATTGCCTTGGTTGTGTGGGTGGGGGAAACCACGGCCACCAGAATTCTTGTTGTTGTTGTAGGGAGCTCGGATCACTGGAGGAGGTGGAAGCCAAAACTTCTGTTGCTTCGCGACCACTTGAGAAGAAGAGGAGGAGTGAACGGCATCTCTGATCCTCTTTTTGGAAGCTTCCATCTTGAGCTGGGCTGCCTCTTGCTTAAGCGCCATGTTATAGAACTTATCAAACTCATCAGGCTCGAACAAGGTGAGAGCAAGTTGGAGTTCATCCTTCAAACCACCACGGAACTGATAGATCTTGCTCTTGGCATCTGGGATGTCTTGCTTGGCATAGCGGGCAAGGTTCTAGAACTTGACATTATATTGGTAGACAGACATAGAGCCTTGCTTCAGGTTGCGGAATTGCTCACGCATACCCTCGATGACACTTGTTGGAATGTGGTGAGAACGAAAGTCCTTGCAGAAATCATCCCAGGAGATTACACGCCCTGCTCTGGAGTCTTTGTACTGCTGCCACCAATCAGCTGCTTGGTCCTTGAGTTGGAACGCTGCAAACTTCACATAGTCCTCGGGCCTGACGTTACTGCACTCGAAATGCTTCTTGATATCTGTTATCCAATCTTCAGCATCGAGAGGGTCCACGCAATAACTGAATGCCTTTGGTTGATTTGCCAAGAACTGGTTGAGCGTAGCAAAGTGGGGTTGGTTGAACAAATTGCCTTGGTTCCCATGAGCACCCTGATTTGCTTGATTTGCTTGAATAGTCTGCTTCATTTGCATAAGCATCTGGGTGTTCTGATTCGTAGTTTGCATAATTGCTCTCCAGGCCTCAGATGGAGGAGGAGGTGAAGGAGGGCGGTTAGGAACCTCTTCACCCTCTGGGTTAGCGTTGGGAACCCTTTTAGGAGCCATCTTGAAAGAGATGACCACTATTAGCCATTTAATTAAAAGAAGATATAAGCTGAATCAACGGCTAGAATTGCAACATAGTCTTCACAAGAATCATTCGAACAAGAGGAACGAATAAATTCACAGTTTAATGATAACAACAATCTTCACGAGAAGCCACTTGGGAGACAAAAGATAAATAAAACAACAAGGTGCAGATAGAACAAATACAAGATAGAAGCTTCGTTCGACATTTTTGTGCTGAAAGCTTATGGAACGTGTTACAAAAGGGTTTTGCAATCCCCGGATCAGCATAGCCAAGGGCCCTTTAAGATGCAACTCCCGATTGGAACAACGGCCATAAAACCACTTCACTCAATGTAGAACCCCGAACTCCATGTCCTGCATCCGTTGGAAGAATGCCTATGATCTACTAGATGAACCCACCTATTAATTTCCGAAAGTTTTTAGTTATGCAATTAGGTGTTGTAGGATCGAAGAAGTATGTCTAGAGGGGGGGTGATTAGACTACTTGACAATATAAAAAATCTGCCTTTTGATCATGCAAAGTTTTTGGCAGTTTCACAATTAAGATCAATTCAAGTAACACACTACACATGCAATTCTAGAGTATGGGCAGCGGAAAGTAAATTGCACATATAGTAAAGAGAGGTGGAGAGGATCAAACGCAGTTTGTAGACACGGAGATTTTTGTCGTGGTTCCGATAGGTGGTGCTATCGTACATCCACGTTGATGGAGACTTCAACCCACGGAGGGTAACGGCTGCGCGAGTCCAAGGAGGGCTCCACCCACGAAGGGTCCACGAAGAAGCAACCTTGTCTATTCATCATGGCCTACGCCCACGGAGGACTAGCCTTACTCGGGGTAGATCTTCACGAAGTAGGCGATCTCCTTGCCCTTACAAACTTCTTGGTTCAACTCCACATCTCAAAGACGGAGGCTCCCAAGCGACACCTAACCAATCTAGGAGGCACCACCCTCCAAAAGGTAATAGATGTGGTTGATGATGATGAACTCCTTGCTCTTGTGCTTCAAATGATAATCTCCCCAACACTCAACTCTCCTCACTGATATGGCTGTGGTGGAAGAAAGGATTGAGTGGAAAGCAACTTGGGAAGGCTAGAAATCAAGTTTCATATGGTAGGATTGGAATGGCTTGATCTCAACACAAGGGAAGGTAGTTCTCTTCTCAGAAAGTGTATGGTAGGAGTGGTAGACTTTCTGATGGCTCTCTCCACGAATGAAGAGGGGGTGGAGGGGTATACATAGCCTCCACACAAAATCCAACCGTTACACACATAATTGAGCAATCTCGGTGAGACCGAAGTGAAAACTCGGTCAGACCGAAAGTTCAAATATAGTGAACGTTGGGATTTTCGGTGGGACCGAAAATACCATCTCGGTGAGACCGAAAGTGCAAATGATATGAACGTTGGAGTTTTCGGTGGGACCGAGAAAGAAAACTCGGTTGGACCGATTTGAGAAAGGGCAGGAACATGCCAGAATCGGTGTGACCGAAAATGCAATCTCGGTGAGACCGATTTGAGCCAAGACAGAAGCTGGTCAATTTCGGTAAGACCGAAAAAGCAAACTCGGTTATTCCGATAGGATGTCAGATGGTTACAGAAGGTTGGCAGTCCACATTTCGGTGAGACCGATCTCAAACTCGGAATGACCGATTTTTCTAGGGTTTGGAATATGGCAGAAGTGGTTCATCTCGGTGAGACTGAGTTGGAAGAATTGGTTTGTCCGAGATTACTTATGGGTGTCTATAGAAGTGAAAGTTGCTGATAGTTGAAGGAGACATATCACTAAGCACTTGAGCAACCAGATCATCAACACAACCTCATCCCCTTTTAATAGTATTGGCTTTCCTATGGACTCAATGTGATCTTGGATCACTAAACCAAAAATAGAGTCTTGAGCTTTTGCCAATGCTTGCCTTAGCATTTGAGGGGTCCACTTCTTCAGTCATCTTGCCATACCAATGTGATTGGATTTCCTGAAACATACTTGATAAAAGCATTAGTCCAACCACAAAGTATGTTGTCATTAATTACCAAAACCACCCAGGGAGCAAATGTGCTTTCAATCTCCCCCTTTTTGGTAATTGATGGCAACACACTGAAATTATACTAAACGAGACATCAAAGCTTATTGAAAGAAAGACAGAATTATCACGAAAGCTTTGACAAGCATGTAGTACACAGGCTCCCCCTACAAGTGTGCAAGATTTTCATAAATTTTGGTTTTGGACTACCACAAGCACACAAGAGAGATAAGCAAGATGTGCTACATGCAGCTTGGCTATATGCATCAGAGCAGATGAAAGGAAGTGAGTGATAATGCATATGTGCATGGTGATTTCTTGCAAACAAGTATTTACAAGCAAGTCACCATCATGCACATTCTGCAAGATGCATATACTTACCTTGAGGTTCCTTGGCATTGTACCTGAAGGGATAAACTTGAGAAAACAAGGTTAGATAACACAAGAGTATTCCTTCAACCAATTGCAAGAACATCAAGAGTACCAAGCCAGGGAGGACATGTATAAAGAGTGTCTCATATTGAGCACAGGCTTGAATCAGCAAACATGTCTCCGAAACTAAAAGATTTTCAATGAACTCTGAGAGATTTTGCTTTCCATAAGATATCAATTGTGAAGATTCCTCTAAGTCTTCTCCCTCTAAACTAAAAGATTCCATAAGATATCAAAACAAGGGGTTTTGATGGAAAGAGCAAAATCAAAAGAATGAAAATCAAAAGAATGATGCCAATTGAGAATGATGTCCAATGTAAAATACGGCAAAGCTTTGATGTGATTCTCTCCCCCTTAAGATAAGATTGCTTTTCTTCTCCCCCTAAGTCTCTACTCCCCTTACTCCCCCTATTCCTCCTAAGTCTTCTCCCCCTTTGACATCAAGTGCCGAAAAGGACAGCAAACTAGGTAGGGCAGGAAAGATGGAAAGAAAGAAAGAAAGAAGTGGGATCCTTAAGAATCACAACGGGGCAAATAAGAACATTCATAGAGAAACATGGAGAATTTAAATTTGAGTCTTCTCCCCCTTAAGATTTAAATTTGAGTGGGGCTGCAGAAGTTGATGTCCTGGAAGATAAATCGGTGACACCGAATTAGATGGATCGGTGGGTCCGAATCCTTTTCGGTTAAACCGAAAGTTTCAAATCGGTGACGCCGAGTTTATTCCAAGGAAATACAGAAATAATTCAGCTCACTTTGCGAGGAGTGTTTCAAAAGATTTGCAATGAATTTGTAAAAGATTTTCGGGGAATTGATCAGAGCCAGAAGGATATTCACAAAGAAACATAAGAAAAGAAATAAAAAGATTCCGAGAAGAAGTGTTTTTTTAGGTAGACTTGATTAAAGAAAACTCAATGAGAGAACATAAGAGAAAACAGAAAAACTCCAAAAGCATATGTACTTCATCTAGATAAAGGTCGGCGACAAAGTCACCTATGTTTGAGTATATTGACTTAGGAGTCAAATGAGGACATTTGATCATAGGTCATACTCATCGTTTAAGCTCAAAATGGGGTTGCCATTTTTTGATTAAGCATTTGATGTGATCACATCTTATGAAGCTGCTTGTACTCATGACTTTGAGCAAAGCTCCTGAAAGATGTGAAGAACATACCTTGGGTTTGTTGTTGCTTTGCTCATGTAGGTAGACTTGATGTAGGTGCTCATTGAATGTGAAGTTGGAGCGCCATTTCTACTTGTGTAGATCATCTTCCTACATAGGTTAGGAAAGCAAGGAAATACTCGAGGATATCCAAGATGACAAGAGTGAAATACTAGATGTATAAGGTGTCAAAAAGGATATGTGGAATTTTGTTCCTTGAACTCAACATCCCAAAGGGCTAGATACTTGGTCAAATGACAAGATTACTCATGATTTGAGTGTGTGGTAATCTTGTGGAATGTAGATCATCCAAGTACCTGCAAAGAGTTAGATGCAATACAAGGAGGCAAATGTGTCCAAGACATATGATCATCATCATAAGAGAAATATCAAGGATTAGTCAAGAGAGCTCATGCCTTGCATGCATCAATGGAGTTATCACTCAAGTTTGAAGCATCAATGATGTTCAACTCACTCCTTAAGCGACAAAACACTTTCTCATCAAGAGGTTTTGTAAAGATATCAGCAAGTTGTTTGTCAGTACGAACATGCTTAAGATTAATGTCGCCCTTGGCAATATGATCACGAATAAAATGGTGACGAACTTCAATATGCTTTGTTCGAGAGTGTTGCACTGGATTGTGTCCAATTTTGATTGCACTCTCATTGTCACAAAGCAAGGGAACACGTCTCACATGTATCCCATAATCCTTAAGCGTTTGTGTCATCCATAGCAATTGAGCGCAACACGAACCAGCAGCAATATATTCTGCTTCGGCAGTGGATAAAGATACCGAATTTTGTTTCTTGGAGGACCAAGATACAAGGGATCGACCAAGGAATTGACATGTACCCGAAGTTGACTTTCTATCAACCTTGTCACCGGCATAGTCCGAGTCGGAATAGCCAACAAGATCGAAAGAAGCTCTCTTAGGATACCAAATGCCAAAGTTTGGTGTGTGTATCAAGTATCTCACTATCCTTTTAACAGCTTTAAGATGACATTCTTTCGGGGCTGCTTGATATCGCGCACACATGCATACACTCAACATTATGTCAGGACGAGAAGCACAAAGATATAGTAGAGAACCAATCATAGAACGGTAAACCCTTTGATCAACGGGTTCTCCATCTTTTGTCAAGTCATTATGTCCACTAGTAGGCATGGGGGTACTCATACCTTTGCTTTCTTGCATGTTGAACTTCTTGAAGAGATCCTTGGTGTACTTTGTTTGTGAGACAAAGGTACCCTCCTTAGATTGCTTGATTTGCAACCCAAGGAAGAATTTGAGTTCACACATCATGGACATTTCATACTTCTCCGAAATGAGCTGTCCAAACTTCTTGCTAAAATGGGGGTTAGTTGAACCAAAGATAATATCATCAACATATATTTGGCACACAAATAGTTCACCATTAACCCTTTTCGTGAACAGCGTTGAGTCTATCTTTCCAATTTCAAAGCCTTTTTCAAGAAGAAAGCTAGTTAAGCATTTGTACCAAGCTCTAGGAGCTTGTTTAAGACCATAAAGAGCTTTGTGCAATTTGTAAACATGATTAGGCTTTTTGGGATTCACAAATCCGGGAGGTTGTTTCACAAATACTTCCTCCTCAATTTCACCATTTAGGAAAGCACTTTTGATGTCCATTTGATAGAGAGTAATATCATGGTGATTGGCATAAGCAAGAAGAATGCGAATGGACTCAAGTCTAGCAACGGGGGCATAGGTCTCACCATAGTCCATACCTTCGACTTGTGTGTAACCTTGAGCTACGAGACGAGCCTTGTTGCGGATGACTTGTCCATCTTCATCTTGCTTGTTCCGAAACACCCATTTGGTTCCAATGATGTTTTGATCATCGTTGGGCTTCTCTACCAAAGCCCATACCTTGTTCCTCTCGAAGTTGTGTAGTTCTTCGTGCATAGCGTTCACCCAATCCGGGTCTTCAAGTGCTTCTTCTACCTTCATAGGTTCAATACTAGAGATAAATGAGTAATGCTCACAAAAGTTAGCTAAGCGAGTTTTAGAGCGAGTAATTCTCCCGGAGTTGATGTCGTTCATCATTTGTTCCACGGGATGATTCTTCTTGACTCTTGCTCGAACTCGGGATAGCTTTTGTTGATGTTGTAGCTCAGCTTCCTCATCATCTTCATCTTCCTCTTCTTCTTCTTCATTGTTGTTGGTGTTGTCTTGAGGCGGTGGAGAAGGAGGTTGTGGTGGATCTTCTTGTTGCATTTCCTCATCTTGGTGAGTTCCACTTGTGGAGGCCTCCATGTTGCCTTGAGGTTCATCTCGACGTGAGGTAGGGGGCTCCACATATGTAGATGAGGTACTCTCCTTCACTTCCATGGGACGAATCTTCCCAATAGATAAATCTTGGATAGCTTCCGATGGGTCCTTGTCTCCTACATCAATAGGCATTTGCTCTACTTGCGAGCCATTAGATTCATCAAACTTCACATCTACCGTCTCTTCAACCTTTCGGGTGAAATTATTGTAGACACGGTAGGTGTGGGAGTTTGATCCATAACCAAGGAGAAAGCCTTCATGAGATTTAGGAGCAAATTTAGACTGACGATGCTTATCAAGGATATAGCACTTTGAACCAAAGACACGAAAGTATCCCACTTGGGGTTTGTTACCGGTGAGGAGCTCGTATGATGTCTTGCCGAGAAGCTTGTGAAGATAAAGCCTGTTGATAGCATGACAAGCCGTCTCGACCGCTTCTCCCCAAAAATGTTTCGGTGTCTTGTATTCATCAAGCATCGTTCTTGCCATCTCAATGAGCGTTCGGTTCTTCCTCTCAACAACTCCATTTTGTTGAGGAGTGTACGTAGCCGAGAACTCATGTAGAATCCCTTCCTCATCGAGAAAAGAGTCTACATTGGCGTTCTTGAACTCCGTTCCATTGTCACTCCGAACTTTCTTGATCTTCACCTCAAATTGATTTTGGGCCTTCCTGGCAAAGGTCTTGAAGATTCTTTGAACCTGCGATTTATCATCAAGGAAAAATACCCACGTAAATCTGGAATAATCATCAACTATAACTAGACCAAAGGAGTTACCACCAAGGCTTTTGTAAGCATTGGGACCGAAGAGATCCATATGAAGAAGCTCAAGCGGTCTCCTAGTGGTCATGATGTTCTTCACGGGATGACTTCCACCAACTTGTTTTCCTGCTTGACAGGCACTACAAAGTCTATCTTTGTCAAAGAAAACATCTTTAACACCAAGAATATGATCACCTTTGATCAGCTTGTCTAGATTACGCATACCAACATGTCCTAGCCTTCTATGCCATAACTAACCTTTAGAGGATTTAGCAATGAAACAAGCTCTAGGTTGGGCTTTCTTAGTGAAATCAACAATGTATATATCACCTCTACGGATACCAGTAAAAGCCATGTTTTGATTATCACGACGAAAGACTTGGCAATCTACTTTGGTGAATAGCACATTGAATCCAAAGTCAGCTAATCTAGACACGGAAAGTAAATTGTATCCAAGAGATTCTACAAGCATGACATTTTGAATAGAGCTATCATGAGATATGGCCACCTTACCAAGGCCAAGTACCTTACCCTTGGAGTTATCTCCAAAAGTCACATACTTGCGTGGGCCATCGTTCTTTGCAAGCTCTCGAAACATGTCTTTGTCTCCGGTCATGTGATCGGTGCATCCACTATCAAGAATCCACTCTTTTCCACCGGACATGTAGTCTCTCATATTCGCCATAAGATTGAGACTCTTCATGGCCTTGTCTAGCTCGGTGTCCGAATCGGAGTAATCATCATCATATTGACCCATAGATTGTTCATCATCAACACCTAGGTCAATTTGATAAGTACTTGCATTAGTTTGGTCAATGTGACAATAATCTTCGGAATGCAATGCAAGAGCATTTCTAATGATAACATTGATAAGACCGGGATCACCCTTCTTTTTCATAAGATCACGAAGCTCAAAAAAGCATTTATCAAAGTTGGGATCATTGGGGTGCAACTTATCAAATTCAATAGTCTTGTGTAGAATTTCATCAAGACTTCTCAAAGAGTAGTCCGGATAAAGTTCTTCCAAGAACTTCCACATAGCATAGGCACACTCAAAGTTTGTAACAAGATTAAGCAAGTCATCGGGTAACCCTCTAATGATAAGATTTACAGTTATAAGGTTACGAAGCAAATCAAGCTCTTCATCCATGGTAGGGTGCAAAGGATCAAATGGAGGCACATAGGGGGTCTTAACATATTTGCACAAATTGTACATTTTAAAGATACTAAGCATTTCAGACCTCCAAGAGTTATAGAACCTTCCATTAAGAACAGGCACTCTATGGCTAACACTCCCAACCGTAGACACGTCCATCTTCCTCCAATGGTGTGTAAACCAAAGCAATGGAGACCAAAGCTCTGATACCAATTGTAGGATCGAAGAAGTATGTCTAGAGGGGGGTGATTAGACTACTTGACAATATAAAAAATCTGCCTTTTGATCATGCAAAGTTTTTGGCAGTTTCACAATTAAGATCAATTCAAGTAACACACTACACATGCAATTCTAGAGTATGGGCAGCGGAAAGTAAATTGCACATATAGTAAAGAGAGGTGGAGAGGATCAAGCGCAGTTTGTAGACACGGAGATTTTTGTCGTGGTTCCGATAGGTGGTGCTATCGTACATCCACGTTGATGGAGACTTCAACCCACGGAGGGTAACGGCTGCGTGAGTCCACGGAGGGCTCCACCCACGAAGGGTCCACGAAGAAGCAACCTTGTCTATTGCATCATGGCCTACGCCCATGGAGGACTAGCCTTACTCGGGGTAGATCTTCACGAAGTAGGCGATCTCCTTGCCCTTACAAACTTCTTGGTTCAACTCCACATCTCAAAGACGGAGGCTCCCAAGCGACACCTAACCAATCTAGGAGGCACCACCCTCCAAAAGGTAATAGATGTGGTTGATGATGATGAACTCCTTGCTCTTGTGCTTCAAATGATAATCTCCCCAACACTCAACTCTCCTCACTGATATGGCTGTGGTGGAAGAAAGGATTGAGTGGAAAGCAACTTGGGAAGGCTAGAAATCAAGTTTCATATGGTAGGAATGGAATGGCTTGATCTCAACACAAGGGAAGGTAGTTCTCTTCTCAGAAAGTGTATGGTAGGAGTGGTAGACTTTCTGATGGCTCTCTCCACGAATGAAGAGGGGGTGGAGGGGTATACATAGCCTCCACACAAAATCCAACCGTTACACACATAATTGAGCAATCTCGGTGAGACCGAAGTGAAAACTCGGTCAGACCGAAAGTTCAAATATAGTGAACGTTGGGATTTTCGGTGGGACCGAAAATACCATCTCGGTGAGACCGAAAGTGCAAATGATATGAACGTTGGAGTTTTCGGTGGGACCGAGAAAGAAAACTCGGTTGGACCGATTTGAGAAAGGGCAGGAACATGCCAGAATCGGTGTGACCGAAAATGCAATCTCGGTGAGACCGATTTGAGCCAAGACAGAAGCTGGTCAATTTCGGTAAGACCGAAAAAGCAAACTCGGTTATTCCGATAGGATGTCAGATGGTTACAGAAGGTTGGCAGTCCACATTTCGGTGAGACCGATCTCAAACTCGGAATGACCGATTTTTCTAGGGTTTGGAATATGGCAGAAGTGGTTCATCTCGGTGAGACTGAGTTGGAAGAATTGGTTTGTCCGAGATTACTTATGGGTGTCTATAGAAGTGAAAGTTGCTGATAGTTGAAGGAGACATATCACTAAGCACTTGAGCAACCAGATCATCAACACAACCTCATCCCCTTTTAATAGTATTGGCTTTCCTATGGACTCAATGTGATCTTGGATCACTAAACCAAAAATAGAGTCTTGAGCTTTTGCCAATGCTTGCCTTAGCATTTGAGGGGTCCACTTCTTCAGTCATCTTGCCATACCAATGTGATTGGATTTCCTGAAACATACTTGATAAAAGCATTAGTCCAACCACAAAGTATGTTGTCATTAATTACCAAAACCACCCAGGGAGCAAATGTGCTTTCAATCTCCCCCTTTTTGGTAATTGATGGCAACACACTGAAATTATACTAAACGAGACATCAAAGCTTATTGAAAGAAAGACAGAATTATCACGAAAGCTTTGACAAGCATGTAGTACACAGGCTCCCCCTACAAGTGTGCAAGATTTTCATAAATTTTGGTTTTGGACTACCACAAGCACACAAGAGAGATAAGCAAGATGTGCTACATGCAGCTTGGCTATATGCATCAGAGTAGATGAAAGGAAGTGAGTGATAATGCATATGTGCATGGTGATTTCTTGCAAACAAGTATTTACAAGCAAGTCACCATCATGCACATTCTGCAAGATGCATATACTTACCTTGAGGTTCCTTGGCATTGTACCTGAAGGGATAAACTTGAGAAAACAAGGTTAGATAACACAAGAGTATTCCTTCAACCAATTGCAAGAACATCAAGAGTACCAAGCCAGGGAGGACATGTATAAAGAGTGTCTCATATTGAGCACAGGCTTGAATCAGCAAACATGTCTCCGAAACTAAAAGATTTTCAATGAACTCTGAGAGATTTTGCTTTCCATAAGATATCAATTGTGAAGATTCCTCTAAGTCTTCTCCCTCTAAACTAAAAGATTCCATAAGATATCAGAACAAGGGGTTTTGATGGAAAGAGCAAAATCAAAAGAATGAAAATCGAAAGAATGATGCCAATTGAGAATGATGTCCAATGTAAAATACGGCAAAGCTTTGATGTGATTCTCTCCCCCTTAAGATAAGATTGCTTTTCTTCTCCCCCTAAGTCTCTACTCCCCTTACTCCCCCTATTCCTCCTAAGTCTTCTCCCCCTTTGACATCAAGTGCCGAAAAGGACAGCAAACTAGGTAGGGCAGGAAAGATGGAAAGAAAGAAAGAAAGAAGTGGGATCCTTAAGAATCACAACAGGGCAAATAAGAACATTCATAGAGAAACATGGAGAAGTTAAATTTGAGTCTTCTCCCCCTTAAGATTTAAATTTGAGTGGGGCTGCAGAAGTTGATGTCCTGGAAGATAAATCGGTGACACCGAATTAGATGGATCGGTGGGTCCGAATCCTTTTCGGTTAAACCGAAAGTTTCAAATCGGTGACGCCGAGTTTATTCCAAGGAAATACAGAAATAATTCAGCTCACTTTGCGAGGAGTGTTTCAAAAGATTTGCAATGAATTTGTAAAAGATTTTCGGGGAATTGATCAGAGCCAGAAGGATATTCACAAAGAAACATAAGAAAAGAAATAAAAAGATTTCGAGAAGAAGTGTTTTTTTAGGTAGACTTGATTAAAGAAAACTCAATGAGAGAACATAAGAGAAAACAGAAAAACTCCAAAAGCATATGTACTTCATCTAGATAAAGGTCGGCGACAAAGTCACCTATGTTTGAGTATATTGACTTAGGAGTCAAATGAGGACATTTGATCATAGGTCATACTCATCGTTTAAGCTCAAAATGGGGTTGCCATTTTTTGATTAAGCATTTGATGTGATCACATCTTATGAAGCTGCTTGTACTCATGACTTTGAGCAAAGCTCCTGAAAGATGTGAAGAACATACCTTGGGTTTGTTGTTGCTTTGCTCATGTAGGTAGACTTGATGTAGGTGCTCATTGAATGTGAAGTTGGAGCGCCATTTCTACTTGTGTAGATCATCTTCCTACATAGGTTAGGAAAGCAAGGAAATACTCGAGGATATCCAAGATGACAAGAGTGAAATACTAGATGTATAAGGTGTCAAAAAGGATATGTGGAATTTTGTTCCTTGAACTCAACATCCCAAAGGGCTAGATACTTGGTCAAATGACAAGATTACTCATGATTTGAGTGTGTGGTAATCTTGTGGAATGTAGATCATCCAAGTACCTGCAAAGAGTTAGATGCAATACAAGGAGGCAAATGTGTCCAAGACATATGATCATCATCATAAGAGAAATATCAAGGATTAGTCAAGAGAGCTCATGCCTTGCATGCATCAATGGAGTTATCACTCAAGTTTGAAGCATCAATGATGTTCAACTCACTCCTTAAGCGACAAAACACTTTCTCATCAAGAGGTTTTGTAAAGATATCAGCAAGTTGTTTGTCAGTACGAACATGCTTAAGATTAATGTCGCCCTTGGCAATATGATCACGAATAAAATGGTGACGAACTTCAATATGCTTTGTTCGAGAGTGTTGCACTGGATTGTGTCCAATTTTGATTGCACTCTCATTGTCACAAAGCAAGGGAACACGTCTCACATGTATCCCATAATCCTTAAGCGTTTGTGTCATCCATAGCAATTGAGCGCAACACGAACCAGCAGCAATATATTCTGCTTCAGCAGTGGATAAAGATACCGAATTTTGTTTCTTGGAGGACCAAGATACAAGGGATCGACCAAGGAATTGACATGTACCCGAAGTTGACTTTCTATCAACCTTGTCACCGGCATAGTCCGAGTCGGAATAGCCAACAAGATCGAAAGAAGCTCTCTTAGGATACCAAATGCCAAAGTTTGGTGTGTGTATCAAGTATCTCACTATCCTTTTAACAGCTTTAAGATGACATTCTTTCGGGGCTGCTTGATATCGCGCACACATGCATACACTCAACATTATGTCAGGACGAGAAGCACAAAGATATAGTAGAGAACCAATCATAGAACGGTAAACCCTTTGATCAACGGGTTCTCCATCTTTTGTCAAGTCATTATGTCCACTAGTAGGCATGGGGGTACTCATACCTTTGCTTTCTTGCATGTTGAACTTCTTGAAGAGATCCTTGGTGTACTTTGTTTGTGAGACAAAGGTACCCTCCTTAGATTGCTTGATTTGCAACCCAAGGAAGAATTTGAGTTCACACATCATGGACATTTCATACTTCTCCGAAATGAGCTGTCCAAACTTCTTGCTAAAATGGGGGTTAGTTGAACCAAAGATAATATCATCAACATATATTTGGCACACAAATAGTTCACCATTAACCCTTTTCGTGAACAGCGTTGAGTCTATCTTTCCAATTTCAAAGCCTTTTTCAAGAAGAAAGCTAGTTAAGCATTTGTACCAAGCTCTAGGAGCTTGTTTAAGACCATAAAGAGCTTTGTGCAATTTGTAAACATGATTAGGCTTTTTGGGATTCACAAATCCGGGAGGTTGTTTCACAAATACTTCCTCCTCAATTTCACCATTTAGGAAAGCACTTTTGATGTCCATTTGATAGAGAGTAATATCATGGTGATTGGCATAAGCAAGAAGAATGCGAATGGACTCAAGTCTAGCAACGGGGGCATAGGTCTCACCATAGTCCATACCTTCGACTTGTGTGTAACCTTGAGCTACGAGACGAGCCTTGTTGCGGATGACTTGTCCATCTTCATCTTGCTTGTTCCGAAACACCCATTTGGTTCCAATGATGTTTTGATCATCGTTGGGCTTCTCTACCAAAGCCCATACCTTGTTCCTCTCGAAGTTGTGTAGTTCTTCGTGCATAGCGTTCACCCAATCCGGGTCTTCAAGTGCTTCTTCTACCTTCATAGGTTCAATACTAGAGATAAATGAGTAATGCTCACAAAAGTTAGCTAAGCGAGTTTTAGAGCGAGTAATTCTCCCGGAGTTGATGTCGTTCATCATTTGTTCCACGGGATGATTCTTCTTGACTCTTGCTCGAACTCGGGATAGCTTTTGTTGATGTTGTAGCTCAGCTTCCTCATCATCTTCATCTTCCTCTTCTTCTTCTTCATTGTTGTTGGTGTTGTCTTGAGGCGGTGGAGAAGGAGGTTGTGGTGGATCTTCTTGTTGCATTTCCTCATCTTGGTGAGTTCCACTTGTGGAGGCCTCCATGTTGCCTTGAGGTTCATCTCGACGTGAGGTAGGGGGCTCCACATATGTAGATGAGGTACTCTCCTTCACTTCCATGGGACGAATCTTCCCAATAGATAAATCTTGGATAGCTTCCGATGGGTCCTTGTCTCCTACATCAATAGGCATTTGCTCTACTTGCGAGCCATTAGATTCATCAAACTTCACATCTACCGTCTCTTCAACCTTTCGGGTGAAATTATTGTAGACACGGTAGGTGTGGGAGTTTGATCCATAACCAAGGAGAAAGCCTTCATGAGATTTAGGAGCAAATTTAGACCGACGATGCTTATCAAGGATATAGCACTTTGAACCAAAGACACGAAAGTATCCCACTTGGGGTTTGTTACCGGTGAGGAGCTCGTATGATGTCTTGCCGAGAAGCTTGTGAAGATAAAGCCTGTTGATAGCATGACAAGCCGTCTCGACCGCTTCTCCCCAAAAATGTTTCGGTGTCTTGTATTCATCAAGCATCGTTCTTGCCATCTCAATGAGCGTTCGGTTCTTCCTCTCAACAACTCCATTTTGTCGAGGAGTGTACGTAGCCGAGAACTCATGTAGAATCCCTTCCTCATCGAGAAAAGAGTCTACATTGGCGTTCTTGAACTACGTTCCATTGTCACTCCGAACTTTCTTGATCTTCACCTCAAATTGATTTTGGGCCTTCCTGGCAAAGGTCTTGAAGATTCTTTGAACCTGCGATTTATCATCAAGGAAAAATACCCACGTAAATCTGGAATAATCATCAACTATAACTAGACCAAAGGAGTTACCACCAAGGCTTTTGTAAGCATTGGGACCGAAGAGATCCATATGAAGAAGCTCAAGCGGTCTCCTAGTGGTCATGATGTTCTTCACGGGATGACTTCCACCAACTTGTTTTCCTGCTTGACAGGCACTACAAAGTCTATCTTTGTCAAAGAAAACATCTTTAACACCAAGAATATGATCACCTTTGATCAGCTTGTCTAGATTACGCATACCAACATGTCCTAGCCTTCTATGCCATAACCAACCTTTAGAGGATTTAGCAATGAAACAAGCTCTAGGTTGGGCTTTCTTAGTGAAATCAACAATGTATAGATCACCTCTACGGATACCAGTAAAAGCCATGTTTTGATTATCACGACGAAAGACTTGGCAATCTACTTTGGTGAATAGCACATTGAATCCAAAGTCAGCTAATCTAGACACGGAAAGTAAATTGTATCCAAGAGATTCTACAAGCATGACATTTTGAATAGAGCTATCATGAGATATGGCCACCTTACCAAGGCCAAGTACCTTACCCTTGGAGTTATCTCCAAAAGTCACATACTTGCGTGGGCCATCGTTCTTTGCAAGCTCTCGAAACATGTCTTTGTCTCCGGTCATGTGATCGGTGCATCCACTATCAAGAATCCACTCTTTTCCACCGGACATGTAGTCTCTCATATTCGCCATAAGATTGAGACTCTTCATGACCTTGTCTAGCTCGGTGTCCGAATCGGAGTAATCATCATCATGCTCATGCTCATCATCATATTGACCCATAGATTGTTCATCATCAACACCTAGGTCAATTTGATAAGTACTTGCATTAGTTTGGTCAATGTGACAATAATCTTCGGAATGCAATGCAAGAGCATTTCTAATGATAACATTGATAAGACCGGGATCACCCTTCTTTTTCATAAGATCACGAAGCTCAAAAAAGCATTTATCAAAGTTGGGATCATTGGGGTGCAACTTATCAAATTCAATAGTCTTGTGTAGAATTTCATCAAGACTTCTCAAAGAGTAGTCCGGATAAAGTTCTTCCAAGAACTTCCACATAGCATAGGCACACTCAAAGTTTGTAACAAGATTAAGCAAGTCATCGGGTAACCCTCTAATGATAAGATTTACAGTTATAAGGTTACGAAGAAAATCAAGCTCTTCATCCATGGTAGGGTGCAAAGGATCAAATGGAGGCACATAGGGGGTCTTAACATATTTGCACAAATTGTACATTTTAAAGATACTAAGCATTTCAGACCTCCAAGAGTTATAGAACCTTCCATTAAGAACAGGCACTCTATGGCTAACACTCCCAACCGTAGACACGTCCATCTTCCTCCAATGGTGTGTAAACCAAAGCAATGGAGACCAAAGCTCTGATACCAATTGTAGGATCGAAGAAGTATGTCTAGAGGGGGGTGATTAGACTACTTGACAATATAAAAAATCTGCCTTTTGATCATGCAAAGTTTTTGGCAGTTTCACAATTAAGATCAATTCAAGTAACACACTACACATGCAATTCTAGAGTATGGGCAGCGGAAAGTAAATTGCACATATAGTAAAGAGAGGTGGAGAGGATCAAGCGCAGTTTGTAGACACGGAGATTTTTGTCGTGGTTCCGATAGGTGGTGCTATCGTACATCCACGTTGATGGAGACTTCAACCCACGGAGGGTAACGGCTGCGTGAGTCCACGGAGGGCTCCACCCACGAAGGGTCCACGAAGAAGCAACCTTGTCTATTCCATCATGGCCTACGCCCATGGAGGACTAGCCTTACTCGGGGTAGATCTTCACGAAGTAGGCGATCTCCTTGCCCTTACAAACTTCTTGGTTCAACTCCACATCTCAAAGACGGAGGCTCCCAAGCGACACCTAACCAATCTAGGAGGCACCACCCTCCAAAAGGTAATAGATGTGGTTGATGATGATGAACTCCTTGCTCTTGTGCTTCAAATGATAATCTCCCCAACACTCAACTCTCCTCACTGATATGGCTGTGGTGGAAGAAAGGATTGAGTGGAAAGCAACTTGGGAAGGCTAGAAATCAAGTTTCATATGGTAGGAATGGAATGGCTTGATCTCAACACAAGGGAAGGTAGTTCTCTTCTCAGAAAGTGTATGGTAGGAGTGGTAGACTTTCTGATGGCTCTCTCCACGAATGAAGAGGGGGTGGAGGGGTATACATAGCCTCCACACAAAATCCAACCGTTACACACATAATTGAGCAATCTCGGTGAGACCGAAGTGAAAACTCGGTCAGACCGAAAGTTCAAATATAGTGAACGTTGGGATTTTCGGTGGGACCGAAAATACCATCTCGGTGAGACCGAAAGTGCAAATGATATGAACGTTGGAGTTTTCGGTGGGACCGAGAAAGAAAACTCGGTTGGACCGATTTGAGAAAGGGCAGGAACATGCCAGAATCGGTGTGACCGAAAATGCAATCTCGGTGAGACCGATTTGAGCCAAGACAGAAGCTGGTCAATTTCGGTAAGACCGAAAAAGCAAACTCGGTTATTCCGATAGGATGTCAGATGGTTACAGAAGGTTGGCAGTCCACATTTCGGTGAGACCGATCTCAAACTCGGAATGACCGATTTTTCTAGGGTTTGGAATATGGCAGAAGTGGTTCATCTCGGTGAGACTGAGTTGGAAGAATCGGTTTGTCCGAGATTACTTATGGGTGTGTATAGAAGTGAAAGTTGCTGATAGTTGAAGGAGACATATCACTAAGCACTTGAGCAACCAGATCATCAACACAACCTCATCCCCTTTTAATAGTATTGGCTTTCCTATGGACTCAATGTGATCTTGGATCACTAAACCAAAAATAGAGTCTTGAGCTTTTGCCAATGCTTGCCTTAGCATTTGAGGGGTCCACTTCTTCAGTCATCTTGCCATACCAATGTGATTGGATTTCCTGAAACATACTTGATAAAAGCATTAGTCCAACCACAAAGTATGTTGTCATTAATTACCAAAACCACCCAGGGAGCAAATGTGCTTTCAATCTCCCCCTTTTTGGTAATTGATGGCAACACACTGAAATTATACTAAACGAGACATCAAAGCTTATTGAAAGAAAGACAGAATTATCACGAAAGCTTTGACAAGCATGTAGTACACAGGCTCCCCCTACAAGTGTGCAAGATTTTCATAAATTTTGGTTTTGGACTACCACAAGCACACAAGAGAGATAAGCAAGATGTGCTACATGCAGCTTGGCTATATGCATCAGAGTAGATGAAAGGAAGTGAGTGATAATGCATATGTGCATGGTGATTTCTTGCAAACAAGTATTTACAAGCAAGTCACCATCATGCACATTCTGCAAGATGCATATACTTACCTTGAGGTTCCTTGGCATTGTACCTGAAGGGATAAACTTGAGAAAACAAGGTTAGATAACACAAGAGTATTCCTTCAACCAATTGCAAGAACATCAAGAGTACCAAGCCAGGGAGGACATGTATAAAGAGTGTCTCATATTGAGCACAGGCTTGAATCAGCAAACATGTCTCCGAAACTAAAAGATTTTCAATGAACTCTGAGAGATTTTGCTTTCCATAAGATATCAATTGTGAAGATTCCTCTAAGTCTTCTCCCTCTAAACTAAAAGATTCCATAAGATATCAGAACAAGGGGTTTTGATGGAAAGAGCAAAATCAAAAGAATGAAAATCGAAAGAATGATGCCAATTGAGAATGATGTCCAATGTAAAATACGGCAAAGCTTTGATGTGATTCTCTCCCCCTTAAGATAAGATTGCTTTTCTTCTCCCCCTAAGTCTCTACTCCCCTTACTCCCCCTATTCCTCCTAAGTCTTCTCCCCCTTTGACATCAAGTGCCGAAAAGGACAGCAAACTAGGTAGGGCAGGAAAGATGGAAAGAAAGAAAGAAAGAAGTGGGATCCTTAAGAATCACAACAGGGCAAATAAGAACATTCATAGAGAAACATGGAGAAGTTAAATTTGAGTCTTCTCCCCCTTAAGATTTAAATTTGAGTGGGGCTGCAGAAGTTGATGTCCTGGAAGATAAATCGGTGACACCGAATTAGATGGATCGGTGGGTCCGAATCCTTTTCGGTTAAACCGAAAGTTTCAAATCGGTGACGCCGAGTTTATTCCAAGGAAATACAGAAATAATTCAGCTCACTTTGCGAGGAGTGTTTCAAAAGATTTGCAATGAATTTGTAAAAGATTTTCGGGGAATTGATCAGAGCCAGAAGGATATTCACAAAGAAACATAAGAAAAGAAATAAAAAGATTTCGAGAAGAAGTGTTTTTTTAGGTAGACTTGATTAAAGAAAACTCAATGAGAGAACATAAGAGAAAACAGAAAAACTCCAAAAGCATATGTACTTCATCTAGATAAAGGTCGGCGACAAAGTCACCTATGTTTGAGTATATTGACTTAGGAGTCAAATGAGGACATTTGATCATAGGTCATACTCATCGTTTAAGCTCAAAATGGGGTTGCCATTTTTTGATTAAGCATTTGATGTGATCACATCTTATGAAGCTGCTTGTACTCATGACTTTGAGCAAAGCTCCTGAAAGATGTGAAGAACATACCTTGGGTTATCTTGCCACTAACCGCATAGGAGAGTTTTCGATGTCGGCCGTCTTAAGTATTCTAGAACTGATGCGATATATTTGTGACGACAACACCTCGGAGCTCAACTCCCCGGGACACTGCCACAACCCCTAATGACAGGAGGCATCGAGAACAATGTTCTCGTCACAAAGACATCGGAACAATCCAAACAATACTCGCGAGATTCCTAAAAAAAAATTTGGTGCAATTTTGAGAGTAGAAGAGGCAAGAGTAATCGTCAGGAGTCCTCACCAGAGTGAAAAGAGATGAGGAGCAAAAGAATTCCTACTCTCCGATATATATAGGACTCAAAATATTTTACGTGTGTGCCTAGACTCAACCGTCAACGATTTGATCAATCAATGGGGGCTTCTAGGTCGGAGAAGGCTCTGATACCAACTTGTAATGCCCAGGATGGGACTATACCTCCTACGTGTCGAGGCACAACTTAAAGGTATAAGCCCATTCTGGAATGATCTCAAGTTCGGTATCTTTGCACATCTCATGTAATAATAGGGATGAAAGCGAAAAAGATAGTTGGCTTACACTCGCCACATCACACAATTCATTACATAGCAAAACATCATTCAAAACATCACAACCCTTCTACGGGTGAAGATCCAAATGAAAGATACCAAACATACATAAAGCCACAGATCCGAATCGCCCCTAGTAGAAACCACTACTGATCATCGGGATAGTGCACATAGTAACGGCTACGTTCCTCGTCGTACTCCCAGTATAGCTCAGAGTCGTCACCTGAATAGATCACCTGATTACCTGCATCTGGTGTGGTGTAGAATCTGTGAGCCACAGAGGACTCAGCAATCCCGTTCCCGGGTAGCACAACTATCTAAGCCTTGGGTGTGGAACAAGGCTGAAGAAAGAATAAGAGGTTGCAGCAGCACTAGCACTAACTTACGTGAATAAGAGCGAGAAGAGAAGTGCCTCGGACGATAAAGTGATCAGAAGTGATCCTATCTAAAACACGTCAAACATAACCCCACCGTGTTCACTTCCCGAACCCCTTTCGGAAAATGACCGTCACGGTACTCACGCTGGTAGTGTGTTCTGAACATGGTGTCAAGTTTTCTACAACCATATATTAACAAATTCCCATCTGCCACATAACCGCGGGCACGGCTTTCGAAAGTTCAAAACCCTGCAGGGGTGTTCCAACTTGGCCCATTCCAAGCCCACGATCCGCGGAGTCGCAACTCCAAGGTGGGAAGGCCCGAGTATCCTCGGAATCCCGTGCTCAAGATACTCCGACTAAGGTAAGACTAATCCAGCAAATCCTCCCGGCATGCCGACAACCTGATAGTAGCCGCGCGTATCTCGTCTCAGGCCACGACCGGATGGGTGATCCTACAGGTAAAACCAATCCTCGAGTTTCCTCGCGGAGGCCCCGCATAACCGCTAGTTTGGACCAACACTCATGAGGAGCACTGGCCTGGGTTGTTGATTAAGAACTCGGGTTTGCAAAGCCCTATGCAAGTTTTAGTTATTAGGCAAATGGAGTACCAATGTTGGGACTTGCTGGAAAAGCCTTAGCGCTAAGCGATTTATCGAGGGGGTCCCATAACCCCAACCGTGTGAGGAACGCAAAATCAAGGAACATAACACCGGTTTATACAGTTCCTAGGGCGGCATGAGTGGAACAAATCACCAAGCGAGAGGCTTAGCCTTCCACCCATTACCAACATATAGATGATTTCATTAAAGAGTTAATATAGTGTGATATCCCAACAAGCTTCAACATGAAGCAAGAATCTTCAAATCTTCTCCTGCAACTAGCAATGTTATAAGGTTTGGACCAACACTCATGAGGAGCACTGGCCTGGGTTGTTGATTAAGAACTCGGGTTTGCAAATCCCTATGCAAGTTTTAGTTATTAGGCAAATGGAGTACCAATGTTGGGACTTGCTGGAAAAGCCTTAGCGCTAAGCGGTTTATCGAGGGGGTCCCATAACCCCAACCGTGTGAGGAACGCAAAATCAAGGAACATAACACCGGTTTATACGGTTCCTAGGGCGGCATGAGTGGAACAAATCACCAAGCGAGAGGCTTAGCCTTCCACCCATTACCAATATATAGATGATTTCATTAAAGAGTTAATATAGTGTGATATCCCAACAAGATTCAACATGAAGCAAGAATCTTCAAATCTTCTCCTGCAACTAGCAATGTTATAAGAGGGGCTGAGCGAAGCTTACTTAGCCATTCAAAGGTTTGCATAGGTTGGGTGGTTAAACATATTCATGGTTACAATAGGAGGCTGACAGGAAAACATGGGCATCGAGGCAATAAGCTAAAGAGCGAGACTTCTAGCAATAGGCAAAGATAGAAATGATATCTGGGTCAGGTCATCTTGCCTGTTGAGTCGTCGATGGGATCGTAAGAGGGCTCCTCGTTCTCAACCTCGGTAGTAACCTTGTTCTCGTACTCTGTCTCGGCTTTCGGCTCTACTCAACACAAGAACACACGAGGCACGAAATCAAACAAGATGCAATGCGCAAACCACAGGATGCATGGCTGATGCACTAAGGAAGCACTGCAGATACACTTAGGATGCACGGCAAGACAACATAGGAAACACAGAGATACAGCACAAGGAGCATGACAATATGCATCAAGCAAGATACTTCAAAACATGTTAACAAGATGATATTATGAATCTACATACAAAACCACACAAGTTTCATATAGGACTTGCTCAAAACGGAGCAACGGGCTAAAAGATACACCCGAAACAATAAACAATGTCAAGCTGAAATTAACAGCAACATAGCAACTTCGGAGCAAGAAATATATACTCTACAACACTCAAACATGGTGACAAGAAGCATGGACATGAAGTAGACATATCCTACAGCAAACAAATCCATTGGAGCATCTCCATAGGAGGCATGGATCAATAGCAACAAGCTACAACATTTTGAACATGACAACAAAAACCCGACAGTAATATTTTATAGCAACTTGGGAGCAAGAGTTAAATATGCTACAGCCACCCAAATGAGCATGTGTGAGCATGAATGAATGGATAGCCAACAACATATACAACAAGGAATCATCAAAAGTCACCCCAAAACTATCATGGATTTGCCTAGAACAACAAGCAAACATAGCATCCGGATATTACAGATTCCAGACTTAGTGAAATTTCACTAAGTGTTAAAACAACAGTATTATCATGGCATGTTTGTGAGCATGTTTAAGTCACCTCAAAGCATAACATGGCAAGTGGTTTGCACCACAGCAAAGAGCACATGATGGGGAATCCAAAACATATAAGCATGCAACATGGGGACAACCACATCAATAGCAACGAGCTCCTCAACTAGGCATCTCGTAACAAGTTTAAAAACCTAACAGCCACATACACTTTTGCAAAGGGGATAAACATGGCAATATGAATTCTATCATGCATCCTATAGCAACCAACATGTAGAGCATCTCATGATGAACATTTGGACATATCATTTGCTTCATTTGGATAAACATGCATCAAGTTATCACATCTCAAACATGGCATCAAAACAACTAATAGCAGCAGTTTATATAGAGTAGCACTCTTCTCATGAAGATTAAGACATCTAGATGGACTCAAACATGCATGACACAATGGAACAAAACATAGTACATGTCACCATGATCATTTTGACATATCATATGCACAAAACGGACAAGCACAGTAAAAGATATCCTCATCACAAAATGCACCAGACAAGGAAAAATCTAAACACTTAGGAGAAAAACGAGGGTCAACCTCCGCGGGTCGGGTCAACGGGTCGGTGGAGCGGGTCAGCAGCGGTCAACGGGTCCGCGGGGTCGGGCGCCCGTTAGGGTTTCCCAGGCACCGATCTGGATCGGCCCTGGATCCCTCGATCGGGGCGACGGCGCTGGATCGGGGAAGGCCGGCGGCGGGGTCGGCGAGCCTGGCGGCGAGGGGTCCGCGGCGGCGAGGGAGGAGGCCGAGCGGCGGCCTGGCAGCGAGGGGGCCGAGGCGGCGGGCAGCTCGAAGGGCGGCGGCGACTCGATCTGCCGCGACCCGGCGGCGGCGCGGTGCTCCGGCGCCTGCGGGAGATCTTGGAAGGGCGGCGGCGCGGCGGGGTTCCGGCCGGCGGCGGCGCGAGGACGGGATTCGCAGGGTGGCGGGGACCTGGCCCAGATCGGCGGTGCTACGGGCCGGCGTTGGGCCTGCGGGCCCGTGCGGCGGCGGTGGAAGCACTGTGCGGCGGCAGTGGAAGCACTGTGCGGTGGCGGTGGAAGCACTGTGCGGCTGCGGTGGAAGCACTAGGGTTTTGGACGCAAAATTGGAGGGGGTGGACATTTATATAGGCACAAGGAGCTAGGATAGTCCAAATGAGGAGCGGTTTTCGGCCACACGATCACAATTGAACGACCTAGATGATGGGAAGGGTTTGAGCAGGGTTGTTGGGCTGTTGGAGGGGGGGTCTTGGGCCTCAAAGAGGAGGTACTTTTAGCCCACGAGGATACCCGTTGGAGTATCAAACGAACTCCAAACGCGACGAAAATTGACAGGCGGCCTACACGTATCAAAACAACATCGCACGACAAGTCTCACGCCATTCCGGAAACGTTACACAGTCAAACACAAAAGAAGGACTCGGGGAAGCCACGGGCACGTGTGAGTGCGTCGGAACTCGAAACGGACAACGGGAAGGGACGAGTGAGACCGGATGCAAAAGACAACACAAATGCAATGCAAAACACATGACAACATGACATGGATGAATGCACACACGCACACGACAAAACGACGAAAACCCGAAAAGACAAAGAACCCGGATTGGAACAGATGAAGCCAAAGTTTATATATTGCCAAATAGGGAAAGTGTTACATCCGGGGCATTACAGTTAAGATAAACAAGTAATAAAGTTAGTGATAGTGTGTGTGGAAAAGTGGTGGTAGGAGTTGCAAAATTGTCCCTAAGCAATTGACTACGTTACTAGACCGATAGCAAGTTTTATGTGGGAGAGGCCACTGCTAGCATGTCATCCCTGACTTGGAAATCTATGCACTTATGATTGGAACTATTAGCAAGCATCTGCAACTACTAACGTTCATTAAGGTAAAACCCAACCATAGCATGAAGATATATTGGTCCCCCTTCAATCCCGTATGCATCAATTTCTACGCTAGGTTGAAGCTTCTATCACTCTTGCCCTCCAATATGTAGTCCTATCAACATACAACTAACCCTATGGTGTGATCCACGTGCGCGCTCATATGATGGGCACCAAAGGATAGCAACATAACCACAAGCAATTTAAACCAATCATATCAATTCACCAGTTACCGATAGGACAACGAAATCTACTCAGACATCATAGGATGGGAACACATCATTGGATAATAATATGAAGCATAAAGCACCACATTCAAGTAGAGGGTACAGGGGGTTGCGGGAGAGTGGACCGCTGTAGATAGATGGGGGAAGGTGATGGAGATGTTGGTGTAGATCGCCGTCACACGATGATGGCCCCGGCGGCGTTCCGGTGCCACCGGGAGAGAGGGGTAGAGAGCCCCCCTCCTTCTTCTTCTTCCTTGACCTTCTCCCTAGATGGGAGAAGGGTTTCCCCTCTGGTCAATGGCCTCCATGGCGACGGAGGGGCGAGAGCCCCTCCGAGATTGGATCTGTCTCTTTGTGTCTCTTTTTTTATACGTTCCCAGATTCTGGCCTTTCACCGTTTCTTGAATTCCCGGAGATCCGTAACTCCGATTGGGCTGAATTTTGGACACGATTTTTATCCGGATATTAGCTTTATTGCGGTGAAAGAAGGGCACCAACCGCCTTACGGGGTGGCCACGAGGGTCAGGGGCGCGACCCCCTACCTCGTGGCCCCCTCGGGCATCGTCTCGCGTTGATTCCACTTACCAAAATTCACATATATTCTAGAAAAATATCCGTCCATTTTTATCCCGTTTGGACTCCGTTTTATATGGATATTCTGCGAAACAAAAAACATGCAACAAACAGGAACTGCCATTGGGCACTGGATCAATATGTTAGTCCCAAAAATAGTATAAAAAGTTGCCACAAGTATGTAAAAGTTGTAGAATATTGGCATGGAACAATAAAAAATTATAGATATGACAAAGACGTATCAATGCCCATATTGGATCCTACATATTCTACGAAGATCTTTATCGGTCGAACCGTTATGACAACATACACAATTCCCATTGTCCGTCGGTATGTTACTTGCCAGAGATTCGATCGTCGGTATCTCTATACCTAGTTCAATCTCGTTATCGGCAAGTCTCTTTACTCGTTCCATAATACATCATCCCATGACTAACTCATTAGTCATTCGCTTGCAAGGCTTATTATGTTGTGTATTACCGAGAGGGCCCAGAGATACCTCTCCGATACTCGAAGTGACAAATCCTAATCTCGATTCACATCAACCGAACAAAACACCTTTGGAGATACCTATAAAGCATCTTTATAATCACCACGTTATGTTGTGATGTTTGATAGCACACAAGGCATTCCTCCGGTATCCGGGAGTTGCATGATCTCATAGTCAAAGGAATATGTATTTGACATACATGAAAGCAATAGCAATAAACTGTACGACCAAATGCTAAGCTAACGGATGGGTATTTTCCGTCACATCATTCTCATGATGATGTGATCCCGTTATCAAATGACAACTGATGGCTTCTCGCCCCTCGTTGGTTACCCCAGGTGGAAGGTTTGAGATGCAGTGTAGCGGTAGTTTTCCCTTGGCAAAGATACCAAGGATCGAATCCCCTGAGACTCCGAGGTTCAACAAGAAGGTGTCAACTGCTAGCGGCGCCA
Source organism: Secale cereale (assembly GCA_902687465.1). Taxonomy (NCBI): domain Eukaryota; kingdom Viridiplantae; phylum Streptophyta; class Magnoliopsida; order Poales; family Poaceae; genus Secale; species Secale cereale. The sequence goes on along the minus strand of LR738715.1, from coordinate 787,762,181 downwards.
CTAGCGATTGACCGGACCTGCACACAAATACAAATAACTTTGCTCCCAACGAGTACAGAGAGGTTGTCAATCCCTCCGGCCTTGTCATTTACAAAGGATCAAACGCAAGAGATAATATTGATAGGTATGACTGCAATTAGTAAGTAAGAACTGAAAGTAAATAACGGATGTGATCAGTGATGGTAATATGGACCGGGGTCCCATGGTGTTCACTAGTGATGTCTCTCTCCTAAAAGACGATAAAACAGCTAAGCGAAGTAAACGAATTACAGATGGGCAATTGACAGGATTATGTGCGCAAACCAATGCTAACTATGCTGCAAAGAAAGGTAGAGGCTCAAAAGCATGGGCGGTACGCCAAGGCAAGTAGACCGAAATCCATCTGCATCTACTACTAATCATCCACCTTGAGATATCTATCCAGAACATCTCGCTGGTATTAAGTTGCGAGTCCCACCCATAGTGTAAACTCAAAGCAACAGACAACTGCATTAAAAGAACTTTGCGTAAAGTAAACAATCCTTGCACCCGCAAGTACAAGCACCGTTGTTTTCCCCCTTGTGGCAACGGCACATCCCCTAGACTCATGTTTCTGTCACTCAAGCTAGTCATCGAGGGGCATGAACCCACAATCAAGCATAACGTTCCCTCTTGGAGTTACTACCTACTACTTGGCCAAAGCAATAAACAGCAATGGAGAACATGCAAGAATTACTCAAGAACATAAATATAAAAGAGGTAAATCAAATATATTACTCACACACAATCTAAACATAATCTCATAATCCATCGGATCCCAGCAAACTCATCATAGCAACAGCATAAGGATTACATATGTGCCTCGATCATGTAGGGCAGCTCACGAGGTCTAATCGGTGAAGAACAAAGAGGGGAGGAGAACATCACATAGCTACTGGTCATGGACCCATGGTCCAAGGGAGACTACTCACAACTCATCCGGGAGGCGTCCATGGTGGTGGAGAAGCTCCCGGTGGTGATCCTCCCCTTCGGCAGGGTGCCGGGAAGAGTTCTCCTGGTGCTCCCGATCTTGGAATCACGGCGGCGGCGGAACAGAGATGAGATCGCGAAAAAGGGTTCCGTCCTCGAGGGTTTCGGGACGCGGTGTAAATATATGCCAAAGGGGGGCGTCAGAGGAGGCCAGGGGGGCCCAGGCGCCCTGGCGGCGCGGCCAGGAGGGGGGGCGCGCCCTCTGGCCGCCTGGAGCACTGGTGTCCCCCCTCCGGCCCTACTTTGGCCGCATGGAAGCTTCCGGAACGCTGATTTTTATATATTTTTCCCGGAATTTTTCTGGCAGTTTACGTAATGGGAAAACCTGAAATACAAAAACAGTAGAAAACAGAAACTGGCACTGGGGTGCACTGAGTTAATAGGTTAGTCCAAATATGATCAAAAGTGTATGGAAGTGCATAAATATCATAGCAATATCACACAAAAGAGGCATGGAGCAAGCAGAAATTATAGATACGTTTTGGACGTATCAACATCCCCAAGCTTAATTCCTGCTCGTCCTCGAGTAGGTAAATGATAACAAGCATAATTTCTGTGGTGACATGCTATTAACCATATAAGAACTTTTCACAGTCACATGACAAATGCTTACTAAGACAATGAATCTATAGTAGTTAAGTTGCCTCATGAGAGTATCACAAAGAACTGAAAGTTTTACAATATGATACTGAAACACTCAATAGATTTGTAGTGAGCATGGTGTGCAAACATGACAAAGTGGTACCTCGCTTGCCCCCTTTAGTGAAGCAAAACATAAATGCAGGGGCACCTCCAAAGTTTAAGTGACGACTAGATACAATGATTTCAGAATAAACGATATCATAGTCATGCAGAAGACAATGGTACTTTGGGACAATGCACATTACACTCAGAATGACAATCATGCTCTCAATAGTTGGTGCTTTAAAGAAAGAAGGTGGAGACTCTCGAACCGTGGCTTTTGATGGCAAGGTTGATGTCGGTGTACTAAGGTAGGGGTACCTTAGTACCCCAACTTGTGCACGGGCAGTAGCAGCTTCCCGCGGCAGGGTTTACCACGTGCTTGCCGGAAACCTTTCCAGACCTTATTAAGCCATTCAAGAACAAAGTATACAAGTCAGAAGATCAAGGCCCCGGCAAGATGAGCTTGCCGGGAAGGCCGTACCAGGCTCAAGACTGTCACTTTAACACAAGGCCCTGGCAAGAGGAGCTTGCCAGGAAGACCAAGGAATACATACCTCAAGAGATGCCTCGGCGCGTCATGCGCCCCGGCAGGGCCCGGGAAGCGGAAAGCTTCCGGGCCCGGCAAGGTCACGACCCCGGCAAGGTGCTTGCCGGGGGGAACTCATGCTGTGTGCCCGCGCTCCAGCTCATCTGTCCACGCGTCGCCCTGGGGCCCTCCCAGGGACGTGTGGCGGAAGGCTGTGCAGCCTGGGGCACACGGTGGCAATCCACGGTGACGAGGCTACCGCCGTGTCGAATGGAGAAGCATGGACGGACACTTTTGGGGTCGACGGTGACGGGCATTTAATGCCCTTGTCCCCCACTTTCAAAGTTAGGTGATGTCCACTATTCACGCACTATTCCCGCACTGTTACAACTACCACCATAGTTACATTTTTGCCCTCCTCTACGTTGACACCTGTCGGTGACCCCTTGAGCTATAAAAGGAGGCCCATGCACAACGTAGAGAGGGTTCGAATCCTAAGCAACTCTCTCGCTCGGTGTAGCTAGTACTGTAGCTCTTCAAGCTCCCGAGCTCAATACAACCAAGGCAGGAGTAGGGTTTTACGCGTCCGCGCGGCCCGAACCTGGGTAAACTGCCCGCGTGTTCTCCTCGATCTGCTCTCCGTGCTCCCTCCGCTCCCTTACCGCAACGTAGAAGGGGCTCCGGTCCCATAGGTGCTCGTGGGAGGACAGTTTCCCCCGACATCTTTGGCGTGCCAGGTTGGGGGCGTCGAGGTTGTGCGAACCTGATCCGGCGCTCACGCGGGCGCATCCTTCATCAACTTCTCCAGCTTCGTCAACTTCATCAGCACCAACATGGCTCCGAAGAAGAAGGCTTCGGAGGTCGCGGGCCCGTCTGCGTCTGTTCCACCGCCCCCAGAACCAACGGTTGGTGGAGGAGACGCCGGCGGAAGGGTGGTCGCCGGCGAGGAAACTCACGGCGCCGCCAAATCTAAGGACAAGACGGACGACCGAGCGAATTCCAAAACCTCGGTGTCCGTAGACGCGCCACGTCCATCTCAGCAGACGACATGCCAGCAGCGCCGTGGTACAGGAGGTACCATCCGCTTGCTAGGCCAAGGACAAACCGGAGGATCGCGGGACACTCAAGGCCATCGTCCTGGCACGAGCAAGGCGCGGTCGCCGGGGCGAGAGACTGCTCCTTCTAACCCTGTTAGAAGTCCGAGCATATCTCGCTCCTCGCACCGCTCGCCGCCGCTCCCTTCCTCTCCAGCAGAAGCTCTAGCAAGAGCGCAGCTACTCCTCGATTTCCCTCCAGCGGCAGACAAGGCCGAAGACTGGAGGGCGAAGATCCAAAGCCTCATCGCCTTCGCCAACAACGACACGCCGCAGCAACCGGCGACATCGCGGCCACGGCAAGTCGAGCAGACGAAGGCCGACGGCGACAAGACCGCCGGGGGTGCAACCACCGTGCACTCCCCGCCGCGGAAGCAGAAGACGCCACCCCGCCGGATTAACGTCGATGACGACTCCACGGCGTCGTTGGATCCGCGGGCTCGTCGGGACCAGCGCCAAGTCCTCGACGACCGGCGACAAGAAGACGCTCGGACGCGCATCGAGCGCCGACGAGAAACCAGGCGACAATCGGATCAGCGCGCTGGGACCGCTGTCGACACGTACGCGCCTGGTGAGCCAGGCGACTTGCCGTACGCGGCAGGTTGCCCTGCGTTCACCCGTGAGCTGCGGCGAGTCCAGTGGCCCAGCATGAAAAACTTCAAGCCCGGCGTACCCGAGAAGTACGACGGCAAGACGCACCCCTCGGAGTTCCTCAGCATCTACACCATCGCGGTGCAGGCTGCCGGGGGACGCGACGAGAAGATACTCGCCAACTACTTCCCGCTAGTGCTTAAGCCAAACGTCCGTTCTTGGCTTATGCACTTGCCGGAAGGCTCCATTTCTTCGTGAGCAGATCTGTGCCACCAGTTTGTTGGCGCCTTCACGGGCGGCCACAAACCCCACGGTCAGGAGAGCGATCTCCACATCTTGGCCCAGAAGGAAGGAGAATCCCTGCGCAAGTACATCCAGAGGTTCAGCCGCGTGCAACACAACATTCCCGACGTCCACCCCACCGCGGTTATCAGCGCGTTCCACCAGAACGTGCGTAACCGCCGCATGCGGGAAGAGATGGCTATGACCAAGATACGGGATGTCAGCGAGCTCTACGCTCTGGCTGACAAGTGCGCGCGCGCCGAAGAGGGGAGGAAACTCCCCGGAGAGGATACTGGCGCAGGAGGAAGCGACAGTGAGGACGCCGCCCCAGCAAAGAAGAGCCGGCGGCGGAACAACAGAAGAAAGAAAAGCAAGGAAGTGCTGGTCGTCGAGCAGTCCGGCAAGGAGGCTCCCGCCAAGAAGGCACAGGCTGGTGGCTCCGGCAAGGAGCCTGCCCCTGTAGCGGCAGCCGACAAGCAGGACGGCTCCGACAAGCAATACTGCAAGATCCACCGCACCAAGGGCCACGACCTTTCGAACTGCAAGCGAGTCGAGTACCTCGTAGAACAGCAGAAAGCTGAGTACGAGCGTCGCGACAAGGAGAAGGCTCAGGGTGGTGGGGGAGAGCCAAGCAAGAAGCGGCCGTTTAATGGCCGGGGAGGACACCGCGGCAAGGCCAAGCAGCGGCAAGGTGACCGACCTCCCCGGGGCCGCGACAAGGATGAGGAAGAAGACGACGACGACGACATGGAGGAAGGTGATAACAGCGAGCAGGAGTTCCAGAAGGCCACAGAAGTTCTGTGTGTCGACGGAGGCGCCTATCTGCATACTTCCCACCGCCAACTCAAGCAGTGGGTGCGGGAAGTAAACGCAGCTGAGCCGCCCGTTGAGTCACGCAGGCTGCTGAAGTGGTCCAGCACGCCCATCATTTTTGACCTTGAGGATCACCCTGACCGCACAACTGCGGTCGGGTGCTTGCCGATGTTGGTCTCACCAACTATCCGCAACCTCAAGGTCACCAAAATGTTGGTTGACGGCGGGGCCGGCCTAAACTTGATCTCCTCAGCTGTGATCAAGAAACTCCAGATCCTAGACGGCGAGCTCGAAGAAACCGGGTCATTCCAAGGAATAAACCCGGGAAGGAGCAAGCCCAAGGGGAAGATCACTCTGCCAGTGACCTTTGGCGGGGAACTCAACTTCAGGACGGAGAGGATAGCCTTCGACGTGACCGATATCCCATTGCCATACAATGGGATACTTGGACGTCCTGCCCTCGCAAAGTTCATGGCCGCTTCCCACTATGCCTACAATGTACTCAAGATGCCGGGGCCGATAAGCGTCATCTCAGTCCCTGGCGACAAGAAGGACGCGCTTATCTGCGCCGACAAGATATACCGGGATGCAGCAGCCGCAGCGGAGAGCAACACATTTGCCGCTGAAGCTCCCGGGGGGAAGAAGACCAAGACCAAGTCCGGCAAGTGCTCTGGGGCCCACTCCGGCAAACACACCTCTTCGGAGTGCTGCGCTGCCGTTGAGGACGCACCATCGAGCTCCACCGGCAAGTGCAAGAAGGGAATGGCCGCTCCACCGGCAACCAAGAAGGTGTCCGCCAAGGAGGACGGCACAGGTGGTACCTTCACCATCAGTGCTACGCTCGACAACAAATAGGAAAGCGCGCTCGTTGCCTTCCTGTGGGCGAATGTCGATGTGTTTGCGTGGCAACCATCGGACATCCCCGGCGTTCCCAGGAAGGTAATTGAGCACAAGCTTGCTGTTTGTCCTCATGCGCGGCCCGTCAAGCAGAAGGTCAGGAAGCAAGCCGTGGAGCGCCAAGAATTCATCGCCGAGGAGATAAAGAAGCTAGAAGCAGCAGGCCTGGTTAGAGGCGTGATCCATCCTACGTGGTTGGCCAATCCAGTTGTCGTACGCAAGGCCAATGGAAGTGGAGACTTTGTATAGACTTCACTGATGTGAATAAAGCATGTCCCAAGGATCCATTTCCCTTGCCGCGTATTGACCAGATTGTCGACTCCACCGCTGGATGTGAGCTGCTTTCCTTCCTTGATGCATATTCAGGATACCACCAGATTTTCATGGCCGAGGAAGATGAAGAGAAGACTGCATTCATTACTCCATGCGGCACCTATTGCTTCATACGCATGCCCTTTGGATTGAAGAATGCAGGCTCGACATTTGCAAGGGTGGTGCACACTGCTTTTGAGCCACAGATCCACAGAAATGTAGAAGCTTACATGGATGACATAGTGGTCAAGAGCAAGAGCAAAGATACCCTGATCCAAGATCTAGAAGAAACTTTCGAGAATCTGCGCAAGATCCAGCTCAAGTTGAATCCCGAGAAGTGCGTCTTTGGAGTCCCCTCCGGCAAGCTTCTCGGGTTCTTTGTGTCCCAGAGGGGGATTGAAGCCAATCCCGACAAGATAAAAGCCATCGAGCAGATCGAAGCCCCTAAGCGCGTCAAGGACGTAAGGAGACTTGCAGGTTGTGTGGCTGCCCTCAGTAGGTTCATTTCAAACTCTGCGGAACGCGGCCTACCTTTCTTCAAAATCTTGAAGAAGGCAGGTCCTATGAAATGGACTCCGGAAGCGGAGGCAGCGCTGCAAGACTTGAAAGGATACCTATCCTCCACTCCAATACTTGTCGCACCTAGGCCACAAGAGAAGTTGCTGCTATACTTAGCAGCAACCAATCAAGTGGTTAGTGCTGCGTTAGTAGCGGAGAGGGAGGCGGATGAGGAATCTGCACCACCGGCAAGCAAATCCAGCGACAAGCAGGGGGCTTCCCCGACAAGCTCTGGCCCCGACAAGGACAAGTCTGCGCAGGAACAAGGAGAAGTGCGAAGGAAGATGGTGCAGCGCCCAGTGTATTTTGTGAGTTCCCTTCTGCAGGGGGCTAGATCAAGATACTCTGGGGTGCAAAAGTTGCTTTTCGGCCTCCTCATGGCCTCAAGAAAGCTGCGCCATTACTTCCAAGCACACGAGATAACAGTGGTCACTCGCTTTCCGTTGAAAAGGATATTGCAGAATCCAGAAGCAACAGGCAGGATCGTCGAGTGGGCACTGGAGCTGTCAAGCTTTGGTCTCAAGTTTGAGAGTACTTCAACCATACAGAGCAGAGCTTTGGCAGAATTCATAGCTGAATGGACCCGAACGCCCGATGAAGAAGTTCCAGAGACAAGCGTCCCCGTACAAGAAGCAAGCAGTGAATGGGTGATGTACTTTGATGGTGCCTTCTCGCTGCAAGGCGCCGGTGCCGGCATGGTACTCATAGCGCCCACCGGAGAGCACCTCAAGTATGTTGTCCAGATGCACTTTCCCAAGGAGCAAGCGACGAACAATACTGCTGAGTATGAAGGTTTGCTTGCCGGCCTCAAAATTGCGGCCGAACTTGGGATCAAGAAGTTGATTGTGCGGGGGGATTCTCAGTTGGTGGTTCGACAAGTGAAAAAGAGTTACCAGAGCCCTTTGATGGAAGCCTATGTTGATGAAGTGAGGAAGCTTGAAGAACACTTTGAGGGCCTGCAAATGGAGCACGTCCCGAGAGCCCAGAATGATATCGCAGATGGCCTCTCAAAGTGAGCTGCAATGAAGTTACCTGTGGAACCAGGGACCTTTCTACTCAAGCTAACTCAGCCATCCGTTACACCATCAGTTGGGCAGAACAAGAAGAGAAAGTTGGTCTCCGGCGACTACTTGCCGGCGGATCTTCCCGAAGCCGCCGCCAAGGTCCCCAAGATCAGCGGCCAAGATGCTAAGGAACAGTTTGCTCCTGCAGATCCAAGGGTCTGTACAGTTGAAGCAAACGTTCCCGACAAGCCTTGCCCCGGCAGGCTTGCCGGGGGACCATCAGCTCCGACAGAACCGCAGGTTCTTGCCGTAGAAGCTGAGGTTCCCGCAGCAGCCCTCATGCCTTTAGTCCTCGTTGTTGAGCCTCAAGCTCCAGCATGGGCACAGCAAATCGTTCGTTTTCTGCAAACTGGAGAGCTTCCCGACGACCCAGAAGAGATAGAGAAAATAACCAGGCAGTCAAGTATGTACCAGTTCGTTGGCAACGAACTGTACAGAAGAAGACTCAATGGTGTCAGGTTGACGTGCATTTCCAGGGAAAATGGACAGAAGCTGTTGGCAGAAATACACGAAGGCATATGTGGTCACCACATTGGCGCAAGGGCACTTGCCGGGAAGGCGTTCCGGCAAGGGTTCTTCTGGCCAGAAGCCCTCCAAGATGCAACTGCACAAGTAACCAAGTGTGAAGCGTGCCAGTTCCATGCCAAGCAAATTCACCAGCCAGCTCAAGCTCTCCAGATGATCCCTTTGTCCTGGCCCTTCTCGGTCTGGGGGCTCGATATCCTCGGCCCCTTCCCCCGTGCTGTCGGGGGCTTTGAGTACTTGTACGTTGCGATCGACAAGTTCACAAAGTGGCCAGAAGTGGAACCGGTGAGAAAGGTGACAGCACAGTCAGCAGTCAGGTTCTTCAGGTCAATTGTTTGCCGTTTCGGAATCCCTAACAGGATCATCACCGACAACGGTACACAATTTACTAGTCGCACCTTCATGCAGTACGTCCAAGACCTTGGCGCCAAGGTCTGCTTCGCTTCTGTTGCTCACCCGAGGAGCAATGGTCAAGCGGAGAGGGCCAATGCTGAAGTGCTGCGCGGACTCAAGACAAGAACCTTCGACAGGCTGCGCAAGTGCGGAAGAAACTGGATAGAGGAGTTACCGGCGGCTCTTTGGTCAATCAGGACAACACCAAGTCGAGCCACCGGACAGACACCCTTTGCTCTTGTCTATGGAGCAGAGGCAGTTCTCCCCACGGAACTTGTATACGGATCTCCTCGAGTGCTCGCTTATGATGAGCTCGAGCAAGAGCAACTGCGTCAAGATGATGCATTGCTCCTCGAGGAGGAACGTCTCCAGGCTGCTGTACGAGCTGCTCGATACCAGCAAGCCTTGCGACGCTATCATAGCCGCAAGGTCAAGGCCAGGAGTCTCGAGGAAGGCGACCTTGTTCTTCGGCGTGTTCAGTCCGCCAAGAATTCCAACAAGTTGACGCCGAAGTGGGAAGGCCCTTATCGGGTGAGACAAGTCACAAGGCCCGGCGCTGTCCGCCTTGAGACCGAAGAAGGCTTACCGGTGAGCAACTCCTGGAACATAGAGCATCTTCGCAAGTTTCACCCATAAGGCGCGGTTGCCGTGATCCGCTCCGGCAATTGTACAAGTCTTGCCGCTGTTGCATGTAAACCTTTGTACAAAGCCGGGCGCAGATCCCGTGCATCAGTAAAGTTTTTGTGCTTCGTACTATTTGCCATTTCCATGCTTTTCTTTGGTTATTTGCATGCATTGTTTGGCACCTTGTGCGATACCCATCCCCAGTAAGCACTAGCAAGCCGTAAGGCTATATACTTGTTTTTCCTCCTCTTTTCTTTCCCTCTTAAGCAGAAGGAATATTCCTCGCGCACAAGTTTGCCGGGGGGGAAGGAGGTGGTGGACGAACCAGGTGCTGTTCAAGGAAGAGGAGCCTTGGTGTTCAAGAAAGAGGAGCCTTGTCGGGGAACAAGCAATATATGAAAGCTAAGTTACCAGAATTTGAGCAGTTCAAATTTTTAAATTTTAGTTATCTTCCTTGAACAACCACACTTTGTATGGAAAACCTGTGCGCGGAGGAACCTACCCGTGGCTAGCCGCACCCTTACTATGTTTTCGAGTACGCTCAACGACTTAAGTGAGCTGCGACAAGTGTCGCGCCCTTGCTTCATTTTCGAGTTCGCTCAGCAAGCTAAGTGTGCTGCGACTAGCTGCGGCAAGGTTACTTGCCGACGAGGTCCTTTGCCGGCAGGCTGCTAAGAGTTCAGCACTCAGCGCTCGCGGCAAGGGCCCCTTGCCGGCAAGTCCACTAAAAGCGTAGGGTAGAAAACATACAAAGTGAAGGACCAAAAGCAAGGGAGATAACACCGCATTGATTGCTCGAAAATAAGATAATATGTTACAGAGATAACTTGTTGCAATAACTAATAGATTCTTTTCCAATAACGTGCCTTGCAGCGGCAAGGAAAACAGAAAGAAAGGAGCCTAATCTACGGGGTCGCCTTCACGCCTTGAGATCTTGTTCACCTTGGCGATGATGTGGGCGACCTGCGCCTTCAACGCCTCCTGATCTGCATCGTCCGGCAAGCTGCGGAGGACGTTCACAAGATTAATGCCAGGATTGCGGTAGACGATCTTCGTCAAGACGCGCTCCAAGGTGCCTGCGCAGAGCTGACGCGACTCGTCGGCCAGCTGCGCGGGGAGCTTCTCCTGCAGCCGTGCAAGCGCCGGCGTGATTCCCCTGAAGAAGAGACTTAACTTGGCGCTGTGGGGGAGGTTCTCGTCCGGAGAGTACACAAGGTGCTCCACCCTCAGCGCCATCAACTCCTTGTCGATATTGGCAGCAGAAGCGACCAGATCGTCAGTCCATTGCTCCACCGCCCGGCTGAAGTTGTTCGCTGAGACGGCGGCGCTCTCCACCAGGCCTTGTTCCTTGCGGAGCTCGTCCTTCAGCTTCGTCTCGCGATCCCGGGCGGCGTCGAGCGAATCGATCAAAGTGGAGACCTTCAACTCCAAGTCGGCGATTGAATCTTTGGCGGCAGTGAGCTCGTCGCCCTTCTTGGAGAGTCGTACCTGCAAGTCGGATTTGGTGTGGGCGTCCTTCTCTCGCTCCATGTTGAGCGCGGTGACTCTATCCTCACTTGCTTTTAGGTACCGCTCTAGCTGGTCCACCTTGAGCTCCAGGTCCCTCTTGGCGGTTTCTGCGGCGGCTGCGGCTTCCTTTGCCTCCTTCAGGGCCCTGCCAAGGGCCTGCTCCCGGACTGTGAGTTCGTCGTCGTGGGCCTCGAGCTCAACCTTCCATTGATTGAGCGCCCCCTCCCGCCGAGACAGCTCCTCGGCGGCAAGCCGCTGCCGCTCTTCTGCCTCCGCCTTCTCCAGGAGCAAGGCTTGCTGCTCCTCGGCAAGCCCTTCTCGCTCCTCCGCCAAGTTGCGGAGGGCTGCCTGGTTGGCGGCGCGGAGCTCCACGGCGCGCTTCTCCAAGTCAACTCCAGCCTTGGCGGCAAGAGCTTCCCGGGAGTCCAGCTTCGCCTGCCTGGCCCAGTAAAGGGCCAGGAGCCGGCGAAGGAGCTTCTCCTCTTCGGGCTCGTCTCCACCGCCAAGTGCTTCAACGACCTTCAACCCCGCGGAGGCGAGGACCTCTCCATCGTAGGTCTCTCCCTCCACGGGGGCTCGCGACGAAGACCCCCACGGGACTTGTATGAAGACTCCGTTGGGGGCCTCAAGATAAACGCCTGGCTGCTCCTTGGCGGCGGAGGGGTCGGCGGCCGGTGCAGCGCTTGACGCTCCTGCTGCCTCCGGGCCAGCAGTGTGGTCGCCGTCCCTCTCCCCAGCCGTGGTGTCTGCGGTCGGGGCGGTCTCCTCAGCGGCAGGCTCGTCGGCTCCTGCCATGCCCTCAGCGGCAGTGGCGTTGCCGCCGTCGCCTTGCGCGCCCTCCTCGCCGGCAGTCTCAGTCTCCATCCGCTCCGGCGCAGGAGGATCTAGCAGAAGAAAAAGAAAAGAAAAGAGTCAAGCAAATATCCAAAAAAGATAAGTCCGAGAAGAAGAAGCTACAAGACTCACCTTCGCGGACTTCTTCGACGACAGGCTCCCTCGCCGGGGAGTCCTCCCTTGGCGGTGGAGCGGTGGCCCCTGCTGGCGGAGGACCGCCCGCGCCCTCCCTTGGCGGGGTGGTCACCCTTGTCGGGCTGCTCACCCTTGGCGGGGTGCCTGCCCTTGGCGGGGTGCCCGTCCTTGGCGGAGCGTTCTCCCTCGCCGGGGAGTTCACCCTTGGCGGGGAGGGTGGGGCAAGTGGCTCGTCGGGGGCAGTCTCCGGGCGCTCCTGCGGCTGCGGCTCCACTTCTGCACAAGACAAACAAGACAAACAAGACAACAAAACATCAGTACAGATAACAACCTCGAGCGCGCCTGTCAAACAGAAAAGAATGACTACCAGACTTACGCTGGGGGCTGCGCTGGGGGTTGCTCCTCGGAGCAGCGGGCTGATCCGGCAAGCTTGCCGCTGGCGCGTCTCCGGTTGCCGCGGTGGGCGAGTCGTCTTCGACCTCAACCACGGGGATCTTGGCCCTCTTCGCCGTCCGCTGGGCCAGGGTCCTGAAAGCAAAGCAAGAACAAGATCAGAATCATCAAGAAAGACCAAGTCAAAATCGAAGAAGTTACAAGTCGCAAGTACTTACTCCTCTTCCTCGTCGTCGTCGGAGCTAAGGGCGGAGAAGTCGAACTCCACCTGAGATGCTCCCGCGCGAGGAGCAGGAGGAGAAGGCTCCCTCGGGCGCTTGGCGGTCTCCGGGGCTGGGGGCTGCGAAGACCCGGCCTCCGTTGACGCCGAGGCCCGAGGAGCAGGCGGAGCGGCCGCCTCGCTCCGGGAGGATCCCCCTCCGCTTGGCGCTGGTGCGCGGGGCGCCTCCGTTGCGGCTTGGATCGCCCTGGTGGCGCGCGTCGCCCGGCGAGCAGGCTGGTGCCTAGGCGCCTGCGTCCTCGTCGCCGTAGCCGCCTTGCGGAGGCGTTTCCTCGGTGCTTGCGTGGGACTTGCCGGAGGCGGGGAGTTCTCTGAGGACGAGGAGGCGCTGTCGTCAAGCCCCAGAGATCCACCGGTATCTTCATCGGCCTCGACGTCCTCCCCCTCCTCCCCGGCAGGCTCGCTGGGCCCAGCGCCATGCCCGGCAGCCTCGCTCCCTCCGGCGGTCCCGCTCCCTCCGGCGGCCCCGCTCCCTCCGGCGGCCTCGCTCCCCGCGGCGGCCTCGCTCACCCCGGCAACCCCGGGTATTCCGGAAAGCCTCAGGGAAGGCACCCCGCTAAACTCCTCCGGCGGAAGCTTGAGCAGCCTGCGGATCTCTGCCTCCTCTGCTTGGCACGCCTCGTCCGCGGCCTGCGCCTCGTCGACGGTGAATCCGAAATCTCCCGCCGCTGCGGCTGCGGCGGCCTCTTCCATCCTGGAAGCAATGTAAGCTATGTCCCGAGCCGTAGTGGCCCGGGTAAGGCCCCTGTTCTCCTCGGGGTTCTTGGGCACCTCGACCAGGTTGTCGAAGAAGCTCAGCACTGTATCTGGCGGAGGCTCGATCCAAGTGGGGACGATGCCATGGGAGTCGCACTCCGGCATCATCGCGCGCAAGGAATCGCAGGCGGTGCTGTTGCACAGTGGCACTACTCCCTTGGCCAGTCTGAACCACTCCGGATGCGCTGGGTCATGCTTGAAGAGCTCTCGAACCATTCCCTTCAGCTCCAAAGCGGTGAAATTGAAGTTTAATCCTGGGCGCAGCCTCATGATATCCGCCGCATTGCCAAATTCCCATGTGGCCCTCTTCCTCTCTTGTAGAGGGGCAATGCGGCGGCGGAGGAAATCTGCCCCAACCTCTCCGATGGTCAGATTAGCTACCCGGAGACGAATAATCCTGACGAGGGCAATAGTGAGCTTGTTGTCCTCCGGGGCCAATTCGCTCCAATTCCTGCCGCGCACTATGGCTGTTGTGCGCGGCGCAGTGAAAGGCTCCGGCTTGTCCTCCACTACCCAACACCAATCTGCACGCCATTATTCCCACTTGCCGCGGAGTTCTCCCTTCAGGTATGAGTCCTTCTTATTCAACCGGAAGATCCAGGAGATACCGCCGGAGAGGGGAGCGCCAGCCTCTGCTCTAGGCATAAAGAAATGGCGAAAGAGTGCTACGTTTGGCTGGATCCCAACATAGTTTTCGCACAGATGTGCGAAAACGGCCATCGTAAGGATGGCGTTGGGGGTAAAGTCTAGGAGGTGGAGGCCATATGTGTTCATAATGTCACAGAAAAACTCCGAGTACGGAGGGCACAATCCACAGTGAAAGAAAGTAGCGAAGAAGAAGTACCCGCCGGGGAACAAATCTCTGGCGATGGCAGGGAAGGCTCTGGTGCGGGGATGAGCTTTGGTCTCCCCGGACCAGAAGAGATAGTACTTGTTCCACAGCTCCCTCGCGCCAAGCCTCGGCGCGAAGACCACATTCCTCTTCCGCAGGGCGGCCAGCTTCGCCGCCTGCTTGGATTTCTCCTTCTTGGCCTTGTCCGCTTTCGCCTTCTCGCTCTTCGGAGCCATGGCAGGGGCGGCGAGAGAAGAAGCGAGAAGCTCGACGGCGCCGCGGATGCAGAAGACGGCGGAGGAGGGATGGAGGCAAAGAGCAGCGGAGGATTTCTGGAGAATGAAGACGCAATGAAGACGAAGGAGGAAACTGCCCCTGCTTCCTCTGCTTTTAAGGGGGAAGTGGGGGACGCTCCGCATTTCCCATTAAAGAACAGGCCACGATCTCTCCCACGACGCCGCAATCGACGCGTGCCGTTAGGGAGGGGCGCGGCGGATGCGGAGCGGGATACGGCTTGCCGTGGGCCGCGCGTGCCCGTGCACTGTTTTGGGCCTGGCCCAACAGCGCTCGGCACCGTGTGTGGCCCAGGCCCGGGGGCTCCTGTCGGTGTACAAAGGTAGGGGTACCTTAGTACCCCAACTTGTGCACGGGCAGTAGCAGCTTCCCGCGGCAGGGTTTACCACGTGCTTGCCGGAAACCTTTCCAGACCTTATTAAGCCATACAAGAACAAAGTATACAAGTCAGAAGATCAAGGCCCCGGCAAGATGAGCTTGCCGGGAAGGCCGTACCAGGCTCAAGACTGTCACTTTAACACAAGGCCCTGGCAAGAGGAGCTTGCCAGGAAGACCAAGGAATACATACCTCAAGAGACGCCTCGGCGCGTCGTGCGCCCCGGCAGGGCCCGGGAAGAGGCAAGCTTCCGGGCCCGGCAAGGTCACGACCCCGGCAAGGTGCTTGCCGGGGGGAACTCATGCTGTGTGCCCGCGCTCCAGCTCATCTGTCCACGCGTCGCCCTAGGGCCCTCCCAGGGACGCGTGGCGGAAGGCTGTGCAGCCTGGGGCACACGGTGGCAATCCACGGTGACGAGGCTACCGCCGTGTCGAATGGAGAAGCATGGACGGACACTTTTGGGGTCGACGGTGACGGGCATTTAATGCCCTTGTCCCCCACTGTCAAAGTTAGGTGATGTCCACTGTTCACGCACTATTCCCGCACTGTTACAACTACCACCACAGTTACATTTTTGCCCTCCTCTACGTTGACACCTGTCGGTGACCCCTTGAGCTATAAAAGGAGGCCCATGCACAACGTAGAGAGGGTTCGAATCCTAAGCAACTCTCTCGCTCGGTGTAGCTAGTACTGTAGCTCTTCAAGCTCCCGAGCTCAATACAACCAAGGCAGGAGTAGGGTTTTACGCGTCCGCGCGGCCCGAACCTGGGTAAACTGCCCGCGTGTTCTCCTCGATCTGCTCTCCGTGCTCCCTCCGCTCCCTTACCGCAACGTAGAAGGGGCTCCGGTCCCATAGGTGCTCGTGGGAGGACAGTTTCCCCCGACAGTTGAAAACCCGTGGTCGGAAACAAAAACTAAACATGTACCAGAGCTCTTGGTTTTTAAAAACAGAGGTAATAATTATTTTTTAGAATATGCATATTTCGTCAACGAATGCTAGCAGATAACTCAATTACTTCTCAAGCTGGACAAGTTTCGAGGAACGGCTCCCGCACGAGGACGATCACATCCTCTTAATCTCCTTTGTTTATCACTGCCAAAGTTTTCTGATTTCTCATGAACAAAGCGTGAAGGAGGGTTTGTTTGTTGTATATTTTTTAATGAGCCGGGCGCACTCTTTTCCAGTTCCTTCTCGTATTAGGGGTTTGCACATTAGACATGCAATCCCGGGGTGAAGCTTGTTGTCGGGGGAAACTGTCCACCACGAACACCTATGGGACCGGAGCCCCTTGCTTGTGCGGTAAGAGGGCGGAGGGAGCACAAAGAGCAGATCGTGGAGGTCACGCAGGCAGTTTACCCAGGTTCGGGCCGCGATGGACGCGTAAAACCCTACTCCTGCTTAGTTTGTATTGAGATGGGGAGCTCGGGAGCTTGAAGAACTAGCTACACCGAGCGTATGAGCGATCTAGGTTCCGAACCCCCCCTACGTTGTGCATGGGCCTCCTTTTATAGTGCAAGGGGTCACCGACAGGTGTCAACGTAGGAGAAAGGGTAAAAAAGTAAAAGTGGTGGTAGTTGCAACAGTGTGGGAATAGTGGAGCTACAGTGCGTGAACAGTGGTCGCTACCTACTTTGACAGTGGGGGACAAGAGCATTTAATGCCCGTCGCCGTCGACCCCAAAAGCGCCCGCCCTTGCGTCTCCGTTTGCGACGGCGATGGCTTTACCACCATGGAGTGCCACCGTGTCCCCCAGGCTGCACAGCCATCCGCCACGCGTCCCTGGAGCGGCCCCAGGGCGACGCGTGGTTCGATGAGCTGGAGCGTGGGCACACAGCGCAACTGTCCCGGCAAGCACCTTGCCGGGGTCTTGACCTTGCCGGGCCCGGGAGCTTGTCGGGCTCTGAAGCTTGTCGCTCTCCGGGCCCTGCCGGGGCGCACGCCGCGCCGAGGCATGTCTTCTGTAACGTAATCTTCTCGTCTTCCTGGCAAGCTCCTCTTGCCAGGGCCTTGCGTGAGTGAGGTAATCTTGAGCCTGGAACGGCCTTCCCGGCAAGCTCCACTCGCCGGGGTCTTGATCTTCTGTCTTGTATACTTTGTTTTTGAATGGTTTTATATGGAGTAGGAAGGTCTCCGGCAAGCGCGTGGTAGGCCCTGCCGCGGGAAGCTGCTACTGCCCGTGCACAAGTTGGGGTACTGAGGTACCCCTACCTTAGTACACCGACAGGAGCCCCCGGGCCTGGGCCATACACGGTGCCGAGCGCTGTTGGGCCAGGCCCAAAACAGTGCACGGGCACGTGTGGCCCACGGCACGCCGAATCCACTTCTGCATCCGCCGCGTCTCTTCGTAACGGCACGCGTCGATTGCGGCGTCGTGGGATGGGACGTGGCCACGTTCTTTTAATGGAAAGAGCGAAACGTCCCCCGCTTCCCCATAAAAGCAGAGGAAGCAGGAGCGGTTCCCCTCTTACGCCTTCATTGCTTCTTCTTCCATCTCCAGAGATTCCCTTTGCGCTCCGCCTCCACATCTCCTCCGCCGTCTTCCGCATCTGTGGCGCCGCCAGACTCTTCGTCCCCCTTCCCTCGCCGCCTCTGCCATGGCCCCGAAGACCGAGAAGGCGAAGGCGGAGAAGGCCAAGAAGGAGAAATCTGACCAGGCGGCGAGGCTTGCTCTACTGCGGAAGCGGAACGTCGTCTTCTCGCCGAGGCTCAGCGCGCGGGAGCTCTGGAACAAGTACTACTTGTTCTGGGCCAAGGAGACCAAGGCGCACCCTCGGACCAGAGCCTATCCCGCCGCCGCCAAGTACAATTATCCCGGCGGGTACTTCTTCTTCGCAGCTTTCTTTCATTGCGGCCTTTGCCCCCCTTTTTCCGATTTCTTCTGCGATATCATGCACACCTACGGCCTCCACCTTCTTGACTTCACCCCCAACGCCATCCTCACGATGGCGGTTTTCGCACATCTGTGCGAAAACTATATTGGGATCTATCCGAACGTAGCGCTGTTTAGGCACTTCTTCACCCCTAGAGTAGAAGCCGGCGCTCCCCTCTCCGGGGGGATTTCTTGGGTCTTCCGCTTGAACAAGAAGGAGTCCTACTTGCCGGGGGAGCTCCGCGGCAAGTGGGAGGAGTGGCGTGCTGACTGGTGCTGGATAGTCGAGGATGAGCCGCAACCTTTCACTGCGCCGCGCACATCACCTATCGTGCGCGGCAGGGACTGGAGCGAGCTGGATTTGGACGACATCAAGCTCAACGTCGCCCTCGTCCGGATTCTTCGTCTTCGGGTAGCAAAGTTGTCTGTCGGAGAAGTAGGAACAGACTTCCTCCGCCGCCGCATTGCCCCTCTGCAAGATAGGAAGAGGCCGGCATGGGAGTACGGCAACGCGGCGGATATAATGAGATTGCGCCCGGGGCTAAACTTCAACTTCACGGCGCTCGAGCTGAAGGGGATGGTCCGGGAACTCTTTAAGCACGACCCGGCACACCTAGAGTGGTTCAGAGCTCCCCGGGGAGTGGTGCCTCTCTGCAACAGCACGGCCCGGGATCCTCTTCGTGCCATGATGCCCGCGTGTGACTCGCACGGCATGGACCGCACATGGATTCCGCCCAAGTCATCAGACATCATCAGCTTCTTCGACAACCTTGTGGAGGTGGCGAAGAACAAAGATGAAATCAAGGGGCTCACACGGGACACCACCGACCAAGAGATTGCTTATATAGCTTCTCGGGTTGAAGAGGCCGCTGCAGCCGCAGCGGCAGGAGAATTTGGCTTTACACCCGATGAGGCAGAGGCTGCGGATGCGTCCTGCCAAGCAGAGGAGGCGGAGATCCGCAGGCTGCTGCAGCTTCCTCCCGACGCGCTCGCCGGGGTCCCTTCTTTGAGGCACTCCGGGATCCCCGGAATCCTGACCGAGGCCGCGGCGAGAGGCAGCGCCGCCGGAGGAAACAGAGGCGCCGCAGGGAGCGGAGGCGCCGGAGGGGGCGGAGGCGCCGGAGGGAGAACGGCCGCAGGGCAAGGCGCTGGGTCCAGCAAGCCTGCCGGGGAGGAGGAGGAGGAGGACGCCGAGGCCGCCGAGGACTCCGACGGGTCTCTGGGGCTCTATGCCGACGACGTCTCCTCGTCATCGGAGACCTCCCCGCCCCGGGCAAGTCCCAAGCGGTCTCCGCTGAAACGTCTCCGCAAGGCGACGACGGGGACGAGGGCGCAGGCGCCCCGACAACAACCAACTCGCCGGGCGGCGCGAGCTACCCGGGGGAGTCAAGCTACGACGGGAGCGCCCGGCGCACCAACCACGGCGGGGGCGACCCGCACACAGGCCACGGCGGAGGCGCCCCGCACGTCAGCGCCAAGCGGAGGAGGGTCTTCGCAGAGCGGAGCGGCTGCTCCGCCCGCTCCCCGGGCCTCGGCGCCCACAGGGGCCGGGGCCTCGCAGCCCCCAGCCCCGGGGACCGCCAAGCGCCCGAGGGAGTCTTCGCCTCCTGCTCCTCGCGCGGACGCGCCTCAGGTAGCGTTCGACTTCTCTGCCCTGAGCGACGACGACGACGACGAGGAACATGAGTAAGAGCTCGAGGCTTTATATCTTCTTTAACTTCGTCTTGATTATTGCTGGTTCTGATCTTGCTTTCTGCTTTGATTTCAGGACCCTGGCCCAGCGAGTGGCGAAGAAGGCCAAGGTTCCCGTTGTCGAGGTCGCGGACGACTCGCCCGTCGCGGCGACTGGGGACGCGCCGGAGACGAGCCTGCCGGACCCGAGCGCTGCTCCGAGGAGCAGCCCCCAGCGCAGCCCCCAGCGTAAGTCTGGGGTCCATACTTCCGCTCGTCGGGCGCGCTTTGGGGATTTTGTCTTGTGCTAATATCTTGATGTTTTTGTCTTGTCTTGATTATCTTGTGCAGAGGTGGAGCCACAGCCACAGGAGCATCCGGAGGTCGCTCCCGAGGAGCCGCAGGCCCCGCCGCCCCCGCCAAGGGCGAACTCTCCGGCAAGGGAGAGCACTCCGCTAAGGGCGGGTACTCCGCCAAGGGCGAGTACCCCGCCAAGGGCGAGCAGCCCGGCGAGGGCGGCCACTCCGCCACGGCAGAGCTCCCCGGCGAGGGAGCCCGCCGCCGACGACGTCCGTCAGGGTAAGTTCTGTAATTTTGTCTTCTTGGATTCGTCTCTTTTTGGACATTTGCTTGAACTTCTTTTACTTTTTCTTCTTCTTCTAGATCCTCCTCCCCCGGAACAGATGGAGACGGAAACCATCGTCGTGGAGGAGGACGCGCAGGGCGACGGCAGCAACGCCCCTGTCGCTGAGGACACGGCGGGAGCCACCGAGCCGGCTGCGGAGAAGACCGCTCCGGCCGCAGATGCGGCGGCCGGGGAGGGGGACGGCGGCCATACTGCCGGCCCGGAGGCGGCAGGAGCGTCGAGCGCTGCGCCGGCCGCCGACCCCTCCACCGAGAAGGAGCCGTCGGCCTATTATCTTGAGGCCCCCAACGGGGTTTACATCCAGGTGCCGTGGGGTTCTTCATCGCGAGCCCCCGCGGAGGGCGTGGCCTTTGATGGAGAGGTTCTCGCCTCCGCGGGACTGAAGATCGTCGAGGCGCCCGGCGGGAACGACGGGCCCGAGGAGGAGAAGCTGCTTCATCAGCTCCTGGCCCTTTACCGGGCCAGGCAGGCGAAGCTTGCGTCTCGGGAGGCCCTTGCCGCCAAGGCCGCCGTTGAGATGGAGAAGCGCGCGGCAGAGCTCCGCGCCGCCAACCAGGCCGCCCTCCGCGACGTGGCGGAGGAGCGCGAGAGGCTCGCCGGGGAGTACCAGGAGTGGCTCCTGGAAAAAGATGAAGCCGAGGAGCAGCAGCGACTCGCCGGAGAGGAGCTGTCCCGGCGAGAGGGGGAGCTCACCCAACGGAAGGTCAACCTCGACTCCCACGAGGAAGACCTTGCCGCCCGGGAGCAGGCTCTCGGCGGGGAGCTGAAGGAGGCGAAGGCCGCCGCGGCTGCCGCGGAGACCGCCAAGGAGGAGCTCGCGGCCAAGGTTGCGCAACTGGAGGAGTCCCTGAAAGCGAGCGCGGAGAGGGTTACCGCGCTCAACTCAGAGCGCGAGAAGGACGCGCACACCAACTCTGAACTCCAGGTGCGCCTCTCCAAGCAGGGCGACGAACTGAAGGCCGCCAAGGATTCTATCGAGGATCTGGAGCTGAAGGTTTCCACGCTGAAGGACTCGCTCGACGCCGTCCGGGACCGGGAAACTAAGCTGAAGGAAGAGCTCCGCAGGGAGCGAGGCTTGGTGGAGAGCGCCAATACTGCAGCTGAGAACTTCCGCCGGACCGTCGAGGTGTGGACCGACGACTTGGTGGCCTCTGCATCCAACATCGACCAGGAGCTGCTGGCGCTGAAGGTTGAGCATCTCATCTACTCTCCGGATCCAAACCTCCCTCACAGCGCCAAGCTCAGCCTCTTCTTCAGAGGGATCGCGCCGGCTCTTGCAGGTCTTCGGAAGAAGCTCCCCACGCAACTGGCCGAGGAGTCGCGCCAGCTCTGCGTGGGAACCTTGGAGCGCGTTCTGACGAAGATTGTATACCGCAACCCCGGTATAAACCTCACCAACGTTCTCCGCAGCTTGCCGGCCGACGCGAACACGGAGGCGCTGAAGGCGCAGGTCGCTCACATCATCGCCAAAGTGAACAAGATCTCCAGGATTGAGGGCGACCGCGTAGATTAGGCCTCCGTTTCCTTTATCTCTTTTGTTGCTGCATAGGGTGTTATGAACTCATTAATCATTGCGACAAGTTATCCCTTGTAAGATATTTATCTTATTTTGATCAATCAGTGCAATGTTATCTTCCTTGTCTTGGTCATTTACTTTGTATGTTTTTCACCCTACGTCTCCAGGGAGCTTGCCGGCAAGGGTCCTTTGCCGCGAGCGCTGAGTGCTGGACTCTGAGCAGCCTGCTGGCCAAGGTCTTACCGGCAAGCAACCTTGCCGCAGCTAGTCGCAACGCACTCGGCTTGTTGAGTGAACTCGAAAACGAACCAAGGGCGCGGCACTTGTCGCAGCTCACTTGAGTCGTTGAGCGTACTCGAAAAAAAGATAAGGGTGCGGCTAGCTACGGGTAGGTTCCTCCGCGCACAGGTTTTCCATACAAAGTGTGATTGTTCAAGGAAGACAACTTAAAAATTAAAAATTTGAACTGGTCAAATTCTAAATAACTTAGCTTTCATATATCGCTTGCTTCCCGGTAAGGCTTCTCTTTCTTGAACAGCACTTGGTTCATCTTCCATCTCCTTCCCCCCCGGCAAACTTGTGCGCGAGGAACATTCCTTCTGCTTAAGAGGCAAGGAAAAAGAAGAGGGAAACAAGTATATGGCCTTTCGGCATGCTAATGCTTACCGGATTTGTATGTTGCACAAAATGCCAAATAACGCATGCAAATAGCGAAGAAAAGCATGGAAGAAGGCAAATAGGGCAAAACACAAATGCTTTACTGATGCACGGGATCTGCGCCCGGCTTTGTACAAAGGGTTACATGCAACAGCGGCAAAGCTTGTACAAAAGGTGGTTGCCGGAGCGGATCACGTCAACCGCGCCTTATGGGTGAAACTTTCGAAGATGCTCTATGTTCCAGGAGTTGCTCACCGGTAAGCCTTCTTCGGTCTCAAGGCGGACAGCGCCGGGCCTTGTGACTTGTCTCACCCGATAAGGGCCTTCCCACTTCGGCGTCAACTTGTTGTAATTCTTGGCGGACTGAACACGCCTAAGAACAATGTCGCCTTCCTCGAGACTCCTGGCCTTGACCTTGCGGCTATGATAGCGACGCAAGGCTTGCTGGTACCGAGCAGCTCGTACAGCAGCCTGGAGACGTTCCTCCTCGAGGAGCAATGCATCATCTTGCCGCAGTTGCTCTTGCTCGAGCTCATCATAAGCGAGCACTCGAGGAGATCCGTATACGAGTTCCGTGGGGAGAACTGCCTCTGCTCCATAGACTAGAGCAAAGGGTGTCTGTCCGGTGGCTCGACTTGGTGTCGTTCTGATTGACCAAAGAGCCGCCGGTAGCTCCTCTATCCAGTTTTTTCCGCACTTGCGCAGCCTGTCAAAGGTCCTTGTCTTGAGTCCGCGCAGCACTTCAGCATTGGCCCTCTCCGCTTGACCGTTGCTCCTCGGGTGAGCAACAGAAGCGAAACAGACCTTGGCGCCAAGGTCTTGGACGTACTGCATGAAGGTGCGACTAGTAAACTGTGTACCGTTGTCGGTGATGATCCTGTTAGGGATTCCGAAACGGCAAACAATCGACCTGAAGAACCTGACCGCTGACTGTGCTGTCACCTTTCTCACTGGTTCCACTTCTGGCCACTTTGTGAACTTGTCGATTGCAACGTACAAGTACTCAAAGCCCCCGACGGCTCGGGGGAAGGGGCCGAGGATATCGAGCCCCCAGACCGAGAAGGGCCAGGATAAAGGAATTATCTGGAGAGCTTGAGCTGGCTGATGAATCTGCTTCGCATGGAACTGGCACGCTTCACACTTGGTTACTAGTGCAGTTGCATCTTGGAGGGCTTCTTGCCAAAAGAACCCTTGCCGGAAAGCTTTCCCGGCAAGTGCCCTTGCGCCAATGTGGTGGCCGCATATACCTCCGTGTATTTCTGCCAACAGCTTCTGTCCATCTTCCCTGGAGATGCACTTCAACCTGACACCATTGAGCCTTCTTCTGTACAGCTCGTTATCCACGAACTGGTACATACTTGACTGCCTGGTTATCTTCTCTATTTCTTCTGGGTCGTCGGGAAGTTCTCCAGTTTGCAGGAAACGGACGATCCGCTGCGCCCATGCCGGAGCCCGAGGCTCAATGGCAAGGACTAAAGGCATGAGGGCCGCTGCGGGGACCTCAGCTTCTACGGCAAGAACCTCTGGCTCCGCTGGAGCTGATGGTCCCCCGGCGAGCTCGCCGGGGCGAGGCTTGTCGGGAACACTTGCTTCAACTGCACAGACCCCCGGATCTGCAGGAGCAGACTGTTCCTCAGCGTTCTGATCGTTGATCTTGGGGACCTTGGCGGCGGTTTCAGGAAGATCCGCCGGCAAGTAGTCGCCGGAGACCAACTTTCTCTTCTTGGACTGCCCAATTGATGGTGTAACGGATGGTTGAGTCAGCTTGAGCAAGAAGGTCCCTGGTTCCACAGGTAACTTCATCGAAGCACACTTTGAAAGGCCATCTGCAATGTCATTCTGAGCTCTCGGGACGTGCTCCATTTGCAGACCTTCAAAGTGTTCTTCAAGCTTCCTCACCTCATCTACATAAGCTTCCATCAAAGGGCTCTGGTAACTCTTGTTGACTTGTCGGACCACCAACTGAGAATCTCCTCGCACAATCAGCTTCCTGATCCCAAGTTCGGCCGCAACCCTGAGGCCGGCGAGCAAACCTTCATATTCAGCAGTGTTGTTTGTCGCTTGCTCCCTGGGAAAGTGCATCTGGATAACATACTTGAGGTGCTCTCCGGTGGGCGCGATGAGTACCACGCCGGCACCGGCGCCTTGCAGCGAGAAGGCACCATCAAAGTACATCACCCATTCACTTGTCGCTTCTTGTACGGGTACACTCGTCTCTGGAATTTCCTCATCGGGCGTCGGGGTCCACTCAGCTATGAATTCTGCCAAAGCTCGACTCTGTATGGTTGAAGTACTTTCAAACTTGAGTCCAAAGCTTGACAGCTCCAGTGCCCACTCAACGATCCTGCCTGTTGCTTCTGGATTGTGCAATATCCTCTTCAGCGGAAAGCGAGTGACCACTGTTATCTCATGTGCCTGGAAGTAATGGCGCAGCTTTCTCGAGGCCATGAGGAGGCCGAAAAGCAACTTTTGCACCCCGGAGTACCTTGATCTAGCCCCCTGCAAGAGGGAACTCACAAAATACACCGGGCGCTGCACCATCTTCATCCGCACTTCTTCCTGTTCCTGCGCAGAGTTGTCCTTGTCGGGGCCAGAGCTTGTCGGAGCAGCCCCCTGCTTGTCGCTGGATTCGCTTGCCGGTAGTGCAGACTCCTCGTCGGCCTCCCTCTCCGCTACTAACGCAGCACTAACCACCTGGTTGGTTGCCGCTAGGTATAGCAGCAACTTCTCCTGTGGTCTAGGTGCGACAAGTATTGGGGTGGAGGATAGGTACCGTTTCAAGTCTTGCAGTGCTGCCTCCGCTTCCGGAGTCCACTTCATGGGACCTGCCTTCTTCAAGATTTTGAAGAAAGGAAGGGCGCGTTCTGCAGACTTCGAAATGAACCTACTGAGGGCAGCCACACAACCTGCAAGCCTTCTGACATCCTTGACGCGCTTCGGGGCCTCGATCTGCTCGATGGCTTTAATCTTGTCGGGGTTAGCTTCAATCCCCCTCTGTGACACAAAGAACCCGAGAAGCTTGCCGGACGGGACTCCAAAGACGCACTTCTCGGGGTTCAACTTAAGCTGTATCTTGCGCAGGTTCTGAAATGTCTCTTCCAAATCTTGGACCAGGGTATCCTTGCTCTTACTCTTCACCACAATATCATCCATGTAAGCCTCTACATTTCTGTGGATCTGTGGCTCGAAAGCAGTGTGCACTACCCTTGCAAATGTTGATCCTGCATTCTTCAGTCCAAATGGCATGCGTATGAAGCAATAAGTGCCACATGGAGTGATAAACGCAGTCTTCTCTTCATCTTCCTTGGCCATGAAAATCTGATGGTAGCCTGAATATGCATCAAGGAAAGAGAGTAGCTCACATCCGGCGGTGGAGTCAACGATCTGGTCAATGCGCGGCAAGGGGAATGGATCCTTAGGACATGCTTTATTCACATCGGTGAAGTCTATACACAGTCTCCACTTCCCATTGGCCTTGCGCACGACGACTGGGTTTGCTAACCACGTCGGATGGATCACACCTCTAACTAGGCCCGCTGCCTCTAGCTTCTTGATTTCCTCAGCAATGTATTCTTGGCGCTCCACGGCTTGCTTCCTCACCTTCTGCTTGACGGGCCGCGCATGAGGACAAACAGCAAGCTTGTGCTCAATCACCTTCCTGGGAACACCGGGGATGTCAGATGGTTGCCAGGCAAACACATCGACATTCGCCCGCAGGAAGGCAACGAGCGCGCTTTCCTATTTGCTGTCAAGCGTGGCACTGATGGTGAACGTACCACCAGTGCCGTCCTCGTTGGCGGACACCTTCTTGGTTGCCGGAGGAGCGGCCATTCCCTTCTTACACTTGCCGGTGGAGCTCGATGGAACGTCCTCGACGGCAGCGCAGCACTCCGAAGAGGTGCGGTTGCCGGAGTAGGCCCCAGAGCACTTGCCGGACTTGGTCTTCGTCTTCTTCCCCCCGGGAGCTTCAGCGGCAAGTGTATCCTTCTCTGCTGCGGCTGCTGCATCCCGGTAGATCTTGTCGGCGCAGACAAGCGCGTCTTTCTTGTCGCCATGGACAGTGATGACGCTTATCGGCCCCGGCATCTTGAGTACGTTGTAGGCGTAGTGGGAAGCTGCCATGAACTTGGCGAGGGCGGGACGACCGAGTATCCCATTGTATGGCAATGGAATATCGGCGACGTCGAAGGTGATGCGCTCAGTCCTGAAGTTGAGCTCCCCGCCAAAGGTCACCGGCAGAGTTATCTTCCCCTTGGGCTTGCTCCTTCCCAGGTTGATTCCTTGGAAAGAACCGGTTTCTTCGAGCTCGCCATCTGGGATTTGGAGTTTCTTGATCACAGCAGAGGAGATCAAGTTCAGCCCGGCCCCGCCGTCAACTAACATTTTGGTGACCTTGAGGTTGCGGATGGTGGGCGAGACCAGCATCGGCAAGCACCCGACCGCAGTAGTGCGGTCAGGGTGATCCTCAAGATCAAAAATGATGGGCGTGCTGGACCATTTGAGGAGCCTGCGCGACTCCACGGGCGGCTCTGCTGCATTCACCTCGCGCACCCACTGCTTGAGTTGGCGGTGGGAGGTGTGCAGAGAGGCGCCACCGTCGACGCACAGGACCTCCGTGGCCTTCTGGAACTCCTGCTCGCTGTTATCTTCATCCTCCATGTCATCGTCGTCGTCTTCTTCGTCCTTGTCGCGGCCCCGGGGAGGTCGGTCACCTTGCCGCTGCTTGGCCTTGCCGCGGCGTCCTCCCCGGCCATTGAATGGCCGCTTCTTGCTCGGTTCTCCTCCGCCACCTTGGGCCTTCTCCTTGTCGCGTCGCTCGTACTCAGCTTTCTGCTGCTCGACGAGGTACTCGACGCGTTTGCAGTTGGAGAGGTCGTGGCCCTTGGTGCGGTGGATCTTGCAGTATTGCTTGTCGGAGCCGTCCTGCTTGTCGGCTGCCGCTACAGGGGCAGGCTCCTTGCCGGAGCCGCCAGCCAGTGTCTGCTTGGCGGGAGCCTCCTTGCCGGACTTCTTGACGGCAAGCACTTCCTTCTTGTTCTTCCTTCTGTTGTTCCGCCGCCGGCTCTTCTTTGCCGGGGCGGCGTCGTCGCTGTCGCTTCCCCCCGCGCCGGTATCCTCCCCGGGGAGTCTCCTCCCCTCTTCGGCGCGTGCGCACTTATCAGCCAGAGCATAGAGCTCGCTGACATCCCGTATCTTGGTCATGGCCATCTCTTCACGCATGCGGCGGTTACGCACGTTCTGGTGGAATGCGCTGATAACCGCGGCAGGGTGGACGTCGGGGATGTTGTGCTGCACACGACTGAAGCGTTGGATGTACTTGCGCAGGGGTTCTCCTTCCTTCTGGGCCAGAATGTGGAGATCGCTCTCCTGGCCGTGTGGTTTGTGGCCGCCCGTGAAGGCGCCAACAAACTGATGGCAAGGATCCGCCCAAGAAGTAATGGAGCCTTCCTGCAAGTGCATAAGCCAAGAACGGACGTTTGGCTTAAGCACTAGCGGGAAGTAGTTCGCCAAAATCTTCTCGTCGCGCCCCCCGGCAGCCTGCACCGCGATGGTGTAAATGCTGAGGAATTCCGAGGGGTGCGTCTTGCCGTCGTACTTCTCCGGTACGTCGGGCTTGAAGTTCTTCATGCTGGGCCACTGGACGCGCCGCAGCTCGCGGCTAAACACAGGGCAACCTGCCGCGTATGGCAAGTCGCCTGGTTCACCGGGCGCGCGCATGTCGACAGCGGCTCCAGCTCGCTGATCTGATTGTCGCCGAGCTTCTCGGCGGCGCTCGATCGTCGTTCGAGCGTCTTCTTGTCGCCGGTCGTCAAGGACCTGGCGCTGGTCCCGACGAGCCCGCGGATCCGACGACGCCGTGGAGCCATCGTCGGCGTTGTTCCGTCGGGGCGGCGTCTTCTGCCTCTGCGGCGGGGAGTGCACAGTGGTTGCACCCCCGGCGGTCTTGTCGCCGTCGGCCTTCGTCTTCTCGACTTGCCGCGGCCGCGAGGTCGCCGGCTGCTGTGGAGAGTCGTTGTTGGCGAAGGCGATCAGGCTCTGGATGGTTGCCCTCCAGTCTTCGGCTTTGTCTGCCGCTGGAGGGAAGTCGAGGAGCAGTTGCGCCCTTGCGAGCGCTTCTGCTGGAGTGGAGGGGAGCGGGGGCGAGCGGTGCGAGGAGCGGGATATGCTCGGACTCCTAACAGCGTTAGAAGGAGCAGGGTCCCGCCCCGGCGACCGCGCCTTGCTCGTGCCAGGACGATGGCCCGGAGCGTCCCGCGAGCCTCCGGTTTGCCCTTGGCCCAGCAAGCGGATGCCACCTCCTGTGGCATGGCGCTGCTGGGTTGTCGTTTGCTGAGATGGACGTGGCGCGTCCACGGAGACCGAGGCTCGGTCGTCCGTCTTGTCTTTGGATTTGGTGGCGCCGCGAGTTTCCTCGCCGGCGACCACCCTTCCGACGGCGTCTCCCCCGCCCACCGTCGGTTCCGGTGGCGGCGGATGAGACGCAGACGGGCCTGCGACCTCCGAAGCTTTCTTCTTCGGGGCCATGGCGCAGTTGCTGATGAAACTGGAGAGGTTGATGAAGAATGCGCCCGCGTGAACGCCGGATCAGGTTCGCACAACCTCGACGCCCCCTACCTGGCGCGCCAAAGATGTCGGGGGAAACTGTACACCACGAACACCTATGGGACCGGAGCCCCTTGCTTGTGCGGTAAGAGGGCGGAGGGAGCACAAAGAGCAGATCGTGGAGGTCACGCAGGCAGTTTACCCAGGTTCGGGCCGCGATGGACGCGTAAAACCCTACTCCTGCTTAGTTTGTATTGAGTTGGGGAGCTCGGGAGCTTGAAGAACTAGCTACACCGAGTGTATGAGCGATCTAGGTTC
>LR738715.1:787706149-787733031 GCA_902687465.1 Secale cereale | reverse complement strand
GGGGAAACTGTCCACTACGAACACCTATGGGACCAGAGCCCCTTGCTTGTGCGGTAAGAGGGCGGAGGGAGCACAAAGAGCAGATCGTGGAGGTCACGCAGGTAGTTTACCCAGGTTCGGGCCGCGATGGACGCGTAAAACCCTACTCCTGCTTAGTTTGTATTGAGTTGGGGAGCTCGGGAGCTTGAAGAACTAGCTACACCGAGCGTATGAGCGATCTAGGTTCCGAACCCCCCCTACGTTGTGCATGGGCCTCCTTTTATAGTGCAAGGGGTCACCGACAGGTGTCAACGTAGGAGAAAGGGTAAAAAAGTAAAAGTGGTGGTAGTTGCAACATTGTGGGAATAGTGGAGCTACAGTGCGTGAACAGTGGTCGCTACCTACTTTGATAGTGGGGGACAAGAGCATTTAATGCCCGTCGCCGTCGACCCCAAAAGCGCCCGCCCTTGCGTCTCCGTTTGCCACGGCGATGGCTTTACCACCGTGGAGTGCCACCGTGTCCCCCAGGCTGCACAGCCATCCGCCACGCGTCCCTGGAGCGGCCCCAGGGCGACGCGTGGTTCGATGAGCTGGAGCGTGGGCACACAGCGCAACTCTCCCGGCAAGCACCTTGCCGGGGTCTTGACCTTGCCGGGCCCGGGAGCTTGTCGGGCTCTGAAGCTTGTCGCTCTCCGGGCCCTGCCGGGGCGCACGCCGCGCCGAGGCATGTCTTTTGTAACGTAATCTTCTCGTCTTCCTGGCAAGCTCCTCTTGCCAGGGCCTTGCGTGAGTGAGGTAATCTTGAGCCTGGAACGGCCTTCCCGGCAAGCTCCACTCGCCGGGGTCTTGATCTTCTGTCTTGTATACTTTGTTTTTGAATGGTTTTATATGGAGTAGGAAGGTCTCCGGCAAGCGCGTGGTAGGCCCTGCCGCGGGAAGCTGCTACTGCCCGTGCACAAGTTGGGGTACTGAGGTACCCCTACCTTAGTACACCGACACTTGTCCAACTTAAAAAGATCATGAATTAACTACTACTTCCTCATGAGCTAAAACAGAGGCACAAAAGAGAAATGCTTTTTTGAATAATTTCGAGATGGTACATGAAAGTCTTCGTTAGGAATGGCAGGTAAATACCATGTATAGGAAGGTAAGGTGGACTCATATGGCATAACTGGTTTAAAGGATTTTGGATGCACAAGCAGTCAGTCCGCTTAGTACAGGCGAAGGTTAACAAAAGACTGGGAGTGACCAACTAAAAGAGCAATGACGGTCATAATCATGCAGAGCGACAAAGCAACATTGAATCGGGCATGGAAGTTATATCGCTACTCAGAAATTAAAGATCATCAAGGCTTGATAGACTTTCTTTACAGTCTTAAATATGCGTGAGCATATGCCAAGTCAATCAAAATAAATTCTTGGAGGAAGATATCACTAAACCATACCACATCATAGGCAAACAAATCATGTTGGTACTTCAATAACACATTAAGAACCCCCCCCCAGCTATTTGAGATTAACCATAAGAAAACATGAACTACTAAGCACCATTATGCACATAGCATTTTTATCATAGACATATCAACCAGTGCAACAGAAGCCAACTCTCTTAACAAGATAAGCATGATAACTAAAGAGAGTTCCAGCAACCAACTAAACAAAAGCTCTTCAAAAAGTAAAGCATGAAAACTAAGAGCTGGACATGATAGTAGCTATTGAAAGACAAAGAACATACACAGCAAAGATAAACATGAAAATCCCATGTTATGTTCTAGGTTGAAGTGGAGCGTGTTTCTCTCCCACACAAAGAAAGCTGAGTTCCAACTCGTTATGAACAGCAAGCAAAGCTAAAGAAAACTAAAAAGGAAACTAAAAGCAAGACGCTCCAAGCATAGCACATAACACATGAAGTGATAAATATATAGTGGAACGAAAGACGAACTGATAATTGTTGATGGAGAAGGGGATGCATGGGGGCATCCCCAAGCTTAGACGCTTGAGTCTTCTTGAATATTTCTTGGGGGTGCATGGGGGCATCCCCAAGCTTGAGCGTTTGACACTCCTGAATCTTTTTATCATCTTCCCTCGCACAGTTGAAAACTCCCTTCATACATAACTCATCATAATCTGATTAGCGAGGTTAGTACCCTTAATAAAATAATTTTTCCTTGCTGGAAATAAGGATATTCTTGAAGGTCTACTGTTTCTCAAGATTGCCAAAAGGTTTTTGCAAAGAAAAAACAAGCTCAAGGTTTGCAAAACGAAGGAAAGGCAAAACAGGACAAAATCTATGAAAAACAGACCAGCAGGTAGTAAATAATTTTTTTGGGGCACTTCTGCAACTCAAATCAAAAAACTCAGAACAGACGCCCGAAAGCCAATTGTATAGAGCACGCTGTCGAAAAATTCAGACCAAAAAGATGATCTGGTGATTTTATACGAATTTTTCTGTCCAAGGACAGAATCTGTTTCCTGGACAGCACGTCACAACTTTTGAACTTCCTTGCAATCAGAGGCTACACTTGGCACAAAGCTGAAAAGTAAAGATACAATGATGATGCTACTGTAGTAACAACATCAAGACACAACAAAAGCAAAATAAAATTTTATTCATTGTGGCTGCCTCCCAAAAGCGCTTTCTTTTATGCCTTTAAGCTAGGCATAATGCAAAGAGATCAAGTCTTATCAAGAGTAAAAGAATAGCTAGCCCGTATAACAGACTCAAAAGGTAACTTAATATTCTTTCTAGGGAAGTGTTCCATCCCTTTCTTGAGAGGAAATTGGAATCTTATATTCCCCTCTTTCATGTCAATGATGGCACCAACGGTGCGAAGAAAAGGACGTCCCAAAATAATTGGACAAGAAGGTTCACATTCAATATCCATAATAGTAAAATCAACGGGAACATAATTGTCATTGACAATGATAAGAACATCGTCGATCCTCCCCAAGGGTTTCTTTATGGAAGAATCAACAAGACGAACACCAAAAGAACAAGAATCAAAAGGTTTCAATTTAAGCATATCATATATTCTTTTGGGCATAACGGAGGTACTAGCTCCAACATCACATAAAGCATAGCAAGAGAAGTTATTCAACTTAATTTTAATCATAGGATCCCAACCATCTTCTAGCTTCCTAGGTATGGAGGCTTCTACCCTAAGTTTCTCCTCCCTAGCTTTGATGAGAGCATTAGTGATATGCTCTGTGAAGGCAAGGTTAAGTGTGCTAGTGCGGGGATCTCTAGACATCTTGTGAAGG
Source organism: Secale cereale (assembly GCA_902687465.1). Taxonomy (NCBI): domain Eukaryota; kingdom Viridiplantae; phylum Streptophyta; class Magnoliopsida; order Poales; family Poaceae; genus Secale; species Secale cereale. Next base: position 787,729,791 of record LR738715.1, on the reverse strand, counting down.
AAATCAATAACTTCGGTAAGGGTGCAATTATCAAAATCAAGGTCACTACTATCAAGTAAAGTGGTAGTGGTGTCCTTTAGGCTCACTTGTTTGGTAGTTTCTATGGTCATAGCATCACCATTAATAGGTCCAATTGGACCAGGAGTGCATTGGGTGCTAAGAGTTTGGATATCCTCAACAACTTGGATAGTAGCAACAGTGTGGTGGGTAGGAAGGTTCTTAATTCTATCTTCTTCCTCCTTTTCTCTAGCCCATCTCTCTTTAAGTTTAGCCAACATCCTAATGTTTTCATTAATTTGCACTTGAATAGCATTCATAGGAGTGGTCTTCCTCTCCTCAAGAGGGGAAGTTCTAATTTTAAGCAACTCTACCTCATGGGCTAAATTGTCTACCTTCGAAGAGAGATCATCTAGTTTGGCTAGTTTTTCTTCTACATTCTTATTGAAGGCTTTTTGGGTAGTGATGAAATCTTTAAGCATAATCTCTAGTTCAGAAGTGGAGTTCTTGGTGCTAGGATAAGCATTGTTGTTCCCATAGGAATTAGAGGGGAACGGTCTAGGATTGCTACCAAAATTACTCCTATAAGCATTGTTATTGAAATTGTTTCTAGAGATAAAGTTCACATCTACTTGTTCTTGAGCAATCAAAGAATTTAAAGGAACATCACGAGGATCAACAGAAGATTGCTTGGAAAGTAGAGACTTGATGAAGTCAACTTTTTCATTTAGGGACGAAATCTCCTCGACAGAGTTTACCTTCCTACCTATTGGAGCGCGTTCGGTGTGCCATTGGGAATAATTGGTCATCATCTCATCGAGAAGCTTCGTGGCAGCACCAAGTGTAGTTGACATAAAGGTTCCTCCCGCGGCCGAATCTAACAAGTTCCGCGAGGTAAAGTTCAAGCCTGCATAAAAAGTTTGGATAACCATCCAAGTAGTCAAACCATGAGTAGGGCAGTTCTTGACAAGAGATTTCATGCGTTCCCAAGCTAGGGCAACGTGTTCATTATCCAATTGTTTAAAATTCATTATGTTACTCCTTAGTTGGATAATTTTTGCAGGTGGATAGCACTTTCCAATAAAGGCATCCTTGCACTTGTCCCAAGAATCCATGCTATTTCTAGGCAAAGATTGAAACCAAATTTTAGCTCCTCCTCTCAAGGAGAAAGGAAAAAGCTTGAGCTTAACAATATTACCATCTATTTCTTGGTACTTTTGCATATCACACAGTTCAACAAAATTGTTTAAGTGTAAAGCAGCATCATCTCCAGCACCGGAGAATTGATCTTTCATAACTAGGTTCAGTAAAGCAGGTTTAATTTCATAAGAAGGTGCTGAAGTGGCAGGTGTAGTAATGGGCGTGCAGATAAAGTCATCGTTGTTATGACTAGTGAAGTCACACAACTTGGTGTTCTCGGTGGAACCCATAGCAGCAAGCAAGCAAGATAACTATTTTTGTGATTTTCGATAAAGGATACTAAAGCAAAAACTGAAAGGTAAACTAACAAGACTGAAAAGCAAAGGTAAAAGATAGCGTGCAACTCCCCTATCTTGAAGAGTGGAGTCCCCGGCGACGGCGCCAGAAAACTTTGCTTGATGGCTTCTCGCCCCTCGTTGGTTACCCCAAGTGGAAGGTTTGAGATGCAGTGTAGCGGTAGTTTTCCCTTGGCAAAGATACCAAGGATCGAATCCCCTGAGACTCCGAGGTTCAACAAGAAGGTGTCAACTGCTAGCGGCGCAACTAGCGATTGACCGGACCTGCACACAAATACAGATAACTTCGCTCCCAACGAGTACAGAGAGGTTGTCAATCCCTTCGGCCTTGTCGTTTACAAAGGATCAAACGCAAGAGATAATATTGATAGGTATGACTGCAATTAGTAAGTAAGAACTGAAAGTAAATAATGGATGTGATCAGTGATGGTAATATGGACTGGGGTCCCATGATGTTCACTAGTGATGTCTCTCTCCCAAAAGACGATAAAACAGCTAAGCGAGGTAAACGAATTACAGCTGGGCAATTGACAGGATTATGTGCGCAAACCAATGCTAACTATGCTGCAAAGAAAGGTAGAGGCTCAAAAGCATGGGCGGTACGCCAAGGCAAGTAGACCGAAATCCATCTGCATCTACTACTAATCATCCACCTTGAGATATCTATCCAGAACATCTCGCTGGTATTAAGTTGCGAGTCCCACCCATAGTGTAAACTCAAAGCAACAGACAACTGCATTAAAAGAACTTTGCGTAAAGTAAACAATCCTTGCACCCGCAAGTACAAGCACCTTTGTTTTCCCCCTTGTGGCAACAACACATCCCCTAGACTCATGTTTCTGTCACTCAAGCTAGTCATCGAGGGGCATGAACCCACAATCAAGCATAACGTTCCCTCTTGGAGTTACTACCTACTACTTGGCCAAAGCAATAAACAGCAACGGAGAACATGCAAGAATTACTCAAGAACATAAATATAAAAGAGGTAAATCAAATATATTACTCACACACAATCTGAACATAATCTCATAATCCATCGGATCCCAGCAAACTCATGAGGTCTAATCGGTGAAGAACAAAGAGGGGAGGAGAACATCACATAGCTACTGGTCATGGACCCATGGTCCAAGGGAGACTACTCACAACTCATCCGGGAGGCATCCATGGTGGTGGAGAAGCTCCCGGTGGAGATCCTCCCCTCCGGCAGGGTGCCGGGAAGAGTTCTCCTGGTGCTCCCGATCTTGGAAGCGCGGCGGCGGCGGATCAAAGATGAGATCGTGAAAAAGGGTTCCGTCCTCGAGGGTTTCGGGACGCGGTGTAAATATATGCCAAAGGGGGGCGTCAGAGGAGGCCAAGGGGGCCCAGGCGCCCTGGCGGCGCGGCCAGGAGGGGGGGCGCGCCCTCTGGCCGCCTGGAGCCCTGGTGGCCCCCCTCCGGCCCTACTTTGGCCGCATGGAAGCTTCCGGAACGCTGATTTTATATATATTTTCCCGGAATTTTTCTGGCAGTTTACGTAATGGGAAAACCTGAAATACAAAAACAGCAGAAAACAGAAACTGGCACTGGGGTGCACTGAGTTAATAGGTTAGTCCAAATATGATCAAAAGTGTATGGAAGTGCATAAATATCATAGCAATATCACACAAAAGAGGCATGGAGCAAGCAGAAATTATAGATACGTTTTGGACGTATCAACAACTCATGTCCATGGTTAGGAAACCTTAACCATCTTTGATTAACGAGCTAGTCTAGTAGAGGCTTACTAGGGACACGGTGTTTGTTTATGTATTCACACATGTATTTAGGTTTCCAGTCAATAAACCTTTATCATGATTAAGGAAATATAATAATAACCATTTTATTATTGCCTCTAGGGCATATTTCCATCAGTCTCGCACTTGCACTAGAGTCAATAATCTAGTTCACCTCGCCATCTGATTAACACCCAAAGAGTTTACTAGAGTCAATAATCTAGTTCACATCGCCATGTGATTAACACTCATAGTTCACATCGCCATGTGACTAACACCTAAATAGTTTACTAGAGTCAATAATCTAGTTCACATCGTTATGTGATTAACACTCTAAGGTATGATCATGTTTTGCTTGTGAGAGAGGTTTTAGTCAATGGGTCTGCAACATTCAGATCCGTGTGTACTTTGCAAATTTCTATGTCTACAATGCTCTGCATAAAACTACTCTAGCTAATTGCTCCTACATTCAGTATGCATCCAGATTGATACTCAGAGTCATCTGGATTATTGTCAAAGATTGCATCGGCGTAGCCCTTTATGATGAATTCTTTATCACCTCCATAACCTAGAAACATTTACGTATTCCTTTAAGGATAATTTTGACCGCTGTCCAGTGATCCACTCCTGGATCACTCTTGTACCCCCTTGCCACACACGTGGCAAGGCACACATTAGGTCTGGTACACAGCATGGCATGCTTTATAAAACCTATGGCTGAGTCATAGAGAATGACTTCCATTCTCTCTCTATTTTTCTACTGTGGTCGGGCTTTGAGTCTTACTCAACTCCATACCTTACAACTGAGGCAAGAACTCTTTCTTTGACTAGTCCATTTTGAACTACTTCAAAATCTTAACAAGGTATGTACTCATAGAAAGTCTTATCAAGCGTTTTGATCTATCTATATAGATCTTGATGCCCAATACGTAGGCACCTTCATCAATGTCTTTCTTTGAAAAATCTTATTAAAATATCCTTTTATGCTATCCAGAAACATCATTTCCGATCAACAATATGTCATCCCCATATAATATTAGAAATGCTACAGAGCTCCCGCTTACTTTCTTGTAAATACAGGCTTCACCGTAAGTCTGTATAAAACCAAATGCTTTGATCACCTCATCAAAGCGTATACTCCACCTCCGAGATGCTTGCACAAGTCCATTGACAGATCCCTGGAGCTTGCACATTTTGTTAGCACCTTTAGGATTGACAAAACCTTCTGGTTGCATCATGTACAACTCTTCTTTCAGATATCCATTAAGGAATGCAGTTTTGACATCCATTTGCCAGATTTCATAATCATAAAATGCGGCAATTGCTAACATGATCCGAACAGACTTAAGCATCGCTACGGGTGAGAAAGTATCATCGTAGTCAACTCCTTGAACTTGTCGAAAACCTTTCACAACAAGTCGAGCTTTGTAAACTATGAGATTACCATCAGCGTCTGTCTTCCTCCTGAAGATCCATTTATTCTCAATGGCTTGCTGATCAATGGGAAAGTCCACCAAAGTCCATACTTTGTTCTCATACATGGATCATATCTCAGATTTCATGGCCTCGAGTCATTTATCAAAATATGGGCTCATCATAACTTCTTCATAGTTTGAAGGTTCGCCTTTATCTAACAACATGACTTCCAGGACAGGGTTACCTTACCACTCTGGTGCGGTACGTGATCTGGTCGACCTTAGAGGTTCGGTAGTAACTTGATCCGAAGTTTCATGATCATTATCATTATTTTCTTCTCTAGTTGGTGTAGGCATCACGGGAACGGTTTTCTCTGATGATCTACTTTCCAATTCGAGCGAAGGTACAATTACCTAATCAAGTTCTACTTTCCTACCACTCATTTCTTACGAGAGAAACTCCTTCCCTAGAAAGGATCCATTCTTAGCAACAAAAGTCTTGCCTTCGGATCTATGGTAGAAGGTGTACCCAACCATTTCTTTTGGGTATCCTATGAAGACGCACTTCTCCGATTTGAGTTTGAGCTTATCAGACTGAAGTTTTTTCACATAAGCATTGCAACCCAAACTTTAAGAAACGACAGCTTTGGTTTCTTGCCAAACCATAGTTCATACGGTGTTGTCTCAATGGATTTAGATGGTTCCCTATTTAACGTGAATGCAGTTGTCTCTAATGCATAACCCCAAAATGATAAAGGCAAATCGGTAAGAGACATCATAGAACGCACCATATCCAATAGTGTACGGTTACGACGTTCAGACACACCATTATGATGTGGTGTTCCAGGTGGCGTGAGTTATGAAACTATTCCACATTATTTTAAATGAAGGCCAAACTCGTAACTCAAATATTCGCCTCCGCGATGAGATTGTAGAAACTTTATTTTCTTGTTATGATGATTCTCTACTTCACTATGAAATTCTTTGAACTTTTCAAATGTTTCATACTTGTGTTCCATTAAGTAGATATACCCATACCTACTGAAATCATCTGTGAAGGTGAGAAAATAACGATACCTGCCGCGTGCTTCAACACTCATCGGTCCGCATACATAAGTATGTATTATTTCAATAAATCATTAGCTCGCTCCATTATTCTGGAGAATGGAGTTTTAATCATGTTACCCATGAGGCATGGTTCACAAGTATCAAATGATTCATAATCAAGTGATTCCAAAAGTCCATCAGCATGGAGTTTCTTCATGCGCTTTACACCAATATGACCTAAACGGCAGTGCCACAAGTATGTTGCACTATCATCATCAACTTTGCATCTTTTGGCATCAATATTATGAATATGTGTATTACCATGATTGAGATTCAATAAACAACTTACATTGGGTGTATGACCATAGAAGGTTTATTCATGTAAACAGAATAACAATTATTCTTTGACTTAAATGAATAACCGTATTGCAATAAACACGATCCAATCTTGTTCATGTTCAATGCAAACACCAAATAACATTTAGTTAGGTTCAACATTAATCTTGAAAGTATAGGGAGTGTGCGATGATAATCATATGAATATTGGAACCACTTCCAACACACATCGTCACCTCACCCTTAACTAGTTTTCGTTTATTTCGCAACTCTTGCTTCGAGTTACTAATCTTAGCAACTGAACCAGTATCAAATACCCAGGGGATACTACGAATACTAGTAAGGTATACATCAATAACATGTATATCAAATATACCTTTTGTTCACTTTGCCATCCTTCTTATCCGCCTAGTATTTTGGGGGCAGTTCCGCTTCTAGTGACCATTCCCTATGCAGTAGAAGCACTCTATTTCAGGCTTAGGTCCAACTTTGGGCTTCTTCACGAGAGTGACAACTTGCTTGTAATTCTTCTTGAAGTTCCCTTTTCTTTCCCTTGTCTTTTTCTTGAAACTAGTGGTCTTGTTAACCATCAACACTTGATGCTCTTTCTTGATTTCTACCTTCGCCGATTTCAGCATCGCGGAGAGCTCGGGAATCATTTTCGTCATCCCTTGCATATTATAGTTCATCACAAAGTTCTAGTAGCTTGGAGATAGTGACTAGAGAACTCTGTCAATCAGTATCTTATCTGGAAGATTAACTCCCACTTGATTCAAGTGATTGTAGTAACCCAGACATTCTGAGCACATGCTCACTAGCTGAGCTACTCTCCTCCAACTTGTAGGCAAAGTACTCGTCAGAGGTCTCATACCTCTCGACATGGGCATGAGTCTGAAATACATATTTCATCTCTTGTGTCACATCCCTAGCCTTACCTTGCCCTAGGATAGTTTTTGCTTGTGCATCATGTTTAAAATCTTGTTAAACTTGAAATGGGGATGTTCAAACCCTAGCACTAAATAAATTCAACTAGGGTCAATTAAAATCTTTTCAATGAACCCAAAATGCCCTTTGGAAAAGTTCATCTGGATTGATTAAAAACCTCTGCCAAAAATGTTGCACATATTTTTAGGACATTTTTGGATTTTTGAATTAACTCATATTGTATTTGAGTTGGAGCAAATAAATTCTATAATTATATTTATTGCTCCAATTATTCTGAAAACATTTTGTGGAGTTTTGGAATAATCCATATTGCATCCACAAATAATCTCAGAAGCAACAAAAATGGTTTAGTATTAGTACTAAATCAAAAACATACAAAAAAATAGAAAACAGTAATTAAAATGAGAAAAGCAGAGAGAGAGAGACTCACCTAGGCTTTACCTGGCAGCCCAAGTAGATGGCCCAGCCCACCAGGGGCAGCCTCGTCTTCTACCTCTTGCCAGTAGGCAGAGGAGAAGCTGGGCACGGCGCGCGCCGGCACGCAGCTGCCTGCCTGGCCCTCCCCTAGCCAGCGCGACACCACCGACGACCTGCGGCAGACGTCTGGAACCCGCCCGACCTCTCGCACTCTCCTCCTTCGCTCTCCCCTGCTTCTCCTCGCCATGGCCGAAACCACCGCAGCCGCGCCGGCGAGCACCACCGTGGCCACAGCTACCCCCTCGTCCCTCCTTTGTGCCCACGAGCTCCGCGACGTCGCCCTCTTCCTCCTCGCTGAGCCACGCTTCGCCGGAAGCTCTGCATCGTCTTCCCTGACCCCATCTTCAACCTCCGGCCGCCGACAACCTCGCCGTCGATTCACCGGCTCCGATGCCTCCCCGAGCTCTTTGAGCTACCCTACCGCCTCCCTGTGAGCTCCTACCTCGTTTCCCCCTCTCCCCCGACCTCCCCGCGCTCTCTAGCTACGGCCCCACCTCCGGCCGGAGCTGTGGTCCGCCGGCCATGTCGCCGCCGTGGCCACAGCTGCTGCCGCTCTCGTCCGAGCGCATAAGCACACCCAGCGCACACCCAGGAGCACGCCGCACCCATCAGCTCACCTCCCCGTGCCCCGCAGCGCCTAACTCGACGATGCCCGAACTCCGGCGCCGCCGCGAGCTCGTTTCGGACGAGCTCCGGCCACCCCAGCTCCTCCCACCTGCGTGGATGGATGCGGGCGAGCAAGAGCTACTCCCCGGAGCCCTCAGCTCGCCAAACCACCAAACATAGGCGAAACCGAGCCGCTTCAGCGTGCCTCCGCCGCGTTTTGGGTCGCCGCCGGCGTAACTCCGGTGACGCCGACGTGGCAAGCCATTAGCCACTAATGACACTCTAACTAACCCCCCAGGGCCACTGACATACGGGCCCCACTGCTAACTACCTAGTTTAGGTTTAATTAAAATAGGATTAACCCTGGCTCACTGACGCGTGGGCCCAGGCCCTTGACTAATTAGAGTTAGGTTTAAATTAGTGTTATCTAATTTAGTTAATTAGTTGAGACACTGACATGTGGGCCCCGTGTCTGTTTAGTTTAGTTTTAAACTTTTAGTTAGTACTGAGAGACTGACCAGTGGGACCCACTGGTCAGGTTTGACTGGACCAGCCCCTGTTGACTTGCTGATGTCAGCATGACCTAGTGCTGACGCAATAAGTGTTTTCTGGAATTTTAAATAAATCAGAAATGATTTATTTATTTCAGAAAATATTCAAAACTTCTAAAAATCATATAAAATCAACCGTAGCTCAGATGAAAATAATTTATATATGAAAAATGATCAGAAAAATCCAAGGAATATGTTTATGGTGTTTTCATGCATGTTTGAAGAAGTTAAACCTGCTGATCAGGTCAAATCAATTAAATGATAATTAAATAACCACATATGGAGTTTGAATTTGAACCTTTGGTTCAAACCAACTTCATTTAATTGTGTTGCTAGTTGCATTAGCTCAATCAACAGCATATTGCCATGTCATGATCATGCATCATATTGTCGCATTGCATTGATTGTGTTCTTTCTCTGTTTGTCAGTTTTGTCCCCTCTCAGTAGACGATGTTCCGACAATGAGTTCGATGACACCGATGAAGACTCATTGATATCTTCAGAAGTGCCAGGCAAGCAAAACCCCATTGAGCATTCCGATACAATCCCACTCTCTCGCTCTTGCTCTCTTTTAATGCATTAGGACAACAACGCTTCAACTGTTACCTGCTGCGGTAGTTGAACCCCTTTCCACTGCATGACCTGTCATTGCCACAGTAAATAGTTGAAACCCACTAGTATGAGTAGGAGTTGTTTGAGCCATGTTGTGCCTACTCTTTCATGCTTTCTGGTTATGCCTGCTATTGCTTAGAGTTGTGTCAGGTCTGATTCATCGGGGATGAATTGGAATGTGGTGAACATGTCTTACTGTTGAGAGCTAAGTGTGTGAACACGATTTGGTAAAGGTAGCGATGAGAGGCCATGTAGGAGTACATGGTGGGTTGTCTCATTGCAGTCGTCCTCAGGAACTGAATTATGTATTGGTTGGTCCATGAAACAGCTACTACCACACATTGGGATCCTTAATTGACTCTCTCGACTTATTAATCAACATGATCTCTGTCCAGGAGTTGCAACTAGTTTCTGGTGTTTGTAGTTTACTGGAGGTCATGCGCAGCGCTGACCCTCGGGGTGGGCTGTGACGCGGCAGGTACGTGGCACGGTGTACCGATCGCCCGTTTGGTGATGCGGGAACCCTGTACACATCGTTTGGGGCCGTGAGCGACACCCCGTCCGGATCTCCCCATGGATGGAACCCAAATAGGCGATAAACCTGGACGAGAGACTTGTGTGGTTAGTCAGGTCGTGGCCGACACCCTCGCTGGGCCTCCGCTTGATGGTTGCCGAGTACATGTCGTGTAAACGGCGATAAGTGGTGAGAGCGTGTGTGAAGAAGTACACCCCTGCATGGTTATATATGATCTATTCGAATAGTCGTGTCCGCGGTAATGGACTTCTGGGTTGCCTATAACAGTTCATAGACAAGTGAAAGTGGATACTCTAAAACACGCAAGATAAGCGTGAGTGCTATGGATGGCCTTCTCGTAGGGAGACGGGAGCGGATCCACAGTGGTGTATTGATTGGTGAATATGTGGACTCGTGTGCGCCACCTCAAAAGAGTTACTTGTAGTCGTAGTTTAGGATAGCCACCGAGTCAAAGCTGGCTTGCTGCAGTCAAACTCCACCACCCCTTGTTGATACTAATGCATATGTAGCAAGTTCTGATGTAAGTCTTGCTCAGTACCTTTGTATTCACGTTTGCTTAAATTATGTTTTTTGCAGAGAGACTTCAGTCTCGCTAGTGGTTCCGCGTGGACTTCGATGTTTAGCTTGTAACCTCAGCTATGATCTTGTACCCTTGTAGGATCTTGTAGATAGTCAGGCTTTCAGTCTTCTTCATTTGTAGTTGTCTGTACTCACACATGTTATGCTTCCATTGCCTGTATGCTCTATATGTTGGGTCATGTGACCTCTGTTTGTAATAAATGCTATGATGGCTCTTCTGGGCCTTATCTATATGAGTTGTTGAGTTATGTTGTGATGCCATGTTGTACATCACATACTTGCATGTTATGCGTACGTGTAATGTGTATTTCTATGTGTGGGATCCAACACCTAGTTGTTTACCTTTGGTAGCCTATCTTACAGGGAAATGTCTCCTAGTGCTTCCACCGAGCCTTGGTAGCTCGCTACTGCTCCGGAACACTTAGGCTGACCGGCATGTGTCCTTCTTCGTTCCTGTGTCTGTCCCTTAGGGGAAATGTCACGCGTTGTTCCTTTAAGTCCTTGTAGCTTGCTACGACTTGGGTTCATACGTTGATGACCGACACGTTCGTTGCTGGGTCATGTATGCCTGTCTCGGTAATTTAGTGCCACTTTTGGTTTATAACTAGTCATGTCGGCCCGGGTTCTCTGTCATACGGATGCTAGCGACACTATCGTATACGTGTGACAAAATGCGCAAACGGTCCCGGGCCAGGTAAGGTGGCACCCGTGGGGATACCGTGCGTGAGGCCGCAAAGTGATATGATGTGTTACGGGCTAGACCTGTGTGACTTAGGATCGGGGTCCTGACATCTTGGAACATCTCATATGCTCCATGTCGTTCAAAACGTTTTTAAGTCCCGGTTCTAAGCCGTAAAGCATGGTGCACTAAACTATTAAGTAGTCATCATATTGAGCTTTGCCAAACGTTCATAACGTTTGCATCTGCTCCTACAATAGGTATCTCACCTAGCAGTGCATCAAGGACATAATACTTCTGGGCAACAATGAGGATAATCCTCAGATCATGGACCTAGTTTGCATCATTGCTACTAACATCTTTCAACTTAGTTTTCTCTAGGACCGTATAAAAAACAGGGAAGCTAAATCGTGAGCTATTGATCTACAACATAGATATGCAAATACTATCAGGACTAAGTTCATGATAAATTAAGTTCAATTAATTAAATTACTAATGAACTCCTGATACGTCCATTTTGCATCATGCTTTTATGTTGATATTTATTGAACTATGGGTTGTTATTACACGTTATGTCACAATACTTATGCCTTTTGTCCCTTATTTTACAAGGTTTACATGAAGAGGGAGAATGCCGGCAGTTGGAATTCTGGGCTGGAAAAGGAGCAAACATTGGAGACCTATTTTGCACAACTCAAAAAGCTCCAAAAATCCATGAAACATCATTTCAGAAAATATAAAAAATATCTGGCGAAAGAGATCTGCCAGGGGGGCACCACCTATCCACAAGGGTGGGGGGCGCGCCCCCTGCCTCATGGGCCAGTCGGTGACACCACCCCCCCCCCCCGATGCCCATCTTATCCTATATGAGGTGTTTTGACCTGGAAAAATCATAAGGAGGCTTTCAGGACCAGACGCCGCCGTCTCGAGGCGGAACCTTGGTGGAAACCATTCTAGGGCTCCGGCGGAGCTGTTCTGCTGGGGATACTTCCCTCCAGGAGGGGGAAATCATCACCACCGTCATCACCAACAACTCTCCCATCTTGGGGAGGATTATATTCATCCACATCTTCACCAACACCATCTCCTCACAAACCCTAGTTCATCTCTTGTATCTAATCTTTGTACCCAAACCTCAGATTGGTACCTGTGGGTTGCTAGTAGTGTTGATTACTCCTTGTAGTTGATGCTAGTTGGTTTACTTGGTGGAAGATAATATGTTCAGATCCATTATGCATATTATTACCCCTTTGATCATGAACAATATTATGTCTTGTGAGTAGTTACTTTTGTTCCCGAGGACATGGGAGAAGTCTTGCTATAAGTAGTCATGTGAATTTGGTATTCTTTTGATATTTTGATGAGATGTATGTTGTCTTTCCTCTAGTGGTGTCATGTGAACGTCGACTACATGACACTTCACCATTGTTTGGGCCTAGAGGAAGGCATTGGGAAGTAATAAGTAGATGATGGGTTGCTAGAGTGACAGAAGCTTAAACACTAGTTTATGCGTTGCTTCGTAAGGGGCTGATTTGGATCCATATGTTTCATGCTATGGTTAGGTTTACCTTAATACTTCTTTTGTAGTTGTGGATGCTCGCAATAGAGGTTAATCATAAGTGGGTTGCTTGTCCAAGGAAGGACAGCACCCAAGCACCGGTCCACCCACATACCAAATTATCAAAGTAATAAACGCAAATCATATGAACGTGATGAAAACTAGCCTGACGATAATTCCCATGTGTCCTCGGGAGCGTTTTCCTTCATATAAGAGTTTGTCCAGGCTTGTCCTTTGCTACACAAAGGATTGGGCCATCTTGCTGCACCTTATTTACTTTTACCTTTTGTCACTTGCTACCAATTACCTTATCACAAAACTATCTGTTACCGATAATTTTAGTGCTTGCAGAAAATTGCTTACTGAAAACTGCCTATCATTTCCTTCTGCTCCTTGTTGGGTTCGACACTCTTACTTATCGAAAGGACTAAGATAGATCCCCTACACTTGTGGGTCATCAAGACTCTTTTCTAGCGCTTTTGCCGGGGAGTGAAGCGCCTTTGGTAAGATGAATTTGGTAATGAAAAATTTATATAGTGTGCTGAAATTTACTGTCACTTGTTACTATGGCCCATAATCCTTTGAGGGGCTTGTTCGGGGTATGTTCACCCCGACCAGAAGAGCAAAGAGTTGCTCCTCAACCTATTGAACCTACTGAAAATGTTTGCTTTGAAATTCCTTCGTGTATGATAGAGAAACTGCTAGATAATCCCTTTACAGGAGACGGAACACTGCATCCTGATTTACACCTAATCTATGTGGATGAAGTTTGTGGATTATTTAAGCTTGCAGGTATGCCCGAGGAAGTTATAAAGAAGAAGGTCTTACCTTTATCTTTAAAGGGAGATGCATTGACATGGTTTAGGCTATGCGATGATATTGGATCATGGAACTATAATCGACTGAAGTTGGAATTTCATTAGAAGGTCTACCCTATGCATCAGGTTCATCGTGATCATAATTATATATATAATTTTTGGCCTCGCAAAGGAGAAAGCATCGCTCAAGCTTGGGGGAGGCTTAAGTCAATGTTATATTCATGCCCCAATCATGAGCTCTCAAGAAAAATGATCATTCAAAAATTTTATGCTCGGCTTTCTCTCGCACCATGCTCGATAATTGTTGTGCTGGTTCTTTTATGATGAAAACTATTGAATTGGGGATTTATTGGAAAGAATTAAACACAACTCTGACGATTGGGATCTCGACGAAGGTAAGGAGTCAGGTATGTCCCCTAAGTTTGATTGTGTTAAAGCTTTTATGGATACCGATGTTTTCCGTGAATTTAGCACTAAATATGGACTTGACTCTGAGATAGTAGCTTATTTTGTGAATCATTTGCTACTCATGTTGACCTTCCCAAGGAGAAGTGGTTTAAATACCATCCTCCCATTGAAGTAAAAGTAGTTGAACATGTTAAAGTTGAAGAAAAGACTATCACTTATAATGTTGATCCTATTGTTCCTACTGCTTATATTGAGAAACCACCTTTCCCTGTTAGAATAAAGGATCATGCTAAAGCTTCAACTGTGGTTCGTAAGAGTAATACTGGAACACCTACACCCTCTGAACAAATTAAAGTTGAACCTAGTGTTGCTATGGTTAAAGATCTCTTGGTTGAAAATTTAGATGGACATGTTATTTACCTCCAAGAGGAAGCTGCTAGAATAGCCAAACCCGGTACTAGGAATAAACATAGACTTGTTGTGGGCTTACCTGTTATTTCTGTTAAAATAGGAGATCATTGCTATCATTGTTTATGTGACGTAGGTGCTAGTGCGAGTGTAATACCCATTTCCTTATATGATGAAATTATGCATGATATTGCATCCGGTGAGCTAGAAGGTATTGATGTCGCTATTAAGCTTGCCAATAGAGACACTATTTCACCAATTGGGATTGTTAGAGATGTTGAAGTCTTGTGTGGGAAAGTTAAATACCTAGCTAATTTTCTTGTACTTGGTTCCCCACAAGATGATTTTTGTCCCATCATATTTAGTAGACCCTTCTTGAATATTGTCAATGCTAAGATAGACTGCGTAAAAGATATTGTTATTGTTGGTTTAGGGGATATGTCTCATGATTTTAACTTTGCTAAATTTCGTAGACAACCCAATGACAAAGAATTACCCGATAAGGATGAAATTATTGGTCTTGCTTCCATTGCTGTGCCTCCTAACGATCCTTTAGAACAATATCTGCTAGACCACGAAAATGATATGTATATGAATGAGAGAAGCGAAATAGATGAAATATTCTTTAAGCGGGGACCCGTATTGAAAAAAAACTTGCCTGTTGAAATTCTAGGGGATCCTCCTCCACCCAAGGGTGATCCCGTGTTTGAACTTAAACCATTACCTGATAATCTTAAGTATGTTTATCTCGTTGAAAAGAAGATACATCCTATTATTATTAGTGCTAACCTTTCAAAGCAGAAAGAAGAGAAATTATTGAAAACTCGGAAGAAGCACTGTGCTGCTATTGGATATACTCTGGATGATCTTAAGGGCATTAGTCCCACTTTATGCCAGCATAAGATAAAATTGGAAGAGGACGCTAAACCGGTTATTGATCATCACCGCCGATTAAATCCTAAGATGAAAGAAGTGGTAAGGAAAGAAATACTAAAGCTTCTAGAGGCAGGTATAATCTATCCAGTTGCTGATAGCTAGTGGGTAAGTCATGTCCATTGTGTCCCTAAGAAGGGAGGTATGACTGTTGTTCCTAATTATAAAGATGAATTGAACCCGCAAAGAATTGTTACAGGTTATAGGATGGTAATTGATTTCCGCAAATTAAATAAAGCTACTAAGAAAGATCATTACAATTTGCCTTTTATTGATCAAATGCTAGAAAGGTTATCCAAACATACTCATTTTTGCTTTCAAGATGGTTATTCTGGTTTCTCTCAAATACCTGTGTCAAAAGGGGATCAAGAAAAGACTACTTTTACTTGTCCCTTCGGTACCTTTGCTTATAGACGTATGTCTTTTGGTTTACGTAATGCACCTTCAACCTTTCAAAGATGCATGATGGCTATATTCTCTTATTTTTGTGAAAAGATTGTTGAGGTTTTCATGGATGATTTTTCCGTTTACGGAACTTCTTTTGATGATTGCTTGAGCAACCTTGATCGAGTTTTACAGAGATGTGAAGACACTAAGTTGTCTTGAATTGGGAGAAGTCCACTTTATGGTTAATGAAGGCATTGTCTTGGGACATAAAATTTCTGAAAGAGGTATTGAAGTTGACAAGGCTAAGGTTGATGCTATTGAAAAGATGTCGTGTCCCAAGGACATCAAAGGTATACGAAGTTTCCTTGGTCATGTCGGGTTTTATAGGAGGTTCATTAAGGACTTCTCCAAAATCTCCAGGCCTCAGACTAATCTGTTACAAAAAGATGTTCCTTTTGTCTTTGATGATGATTGTCTAGAAGCATTTGAAATACTTAAGAAAGCATTGATCTCTGCACCTATTGTCCAGCCTCCTGACTGGAATGTACCCTTTGAGATTATGTGCGATGCTAGTGGTTATGTTTTAGGTGATGTTCTAGGGCAAAGAGTTGATCAAAAATTGAATGTTATCCAATATGCTAGTAAAACTCTAGATAGTGCCCAGAGAAATTATGCTACTACTGAGAAAGAGTTTTTAGCGGTTGTATTTGCTTATGATAAGTTTAGACCTTATATTGTTGATTCTAAAGTAACTATTCACACTGATCATGCTGCTATCAAATACCTTATGGAAAATAAAGATGCTAAACCTAGACTTATAAGATGGGTTCTCTTGCTGCAAGAATTTGATTTGCATATTATTGATAGGAAGGGAGCTGAGAACCCCGTTGCAGATAACTTGTCTAGGCAAGAGAATATTCTTGATGACCCACAACCTATTGATGATAGCTTTCCAGATGAACAATTAGCTTTCATAAACATTGCTCGTACTGCTCCATGGTATGTTGATTATGCTAATTACATTGTTGCTAAGTTTATACCACCTAGGTTCACATACCAGCAAAAGAAAAGGTTCTTCTATGATTTGAGGCATTACTTCTGGGATGACCCACATCTTTATAAAGAAGGAGTAGATGGTATTATTAGACATTGTGTACCTGAGCATGAGCAGGAACAGATCCTATGCAAGTGCTAGTCCGAAGCTTATGGAGGACACCATGCTGGAGATAGAACTGCACATAAGGTATTGCAATCTGGTTTTTACTGGCCTACTCTCTTCAAGGATGCTCGTAAGTTTGTCTTATCTTGTGATGAATGTCAAAGAATTGGTAATATTAGTAGACGTCAAGAAATGCCTATGAATTATTCACTTGTTATTGAACCATTTGATGTCTGGGGCTTTGATTATATGGGATCATTTCCTTCCTCTAATGGGTATACACATATTTTAGTTGCTGTTGATTACGTTACTAAGTGGGTAGAAGATATTCCAACTAGTAGTGCTGGTCATAACACCTCTATTAAGATGCTTAAAGAAGTTATTTTTCCGGGTTTGGAGTCCCTAGATATTTAATGACTGATGGTGGTTCACACTTTATTCATGGTGTTTTCCTTAAAATGCTTGCTAAGTATGATGTTAACCATAGAATTGCATCCCCTTATCACCCATAGACTAGTGGTCAAGTAGAATTAAGTAATAGAGAGCTGAAATTAATTTTGCAAAAGATGGTTAATAGGTCTAGAAAGAATTGGTCCAAGAAACTTGATGATGCATTATGGGCCTATAGAACTGCTCAACTGCATACAAAATTCCTATGGGTATGTCTCCATATAAGATGGTTTATGGAAAAGCATGTCACTTACCTCTCGAGCTAGAACATAAGGCATACTGGGCTATTAAAGAGCTCAATTATGATTTCAAACTTTCTGGTGAGAAGAGGTTATTTGACATTAGCTCTCTTGATGAATGGAGAACCCAAGCTTATGAGAATGCCAAGTTGTTTAAAGAAAAGGTTAAAAAATGGCATGACAATAAGATATAGAAGCGTGAGTTTAATGTAGGTGATTATGTCTTGCTATACAACTATCGTTTAAGATTTTTTGCAGGAAAACTTCTCTCTAAGTGGGAAGGTCCTTACGTTATCGAGGAGGTCTATCGCTCCGGTGCCATAAAAATTAACAACTTCGAAGGCACAAATCCGAAGGTGGTGAACAGTCAAAGAATCAAACATTATATTTCAGGTAACCCTATAAATATTGAAACCAATGTTATTGAAACCGTAACCCCAGAGGAATACATAAGGAACACTTTCTAGAACGATCCAGACCCCGAAAAGGAAGAGGTATGTGGTACGGTAAGTAAACCGACTCCAAAATAGTTCTAATGGTAAATTTTCACCGTTTTGGAATATTTAGAAAAATACAAAAATAAGAGGCAGTTCGGAAAGAACACAAGGCGTCCATGAGGGTGGAGGGCGCACCCCCTTCCCCTGGGCGCACCCCCTGCCTCGTGGGCACCTCTTGTGCCTCCCGGACTCCGATTTCTTGCACGTTACTCCTTTTGGTCGGTAATAATTCATTATATATTCTCTCGAAGGTTTTGACCACCGTATCACGCAAAAATCCTCTGTTCTTGTTTCGGGCTATTCTCTGCTAGGGTTGACAAGGCCAAGCACCATGTCGTCCTCCTCCTCCAACAATGAGGGCAACGATGCTTGGCTAATGAAGATAGATCTGAAGAGGGAATGACCCGAGGAGATCAACAAGGAGAATATGATCAAGAAGGTTGTGCAAGATCAGGCTCCGGCAACAGGGGAATAAGACATCCTTCAACCCCTTCCAAACCTTTTACTTCAACTGAGATTAAAGCTTTCAAGATGATTGAGTTAGCTCAAATACAAAACAAGTATCTCACAAGTGAAAATATTTTGCTGAAGGAGCATATTGCCGCACTCAAAGGTATTATCCGCAAGCTGGAGGATATCCTACACTCGATGTATGATGATCCGGCATCACTGCTTCCAACTCCATCATCACCAACTTCGAAGAAAGATACATAATCATATGGGTATGGGCACTCCCCTTGGCAACTGCCAAGCTTGGGGAGGTTCCCCGGTATCATATCACCATCACACTCGTATCTTTACCGTTTTTCTTAGTTCGATCCTTTTGGTAATATCTTGATCTAGTAGAATAAAGTTAGCATGATCTAGTTGTGAGCTTTTGCTTTATGATCTTTACTTTTGTAACCGAGTCCGTGAGCTATATAATAAAGATTAGTGTTGAGTCAAGGGCTTGATTTCCTCACTTTGTTCATGAGAGAATAAAATAAAATATAAAAAGTATCATAGAGATCATATCGATCTTATGGGAAGTAATGACTTCACATATAAAGAGTATGATGAATAAAAGTTGTTGAGAGTTGTTAACATAGTGTTGGTCATCGTTGCAATTAATATGAAGTAATAAAGAAAGAGGTTTCACATACAAATATACTATCTTGGACATCTTTTATGATTGTGAGCACTCATTAAAATATGACATGCTAAAGATTTGATGTTGGACAAGGAAGACAACATAATGGGTTATGTTTTCTTATATTCTAAATAAAGTATATTGTTATGGATCATCCAACATGTTGAGCTTGCCTTTCCCCCTCATGCTAGCCAAAACTCCTTGCAGCAAGTAGAGATACTACTTGTGCTTCCACACATCCTTAAACCCAGTTTTGCCATGAGAGTCCATCATACCTACTTATGGATTGAGTAAGATCCTTCAAGTAAGTTTTCATTGTGGCAAACTCTCTAAAATATGTATAATTTATTAGTGTGGAGGAAATAAGATTTACACGATCTTGTGATATGGAAGTAATAAAAGCGACAGACTGCATAATAAAGGTCCCTATCACAAGTGGCAATATAAAGTGACGTTCTTTTGCGCTAAGACTTTGTGCATCCAACCAAAAAAGGCACATGACAACCTCTGATTCCCTCTGCAAAGGGCCTATCTATTGTTCTTGCCTTATACCTTATAAAAGAGTCATGGTGATCTTCACCTTTCCTTTTAACATTTTATCCTTTGGCAAGCACATTGTGTTGGAAAGATCATGACATATATACCCAATTGGATGTAAGTTATCATGGTCTATTACTGTTGACATTACCCTTGAGTTAAAGGTTGGGAGGGAATACCATAAGCCCCTATCTTTCTCTGTTTCCGATTAAAACTCCATACCCATAAGTATTGCATGAGTGTGAGCAATTGTGAAAGACTATATGATAGTTGAGTATGTGGACTTGCTGAAAAGCTCTTGTAATGACTCTTTCCGATGTTATGATAAATTGCAATTGCTTCAATGACTGATATCATAGTTTGTTGGTTTTCAATGAAGTTTCTAAGTCATACTTGACATTGTAAATGAATTGTTACTTTAGCATAAGAATCATATGACAATATATATGTGTTGTTGTTATAAGAATGATCATGATGCCCTCATGTCCGTATTTTATTTTTATCGACACCTCTATCTCTAAACATGTGGACATATTTTTTGATATCGGCTTTCGCTTGAGGACAAGCGAGGTCTAAGTTTGGGGGAGTTGATACGTCCATTTTACATCATGCTTTTATGTTGATATTTATTGCACTATGGGCTGTTATTCACGTTATGTCACAATACTTATGCCTTTTCTCCATTATTTTACAAGGTTTACATGAAGAGGGAGAATGCTGGCAGTTGGAATTCTGGGCTGGAAAAGGAGAAAACATTGGAGACCTATTCTGTACAACTCAAAAAGCTCCGAAACTCCACGAAACACCGTTTGAGAAAATATAAAAAATATCTGGCGAAAGAGATCTGTCAGGGGGGCCACCACATGTCCACGAGGGTGGGGGCGCGCCCCCTCCCCCTGGGCGCGCCCCCTGCCTCATGGGCCAGCCGGTGACCCCCCGATGCCCATCTTCTCCTATATGAGGTGTTTTGACCTGGAAAAATCATAAGGAGGCTTCCGGGACCAGAAGCCGCCGTCTCGAGGTGGAACCTTGGCGGAAACCAATCTAGGGCTCCGGCGGAGCTGTTCTGCCGGGGATACTACCCTCCGGGAGGGGGAAATCGTCACCGCCATCATCACCAAAAACTCTCCCATCTTGGAGAGGGTTATCTTCATCAACATCTTCACCAGCACCATCTCCTCTCAAACCCTAGTTCATCTCTTGTATCCAATCTTTGTACCCAAACCTCAGATTGGTACCTATGGAAGATAACTCCTTGTAGTCGATGCTAGTTGGTTTACTTGGTGGAAGATCATATGTTCAGATCCATTATGCATATTAATACCCCTCTGGTCATGAACAATATTATGTCTTGTGAGTAGTTACTTTTGTTCCTGAGGACATGGGAGAAGTCTTGCTATAAGTAGTCATTTGAATTTGGTATTCGTTCGATATTTTGATGAGATGTATGTTGTATTTCCTCTAGTGGTGTCATGTGAACGTCGACTACATGACACTTCACCATTGTTTTGGCCTAGAGGAAGGCATTGGTAAGTAATAAGTAGATGATGGGTTGCTAGAGTGACAGAAGCTTAAACCCTAGTTTATGCGTTGCTTCGTAAGGGGCTGATTTGGATCCATATGTTTCATGCTATGGTTAGGTTTACCTTAATACTTCTTTTGTAGTTGCAAATGCTTGAAATAGAGGTTAATCATAAGTGGGTTACTTGTCCAAGTAAGGACAGCACCCAAGCACCGGTCAACCCACATACCAAATTATCAAAGTAACGAACGTGAATCATATGAACATGATGAAAACTAGCTTGACGATAATTCCCATGTGTCCTCGGGAGCGTTTTCCTTCATATAAGAGTTTGTACAGGCTTGTCCTTTGCTACAAAAAGGATTGGGCCATCTTGCTGCACCTTATTTACTTTTACCTTTTGTCACTTGCTACCAATTACCTTATCACAAAACTATCTGTTACCGATAATTTCAGTTCTTGCAGAAAATTCCTTACTGAAAACTGTCTATCATTTCCTTCTGCTCCTCGTTGGGTTCGACACTCTTACTTATGGAAAGGACTATGATAGACCCCCTACACTTGTGGGTCATCGAATCCCACTTAAATCAACATCCCTTAGGTTATCTAAGTGATACATGATCCAAATCAACAAAACCATGTTCGATCATCACGTGAGATGGAGTAGTCATCCATGGTGAACATCTCTATGTTGATCATATCTACTATATGACTCATGTTCGACCTTTCGGTCTCCAGTGTTCCGAGGCCATGTCTGTACATGCTAGGCTCGACAAGTTTAACCCAAGTATTCCGCGTGTGTAAAATTGTCTTACACCCATTGTATGTGAACGTAGAGTCTATCACACCCGATCTTCATGTGGTGTCTTGAAACGATGAACTGTAGCAACGGTGCATACTCGGGGAGAACACTACTATCTTGAAATTAAGTGAAGGGATCATCCTATAATGCTAACGCCATTCTAAACAAAATAAGATGCATAAAGGATAAACATCACATGCAATCAAAATATGTGACATGATATGGCCATCATCATCTTGTCCTTTTGATCTCCATCTCCGAAGCATCGTCATGATCTCCATCATCACCGGCTCGACACCTTGATCACCATGGTTGTGTCGTGGTCCTCTCGTCAACTGTTGCTTCTATGACTATTGCTAACTCGTAGCGATAAAGTAAAGCAATTACATGCCATTTGCATTTCATACAATAAAGATACAACCATAAGGCTCATGTCGGTTGCCGATAATTTACAAAACATGATCAGCTCATACAATAATGTATAACTTATCCTGTCGTGACCATATCACATCACAAAATGCCCTGCAAAAATTAGTTAGACGTCATCTACTTTGTTGTTGTAAATTTTACGTGGCTGCTACGGGCTTCTAAAAAAACATTCTTACCTACGGCACAAAACCACAACGGTGATTTATGAAGTTTGTTGTTTTAACCTTCAACAAGGACCGACGGCAATCAAATTCGATTCAACTAAAGTAGAAGAAACAGACACCCGCCTAAAGGAAATATGCCCTAGAGGCAATAATAAAGTTGTTATTTGTATTTCCTTATATCATGATAAATGTTTATTATTCATGCTAGAATTGTATTAACCGGAAACTTTATACATGTGTGAATGCATAGACAAAACAGAGTGTCCCTAGTATGCCTCTACCAGACTAGCTCGTTCAAAGATGGTTATGTTTCCTGATCATTGACATGAGTTGTCATATGATCAATGGGATCATATCATTAGGAGAATGATGTGATGGACTAGACCCATCCGTTAGCTTTGCAACTTGATCGTTTAGTTTTACTGTTATTGCTTTCTTCATGACTTATACATGTTCCTACAACTATGAGATTATGCATCTCCCGAACACCGGAGGAACACCTTGTGTGCTATCAAACGTCAGAACATAACTAGGTGATTATAAAGATGCTCCACAGGTGTCTCCGAAGGTGTTTTTGGTGTTGGCATAGATCGAGAATAGGATTTGTCACTCGGAGTGTCGGAGAGGTATCTCTGGTTCCTCTCAGTAATACACATCATAATAAGCCTTGCAAGCAAATGACTAATGAGTTAGTCTCGAGATGATGTATTACGGAAAGAGTAAAGAGACTTGCCGGTAACGAGATTGAACTAGGTATGATGATACCGATGATCGAATCTCGAGCAAGTAACATACCAATGACAAAGGGAACAATGTATGTTGTTATGCGGTTTGACCGATAAAGATCTTCGTAGAATATGTAGGAACCAATATGGGCATCCCGAATCCTCTATTGGTTATTGACCAGAGATGAGTCTCGGTCATGTCTACATAGTTCTCGAACTCGTAGGGTCCGCACGCTTAACGTCCGATGATGATAGGTATTCTGAGTTTATGTGTTTTGATGTACCGAAGGTAGTTCGGAGTCCCAGATGTGATCACGGACATGACGAGGAGTCTCAAAATGGTCGAGACATAAAGATTCATATATTGGATGGCTATATTCAGACACCGGAAGTGTTCTAGGTGGTTTCGGAGAAAACCGGAGTACCGAAGGGTTACCGGAACCCCCCCCCC
>LR738715.1:787580131-787706068 GCA_902687465.1 Secale cereale | reverse complement strand
GGAAAACTAATGGGTCACATGGGCCTTAGTGGAGAGAGAGAGAGAGGGCCAGCCAGGGCAGGCCGCGCGCCCCCTCCCCCTCTCGTCCGAATTGGACTATGGAAGGTGGCGGCGCCCCCCTTTCCTTCTCCCACTCCTCCTTCCTTTTCCCCTCCTAGTAGGAGTAGGAAAGGGGAGTCCCTACTCCTACTAGGAGGAGGACTCCTCCTCTCCCCGCGCGCCACAAGGGCCGGCCAGCCTCCCCCTTGCTCCTTTATATACAGGGGCAGGGGGCACCCTAGAACACACAAGTTAACATCAGTTTTAGCCATGTGCGGTGCCCCCCTCCACAGATACACACCTCGATCATATCGTTGCAGTGCTTAGGCGAAGCCCTGCGCCGGTAGCTTCATCATCACCGTCATCACGCCGTCGTGCTGATGAAACTCTCCCGTGACACTCAACTAGATCAAGAGCTCGTGGAAATTCATCGAGTTGAACGTGTGCTGAACGCGGAGGTGTCGTACGTTCGGTGCTTGGATCGGTTGGATCGTGAAGACGTTCGACTACATCAACCGTGTCACTAGACGCTTCCGCTTACGGTCTAGAGGGTACGTAGACACACTCTCCCCGCTCGTTGCTATGCTTCTCCTAGATAGATCTTGCGTGATCGTAGGATTTTTTTTTACATACTATGTTCCCCAACACCGCCAACCACCTTTATGCAAACAAGTTGCACATGACGGCGGAACTAGTCTCATGTACATGGACATGTAATGTTGGTCCGGGCCGCTTCATCTTACAATACCGCTGAATCAAAATAAGACGTTGGTGGTAAGCATTATGAACATCACCGCCCACAACTCCTTTGTGTTCTACTCGTGCATATCATTTACACATAGACCTGGCTCTAATACCACTGTTGGGGAACGTTCGATGGAAAACAAAAAAATTCTACACACACGCAAGATCTATCCATGGAGATGCATAGCTACGAGAGGGGGAGAGCATCTTCGTACCCATGAAGATCGCTAAGCGGAAGCATTTATCAATGCGGTTGATGTAGTCGTACACCTTCACGATCCGTCCCGGTCAAGTACCGAACGTACGACACCTCCGCGTTCAGCACACGTTCAACGCGATAACGTCCAAGCCTTCTTGATCCAGCAAGACGGGCTAAGTAGTAGATGAGTTCCGGCAGCATGACGACGTGGTGACGGTTGGTGGTGAAGAAGAATCTCCGCAGGGCTTCGCCAAGTACAACATAAACTAGACGGAGGATAAACTAGAGGGACGGGCTTGCCGGCAAACAGCTTGGTGAATCTTGATGTGTTCCAGGTGCTAGCCCCTCCCTTCTATTTATATGTTGAGCACTAGGGTTGTCACTTGGAGAAAGAGCCTCCTCAAAGTCAGTTTTGCCCACAAGGAAGAGTCCTTCTCAGACTTCCAGGAGAAGATGCCACAATCCTTAACTCCGGACCATTCTAGAGCTCCTCGTGTCCGTGATCTCATTTGGGACTTTGAACAACATTCAGTCACCATCATACATAACTCATATAATACTAAATCGTCAATGAACATTAAGTGTGCGAACCCTACGGGTTTTAGAACTATGTAGACATGCTCGATACACTTCTCCGGTTAATAACCAAAAGCGGAACCTAGATGCCCATATTTGCTCCTACATATTCTACAAAGATCTTTATCGGTCGAACCGTTATGACAACATACACAATTCCCTATGTGTGTAGGTATGTTACTTGCCCGACATTCGATCGTCGGTATCTCTATACCTAGTTCAATGTCGTTACGGCAAGTCTCTTTACTTGTTCCATAATACATCATCCCATGACTAACTCATTAGTCATTTGCTTGCAAGGCTTATTATGTTGTGTATTGCCGACAGGGCCCCGAGATAAATCTCCGATACTCGGAGTGACAAATCCTACTCTTGATTCACGCAAGCCCAACAAAACACCTTCGGAGATACCTGTAGAGCATCTTTATAATCACCCAGTTGTGTTGTGACGTTTGATAGCACATAAGGCATTCCTTCGGTATTCGGGAGTTGCATGATCTCATAGTCAAAGGAATATGTATTTGACATACATGAAAGTAATAGCAATAAACTGTATGACCAAATGATTAGCTAACAGACGGGTCTTGTCCTTCACATCATTCTCATAATGATGTGATCCCGTTATCAAATGACAACTCATGTCCATGGTTAGGAAACCTTAACCATCTTTGATTAACGAGCTAGTCTAGTAGAGGCTTACTAGGGACACGATAATTGTTTATGTATTCACACATGTATTTAGGTTTCCATTCTACAATTCTAGCATGAATAATAAACCTTTATCGTGATTAAGGAAATATAATAATAACAATTTTATTATTGCCTCTAGGGCATATTTTCATCAGTCTCGGCGGCGAGGCACAACAAAATCTCGGCAATGGATACGTGATGATGAATGCACGTAGGGAGGAGGCGATGTCTGGCACCGTGGGGGCATTGACGAAAAGCCTGGAAAGGTTGATGCATCAGTACCTGCTCTAAAGATGGATTGATGGAAGACGGCGGCGATGACCTATGAGTGCGTCGGACCAGTTTGTGCCCCAGACCCGGTATGTGGCTTGGTCCAGGCCTTCGGCTTTAGATGTTAGGCTACGTGAGAAGTCTAGATATTTGGCCCACGCTTTTTGTACCCCTTCATCAATGGATAGGAGTAGCGACATATGTTGCCAAGATGACAACTTCTGACATGTTGATGTATTACTTTATAAGGTCTTTATGAATAATCATTAAGGTGGTTGCATTCATCTTCGAGATGCAAAGTTCGGGGGTCATCCTCCTTTTCTAAATAATAATAAAATTCCCAACACCTAGGATAGCAGTGCCTCTAGCTAATATATGTGCTTCAACATTTAATTGACGCTTCTCATGAATAATTTGTACCAAGACAAAACTTTCAAAATTCATCTGGATCTCTCTAATAATAGCTTCTAATGAGCCTTTGTAAATACCATTCACATGCTTCACAGTAGCTGGTTAGTACTCCCTTTGTTCGTTTTTACATCGCATATTAGATTTCTTTCAAGTCAAAGTTTGCAAAGTTTGACCAAATATATATTAGAAAATGTCAACATCTACGATACCAAATATGCTATATACTATGAAAGTACATTTCATAATGAATCTAAAAATGTTAATTTTACATTGTGAATGTTGATACTTTTTTCTATAAGATTGGTCAAAGTAGAGATACTTTGACTTCAGACAAAACTTATATGCAGACTAAAAAGGACTAGAGGGAGTACGTGCTGATGACCAGCCACCGATATGGAATATTGAATGCAAACGATGGAGCTTCATTGCACGGCATCGCTCGGAGTGCCCACGATTCACTCACATTTGACATGTTCTAGCATCATTACCGGTTTTATTTTTCTATCTCGTTGATATGCGGCATTCCCGTGACATGGCCATCTATGTGTGACTTGAAGATGATGGATATCATCACACCGAGTGGGCCCTTGAGAATATCTCTTCATCGTCGGAGGAGCAAATTTCACTCTCGAGCTATCTAGTTCATTGTCAAACTTTTTGATGAACCTGTAAGTTGCATTATGATCACCATGTTACACATGACGTTTGAGCAACCCCAAAGTTCATCGTATGGTTATAAGTCTCTACGATACTCTTATGGAACTAAATCACACGTTAATATTTCGTGTTATAACAATTGACTTCTGTTATAACATTTGACTTCCGATGTCTGAGGAGCACATGGAGTTGCTGCTCCGGCAGTCGCTCCTCCACGACCATGGTCCGATGACTCCATCGAAGCCGCTTGCCTGCGCCATCAACCTAAGCCCGAGTCGCCTCCTCACCGATCGGTGTAGAAGGAACCTCCTTCCTCTCACTACCCTCCATAGAGTAACCGCGACGTCCAAATTAGATGACACGTGAAGGAAGAGCCACGGTCGCCACTACCACGTCACGTCAAGGAGGAGTGGCAGTCCCCGCGTCAAGGCCACCGCCTAGTCGCGCCGGTGGCGACCTACCCAACGGAATCACTATGAAGGTGCGCGGGCGCATAAGCGACTACCTCAGCGGTGGTTGCGGAGGCAGAAACAATGGTAGTTCATCCTGCTGAGTGCCTTGATAGTGAGGGAGTTCATGAGTAGGGAGTAGCAGCGGCGGGACAGTTGCAACATCGCGTGTTGGGTGGAGTTCGCAGACTCTGACATATCAACACCGCGAATCCTCATGGATCCGGTGACGGTGTCCACTACTAGGGGTTGCTAACCACACCGGCCCCATCATAGTGAGCTAGGCTAAGGTCCCCTGGATCGTCAATTCGCGAGCCAAGACGGCCATGCCCTAAGGTGTACTCAAGTTGGAATCCTCCGATGACTTGGCACATACTCCAAGACACATTTGAATCGTCGTCATGTTTATCCCTAGATGTAACTAATCTACATGTAACCCTAGATACCCCTGGTCCTTATATAAGCCAAGAGGTTTAGAGTATAGGGTAGAGAATTATAAATTCACATACGATCTCGAGGTAGATCATCATGTACTTTGTAATCCAACACAGTCAATACAACAAAAGCAGGACGTCAGGTTTTACCTCTTCGAGATGGCCTGAACCTAGGTAAACATTGTCTCTCTTGTTCATCATGTTGCCATCTAGTTAAGATCGCTAGCTGGGGACCCCCTACCCGAGATCTAACACGGATTTAACTCCGACACCTGGAGCTCACAACGTCTTGGATCATCGATCGATCGAAGACCACGCTGAGGCTAGCAAGTGTGATCTCCGTTGCCTCGACGAGGAGATGGTGAAGTATGAGGAGGTGTGGTATTTAAGTGAGACCACCACCGCCCTGACTCCGACAACTCCCCTCGCTCATCTCCCCCTACCCACGTCTGCGGTGGCCGCGGCCGCACTGCACACGAATCAACAGCAAGCGGAGAAGATAATACGCAAGCACCACCTGACTACCGTGAAACTCTACCGTGATGCACCCTTCCGCCGTAGAAAGCCCGACTACGACGACCGTGATGGAGGCGCCGCCGACCAGCCCGGCTACATGTACGAGGTCACCGTCATTTAGATTTTAGTTTTCGTTTCATTTCAGCGGACAAAATATCATCTGGTTTTACGTAAAAAGATATCTAAGTTTGAGTGAAATGTTGGAAATATGAGCAATTTACCAAATGTTTTATGAACAAAAATACTAGAAAAAGCATTACTAATATAGTAGAGATAAAACAGGTCATGCTATCAGACAGAAAGAAGGTAAATAGCATCTACATATATGAACTAAAACCAAATATATCTAGAGCAAACGCTAGAGCCCGAAACTGAAGCAGAACCTCAAACAGAGAGAGTATGAGAACATATGGAGTAGGAGCAGAAGCCCCGGTCTTGGGTGCGGTGTCCTTGCTAGCCATGTCGGCGAAGAGGTTGTCGACGCCAGGGAAGAAGTCGTCGTCGGGGAAGTGAAGGAAATATGCCCTAGAGGCAATAATAAAGTTGTTATTTTATATTTCCTTATATCATGATACATGTTTATTATTCATGCTAGAATTGTATTAACCGGAAACTTAATACATGTGTGAATACATAGACAAAACAGAGTGTCCCTAGGATGCCTCTACTAGACTAGCTCATTGATCAAAGATGGTTATGTTAGCTAACCATAGACATGAGTTGTCATTTGATCAACGGGATCACATCATTAGGAGAATGATGTGATGGACAAACCCATCCGTTAGCTTAGCACTATGATCGTTTAGTTTTACTGCTATTGCTTTCTTCATGACTTATACATGTTCCTGTGACTATGAGATTATGCAACTCCCGAATACCGGAGGAACACCTTGTGTGCTATCAAACGTCACAACGTAACTGGGTGATTATAAAGATGCTCTACAGGTGTCTCCGAAGGTGTTCGTGGTGTTGGCATAGATCAAGAATAGGATTTGTCACTCCGAGTGTCGGAGAGGTATCTCTGGGCCCTCTCGATAATGCAAATCATAATAAGCCTTGCAAGCAAAAGACTAATGAATTAGTCATGAGATGATGTATTACGGGACAAGTAAAGAGACTTGCCGTAACGAGATTGAACTAGGTATAGAGATACCGACGATCGAATCTCGGGCAAGTAACATACCGATGACAAAAGGAACAACGTATGTTGTTATGCGGTTTGACCGATAAAGATCTTCGTAGAATATGTAGGAGCCAATATGAGCATCCAGGTTCCGCTATTGGTTATTGACCTGAGATAAGTCTCGGTCATGTCTACATAGTTCTCGAACCCGTAGGGTCCGCACGCTTAACGTTTGATGACAATCGGTATTATGAGTTTATGAGTTTTGATGTACCGAAGGTAGTTCGGAGTCCCGGATGAGATCACGGACATGACGAGGAGTCTCGGAATGTCCGAGACGTAAAGATTGATATATTGGACGACTATATTCAGATAACGGAAGTGTTCCATAAAAGTTTTAGAATTTACCGGAGTACCGGGGGGGTTACCGGAACCCCTAGGGAAGCTATGGGCCTTAATGGGCCGTAGGAGAAAGAGAGAAGGAGGGCCAGGGCTGGGCCGCGCGCCCCCCACCCCTTGGTCCGAATTGGACAAGGAGGGAGGGGGGCCGGCGCCCCTTTCCTTCTCCTTCTCCCTCTCATTCCTTTCCCCCTTCTCCCTTTTGGTAGTTCCTACTAGGAATAGGATTGCAATCCTATTCCTAGTAGGATTGCACCTCCTAGGCGCACCACAAGGGGCCGGCCGGCCTCCCCTCTTGCTCCTTCATATACGGGGGCAGGGGGCACCCAAAGACACACAAGTTGAATTGTTTTAGCCGTGTGCGGTGCCCCCCTCCACAGAAACACACCTCGGTCATACCGTTGCACTGCTTAGGCGAAGCCCTGCGCCGGTAGATACATCATATCTGTCACCATGCCGTCGTGCTGACGAAACGCTCCCGTGAAGCTCAACTGGATCAAGAGCTCGGGGGACGTCATCAAGCTGAACATGTGCTGAACGCGGAGGTGCCGTATGTTCGGTGCTTGATCGGTTGGATTGCGAAGAAGTTCGACTACATCAACCGCGTCACTTGACGCTTCCGCTCCCGGTCTACGAGGGTACGTAGACACACTCTCCCCTCTCGTTGCTATGCATCTGGTAGATAGATCTTGCGTGATCGTAGGAAAATTTTAAAATACTACGTTCCCCAACAGTGGCATCATGAGCCAGGTCTATGTGTAGATGATATGCACGAGTAGAACACAATGAGTTGTGGGCGATACTAGTCATACTGCTTACCAGCATGTCATACTTTGCTTCAGCGGTATTGTGAGATGAAGCGGCCCAGACCGACATTACGTGTACGCTTACGCGAGACTGGTTCCACCGTTATGAGCACTCGTTGCTTAAAGGTGACTGGCGGGTGTCTGTCTCTCTCACTTTAGCTGAATCGAGTGTGGCTACGCCCGGTCCTTGTGAAGGTTAAAACAGCACATACTTGACGAAACATCGTTGTGGTTTTGTATGCGTAGGCAAGAACGGTTCTTGCTAAGCCCGTAGCAGCCACGTAAAACTTGCAACAACAAAGGAGAGGACGTCTAACTTGTTTTTGCAGGGCATGTTGTGATGTGATATGGTCAAGACATGATGAGATATACGGTTTTGTATGAGATGATCATGTTTTGTAATGTTATCGGCAACTGGCAGGAGCCATATGGTTGTCGCTTTATTGTATGAAATGCAATCGCCATGTAATTGCTTTACTTTATCACTAAGCGGTAGCGATAGTCATAGAAGCAATAGTTGGTGAGACGACAACGATGCTACGATGGAGATCAAGGTGTCGCTCCGATGACAAAGGTGATCATGACGGTGCTTTGAAGATGGAGATCAAAAGCACAAGAAGATGATGGCCATATCATGTCACATATTTTGATTGCATGTGATGTTTATCTTATTATGCTTCTTATTTTGCTTAGAACGACGGTAGCATTATAAGATGATCCCTTACTAAATTTCAAGGTATAAGTGTTCTCCCTGCGTATGCACCGTTGCGAAAGTTCGTCGTGCCGAGACACCACGTGATGATCGGGTGTGATAAGCTCTACGTTCAAATACAACGGGTGTAATCCAGTTTTGCACACGCAGAATACTCAGGTTAAACTTGACGAGCCTAGCATATGCAGATATGGCCTCGGAACACTAGAGACCGAAAGGTCGAGCGTGAATCATATAGTAGATATGATCAACATAAGATGTTCACCATTGAAACTACTCCATCTCACGTGATGATCGGACATGGTTTAGTTGATTTGGATCACGTGATCATTTAGATGACCGGAGGGA
The DNA here is from genome assembly GCA_902687465.1 of Secale cereale. Lineage (NCBI taxonomy): Eukaryota > Viridiplantae > Streptophyta > Magnoliopsida > Poales > Poaceae > Secale > Secale cereale. The sequence continues at coordinate 787,697,695 of LR738715.1, read as the reverse complement.
TGTCTATCTAAGTGGGAGTTCTTTAGTAATATGATTAAATGAACTTTAATTTATCATGAACTTAGTCCTGGTAGTATTAGCATATCTATGTTGTAGACCAATAGCTCGTGATGTTGCTCCACGTTTATTTTTATATGTTCCTAGAGAAAACTAAGTTGAAAGATGTTAGTAGCAATGATGCGGAATTGTTCCGTTATCTTAGGATTATCCTCATTGCTGCACAGAAGAATTATGTCCTTAATGCACCGCTAGGTGACAGACCTATTGCAGGAGCAGATGCAGACGTAATGAACGTTTTGACAAAAGCTCGGTATGATGACTACTTGATAGTTTAAGTGCACCATGCTTTACGGCTTAGAACCGGGACTTCAAAAACGTTTTGAATGCCACGGAGCATATAAGATGTTCCAAGAGTTGAAATTAGTATTTCATACTCATGCCCGTGTCGAGAGGTATGAGACCTCTGGCAGTACTTTGCCTACAAGATGGAGGAGAATAGCTCAACCAGTGAGCATGTGCTCAGATTGTCTGGGTACTACAATTGCTTGAATCAAGTGGGAGTTAATCTTCCAGATAAGATAGTAATTGCCAAAGTTCTCTAGTCACTATCACCAAGTTAGTAGAACTTCGTGATGAACTATAATATGCGAGGGATGAAAAAAGTAATTCCCAAGCTCTTCGCGATGCTGAAATCGGCGAAGGTAGAAATCAAGAAAGAGCATCAAGGGTTGATGGTTAACAAGACCACTTGTTTCAAGTAAAGAGCAAAGGGATAGAAGGGGAACTTCAAGAAGAATGGCAAGCAAGTTGTCACTCCCGTGAAGAAACCCAAAGCTAAACTCAAGCCTAAAACTAAGTGCTTCTACTACAAAGGAAATGGTCATTGGAAGTGGAACTGCCCTAGATACTTGGTGGATAAGAAGGATGGCAAAGTGAACAGAGGTATATTTGATATACAGATTATTGATGTGTACTTTACTAGTGTTCATAGAAACCCCTGGGTATTTGATATCAGTTCAGTTGCTAAAATTAGTAACTCGAAACGAGAGTTGCAGAATGAACAGAGACTAGTTAAAGGTGAAGTGACGATGTGTGTTGGAAGTGGTTCCAAGATTGATATGATCATCATCGCACACTCCCTATACTTTTGGCATTAGTGTAAAACCTAAATAAATGTTATTTGGCATTTGCGTTGAGCATGAATATGATTTGATCATGTTTGTTGCAATACGGTTATTCATTTAAAGCCATAGAATAATTGTTGTTCTGTTTACATGAATAAAACCTTCGATGGTCATACACCCAATGCAAATAGTTTGTTGGGTCTCGATCGTAGTGATACACATATTCATAATATTGAAGCCAAAAAATGCAAGGTTAATAATGATAGTGCAACTTATTTGTGGCACTGCCATTTAGGTCATATTGGTGTAAAGCGCATGAAGAAACTCCATATGGATGGACTTTTGGAATCACTTGATTATGAATCACTTGGTGCTTGCGAACCATGCCTCATGGGCAAGATGACTAAAATTCCGTTCTCCAGAACTATGGAGCGAGCAACAGATTTGTTGGAAATCATACATACTGATGTATGGGCCAATGAGTGTTGAAGCTCGCGGCGGGTATCGTTATTTTCTGACCTTCACTGATGATTTGAGCACATATGGGTATATCTACTTAATGAAGCACAAGTCTGAAACATTTGAAAAGTTCAAAGAATTTCAGAGTGAAGTAGAGAATCATCGTAATAAGAAAATAAAGTTTCTACGATCTGATCGTGGAGGAGAATATTTGAGTTACGAGTTTGGTCTTCATTTGAAACAATGTGGAATAGTTTCACAACTCACGCCACCCGGAACACCACAGCGTAATGGTGTGTCCGAACATCGTAACCGTACTTTATTGGATATGGTGCGATCTATGATGTCTCATACCGATTTACCACTATTGTTTTGGGGTTATGCTTTAGAGACAGCTGCATTCACGTTAAATAGGGCACCATCTAAATCCGTTGAGACGACACCTTATGAACTATGGTTTGGCAAGAAACCGAAGTTGTCGTTTCTTAAAGTTTGGGGCTGCGATGCTTATGTGAAAAAGCTTCAACCTGATAAGCTCGAACCCAAGTCGGAGAAATGTGTCTTCATAGGATACCCAAAAGAGACTGTTGGGTACACCTTCTATCACAGATCCGAAGGCAAGATATTCGTTGCTAAGAATGGATCCTTTCTAGAGAAGGAGTTTCTCTCGAAAGAAGTGAGTGGGAGGAAAGTAGAACTTGATGAGGTAATTGTACCTTCTCCTGAATTGGAAAGTAGTACATCACAAAAAATTGTTACAGTGATTCCTACACCAATTAGTGAGGAAGCTAATGATGATGATCATGAAACTTCAGATCAAGTTTCTGCTGAACGTCGTAGATCAACCAGAGTACGTTCCGCACCAGAGTGGTACGTCAACCCAGTTCTGGAAGTCATGTTACTAGACCATGATGAATCTACGAACTATGTGGAAGCGATGATGAGCCCAGATTCCGCAAAATGGCTTGAGGCCATGAAATTTGAGATGGGATCCATGTATGAGAACAAAGTGTGGACTTTGGTTGACTTGCCCGATGATCGGCAAGCCATCAAAAATAAATGGATCTTTAAGAGGAAGACCGACGCAGACGGTAATGTTACTGTTTACAAAGCTCGACTTGTTGCGAAAGGGTTTCGACAAGTTCAAGAGGTTGACTACGATGAGACTTTCTCACCCGTAGCGATGCTTAAGTCTGTCCGAATCATGTTAGCAATTGCCGCATTTTATGATTATGAAATCTGGCAAATGGATGTCAAAACTGCATTCCTGAATGGATATCTCAAAGAAGAGTTCTATATGATGCAACCAGAAGGTTTTGTCAATCCTAAAGGTGCTAGCAAATTGTGCAAGCTCCAACGATCCATCTATGGACTGGTGCAAGCATCTCAGAGTTGGAATATACGCTTTGATAAGTTGATCAAAGCATATAGTTTTATACAGACTTGCGGTGAAGCCTGTATTTAAAAGAAAGTGAGTGGAAGCACTACAACCTTTCTGATAAGTATATGTGAATGACATATTGTTGATCAGAAATAATGTAGAATATTCTGGAAAGCATAAAGGAGTGTTTGAAAGGAGTTTTTCAAAGAAAGACCTCGGTGAAGCTGCTTACATATTGGGCATCAAGATCTATAGAGATAGATCAAGATGCTTGATAAAATTTTCGATGAGTACATACCTTGATATGATTTTGAAGTAGTTCAAAATGGATCAGTCAAAGAAGGAGTTCTTGCCTGACTTGTAAGGTGTGAAGTTGAGTAAGACTCAAAGCCAGACCACGGCAGAAAAATATAGAGAGAATGAAAGTCATTCCCTATGCCTCAGCCATAGGTTCTATAAAGTATGCCATGCTGTGTACCAAACATGTTGTGTACCTTGCCATGAGTTTGATAGGGAGGTACAATAGTGATCCAGGAGTAGATCACTGTACGGCGGTCAAAATTATCCTTAGTAATTGGATGACTAAGGAAATCTTTCTCGATTATTGAGGTGATAAAGAGTTCGTCGTAAAGGGTTACGCCGATGCAAACTTTGACACTAAATCCAGATGACTCTAAGTATCAATCTGGATGCGTATTGAAAGTGGGAGCAATTAGCTAGAGTAGCTCCATGCAGAGCATTGTAGACATACAAATTTGCGAAATACATACGGATCTGAATGTGACAGACCCGTTGACTAAACTTCTCTCACAAACAAAACATGATCACACCCTATTACTCTTGGGTATTAATCACATAGTGATGTGAACTAGATTATTGACTCTAGTAAACCCTTTGGGTGTTGGTCACATGGCGATGTGAACTATGGGTGTTATTCACATAACGATGTGAACTATCGGTATTAAATCACATGGCGATGTGAGCTAGATTATTGACTCTAGTGCAAGTGGGAGACTGAAGGAAATATGCCCTAGAGGCAATAATAAAGTTTTTATTTTATATTTCCTTATATCATGATAAATGTTTATTATTCATGCTAGAATTGTATTAACCAGAAACTTAATACATGTGTGAATACATAGACAAAACAGAGTGTCCCTAGTATGCCTCTACTAGACTAGCTCATTGATCAAAGATGGTTATGTTTCCTAACCATAGACATGAGTTGTCATTTGATCAACGGGATCACATCATTAGGAGAATGATGTGATGGACAAGACCCATCCGTTATCTTAGCACTATGATCGTTTAGTTTTACTACTATTGCTTTCTTCATGACTTATACATGTTCCTATGACTATGAGATTATGCAACTCCCGAATACCGGAGGAACACCTTGTGTGCTATCAAATGTCACAATGTAACTAGGTGATTATAAAGATGCTCTACACGTGTCTCCGAAGGTGTTCGTGGTGTTGGCATAGATCAAGAATAGGATTTGTCACTCCGAGTGTCGGAGAGGTATCTCTCGGCCCTCTTGGTAATGCAAATCATAATAAGCCTTGCAAGTAAAAGACTAATGAATTAGTCACGAGATGATGTATTACGGAACGAGTAAAGAGACTTGCCAGTAACAAGATTGAACTAGGTATAGAGATACCGACGATCGAATCTCGGGCAAGTAACATACCGATGACAAAAGGAACAACGTATGTTGTTATGCGGTTTGACCGATAAAGATCTTCGTAGAATATGTAGGAGCCAATATGAGCATCCAGGTTCTGCTATTGGTTATTGACCTGAGATAAGTCTCGGTCATGTCTACATAGTTCTCGAACCCGTAGGGTCCGCGCGCTTAACGTTTGATGATGATCGGTATTATGAGTTTATGAGTTTTGATGTACCGAAGGTAGTTTGGAGTCCCGGATGAGATCACATACATGACGAGGAGTCTCGAAATGTCCGAGACGTAAAGATTGATATATTGGACGACTATATTCGGAGAAAGGAAGTGTTCCGTAAAAGTTTCGGAATTTACCGGAGTACCGGGGGGTTACCGGAACCCCTGGGGGAGCTATGGGCCTTGATGGGCCGTAGGAGAAAGAGAGAAGGAGGGCCAGGGCTGGGCCGCGCGCCCCCCACCCCTTGGTCCGAATTGGACAACGAGGGAGGGGGGTCGGCGCCCCTTTCCTTCTCCTTCTCCCTCTCCTTCCTTTCCCCCTTCTCCCTTTTGGTAGTTCCTACTAGGAATAGGATTGCAATCCTATTCCTAGTAGGATTGCACCTCCTAGGCACTCCACAAGGGGCTGGCCGGCCTCCCCCCTTGCTCCTTTATATACGGGGGCAGGGGGTACCCAAAGACACACAAGTTGAATTGTTTTAGCCGTGTGCGGTGCCCCCCTCCACAGAAACACACCTCGGTCATACCATTGCAGTGCTTAGGCGAAGCCCTGCGCCGGTAGATACATCATATCCGTCACCACCCCGTCGTGCTGACGAAACTCTCCCGTGAAGCTCAACTGGATCAAGAACTCGTGGGACGTCATCAAGCTGAACGTGTGCTGAATGCGGAGGTGTCGTACGTTCGGTGCTTGATCGGTTGGAACGCGAAGAAGTTCGACTACATCAACCGCGTCACTTGACGCTTCCGCTCCCGGTCTACGAGGGTACGTAGACACACTCTCCCCTCTCGTTGCTATGCATCTGGTAGATAGATCTTGCGTGATCGTAGGAAAATTATAAAATACTACGTTCCCCAACAGGAAGTAGTCCTTGGAGTCCGGGGAGTCCGTGATGAAGAAGTCAGTAGTCGCGCTGAGCGCTCCCCAAAAACCTTATCACCCTTCTCCCGTACAAGACTCAAAGAGGTGTCGTCTCGAAGGCCTACTGCCCCGACCCGCGGTGCACGCCGCAAGCCGGGATGGGGAAGATCGTGGCAGTAGCTCAGTGTTCAGGAACTTGGTGGCGAGAGTAAGAGAGTCCTCTGGTGTGTCTCTCTGGAGAGGAGCGACCTCCCTTTTATAGGCATAGGAGAAGGAGGCGAGAGGCTGCACCGGGAGCGAAAACTATGACCTTTCGTATACCAATTGTGCATGGCAAAAATTTAGACATCGGCTCGGCTCATTCCCGCAACCCGCGGCGCGTCGTCACGAGGCATGGCGGGCGGCGGAGGAGGAGCGCGCGTGTATGTCCCTATTATTCTCATGCTCATACAAGTGGGGAAGAACCTCCCTTATAAGGAGGTCCAACTCCCACTAAACTAGCAATGTGGGACTAAACTTTAGTAGTATCCCTTGCCTTGCACGAATGGGCTAAGTTATCCTTAGGGTTTATTAGGAATTTCTGAAATAGTTATTGGGCTATCCCAAATTAGACTAAATTCCAGTAATCCCCCACCAGATCCCAGAGGCACATAAGAATTTCCTTTGGTTCCAAAACATTGTTTTATATACTGATACTGCACTGGAGACTGTTAAGTTGAACTTCCACCTAGAACTCTATGCTACACTAGTAAGCAACTTGAACAGTGGACTCGGCCTTGAACTGCAAGTTTTCTACAAATCTAACTTCACACAAAGCCTTGACCGATACTAGACTACCGTGGGTCTTCCCCGCGGGTGGAGCTTATGCGTCATACTCCGTGACCTTTCATGAGTTTATTAGAGAGAACCCTACTCTCATGGATTGCAATGTTTGACAATCAGACTCATATAGGTGTGTTCTTCAAAAGATGGTTTGCTGGACAACATCTCTGCTTAAATGAGCCACTTAGAACACATTAAGATATACGTCAACCTGCCATGCAGATTTAGGAGAGTATTGCATCTTCATGAAGTGGTATTGTTAATAGTAAGGATACTCTCCTCTTAGTTGACCAACAGCTTGTCTTCCACATCTAATTCACAAGATCTCCGATCACATAAAGTAGGTTACCACTGTGAACAACTCATATTGTGGGTCTCATACCCATCTCCCTCGATGCATTATCTATCACATTTCGTGATAGACCCTTAGTAAAAGGATCTAGCTGATTTTTAGATGTTTGGATATAATCCAATGCAATAACTCCAGAGTCTCTCATTTTCCTCACAGATTTTAACCTTCTCTGAACGTGTCTTGATGACTTCATGTTATCCTTTGAGCTGCTCACTTTTGTGATCACAGTTTGATTGTCGCGGTTCATGAGGATAACCGGTACAGGTTTTCAACTACCGGCAAGTCATTCAAGAGCCGATGAAGCCAATCCGCTTCGACAGTGGCTGTATCTAGTGTTGTGAGCTCTGCTTCCATTGTTGACCTCGTTAAGATGGTCTGCTTGCAAGACTTCCAAGAAACAACATCACCTCCATGAGTGAATACATATCTGCTCACGGCCTTTATCTCATCAGAGTTTGAGATCCAGTTTGAGTCACTATACCCTTCAAGCACCTTTGAGTTCCTGGTGTAGTGAATTCCATAATTCGTATAGCCTTTCAAATAACGCATAACTCTTTCTCAGGGACGGTCCTGAGAGTTTAGGGGCTCGGGGCAAAACTCAAACTTGGGGCCCTTAATATAAACATTATATCAACAATAATTAAAAAATGTATTTATATAGTGTTGCCAATAAACATTCGGTATCGGTGTCACTACGATCTCGAGAGTAGCCTAGAGTACATATATATAATGGCCCGGAAGTAGACATAGGTGTGTGTGTCTTAGAAAGGCAAAACCAATTTTAATAGTAGGTTGTGTTACAAACTATAAAAGTATATTATAGTCCTAAAAGAAATTTGCATTAAAATGTAATGTGGTTTTTGGACCAACTCATGATAATATTGGTTTTTGGACTAACTAATGATAATATTGATGTTCTAAATAGTAGTATCCTAGAAATTAAGATAGATGAGACATGTATATGACTAACATGAAAATAGTTCTTTCGTACATTCAAAAATCTACAACCATCTTTCTGTAGTGCAGATGAATAAATTAATACTAGTTTATTTATCAACAGTTAATTACTCAATTTATAACCGCATTGTACAGTTCATCTTGAAACTACTCGCCCAGATCAGTGTCCAGAGGAGATCTTCATTCTTAATCTCTTATTATCTCTGAGATATACTCCTTGAGAAATTCATAATCAAACGAAAGAAACATATTGTTAATAATACATACTTTAGACAATGTCGACCGGATAGCAATGCTCGGTGTCAGGACCCCGATCCTAAGTCACACCGATCTAGCATGTAACACATCATATCACTTTGCGACCTCATGCACGGTATCCCCACGGGTGCCACCTTACCTGGCCCGGGACCATTTGCGCACTTTGGCTCATATATACGATAGTGTCGCTAGCATCCATATGACAGAGAACCCGGGCCGACATGACTGGTTATAAACCAAAAGTGGCGCTAAATTACAGGGGCGAGCATACATGACACAACAACGAACGTGTCAGTCATCAACGTATGAACCCAAGTCGTAGCAAGCTACAAGGACTTAAAGGAACAATGCGTGACATTTCCCCGAAGGGACAGACACAGGAACGAAGGACACATGCCGGCTAGCCAAAGTGTGCCGGAGCAGTAGCAAGCTACCAAGGCTCAGTGGAAGCACTAGGAGGCATTTCCCCATAAGATAGGTTACCAAGGGTAAACAACTAGGTGTCGGATCCCACACATACCAAGCATTTCAATAACATACACACAATATGCTTGATATGTGCAAATACAACATGGCATCACAACAAAACCCTATGAATCAAAGTATTTATTCATTAGGCTTCGAGGAGCCAGATATTACAAACATGGGTCTCATGACACAACATACAGAGCATACAAGAAACGGAAGCATAACATGTCTGAGTACAGACAACTACAAATGAAAAAGGCCGAGAAGCTTGACTATCTACAAGACCCTTCCAAGGGTAAAAGATCATAGCTGAGGTAACAAGCTAAACGTCGAAGTCCACACGGAACCACTAGTGAGACTGAAGTCTCTCTACAAAATATAAATTAAGCAAACGTGAGTACAAATGTACTCAGCAAGACTTACATCAGAATTAGCTACATATGCATCAGTATCAACAAAGGGGTGGTGGGGTTTAACTGCAGCAAGCCAGCTTTGACTCGGTGGCTAACCTATACTATGACTGCAAGTAACTCTTTTGAGGTGGCGCACATGAGTCCACATATTCACCATATCAATACACCACTATGGATCCGCTCCCGTCTCCCTACGAGAAGGCCATCCATAGCACTCACGCTTATCTTGCGCATTTTAGAGTATCCACTTTCACTTGTCTATGAACTGTACAGGCAACCCAAAAGTCCTTTACCGCGGACGCGCCTATTCGAATAGATGATATTAACCCTGTGGGGGTATACTTCTTCACACACGTTCTCGCCACTTACCGCCATGCACACGTCATGTATCTCGGCAACCTTCAAGCGGAAGCCTGGCGAGGGTGTCGGCCACGACCTGACTAACCACACAAGTACCTAGTCCAGGGTTATCACCTATTCAGGTTCCATCCGAAGGGAGTCCAACCGAGGTTTCCGCTTACGGCCCCGAACGATGTGTACAGGGTTCCCGAGACACCAAACGGGTGACTCGGTACAGCGGGCCACGTGCCTACCGCATCACAGCCCACCCCTAGGGTCAGTGTTGCGCACGGCCTCCAGCATAGTACAAACACCAGAAACTACTTGTAACTCCCGGATAGAGGACAAGGGCGGTTAATAAGTCGAGAGGGTCCACTGGTTTCGGGCCCAACACGTGGTAGTAGTTGTTCATGAATCACAAACACAGAACTCAGTTCCTGAGGATGGTTTGAATGAGACAACCCACCATGCACTCCTACATGGCCTCTCACCGCTACCTTTACCAAATCGTGTTCACACACTTAGCTCACACACAGTAGGACATGTTCATCACCATTCCAATTTATCCCCGATGAATCGGACCTGACTCAACTCTAAGCAGTAGCAGGCATGACAAACAAACATGAATGAGTAGGCACATCAGGGCTCAAACAACTCCTACTCATGCTAGTGGGTTTCAACTATTTACTGTGGCAATGACAGGTCATGCAGAGGAAAGGGGTTCAGATATCGCAGCAAAAGCAGTTGAAACATTGTTGTCCTAACGCAGTAAAAGAGAGCAAGAGCGAGAGAGTGGGATTTTGTCAGAATGTTCAATGGGGGTTGCTTGGCTGGCACTTCTGAAGATAGTATAGCTCTCCATCGGTGTCATCGAACTCATCGTCGGAACGTTGTCTACAGAGAGGGGACAAACACCGGCAACAGAGAAAGAACACAATAAATGCAATGCACAATATGATGCATGATCATGACATGGCAATATGATGTTGATTGAGCTCATGCAACTAGCAACCATATTACATGAAGTTGGTTCGAACCAAAGGTTCAAATTCAAACTTCACATCAGGCATTTCAAATGCCATTAATTCAAATGTCATATACAATAGCTTTGGGTTGCTCAAACATGCATGAAATGCAATAAACAGATTCTTCATTTTTTTCTGATAATTTTTCATATATAAATTATTTCATTTGGAGTTACGGTTGATTTTCTATGATTTTTTTAAGTTTATAACATTTTCTGGAATTTTCTGGTTATTTAAAACAATATAAATCCAGAAAATGCTTTATTGCATCAGCATTACATCACAGTGACGTCAGCGGGTCAACTGGGCGGCCAGGGTCAAACCTGATGTGTGGGGTCCACACCTCAGTGACACGGGGACTAATCCTAGTCAAACCCTGTGTTGGTTGGGGTTTGACCTGGGACTGGGCCAACTATCAGTGGCTATTATGGGTGTTTAGTGGCAGGGGTTAGCACTAATGACGGTGCCACGTCGGCACTCGCCGGAGTTTTGCCGGCGGCGACCAAACCCACGGTGGAGGGTCGCCGGAAATATGCTAGCGGCCGCAGCTGGCCGCGCGGGAGGCACCGGGGAGGATCTCTTGCTCGCGCGCATCCGATGGACCGAACGAGAGGTCACAGGGTGGCCGGAATCTCGCCGGCGACGAGGTTCAACGGCGACACAGCCATGGTGACGTGCGGGACGAGTCTACGGGGCACCATTCGATGCGCGGTTTGCTCCTACGGGTTCCTGGCGGTGCGGCGCTTCCAAAGCAACAAGCGGCAGCCGCTGGGGTGGCTGGAGTTGATGGGGGCGAGCTCTTTTGCGGCCGCCGGAGTTTGGGCGTCGGCGAGGATGACGCTGCAGTGCACGGGAGGAGGAGCTAATGGGTGTGCGGGTTTGCTGGGGAGCTGCTGAGCACGGTGACATGCACGGACGAGTGCTGCGGTGGCCCTGGCCACGACGGTGAGGAACCACAGCGGCGGTGAGCTCTCGGGTCCGGTGATAGCGTGGCTACGGTACGCGGTCGAGGGAGATAGGAGAGGGGAAACGACGAGGTGCTCACAGCGAGTCTTCTGGTGCTATTGTTGAGCTCGGGGAGGCACGGACGACGACGGAGTGGCGATAGTGATCGCTGGCGCTGGAGCTTGAAGATGATGTCGATGGCAGCGATACGGCGCATCCCCGGTTGCTTGGCTCGTCGAGGAGGCGTAGACGACGGAGGCGGAGCTCATGGGCACGTCAGAGGGGCGAGGGGGTGGCTCTGGGCGCGGCAACGGTGAGCGGCAGCAATGGACGCGTTCGGGTTCGAGGTGCGGAGTGAGATAGAGGTGGGGAACGGGGACAAGAGCAAGAAGGTGGGGCTTGGGGACGTGCGTGGCGTCCCTAGCTAGCTCCAGGCGGTCGGCCGCAAGCAGGAGGAGGCGTGGCGCCTCGTTCGCGCGTGCGCTATCCCACCTCTGCCTACTGGCAGAGGTTAGGGATGACTAGCACCAGGCCAGGAGGGCTGGGCCAGCAAAGGTGAGGCCCAGGTGGGTTTCTCTCTCTCTCTCTCTCTCTCTCCTTTATTCTGTTTTCAGATTTCTATTTTATATTTCCTGTTTTGGTTTAGTTTAGGAACTAACCATTTTTTTTAAATTCTAAAATTATTTGTGGGAGTTAACTCACTTATTCCAGAGCCCCACAATTATTTTCAAAACATTTGGAGCTATAAAATTACTTATATATTTTATTTGCTCTAGCTCAAGTACAATATGGATTAATTCCAAAAATCGAGATGTCATGGAAAAATGTGCATCATCTCTGGTTACTGTTTCCAGCATTTTCCAAAAATGGTGAGAATTTTTTAAGGCCATTTGGGTTCATTGAAAAAAATATCTAGTTGAACCATTTGAATTGATTTAGTGCTAGGGCTTGGTCATCCCCAATCCAAATTTCCTTTGAATTCAAACATGATGCATGGATGCAATGCCACTAGTTACAAGCAAACTCTAGGGATGTGACAACTCACCCCCCTAAACAAGAATCTCGTCCTGAGATTCAAGATGTCAGGTAAGAAGATAGAGGGGACACAAGACTAACATAATCTTCACAATCCAAGTACCCTTCTCGAAGACGTTGATTCTTTGCTTCATATTGATCTTGACGTCCTTGCTTTTGAGATCATCATCCAACTATGACGATAGAAAGAAACTCTACAGGAATCGATCTTCTCGAAGATCAAGCACTCAATATCAACTCATGGCACTACACCACGCACCAGAATTCCCTTCTAGCGTTTGTTGGGAAAATGTAACTATTGCCGACCCACAGTTGGCTACGAAAAATTCTAACAGATTGTGAGTCGGAAAATCTATGTATAGCAACCAGCTATCGGTCGGGAATGCTACAGCATATACCATCGAATAGTCGGTCGGGAATTCCCAAATGGCCCACAGACCATCGGTCGGTAAATACCACTGGCCCAACCCCGACCAACAGCCAGGTGCTAAATAGCCCTCGCCCACGAATAGCAAATTTTTAGCGCCAACAACTGGCCCAGCCCGCGAAGTTTTTTCGCTCAAAATCAAAAGCACGCCGCCCCTCCATGCTCGTTTCGTTCCCCACATATGAAATCCCTAGCTCTCATTCCCCACGCACGCCGCCGCCGCCGGCGCCCTAGAGAGGCGACCTCGCTCTTCCCTCCCATGGCGCCATCGGCCCGACCCATAGCCGGCTCCCTCTCCCCTCCCTCCCTCTCCACTCCTTCCCATGGTGCCAGATCTGAAGGGGCAAAGTCCCTTCGCTCCCGGTGGTCCAGAGCGAGGTAGGCGTCCTCTGCTTCTGGCGATAGGTGGCTCCATCTTTGCCAACCAACCTTCGGTGACCAGCAGGTAGCCATCCACGGCGGTAACAACAGCGGTAAGGTCTTTTCCCTCTCGTTTGGTCTCTCCCTCCACTCCCCCTCCTGGTTGCAGCGTGTAGATTTGTAGTTTCCTAAAAGGTATTTTTATGAATTGGTAAGGGACTGTTAGTTAAGAACAATTGCATCTCTATGTTTTCAGCAAGAGAGAAAATGACATATAAACATTCAGATTTAAGCAATAGATCAATGGAACATTTGCTTTGCAGTCTAATAACGAGATAAGATAAGGGTTATCTTAATTCACTAAAAATAACTTTTACTTGAGTGATGTGCTAAGGTCAACCTCTATATATGCACATCCCTGAACTGAAAATACACTCAGGCACCAATTTCGGACAGTACAAGATTGATATGATGCTTGCTTTGTGACTATCTTATTACACAATGTCTAGGAATAAAATGCATGGGTTAGAAATAAACTGAAGTACTGAACCAAACTATTGACATCAGAGAGCAGGCAATCATGAATTTAATTTCTCAGTTACAGCAAAACTGTACTGTATTTGTAACGATACATTCTTACCACGCCAGTAAATATTTGGTTCAGAGCCCTTGATCATGACAACTAGAAATCAGCAAATGCATTACATATGCTCAGTAAATGCTTTCAATATTTTTTTCCGTCGATGTCACAAAATAAACACTCCAAGTGGTATGTTGGAGCATCCATTCCTGGTAGCTCAGACTTGATGTGGTGATTACTTGGTATGTATGTTTTGCGTGCATATCTTAACTGAAGATCCATTGGTAAAGTACAACACTGAGAAGTGAGAACTACCTTCAGGTTGCACACAAAGTCCAAATAATCATACTAATGGTTCAGCCTTTAAGTTGAGCATTGTAGAATTGTCACAAATATAAGAGTATATGTTTAATCTTCATGCTCTGAGAACAAGAACTTCAACTTATTTAACCATGCTATAAAATAAATAGCTCCAGAATCACAATTAGCCATTTGTTTTCTTTATATGTTCAGGGAACTTGTGCACAAGGATTCCTGCTTTCGGCTACTCACAACATCATTTAGATGTAAATATTTTAAGATATGGTACAAAGCTAGCTAAGCACTTCTATCATTTCTAGCGGCATGTGATACACTGAAGAAAACAAGCACTGGACTGACATATGGAATGTTGGCTAAAAAATTAAAAAGCAAAGCAAAATGCAGTTTCTGATAGTGTATTATAATCGAGACTTGTTTAATGTTCGTAGGAAGCAAACAAAGGACTGCACTCACAAGGATCCATGAAGCCAGCGATCCGAGTCAACTGGATTCTTTAGCTTTCGTTTTGTACAAGTAACGTCTCAGAGTTGTATCTTATAGCTATCCTTTTGTGAACCTGATGCCTGGGGTGTCTTGGTGGTTATCTTCAGAACTGACTGCAGTATATGTATGTGACAATTAGTTAATGGAACAAAAAAATGTTTGGTGCACTAATGTATTGTATCTTGTGATTTCATTAAGTGATCAGATGAGCTATATGTATGTGATAATCAGTACCATTTTTAAAATAAAGTTGTGGTTGGCTGAACAAAAATGTTGATGAACAGTTGGTCGGCAAAATAAAGCAACAACAGATTCTTGGTCGGCAAATGCTCATGGCAGGGCCAACAAAAAGTTGGTCGGTAAAGCAAATGTCGTCAGATAGTCTGTTGGCAAAACGTACTATCGGACAGTCGGTCGACAAAACATACTGTCAGACAGTCGGTCAGGGATGATTTCAGAGAGCCGTCAAACAGTCGGTCGGCAATTCTAAGTCGGTCGGGAAAGGGCTTTCCCGTCTGGACTTTCTCCAACAGACCGAGTCGGTCGGCAATAGTCTTTCCCGACCGACTGTGTGTTGGTATAATCTGTTTTCCCCACCAACCTAGCTGTCGGAAATGCAGTGTCATGGTGTAGTGTGGAGTGAGACGTAAGAACACCTCTTGAGTTGAGACTCAAAACTCATATCAAGGGGGATGGAAAGACACAGATAATGGAGGTTCCATTTGGTAGGCAATAATTTCACACTTAAAGAAGATGGTGAACAATGTCACCAAACGGGGCACCTTAGAGAAGGTGACTCATAGGATTATTCCCTTAAGTGGCAAAAAGAATTACTTTTGATACATGGATCATTGAAACTCTCTATAGCAGACTAAGGCAATTCACAAACGATCGTTTGAAGGAGTTCGGAAGAATGGCATACTCAGAATAGAATGGATGATGTGGACTACCTTGTTGAAGACAACGCAATGAGTGATTTTTGCTTATCACCGGAAATGGATGGGAGCCATGGTAAGCCCACTTTTGAAGATAATCCTGAACATCAATTACTGAGAAGGGCAGCCCATGGTAAAAAGGCACAATGACGGTGCAAGCTGGGAACAAAATGCAAATGTTGGGAATTTTTCAACCATCATATCTGCGTGAGATTCAGATCTGGTTGGTAATAGGATATTCCAGACATCATGTCTGGAAAAGAAAGTTTGCAACACAAATCGATGAGATGATGTTGCGATATTCTCGAGAAATGAACTACGATAGCAAGCTCCAAAACATGAGTTGGTTCTGCTACATGCACGTGAACACGTTGTCCAAGACAAACATGACCACGTAGAAGTCTTATAATAAAATACTACCGAGTTCTAGTTAGGAACCATCATTAATGACACCGAAGTCTCCGCACGGAAGTCTAAAGTATTAACCTTAGAACAGACTATTTTATCTTGAACAAATCAATCAGTGGCTTGGTGTGCTAGGGATACATATAGAATGAAGGTTACAAGCCTCCAAACCACAGAATACTTCGCACATATGCATGACTGACTTGGGATGATTCCAGAGGAAGCAAAACACACTTTCTCAAACTCACGATGGCAACTTACATCAATTAGACGTGAATTAGGGGAAGTCACTTCTCTCATCTAAACATATAACTCATGAACGGGACACGAAGGCAATGCTTACAAAGTTTCCAACACTAGCTTAATGTTCAGAAAAATCATAGAGATGATAAACATGATGCTGATGGGCTCAGCAACAATTCATCGAGATTTACATATAGATGGAATCCCATAACTATGTGAGCAAAGCAATAGCATTGGTCAGAACAAAAGATATAATGGTGCATGCTCGAGGATCAACCACAAGTAAGACAGCACTATGAATATTGTTGGTTCTGATTTGATTTGACGATAGCCCACAGTCAAATCAAAGATTGGATAAGATAATAGCACCGACAACTGATCACGAGGATCAATCAATGAAGATATCATCTTTCTTCAACAAACACACCGACACAAGGATATCCCTTTGGAAATGAACTAAGCGGGATGAGCTTTCATCTTCCAACTCTCCAAGTTGTTGCTTAGCTTAACCAACTAGTTTAGGGTATCCAACACAGATTCTTGGAGAAGGGATGGTTTATAGGACAACCAACATGATCACGAACTCAACATAGCGGCCAGGGAACAACCCGGTAATACTTCCGAGAAGATATTTGGAAAATCACGAACCAGCGATATGTTACTAAGCTCGAGAACAATCTTGCTTTTTAGGGGAAGACGATATGATCAAAAGAGCAAGGGATTAATACAACCCTAACTCACTGATCGAAGAGTGCACCCGAAATAAGGACTAGGTAGCACAAACAATCTTAGAATGATAATTTGGTAACCAACACACTAAGAATGAGATTATCGTCCATTAACTACCAAGCAACGGAGTCGTTGCTAGGAGTATTGATTTCACACATAATGATACACTTGTCAGTATTCCGGTTACAATAACACGGAAAACCAAGGAATGAATAATGATGGCGAGAACTGTATCAAGAGTTCATAGGAGGTGGTGCAATTCCCATGAAATTCTTGACATAAAAGAGGGTAACACTCCAAGGTAGAACAGATCTAGAAGCTGGATTGGCTTTCTTGATCTACGGAATACAACCACTTTGACCCAATCCTGGAAATGGACGAGGTACTGGAGTTTGTTTCTCCTAGTCATTCCAGGATAGAATGGCTTGACGGACCACAAGAGTAAAAGTCATGGATGAAACGAATGCACAACTACTCCTGACTATCAACTGATAGACGGGGGTCATAATACAACTAAAGAGGGACAACTCATGGAACATATAACTTTCTGAGTTGTGGATGCATAGATTAGCATGTCGAACTAGTTCAACATATTTCTTCTAGATAACCCATGCAGAAAGGTTGAATTGGCAGAGTCACAATGTGGAATGGAGAACTCATCAAGAGCACTCTGGTTGTGATCTTTGGGTTCAAAAGAACTTCTGCCATAACGGTTCATGGTATTGGAAGAATGACATACCACGGACCTCGAAGACTATCGCAAAGTTACCAATATCCTAAAGGAACGAGCAAATACTATCACCATGAAGTAAGTGGAGTGAATCTTGGATTCAAGAACCCAGGAATAGAATGCCTACTAACTAAATGGCATCACGTGATGCTTTCGAGAATGATGGCCAGAATCATCACACTGGGAACACAAAACATGGCTAGATTACTAGGTGATCCTCTAAGACACCTAGGGTCATAATAATAGCTCCATAATATATGTTGAGGCAACAGAGTACCTCAACTCACCGATTAGTGTGGTTAATCTGGCCTAAAAGGACATCGGGAATGGAAAGGATGGATTTGCAAATGCATCAGATCGTTTAATAACCTGTGATGACTTGGATAGCATAACGGTTGTAAATGCTCAAAAAGGAATTTTGATATCCATGCAAAAGGTAGTATAACCACTCAACATCATAATGTCAAGGTTCTGAGACCAACAGTTGAACACACGGGAGTACTTGAAACTGAATTTGGCAGTTGAATTCACCATTAACGTGATCCTGATAGATAGGTGACAAGCCTAGTATTTAATCCCTGTGGAAAAGAAGAAGGTGACTCGGATTAGAAGGTCATAAGGTAAGGGAGTAAAAAAAGCCTTACGTTCCCTTCCACAATCAATTCCCTTATATAACTAAAGAGTTTCTAGACTCAACTTCGACCAGTTTGGCTTGGTAATCCTACAAGCAGTCAGGCTCTGATACCAAAGCTGTCGGGACCCCGATCCTAAGTCACACCGATCTAGCATGTAACACATCATATCACTTAGCGACCTCACACACGGTATACCCACAGGTGCCACCTTACCTGGCCCGGGACCGTTTGCGCATTTTGGCACACGTATATGATAGTGTCGCTAGCATCCATATGACAGAGAACCCGGCCGACATGACTAGTTATAAACCAAAAGTGGCGCTAAATTACAGGGACAGACATACATGACACAGCAACGAACATGTTGGTCATCAACGTATGAACCCAAGTCGTAGCAAGCTACAAGGACTTAAATGAACAATGCGTGACATTTCCCCGAAGGGACAGACACAGGAACGAAGACTGACACATGCCGGCTAGCCTAAGTGTTCCGGGGCAGTAGCAAGTGTAAGGGCATATTTCTCCCTAAGTAGTTTTGGTGATTGATGACAATGCTTTTACGGACTAATCGTGTGCACTGAGCTTTTCAGATATGTCACACCTAGGCACAAGACGATTAAGTGCCCCTCGGAACCTATGGAAGATGGTGTTTCCTTTTGTTTCTTTTCGGTGGAATTGAGTCATAGGAAAACCGTACTATTAAGAGGGGGTACACTTCGGAAAGGTTTAGCTGGAATCAACACGTACACGTCTATTCATTTGCACCCCCTTTCTTTCGCTTCTCTGGTGCTCTGGCTGTTTTTCCTTGTCGTTACAAAAACAGTGGCGTCCTACTACTACCACTGCTTGGCATGCGATAGTACCGCTCAGAGAAGGCGGTAGTACCGCACGGCCCCACGGTAGTACCGCTCCAGGGTTACGGTGGTACCGCACCGTGCGGTAGTACCATACCATGGACATTGTAGTATCGTGTGACCGGCCCCAGCGTTGTAACTAGTACGGTAGTAGGAGCGGAAGTAATTTTTTACTTCCGCGTCCAACGCGGTAGTACCGCTTCATGCAAGCGGTAGTACCGTGTCTAGTTTTTGCATCGACCATAACTCTGCGGAAGTAGCTGCAGACATATTTTATTTAGTCCGCACTCTTCCTCGGCCAGTCTGACCCTGCCTTGCGGTAGTACCGTAAGGACATGCGGTAGTACCGCTCCGGCAGTACTAGTGCCTGGTGTTTTAACGCAACAGGGGCTAGTTTTGGCTAGTACCGTGCCAGCGGTAGTACCGCACCATGTGTGGTAGTGCCGCTGAGCCGTGTAGTAGTACCGTGCTCTGCGGGCAGAGTTGAGGGATAACGGTTGGATTTGTCCTTCCACTATATAAAGGGAGTCTTCTTCTCCAAGAAGACTTACCTCTTCCTCACCAAGCTCCATTTCTGCCCGATCTCTCTCCCTAGCCAATCAAACTTGTTGATTTCCTAGGGATTGCTTGAGAAGGCATTGATCTACACTTCCACCAAGAGAAATTTGATTCCCCCCACTAATTCCTTGCGGATCTTGTTAATCTTGGGTGTTTGAGCACCCTAGACGGTTGAGGTCACCTTGGAGCCATATTACATTGTGGTGAAGCTTCGTGGTGTCGTTGGGAGCCTCCAATTCGGTTGTGGAGATTGCCCCAACCTTGTTTGTAAAGGTTCGGTCACCGCCTTCAAGGGCACCACTAGTGGAATCACGGCACCTTGCATTGTGTGAGGGCGTGAGGAGAATACGGTGGCCCTAGTGGCTTCTTGGGGAGCATTGTGCCTCCACACCGCTCCAACGGAGACGTACTTCCTCTCAAAGGGAAGGAACTTCGGTAACACATCCTCGTCTTCACCGACTCCACTTGTGGTTATTTCTTACCTTTACTTGTGCAAGCTTTCTTTGTATACCTTAACTTGCTTGCTTGTGTGGTTGTTACTATTCCTTCCTTTAGGTTGTCCACCTAGTTGCTTATCTAGACAACCTACTTTGTTGCTAAGTTTAATTTGCTTAAGAAAAGCTAAAAATTGTCAGTTGCCTATTCACCCCCCCCCCCTCTAGTCAACCATATCGATCCTTTCAATTGGTATCAGAGCCTCATCTCTTTATAAGGACTTTACCGTTCAAAGAGTATGGGTGACAATGTAGTCGAGACGGAGGGACACTCCGGTGGAACTCCGTCCTTGCTTGCGTCCGATGGGGGAACCGCTGTCTCTCATGAGGAGTTCAATGTGGCTATGGACACATTGAAAGAATCACTAGCGACCAAGGTCAAAGGCATGTTTAAGGAATTACTTGAGGGAATCAAATTATCCACCACACCGTTGGAAGTGGCTCGTCCCACTACCAACGTGTCGGATGCTATTCCCGACAAGGGAGAAGCTAGTAGTGAGAAAGTCCCAGTTACTAAGAATGGGAGTGGGATTTTTGCCCACTCTGCTCCTCCTACCCACTATGGAGGACCCGTTCCTACTCTGCATTTAAATTCTGTTGGTCCTCCTCCTAAGTTTGTGAAAAAAAATCTGATTTTGCTACTTGGATGTTTCGCTTTAGACGTCATTTAAATCATTGTTCTACTAATCTTTGGAGAATCATTGAACAAGGTTTCTACCCACATGATCCCTACAACTTAACTCTGAGAGAAGCTGCAGATCATCAATTCAACAAGTTCGTTCTTTGCATACTTCAAGATGTTATCCCTCCCGAAGACATTGCACATCTTCGACCCTTCACCGTGGCCAAGGAAGCATGGGAGCATGTTGGTTCCATGTACAAGGGAAGCGCAAGCATTCAACGCTCAAACTATGAAGCTGTGCAAGATGAAGTCGATGAGTTTGCTATGATCGAAGATGAAGATCCCCGTGAACTTTATCAGAGATTAACCACTCTTGCAGTTTCACTTCGAGATCTTGGGAGCAAGGACACGGATGACAATTGGATCAAGCGCAAGTTTCTCAAGGCCATGATGCCTTATCACAAGGCCATGACCTCCGTCATTCGTCAAAGACTGGACTTCCACACTTTGTCATCAAGTGAAGTGTTGGATGAGTTCGTTGCCATGAGGATCTTGGACAAGAACGCCGACAATGCGGTATTAAGAACTCAACGATCAAAGAAGCCTAACCTTGCCTTGAAGGCCAAGGCTTGTGTGGAAGAAGAGGAGGAACAGGATGACGATGATTGTTGCCCCGAGGACAACAAATATGCCTATCATGAGCACATGGCTCTTGCATCACGGCAATTTTGGAGCAACAAGAAGAACTCAAGGCCCAACTTCAACAAGAACAACGCAAGTGGAAACAAGGGCAAGCAACAAGTGAGGACATGCTACAACTGTGGGAATGTGAGCCACTTTGTTGTAGATTGCCCATATGAGAAAAGAGAAGACAATGGAGGCAAGCTGATACGTCTCCAACGTATCTATAATTTTTTATTGTTCCATGCTATTATTTATGAAGTCTTGGATGTTTAATGGGCTTTATCATACACTTTTATATCATTTTTGGGACTAACCTACTAACCCAAAGGCCCAGTCCAGATTGCTGTTTTTTGCCTGTTTTAGGGTTTTGCAGAAAAAGAATATCAAACGGAGTCCAAACGGAATGAAACCTTCGCGAGAGATATTTTTGGAGAAAATCACGCACAGGGAACTTGAGAACCACGTCAGGGGAGCATCAAGGCGCCCACAAGGGTGGGGGGTGCGCCCTCTGCCCAGGGCGCATCCTCCTGCCTCGTGGGCCCCTCGAGCGTCCCCGGGTGTCCTCCTTCTTCCTATATAAGTCTACGTACCCCGAAACCTTCGACAACAGAGAGAAAACCCTAATTCCACCGCCGCAACCTTCTGTTCCCATGAGATCCCATCTTGAAGCCTGTTCCGGAGCTCGACCAGAGGGGGATCCATCACGGAGTTCTACTTCATCATCATCATCGCCCTCACCATGAGTTGTGAGTAGTTTACCACAGACCTTTGGGTCCATAGCTAGTATCTAGATGGCTTCTTCTCTCTCTCTAGATCTCAATACAAAGTTCTCCTCGGTCTTCGAGGAGATCTATTCAATGTAATCTCTTTTTGCGGTGTGTTTGTCGAGATCCGATGAATTGTGAGTTTATGAAAGGTTATCTATGGAAGATATTTATTTCTTCTCTGAACTTTTTATGTGTGCTCATAATATCCTTGCAAGTCTCTCCGGATTATTGGTTTGGTTTGGCCTACTAGATCTATAGTTATTGCAATGGGATAAGTGCTTGGCTTTGGGTTCAATCTTGTGGTGTCCTTTCCTAGTGACAGTAGGGGCAGCAAGGCACGTATTGTATTGTTGCCATAGAGGATAAAAAGATGGGGTTTATATCATATTGCTTGAGTTTATCCCTCTACATCATGTCATCTTGCTTAAGGCGTTACTCTGTTCTTATGAACTCAATACACTAGATGCATGCTGGATAGCGGTCGATGTGTGGAGTAATAGTAGTAGATGGAGGCAGGAGTCGGTCTACTTGTCTCGGACGTGATGCCTATATACAATGATCATGCCTAGATAGTCTCATAATTATTTGCTTTTCTATCAATTGCTCGACAGTAATTTGTTTACCCGCCGTAGAATATCGCTATCATGAGAGAATCCACTAGAGAACACTATGGCCCCCGGGTCTATTCTCAACATATCAATCTACATCTACTTTACTTTTACCGCTTTTACTTTTTGTTCTTATAGACCAAAAATACCAAATATATAAACTATCATCTCTATTAGATCTCACTTGCGTAAGTGATCGTAAAGGGATTGACAACCCCTTATCGCGTTGGCTGCAAAGTTCTTATTTGTTTGTGTAGGTGCGAGGGACTCGCGCGTGGTCTCCTACTAGATTGATACCTTGGTTCTCAAAAACTGAGAGAAATACTTACGCTACTCTGCTGCATCTCCCTTTCCTCTTCGAGGGAATACAACGCAAGCTGGAGAAGTAGCAAGAAGAATTTCTGGCGCCGTTGCCGGGGAGGCTTACGCAAAAGTCATATACCAAGTACCTATCACAAACCCTTATCCTTCGCATTACATTTTTTGCCTCTCGTTTTCCTCTCCCCCACTTCACCCTTGCCGTTTTATTTGCCCTTCTTCCGTCGTGTGTTTACCGTTCGCTTGCTTCTTGTTTGCTTGTGTGTGTTGGATTGCTTGCTTGTCACTATGGCTCGGAACAATACGAGATTGTGTGACTTCTCCAATACCAACAATAATGATTTTATTAGCACTCCGATTGCTCCTATTACCGATGTTGAATCTTGTGAGATCAATGCTGCTTTAGTGAATCTTGTCATGAACGATCAATTCTCCGGCCTTCCTAGTGAAATGTCGCTACCCATCTAAACAACTTTGTTGATTTGCGTGGTATGCAAAAGAAAAGGGATACGTATAACGATATTGTTAAATTGAAGTTATTTTCGTTTTCACTTAGAGATCGTGCTAAAACTTGGTTTTCCTCTTTGCCTAGAAATAGTATTGATTCGTGGAATAAGTGCAAAGATGCTTTTATCTCTAAGTATTTCCCTCCTGCTAAGATCATCTCTCTTAGAAACGATATTATGAATTTTAAGCAACTAGATCATGAGCATGTTGCACAAGCTTGGGAGAGAATGAAATTGATGATACGTAATTGCCCTACACATGGTTTGAATCTATGGATGATTATTCAAGACTTTTATGCTGGCTTGAATTTTGCTTCTAGAGATCTTTTAGACTCGGCCGTGGGAGGCACTTTCATGGAAACCACCTTAGGAGAAGCTACCAAACTCCTAGATAATATTATGGTTAATTATTCTCAATGGCACACCGAAAGATCTACTAGTAAAAAGTGCATGCTATCAAAGAAATTAGTGTTTTGAGTGGAAAGATGGATGAACTTATGAAATTATTTGCTGCTAAGAGTGCTTCTTCTGATCCTAATGATATGCCTTTGTCCACTTTGATTGAAAATAGCAATGAGTCTTTGGATGTGAATTTTGTTGGTAGGAATAATTTTGGTAACAATGCTTATAGAGGTAATTTTAATCCTAGGACTTTTCCTAGTAATTCCTCTAATAATTATGGTAATTCCTACAACAACTCTTATGGAAAGATGCCTTCTGAATTTGAAGCTAGTGTTAAGGAGTTTATGATCTCGCAAAAGAATTTCAATGCTATGCTTGAAGAGAAATTGCTTAAGGTTGATGAATTGGCTAGAAGTGTGGATAGAATTACTCTTGATGTTGATTCTTTGAAACTTAGATCTATCCCACCTAAGCATGATATCAATGAGTCTCTCAAAGCTATGAGAATTTCCATTGATGAATGCAAAGAAAGAACCGCTAGAATGAGTGCTAAAAGAGAGGATTATATTAAATCGTGTTCTTCTAGTCATCATGAAAATAAAGATGAAGATCTAAAAGTTATTGTTGTGTCTCCTATTAGATCCTTGTTTTCTAGTATTAATCTTGATGAAGATAGGATCGGAGATAATTCTGCTTTAAGGTGTCCCAATGATTCGGAGTTTTTAGATCTTGATGCTAAAATTGCTAAAAGTGGGAGTGAAGAGATTAAAACTTTGCATAGTGATGAACCCACTACCTTGGATTTCAAGGGATTTAATTATGATAATTGCTCTTTGACTGATTGTATTTCCTTGTTGCAATCCGTGCTAAATTCTCCGCATGCTTATAGTCAAAATAAAGCTTTCACCAAACACATAGTTGATGCTTTGATGCAATCTTATGAAGAAAAACTTGAGCTAGAAGTTTATATCCCTAGAAAGCTTTATGATGAGTGGGAACCTACTATCAAAATAAAAATAAAAGATCATGAATGCTATGATTTGTGTGATTTGGGTGCAAGTGTCTCCACTATCCCAAAAACTTTGTGTGATTTGCTAGGGTTCCATGAACTTGATGATTGTTCTTTAAATTTGCATCTTGCGAATTCCACTATTAAGAAACGTATGGGAAGAATTAATGATGTTCTTATTGTTGCCAATAGGAATTATGTTCCCGTAGATTTCATTGTTCTTGGTATAGATTGCAATCCTTCATGTCCTATTATTCTTGGTAGGCCTTTCCTTAGAACGATTGGTGCAATTATTGATATGAAGGAAGGAAATATTAGATTCCAATTTCCATTAAGGAAAGGCATGGAACACTTTCCTAGAAAGAAAATCAAATTACCATATGAATCTATCATGAGAGCCAGTATTAGATTGCCTTCTAAAGATGGCAATACCTAGATTTATCTTGTATCGTGCCTAGCTAGGGGCGTAAAACGATAGCGCTTGTTGGGAGGCAACCCAATTTTATATTTTTTGTTTTTGTTGCTGTAAGGGAATAAATATTGCATCTAGACTCTTATTAGATGTGGTTTCATGTTTTGTTTAGTGTTTGTGCCAAGTAGAACCTTTGGGAAGACTTGTGTGAAGTTTATATGATCTTGCTGTGAAAAACAGAATTGTTAGCGCTCGCTAAAGTAGTCATAAGATTTTACTGGAGCGTACTATTTAGTTGATTCTTTTCGTAGATGATTAGTAGACAAATTCCGCAAATTTACCAATTTAGTTTGAATTTTTTGGAGTTCCAAAATTAGGCGAAACCTGCAGATTACTACAGACTGTTCTGTTTTTGACAGATTCTGTTTTTCGTGCGTTGTTTGCTTATTTCGATGCATCTATGAGTAGTATTGGAGGATATGAACCATACAGAAGTTTGAATACAGTAGGTTTAACACTAATATAAACAAATAATGAATTCATGGCTGCACCTTTGAGTAGTGGTTTGCTTTCTTATACTAACGGAGCTCACGAGAATTTTTGTCTAAGTTTTGTGTTGTGAAGTTTTCAAGTTTTGAGTATTGCTTTGATGGACTATGGAACAAGGAGTAGCAAAGGCTTAAGCTTGGGGATGCCCATGGCACCCCAAGGAATTCAAGGATAATCAAAATCCTAAGCTTGGGGATGCCCCGGGAAGGCATCCCCTCTTTCGCCTTCATCCATCGGTAACTATACTTGGAGCTATATTTTTATTCGCAACATGATATGTGTTTTTCTTGGAGCGTCTTGTATAATTTAAGTCTTTGCTTGTTAGTTTGTCACAATCATCCTTGCTGTACACACCTATTTGAGAGGGTTAAATATGGCCTAGAAATTGTTAGAACACTCTATGTGCTTCACTTATATCTTTTGAGTTGAATAGTTTTTGCTCTAGTGCTTCACTTATATCTTTTAGAGCACGGTGATGGTAATATTTTGTAGAAATTGTTGAACTCTCATGCTTCACTTATATTTATTTGAGATTTTATTAAAAGAGCATGGTAATGTGTTTAGGCTAAAGAAACTAGTCTTCACATGATAAACATCCAATGTCAATGTAGTAAAAATATCACACCAAGTGCATTAAATAGAATGAGATGTTGGATGCTTGATAATTGTTTTGAGACATGAGGATATTGATATTAGAGTCATGCTAGTGGAGTTATTATGAAATTGATAAATACTTGTGCTAAGGTTAGTGATTCCCGTAGCATGCACGTATGGTGAACCGCTATGTGACGAAGTTAGAGCATGAGGTATTTGTAGAGTGCCAACCTTTGTGTGGAGGTCGGGAGCGCGCGATGGTTAACTCCTACCAACCTTCCCCTAGGAGCATGCGTTGATTGCTTTGTTTTGATAACTCGTAAATTTTTGCAATAAGTATATGAGTTCTTATGACTAATGTTGAGTCCATGGATTATACACACTCTCACCCTTCCACCATTGCTAGCCTCTCTTGTACCGCGCAACTTTCGCTGGTGCCATAAACCCACTATATATCCTTCCTCAAAATAGCCACCATATTATTCCTCAAAACAGCCACCATACCTACCTATCATGGCATTTCCATAGCCATTCCGAGATATATTGCCATGCAACTTTCCACCATTCCGTTCATATGACACGCATCATATTGTCATATTGCCATGAATGATCATGTAGTTGACATCGTATTTGTGGCAAAGCCACCATGCATAATTTTTCATACATGTCGCTCTTGTTTCATTGCACATATCGGTACACCGCTGGAGGCATTCATATAGAGTCATACTTTGTTGTTGTAGTATCAAGTTGTAATATCGAGTTGTAATGAAAGTGTGATGGTCATTATTATTAGAGCATTGTCCCATGGGAGGAAAGGCTAAATCTATAAAGCCCCTCCGCAAAAAATAGAAAAAAAAAAGAAAGGCCAAAGAAAAAAGAAAGGCCCAAAAAAAGAAATGAAAAAGGGACAATTGCTACTATCTTTTTTTCCACATTTCTGCTTCAAAGTAGCACTATGTTCTTCGTTGTAGAGAGTCTCATGTTTAGTCACTTTCATATACTAGTGGGAATTTTCGTTATAGAACTTGGCTTGTATATTCCAACGATGGGCTTCCTCAAATGCCCTAGGTCTTCGTGAGCAAGCAAGTTGGATGCACACCCACTAGTTTCTTTTGTTGAGCTTTCATTCATACTTAGCTCTAGTGTATCCGTTGCATGGCAATCCCTACTCACTCACATTGATATCTATTGATGGGCATCTCCATAGCCCGTTCATACAACTAGTTGATGTGAGACTATCTTCCTCTCTTTTTGTCTTCTCCACAACCACCTCTATTCCACCCATAGTGCTATGTCCATGGCTCACGCTCATGTATTGCGTGAAAGTTGAAAGGTTTAAAATTATAGAGTATGAAAACAAGTGCTTGGCTGAAATCGGGGTTGTGCATGATATGAATATTTTGTGTGATGAAGAGGGAGCATAGCCAGACTATATGATTTTGTAGGGATAACTTTCTTTAGCCATAGTATTTTGAGAAGACATGATTGCTTTGTTAGTATGCTTGAAGTATTATTGTTTCTTATGTCAATATAGACTTTTATCTTAAATCTTTCAGATCTGAACATTCATGCCACAATTAAGAGAATTACATTGAAAAACTATATTGGTTAGCATTCCACATCAAAAATTATTTCTTTATCATTTACCTACTCGAGGACGAGCAGGAATTAAGATTGGGGATGCTTGATACGTCTCCAATGTATCTATAATTTTTTATTGTTCCATGCTATTATTTATGAAATCTTGGATGTTTAATGGGATTTATCATACACTTTTATATCATTTTTGGGACTAACCTACTAACCCAAAGGCCCGGTCTAGATTGTTGTTTTTTGCCTGTTTCAGCGTTTTACAGAAAAAGAATATCAAACGGAGTCCAAACAGAATGAAACCTTCGCGAGAGATATTTTTGGAGAAAATCACGCACAGGGAACTTGAGAACCACGTCAGGGGAGCATCGAGGCGCCCACGAGGGTGGGGGCGCGCCCCCCTGCCCAGGGCGCGCCCCCTGCCTCGTGGGCCCCTCGAGCGTCCCCCGGTGTCCTCCTTCTTCCTATATAAGTCTACGTACCCCGAAACCTTCGACAACAGAGAGAAAACCCTAATTCCACTGCCGCAACCTTCTGTTCCCGTGAGATCCCATCTTGGAGCCTGTTCCGGAGCTCCACCGGAGGGGGGTCCATCACGGAGTTCTTCATCATCATCATCATCACCCTCACCATGAGTTGTGAGTAGTTTACCAGAGACCTTCGCGTCCATAGCTAGTATCTAGATGGCTTCTTCTCTCTCTCTCTCTCTGGATCTCAAAGTTCTCCTCGGTCTTCGAGGAGATCTATTCGATGTAATCTCTTTTTGCGGTGTGTTTGTCGAGATCCGATGAATTGTGAGTTTATGATCAAGGTTATCTATGAAAGATATTTCGTTCTTCTCTGAACTTTTTATGTGTGCGCATAATATCCTTGCAAGTCTCTTCGAATTATTGGTTTGGTTTGGCCTACTAGATATATAGTTCTTGCAATGGGAGAAGTGCTTGGCTTTGGGTTCAATCTTGCGGTGTCCTTTCCCAGTGACAGTAGGGGCAGCAAGGCACGTATTGTATTGTTGCCATCGAGGATAAAAATATGGGGTTTATATCATATTGCTTGATTTTATCCCTCTACATCATGTCATCTTGCTTAAGGCGTTACTCTATTCTTATGAACTCAATACACTAGATGCATGCTGGATAGCGGTCGATGTGTGGAGTAATAGTAGTAGATGCAGGGAGGAGTTGGTCTACTTGTCTCAGACGTGATGCCTATATACAATGAGCATGCCTAGATAGTCTCATAATTATTCACTTTTCTATTAATTGTTCGATAGTAATTTGTTTACCCATCGTAGAATATCGCTATCATGAGAGAAGCCACTAGAGAACACTATGGCCCCCGGGTCTATTCTCAACATATCGATCTACATCTACTTTACTTTTACTGCTTTTACTTTCTGTTCTTATAAACCAAAAATACCAAAAAATATAAACTATCATCTCTATTAGATCTCACTTGCGTAAGTGACCGTAAAAGGATTGACAACCCCTTATCGTGTTGGCTGCGAAGTTCTTATTTGTTTGTGCAGGTGCGAGGGACTCGTGCGTGGTCTCCTACTGGATTGATACCTTGGTTCTCAAAAACTGAGGGAAATACTTACGCTACTGTGCTGCATCTCCCTTTCCTCTTCGAGGGAATACAACGCAAGCTCGAGAAGTAGCACAAGCTTATCCGAAAGGACAAGGCCAAGTCTTATCCCAACAAGAATAACCTCAACAAGAAGACCCCTCCCAAAGGGTTGGTAGCTCAAGAAGAATATGTTGAGGATGATGATGATGGTGAAGATGATGAGATGGTCACTATGGCCACCATTGCTATTGCTACTACTCCACGTTCATCTCTCTTTGACTCACCAAATGAGAACATCACCGCCAAGTGCCTCATGGCTAAGGCCACCAACAAGGTAACTCCCAACATCAACACTACCATCACCTTTAATCCTTCATTGACGGATTGTATTGATGAGAGTGAGGGGCAGAGGAGGAAGAAAATGAATTTGAGTTGTTTATGAGTAAACTCAAGGTCAAACCCAAGAAGCACTCCGTTGCTCTCTTGGAACAACTCGGTGAGGCCAATGACATGATCGAGGATCACGAGGAGACCATTTCTAAAATAGAGGGTCATAGTCGAGACTATGCCGATGAGATATCGGATCTCTCTAATAATCTTGAGGAAGAGCGTGGTCTTTGTTTGGCTCTTGAGGAGTCACACAACGATGATCATGCTAAATTAAGGAAAGATCTTGATCATGCTTTAGTTGTCTCTCGTGTGCTCAATTCCGAGAAGGCAAATCTTGTGGTTGACCATGCTAGACTCAAGGAGGAGTTTGTTACGCTTGACAAGTCTCACAAGGTCTTGAAAGGTGTACATACTTCCCTCAAGGAGTCTCATGATCAACTTCAAGTTTCGCTAACCAATGAGAAAGCTATCTTTCCTCGCATGGTGTTGATTGATAATGCAAATGTTACTAACCCATGTTGCGAGCATGTGCATCTTGTTGAAGAGAATGCCAAGTTGAAGAAGCAACTTGAGAAAGGCCTTGTGTCATATATACAAGGTGAGAAGAACCTCAACGATCTTTTGAGCAATCAAAAGGAAGTTGTGGCAAATGAAGGAATTGGGTTAGCTCCCAAGCCCAGGAAGAAGAACAACAACAAGACCAAGCAACCTCCTCCTCTCAAACAAACCTTTGTGAAAGAGGGAGAGGGTGCTTCTAAGAAGAAGAACAATGTGAAGAGTGGTGAATTCAAGAAAAACCCCGCCATGCCATGAAATAGAGCTGGCGACTTTAATCCTTCATATGTTCTATGTCGTGCTAGTGATGGACATGTTTTTTCTAAATTTGTTGGTTCTTCCTATGAGTACATTGAATGGTCTATTTGGGTTCCTAAGACCCTTGTTACTAACCTCAAAGGACCCATTACCAAATGGGTACCTAAATCCAAGCATTGATCTTGTGTAGGAGTTTGCTTCCGGTGGGGGGTCATACTTGCTCGATAGTGGAGCCACTAATCATATGACCGGAAGCAAAGACTTGGTGGTGGACGTGCATCAAGGTTCATCTATGGCCACCAATATCAAATGGGCTGATGCTTCATCTTCTAAGGTATTGGCGCTTGGCAAGGTTGTTGTTTCTCATGATCTCACGATCGAGAAAGTCATGCTTGTTGAGTCCCTTGCATACAACTTACTTTTTGTTCGCCAGCTTGCACTCATGGGCTTTGCCTCATTCTTTGATATTGATATCGTGGCCCTCTTGTGGAGCAAGACTCTTAAAGTAGCCTATGTTGGACATGTCGAGAACGGTCTCTATGTGGTTAACTTCTCGGAGCAACCCACTAAGACCGCGACATGCCTAATGGCTAAAGTTGATGTGGGGTGGCTTTGGCATCGCCGGTTAGCCCATGTCAATATGAGATCTTTGCAAAGTCTTCTCAAGGGGGACCATGTCCGTGGACTAACAAATGTTAGCTTTGCCAAAGATCGTGCTTGTAGTGCTTGTATTGAAGGAAAGTTACATGAGACGGCTCACCCTCCCACGACTATCATCTACTCAAAAAGACCGTTAGAGCTCCATCACATGGATCTCTTTGGGCCTCCATCCTTTGATAGTCTTGGGGGCAGAAAGTATTGCTTGGTGATTGGAGATGATTATTCAAGATGCACATGGGTATATTTCTTCAAGAAGAAGATTGATACCCAAAAAACCGTCATCAACTCTGCAAATGAAGCTCAACGTCAACATGAGGCAAAGATCTTGATGATCCGAAGTGACAACGGCACCGAGTTCAAGAATTACACCTGGGTGAGTTTCTTAGTGATGAGGGGATCAAACATCAGTATGTCGCACCTTATACCCCTCAACGAAATGGTGTAACAGAGACAAAGAATCGGACATTGATGGACGCGGCAAGGACCATGATGGCAGAATTCAAGTCTCCATACAACTTTTGGGCCAAAGCCATCAACACCGCTTGTCATGCATCCAATCAGCTCTATCTCCGCAAAGGCTTGAACAAGACTCCGTATGAGATTCTTACCGATAACAAGCCCAATCTCAAGTATTTCCGGGTGTTCGGGTGTAAGTGTTTCATCCTCAAGAAAGGTGCTTGTTTGTCTAAATTTGGGTCTAGAGCTCATGAGGGCATATTTGTTGGTTATGCTACAAACTCTCATGCTTATCGTGTCCTCAACAAGTCCAATGGACTCATTGAGGAGACGTGTAACATAGAGTTTGATGAGAATAACGGCTCCCAAGTGGAGCAAAGTGGTACTTGTGATGTAGGTGATGAAATTCCTCCTCAAGCCATAAGAAGAATGGGTGTTGTCTATATCCTACCCATTGAGGAACCCCTTGTGGCCGAAGGAGAAGGACAATGTTCCACACAAGTGGAACCATCATCTACCCAAGACCCACATGCTTCCGAAGAACAAAGTGAAGGCCCTCAACCGGACGAACAAGGCCAAGTGCAAGATCAATCACAAGATGGTGGTGAGCCACCAAATGATGCACAAGGCCAAGTTCTCTCCTCTGAGCAAGATCAAGATCAAGATGAAGCTCAAGATCAAGATCAAGCTCCTGACGACACTCAAGACAATCAACTCGAAGCTCCTCAATTATCACTTGAAGAGCAATTGGAGTGTCGTGCTGCTAAAGTTGCTTCCAGGCTCGCCTCTAGAGAGCATCACATGGAGAATATTCTCGGAAGCATCACAAAGGGGGTAAGCACTCGTAGACAACTAGCAAACTATTGTGCTCATCAAGCTTTTGTCTCTTGTATTGAACCTCAAAAGGTCTATGAGGCGCTCGAAGACCCCGATTGGCTCAATGCCATGCATGAAGAACTCCATAACTTCGAGCGGAACAAAGTTTTGCGTCTGGTGCCAAGGCCAAAGGAGAACCATGATGTCATCGGGACCAAGTGGATCTTTAAGAACAAGCAAGATGCTCACGGCATTGTCATCCGCAACAAGGCTCGCTTGGTGGCTCAAGGATACTTCCAAGTTGAGGGTATCGACTATGGTGAAACCTTTGCCCCCGTTGCTCGCCTTGAATCTATTCGTTTGTTGCTTGCCTATGCTTCTCATCATAACTTTAAATTGCAACAAATGGATGTGAAAAGTGCATTTCTTAATGGTCCTATTAATGAGTTAGTATATGTTAAACAACCCCCGGGGTTTGAGGATCCTAAGTTCCCCAATCACGTGTATCAACTCGGTATGAGCATCTTACCGAGTTGTTGCAAGATCGTGGGTTTGAAATTGGGAAAATCGACCCCACTCTTTTTACTAAGAAGGTCAAAGGGGAGTTGTTTGTCTTCCAACTATATGTTGATGATGTTATATTTGGTTCACCTAACAAAGCTTTCAATGATGAGTTTGCCGCACTCATGACCACACATTTTGAGATGTCCATGATGGGAGAGTTGAAGTACTTCCTTGGATTTGAGATTAAGCAAAGAAAAGAAGTAATCTTCATCAAACAAGCCAAATACACTCAAGACATGCTCAAGAGGTTTAATCTAAGTGATGTCAAGCCGGCTACTACTCCAATGCCTACCAAGTGCCAACTTGACATTGATCCCAGTGGTAAAGCGGTGGGTCAAAAGGTATATCGTTCTATGATTGGTTCCTTGCTTTACCTTTGTGCATCTAGACCCGATATTATGTTGAGTGTGGGAATCTGTGGATGGTTTCAAGCCTCACCTAAGAAAATTCACTTTGTGGCGGTCAAGCGAATCTTTTGATATTTGGCTCATACCCCAAACTTTGGCTTATGGTACCCAAGAGGATCAAACTTCAACCTTGTAGGTTTCTCCGATTCTGATTGGGAGGGAGACAAAGTGGATACGAAGTCCACTTCTGGAGGGTGCCAATTCCTTGGTTGCTCTCTGGTAAGTTGGTCTTCTAAGAAGCAAAGTTGTGTGTCTCTCTCGTCCATAGAAGCGGAGTATGTGGCAGCTGGCAGTTGTTGTGCACAACTTCTATGGATGAGGCAAACTTTAAAGGATTACAGTGTCACTTGTGACAAAGTGCCTCTTTGGTGTGACAATGAAAGTGCCATCAAGATTTCTCTCAACCCAGTGCAACACTTCAAGACGAAGCATATTGAGATTCGGTATCACTTCATTTGGGATCATATTCGGCGAGGAGAAATAGAGCTTCACTATGTCAACACTCATGATAACCTTGCAGACATCTTCACGAAGCCATTGGATGAAGAAAGATTTCGCGAGTTAAGGCATGATCTAAATATCATAGATTTGAGCAATGTGGATTGAAACCCTGCACACACTCCTCCCACTCAACATGATTATCTTGCCTAGGTGTAGGCATGGACGTGGGGGAGTATTGTTCTCTCAATGAACTCTTCCTCCCCCCGTTGTGCATAAATCGATCAAGTCTTTATTGTTTGCCATGTTAGATGGTATGAGTGCTTCAAGACGAGTGTTGGTCATGGGCCCAAGGATAATTCTTCGCGGTGCCATACCAAATAACTCAAACATAGGTGGCTTCGGCCGCCGACCTCCTTCAAAGAGGAGTGTCTCGTGTGTTGGTCCAGCAGTCTGTTGTCTCTCTTTGTTTTTGCTGTGTGTGTGTGTGTGTGTGTGTGTGTGTGCTCGTGTCCGCAGTTGCTTTGCTTAAGCATTTCTTGTCGTAACTTGCACTTTCTTGGGGGAGCGGTACTACCGTGATTAGTCACGGTACTACCGCAAGAGAATACCGGTACTACCGCAACCAGCACGGCAGTAATTTTTTACTGCCGCTGGAGAGCGCTACTATCGCCCTGCGTGCGGTACTTCCGCCTGGGCAGTACTACCGCGGTGTTTTGAACGAGTGGGGGTTATAAGCGGGCAGGGGGGTTCTAACTCCCCCATACCCATTCAACTCGTCTCCCCCACGTCGCCTGTCTCTCTCTCTCAAGAACGGCGCCGGAGGACCTAGCCGGATCTCCGTCCCCGGCCACTCTCCTCGCATTCCGACCGGTGGGATCGTTCCCCACCTCGACCTCTTGCCATGGATCAAGGTTTCTCCCCAAAATCCCTTCTTCTTTTTCCCTTGTGTTGTCTCTAGGTTTTGGGGAGATGCATGTTGTTCTTGTGTTCTTGTTGACCTTATCCATGGAAGATTAGGGAGTAGGAGAGTTGTAGTGCAGTAGAAATGCTAGTGAGTATGTTGCTACAAAGGAGTTGTGATCAGCCGTAGTACCGTTCACCCGTCCTACGCATTCATTGTACAGATCCGCTTTCGGATCTGACCCCGAGCGGTACTACCGCTGGCTGACAGCGGTACTACCACTCTGACGCATCACGGTACTACCGCTCCTATGGCGCGGTATTACCGTACTGGACGCGGAAGTAAATTTTTAATACCGTGCCTGGTGCGGTACTACCGTAACACTTCGGTGCGGTACTACCGCCTCCTTAGTGGCACTAAAAATTTACTTCCGCAACTTCGAACAGTAATACCGTTCGGTTCACACCTTCTTCGTAGCCCATACATATTATCGTGTCTACATGGTTCTTGTGCTTTGTTGTGGCTTTTGCATTGATTCTCTCTATCTCTTTTTCGTGCTCTTGTGTTTGTGTCATAGGTGGTGGCTCTGGTTCCAATGTCCGTCGCTCGAATCCCAGCCGTGACACAGGGTCAAAGCGTCTGCGCACCCAAAGTGATGTTCCTGAGGGCTCCAATGCCCCCCAATGCAGAACCAAGACCACTGCCACCAAAAACAAGGAACCAACTATGAGCATGAACGAGATGCCATCACATGAGTTCATTGCTAGGAGGAAGATCAATCCTTATGCAGATCCCTGGGCTCAGTTCCATGGAGATGAATTGTTCTGGACCAAGCAGTAGTATCGTATCTTCACTGAAGTACTCAAGAGCAAACACAACTTATATGTGGTTGCACATTGGATTGACATGAATCACATGAGGAAGGAGGAGCACCGGGCCTATTTTGCTAAGGCTCTAGATCTTGTGGAGCAGTTTGGCATTGAGCATATCATGTCATTTCATAAGGACTTTGACCCAGAAATTGTGGCACAGTTCTTTGCTTCGGTTCACTTCCATCCTAAGGAGGAACGCAACATGACTTGGATGACCAATGGACATAAGATGACTGCTACATGGAAGGACTT
Source organism: Secale cereale (assembly GCA_902687465.1). Lineage (NCBI taxonomy): Eukaryota > Viridiplantae > Streptophyta > Magnoliopsida > Poales > Poaceae > Secale > Secale cereale. The sequence continues at coordinate 787,661,399 of LR738715.1, read as the reverse complement.
TATGGATCTGCTTCAGGTTGCTGATGAGGGGCACCACACTCCTGTTGGAGCTCGCCCTCATGCCAATGAAGAGTCTGCCAACAAAGACCGGCTGCTACCTTACTATGTGGAGAAGACGCTCGCAAGTGGCAAGAAGACTTGGGTGATGAACCCCTTTCTGGATATTATGCATAGGATCTTCCGCAACTCACTGTTTCCTCGCATTGGGGACAAGGACAAGGTACATTCATACCTCGTGGACATGATGCTCATGTCTGAGGAGGCCCGCACTACTCAGACTCAACCACTTGATATCTCACATGTCATGTGATGCGAGCTCCGCTTTGCGATATTCACCCGCAAAGTGCCTATCTACGGTCCATATTTGTTTTGCTGATCTCCAAGACTTGGGAGAAGCTCTATCCTGATGAAGAGTTTGAAGCCCCTCACTGGATTTGTCATGAGCCTATCAGACTTCGCATCAAGATTTGATGGGCTAACACCACTACCCGTGCAGAGGCTGCTGCAGCTAAGATGGATGTGGATGAGGAGGAAGTTGCGGAGGAGGCAGCTGATGAGGACAGTTCCGGAGGGTATGCTCCCCCATCGTCTAAGCCCTCGTGGGCTAAAAAGCTGAAGAGCAAGATGAAGGCTCTGTTTTGTATGCAGGCCAAGGGGCAATACAAGGCCCATGTGACTCAGAAGTAGGTTCGCCAGCGCAACAAGAAGATACTAAGGATCTTTGGTGAGAATGTGTCTAGTTGGTCAAAGGAGATCATTACTCCAGAGGCTGAGTGGATTGTCAAGCAGGGTTACAAGTGGTCTGAGTCCGAGGAGGAGCAGCAGGAGTCTGACGAGGCACGTGACGACTGATCTCTTCCGCCTGAGCTACCACCTATGTCTTAGGTGTCCTCTTTCCCCTTTGTGGTGTCTCGTTGCCAAAGGGGGGAGAGTGTAGCATTTGTGTGTGTCTTGTGTCGTGGTTTATTTGCTTTCGTTGGTTTGTGTCGTGTGTGTGTGAGAGACCTTTCATATGGTGTGAGACATTTTCACTATGCTCCTTATCTCGTTATTATGTCTATGCTATCTGCTAGGTTGTGAGCGTTTGATTCACTTGCCTTGTTTTATGTGCTCACAATATCCTCCTTGCATCCATGCGTAGAGTCTTATTATTTGGTGCAAGGAGTATGTTGGTTATAAAATATAGGGGGAGCGTTGATCCTAGTATGTGTGATGTGCACTCCAAAGCATCTTCATATGTATGCACACATCTAGGGGGACTTACCTATATTTTATAATCATGTTGGGTTTGCTTACTATTTTGACTATATATATCTTTGTGCAAATCCCGTATTGTCATCAATCCACCAAAAAGAGGGAGATTGTAAGGGCATATTTATCCCTAAGTAGTTTTGGTGATTGATGACAATGCTTTTGCGGACTAATCGTGTGCACTGAGCTTTTTAGATATGTCACACCTAGGCATAAGATGATTAAGTGCCCCTCGGAACCTATGGAAGACGGTGTTTCCTTTTGTTTCTTTTCGGTGGAATTGAGTCATAGGAAAGTTGTACTATTAAGAGGGGGTCCGCTTCGGAAAGGTTTGGGTGGAATCAACATGTACACGTCTATTCATTCGCACCCCCTTTCTTTCGCTTCTCTCGTGCTCCGGCTGTTTTTCCTTGTCGTTACAAAAACAGTGGCGTCCTAGTACTACCACTGCTTGGAATGCGGTAGTACCGCTCAGAGAAGGCGGTAGTACCGCACGGCCCCACGGTAGTACCGCTCCAGGGTTACGGTAGTACCGCACCGTGCGATAGTACCGTACCATGGACACGGTAGTACCGTGTGACCGGCCCCAGCGTCGTAACTAGTATGGTAGTAGGAGCGGAAGTAATTTTTTACTTCCGCATCCTACGCGGTAGTACCGCTTCGTGCAAGCGGTAGTGCCGTGTCGGGTTTTTGCATCGACCGTAACTCTGCGGAAGTAGCTGCGGACGTATTTTATTTAGTCCGCACTCTTCCTCGACCAGTTTGACCCTGCCTTGCGGTAGTACCGTAAGGACGTGCGGTAGTACCGCTCCGGCAGTACTACCGCCCGGTGTTTTAACGCAACAGGGGCTAGTTCTGGCTAGTACCGCGCCAGCGGTAGTACCGCACCATGTGTGGTAGTACCGCTGAGCCGTGCGGTAGTACTGTGCTCTGCGGGCAGAGTTGAGGGATAACGGTTGGATTTGTCCTTCCACTATATAAAGGGAGTCTTCTTCTCAAGAAGACTTACCTCTTCCTCCCCAAGCTCCATTGTTGCTCAAAGCTCCATTTCTGCCCGATCTCTCTCCCTAGCCAAGCAAACTTGTTGATTTCCTAGGGATTGCTTGAGAAGGCATCGGTCTACACTTCCACCAAGAGAAATTTGATTCCCCCACTAATCCCTTGCGGATCTTGTTACTCTTGGGTGTTTGAGCACCCTAGACGGTTGAGGTCACCTCGGAGCCATATTCCATTGTGGTGAAGCTTCGTGGTGTCGTTGGGAGCCTCCAATTCGGTTGTGGAGATTGCCCCAACCTTGTTTGTAAGGGTTCGGTCGCCGCCTTCAAGGGCACCACTAGTGAAATCACGGCACCTTGCATTGTGTGAGGGCGTGAGGAGAATACGGTGGCCCTAGTGGCTTCTTGGGGAGCATTGTGCCTCCACACCGCACCAACGGAGACGTACTTCCTCTCAAAGGGAACGGACTTCGGTAACACATCCTCGTGTTCACCAACTCCACTTGTGGTTATTTCTTACCTTTACTTGTGCAAGCTTTCTTTGTATACCTTAACTTGCTTGCTTGTGTGGTTGTTATTGTTGCTTCCTTTAGGTTGTCCACCTAGTTGCTTATCTAGACAACCTACTTTGTTGCTAAGTTTAATTTGGTTAAAAAAATCTAAAAATTGTTAGTTGCCTATTCATCCCCCCCCCTCCTCTAGTCAACCATATCGATCCTTTCAGCAAGCTAACAAGGCTCAGTGGAAGCACTAGGATGCATTTCCCCATAAGATAGGCTACCAAGGGTAAACAACTAGGTGTCGGATCCCACACATACCAAGCATTTCAATAACATACACACAATATGCTCGATATGTGCAAATACAACATGGCATCACAACAAAACTCTATGAATCAAAGTATTTATTCATTAGGCTTCGAGGAGCCAGATATTACAAACATGGGTCTCATGACCCACATACAGAGCATACAAGCAACGAAAGCATAACATGTCTGAGTACAGACAACTACAAATGAAAAAGGCCGAGAAGCCTGACTATCTACAAGACCCTTACAAGGGTACAAGATCGTAGCTGAGGTAACAAGCTAAACGTTGAAGTCCACGCGGAACCACTAGTGAGACTGAAGTCTCTCTGCAAAACATAAATTAAGCAAACGTGAGTACAAATGTACTCAGCAAGACTTACATCAGAACTAGCTACATATGAATCAGTATCAACAAAGGGGTGGTGGGGTTTAACTACAGCAAGCCAGCTTTGTCTCGGTGGCTAACCTATACTATAACTGCAAGTAACTCTTTTGAGGTGGCGCACACGAGTCCACATATTCACCATATCAATACACCACTATGGATCCGCTCCCGTCTCCCTATGAGAAGGCCATCCATAGCACTCACGCTTATCTTGCGCATTTTAGAGTATCCACTTTCACTTGTCTATGAACTATACAGGCAGCCCAGAAGTACTTTACAGCGGACGCGGCTATTCGAATAGATGATGTTAACCCTGGAGGGGTATACTTCTTCACACACGCTCTTGCCACTTACCGCCATGTACACGTCATGTATCTCGGCAACCTTCAAGCGGAAGCCTGGCGAGGGTGTCGGCCACGACCTGACTAACCATGCAAGTCCCTAGTCCAGGTTTATCGCCTATTCAGGTTCCATCCGAAGGGAGTCCAACCGAGGTTTCCACTTACGGCCCTGAACGATGTGTACAGGGTTCCCGAGACACCAAACGGGCGACTCGGTACACCGGGCCACGTGCCTATCGCATCACAGCCCACCCCTAGGGTCAGCGCTACGCACGGCCTCCAGCATACTACAAACACCAGAAACTACTTGCAACTCCAGGACAGAGGACAAGGGTGGTTAATTAGTCGAGAGGGTCCATTGGTTTCGGGCCCAACGTGTGGTAGTAGCTGTTCATGGATCACAAACACAGAACTCGGTTTCTGAGGACAGTTTCAATGACACAACCTACCATGTACTCCTACATGGCCTCTCACCGCTACATTTACCAACTCGTGTTCACACACTTAGCTCACGCATAGGCAGACATGTTCATCACCATTCCAATTCATCCCCGATGAATCATACCTGACTCAACTCTAAGCAGTAGCAGGCATGAGAAACAAGCATGAATGAGTAGGCACATCAGGGCTCAATCAACTCCTACTCATGCTAGTGGGTTTCAACTATTTAATGTGGCAATGACAGGTCATGCAGAGGAAAGGGTTTCAGCTACCGCAGCAAAAGCAGTTGAAACATTGCCGTCCTAATGCAGTAAAAGAGAGCAAGAGCGAGAGAGTGGGATTTTGTCAGAATGTTCAATGGGGGGTTGCTTGCCTGGCACTTCTGAAGATAGTATAGCTCTCCACCGTTGTCATCGAACTCATCATCGGAATGTCGTCTACTGAGAGGAGACAAACACCGGTAACAGAGAAAGGACACAATCAATGCAATGCACAATATGATGCATGATCATGACATGGCAATATGATGTTGATTGAGCTAATGCAACTAGCAACCATATTAAATGAAGTTGGTTCGAACCAAAGGTTCAAATTCAAACTTCACATAAGGCATTTCAAATGCCATTGATTCAAATGTCATATAAAGCAGCTTTTGCTTGCTCAAACATTCATGAAAATGCCATGAACAGATTCTTCATATTTTTCTGATAATTTTTCATATATAAATTATTTCATTTGGAGTTACGGTTGATTTTCTATGATTTTCTGAAGTTTATAACATTTTCTAGAATTTCCTGGTTATTTAAAACAATCTAAATCTAGAAAATGCTTTATTGCATCAGCATTACGTCACAGTGACGTCAGTGGGTCAACTGGGCGGCCAGGGTCAAACCTGACATGTGGGGTCCACGCGTCAGTGACATAGGGACTAATCCTGGTCAAACCCTGTGCTGGCTGGGGTTTGACCTGGGACTGGGCCCACTGTCAGTGGTATTAGGGGTGTTTGGTGGTAGGGGTTAGCACTGATGACGGTGCCACGTCGGCACTCACCGGCGTTTTGCCGGCGGCAACCAAACCCGCGGCGGAGGGTCGCCGAAAATACACTAGGGGATGCAGCTGGTCGCGTGGGAGGCACCGGGGAAGAGCTCTTGCTCGCGCGCATCCGATGGACCGAACGAGAGGTCACAGGGTGGCCGAAATCTCGCCGGCGACGAGGTTCAACGGTGACAGAGCGACGGCGACGTGCGGGATGAGTCTACGGGGCACCATTCGATGTGTGGTTTGCTCCTACGGGTTCCTGGGGGTGCAGCGCATCCAAAGCAACAAGCGGCAGCAGCTGGGGTGGCTGGAGCTGATGGCGTCGAGCTCTTTTGCGGCCGTCGGAGTTCGGGCGTCGGCGAGGACGATGTTGCGGTGCACGGGAGGAGGAGCTGATGGGTGTGTGGGTTTGCTAGGGAGCTGCTGAGCACGATGACACGCGCGGACGAGTGATGCGGTGGCCCTGGCCACGACGGTGAGGAACCACGGCAGTGGTGAACTCTCGGGTCCGGTGGTAACGTGGCTATGGTACGCGATCGAGGGAGATATGAGAGGGGAAACGATGAGGTGCTCACAGCGAGTCTTCTGGTGCGGTTGTTGAGCTCGGGGAGGCACGGACGATGACGGAGTGGCGACGGCGATCGCCAGCGCTGGAGCTTGAAGATGATGTCGATGGCGGCGATACAGCGTGTCCCCGGTTTCTTGGCTCGTCGAGGAGGCGTAGACGATGGAGGCGGAGCTCATGGGCACGTCAGAGGGGTGAGGGGCTGGCTCTGGGCACGGCAACGGTGAGCGGCGGCGACGGACATGTTCGGGTCCGAGGTGTAGAGCGAGAGAGAGGCGGGGAACGGGGACAAGAGCAAGAAGGTGGGGCTTGGGTACGTGCGTGGCATCCCTAGCTAGCTCCAGGCTGTCGACGACAAGCAGGGGGAGGCGTGGCGCCTCGCGCGCGCGTGCGCTGTCTCGCCTCTGCCTACTGGCACAGGTTAGGGACGACTAGCACCAGGCCAGGTGGGCTGGGCCAGCACAGGTGAGGCCCAGGTGGGTTTCTCTCTCTCTCTCTCTCTCTCTCTCTCTCTCTCTCCCCTTTATTATGTTTTCATTTTTCTATTTTCTATTTTCTGTTTTGGATTAGTTTAGGAACTAGTCATTTTTTTCTAAATTCTGAAATTATTTGTGGGAGTTAACTGACTTATTCTAGAGCCCCACAATTATTTTCAATACATTTGGAGCTATAAAATTACTTATATATTTTATTTGCTCCAGCTCAAATACAATATGGATTAATTCCAAAAATCCAGATGTCGTGGAAAAATGTGCATCATCTCTGGTTACTGTTTCCAGTATTTTCCAAAAATGGTGAACATGTTTGAAGGCCATTTGGGTTCATTGAAAAAAGAATCTAGTTGAACCTATTTGAATTGATTTAGTGCTAGGGCTTGGTCATCCCCAATCCAAATTTCCTTTGAATTCAAACATGATGCATGGATGCAATGTCACTAGTTACAAGAAAACTCTAGGGCTGTGACACTCGGATCCGCAGACAACAGACACAGACGGCCAGTGCGCCGCAGTGTGCAGCCGGCATGCAGCCGTGTCCGATATCTCTTGCAATCTGGGCCTCTCCTCGAGCAAAGCTTCCTTAGTTCCTCTGCCATGATCTGGGCGAGAGGAGCAATGGCGGCGTGTGTGTTGGGGTGCGTACATGATGAAGATTCTCGTCGACGCGTGCATTACGCCGATGCATCAGACGCTCTACCTATGTACTACTTGGGCCAAGCCAAATGTTTTTTTCTTTAACATACGGCTATATATGAAGGCCGAGTGCAAGCCGGTTGCAACTAGAAAAAATAAACTTGGACGAGGCCTACCGCGACATCTGCGTAAGGTACCTGCATATGTTTTTTAAAGACAAACACTACCTTTTTTTCGAGGGGAAAGCTAAGCTTTATTGATGATAATCCACATGTAGTGGGATACAATTCGGATCATGGGGGTTAACCAACCAAGTATGGCGTCCCAGACCGAGAGAAAGAGAGTGCTTAGCTAATCTATGTGCTTCGCCATTAACGGCTCGGCCTTCAAAAATAAAATTACAATCAAAGTTCGTAACTCTAAATTTTATTTCTGTGATAACTGAGCCATATCGACCCTGGTTTCCTCTGTGAATATCCTCTACCACCTGCTTGCAATCCGATGAGATGATAAAATCATGGAGCAGCAGATCTTCCGCCAAGGCCAACGCTTCCCTGCACGCGATTGCTTCGAGCGTCGCCGGATCGGTTTGGCCTTCAATCACTAGCGAGGAGCTTCCAAGATAGTTCACTGCATCATCTCGACACACTGCTGCCGTGGAGCCACCTCTGTTGCTTAAAACCGCACCGTAGACATGGATCTTTGCGTACCCAGCTGGTGGAGGACGAGGCTTTGCATGTGGCTGCCTTAATCCTCGGGGGGTAGTCTACACTTCGGCCGGTTTGGTCTGCAGCATGGTGAGCTCATCGATAAAGCGATGGATAAAAGCATGGGTGGAATGCGGACTCTGGGACACTCCTTCATGAATGAATTTCCTACGGGAAGACCAAATCGCCCATAGTGTTACGGACAGCCTAACAAACTCTGAATGAGGCAATACCTCCATCATTCCAAACAGCCAATGCTTCTCCCTCGGCTCCGTATTAGTGACCATGCTGCTCCCTAGCTCGCTGTTGTCCAGGGACCAAACACATCTTGCCATCGAACACTCAAGTAACGAGTGTCTCCATGAATCCGGCGAACCACACAGACCACATGAGCTCGTATTAGACATATGTCGATGTTCCCGTACATCCTCCGTGGGGAGGGACTGCTTCGACAAACGCCATAAGAACATCCTCACCTTGGCTGGGACCTGAATCATCCAAAGCGTCTTCCATGATTGCTCGTCCATGTTCGAGCTGGAAGCTGCGGAAGTGCCATCCAGCCAAGCTTCCCTCCATTGCCGTGTCGCCACCAACATTCTATAAGCCGAGCGTACAGAGAAAATGCCGTTTCTTTCAAAATTCCATGCCCAGTAGTCATCAAAATTCCTTGTGCCGATGGGGATAGTTAGGATCACCGCAGCGTCAATGGGCATAAAAGTGTGCTGGACTAGTTGCTTATTCCAAGTCGCGGAGGTTTGATCGATATATTGGGATGCTAACCTCATGGGGTTCTGTACCCTACAGCCATAGGGACGAGCATCTCAATTCTTGGAATCCAATTCTCCGTCCACACATCTGTGGATTCACCATTGCCAATCCTCTTGATAAGCCCCAGTTTCAAAACCTCGACGCCCTCCATTATAGATCTCCAAATCTGGCTAGGGTGAGAGCCAACTTGAGCATGTAGTATGGATGAATTTGGGAAATAGACCCCCTTCAAGATTCCAGCACTCAGAGAGTCAGGTTGCTGGATAATTTGCCACCCTTGCTTTGCGAGCATTGCTAGGTTGAATAATTCAAAATCTTTGAAACCCAGCCCCCCCCCCAAGACTTAGGTTGCGCCATATCCTTCCATGAAACCCAATGAGGCTTCCTGCGGCCATCTTTAGATCCCCACCAAAACTTCCTTATCAACATATTCAAGTGTTCGCAGAGTCCTCTTGGAAGTTTGAAGCATGACATTGAAAAAACTGGGACCGCTTGAGCGACGGATTTAACAAGTACCTCCTTCCCTGCGGTGGACAAGGACTTCTCAATCCAGCCCTGGATTTTGCTCCATAGGCGATCTTTGAGAAACTTGAAGGCACCATTTCTTGAAGAACCCACATCAGATGGCATTCCCAGGTATCTTTCATTCAATGTTTCATTAGGCACTTGCAGCAACTCTTTGATCTCTGCACGAATATTTTCCGGGACCCCTTTGCTGAAAAAGATAGATGATTTGCTGTAATTGACCCTTTGCCCCGTTGCTTCACAGTAATGTTCCAACAATTGGTTGATCTCCTCTGCACCCGTAGCGTTGGCCTTGAAGAACAGCAGGCTGTCATCTGCGAATAATAAGTGGTTCACCGGTGGTGCCAAGGGCGCCGCTTGCACTCCACCAAGATTTGATGACTCCACTTTTGATTTTAACAGGCACGAAAGGCCCTCTGCTGCTAGCAAGAACAAGTACGGAGAGATTGGATCCCCCTGCCGGATTCCACGCGAAGGTGTAAACTGTTGCAGTTTGCTGCCATTAAACATGACTGAGAATTTGACCGTTGTCACCATGCCCATAACAATCTCCACCCATCTCTGAGTGAAACCCAACTTCAGCATGATAGCTTGTAGATATGGCCATTCAACCCTGTCATAAGCTTTCATCATATCCAGTTTGAGAGCACAATGTTGATGTTTCTTCGCCTTATTTCTTTTCATAAAATGAAGACACTCATAAGCTGCTATTATGTTGTCCATGATCAGCCTCCCCGGGGAAGAAGGCAGATTGTTCAGCAGAAATGATATCAGGTAATACTAGCTTGAGACGATTCGAGATCACCTTAGATGCAATTTTATATAGGACGTTGCAAAGTGAGATGGGCCTGAACTGGGATAGCTGTGATGGGTTCGTTACCTTAGGAATCAAAACAAGAACCGTCTCATTAATGCATTCTGCAGACTCCGTACCTTCAACGATACGTAGAACCACTTTCATGACCTCGTCTCCACACACATCCCAGTGGCGTTGAAAGAAGTGAGCCGGGAAACCGTCCGGTCCAGGTGCTTTAGTGGGGAACATCTGGAACAGAGCTTCCTTCACCTCCTTCTGCAAATAAGGGGTTGTTAACTGAGCATTCATCTCTGGAGTCACCCTGCGGGGGACTGTATCAAGAACTCTTTCCATATGCTGGACACCCTCGGAGGTATAGAGATTCTCATAAAAGGCGCTAGTAAGGTTTGCCATTTCATGTGCATCCTCAGTCAGAGTACCATCCGGACGAGCCAGGGCTTTGATCTGATTTTTCCTCCTTCTTCGGCTAGCTCGGAGGTGAAAAAAGTACGTGTTCTTATCCCCATGTGTCAACCACTCTAACCTCGCTCTTTGTCGCCACAATATCTCTTCACGGTGATAGAGTTCGACGAGGCGGTCAGTTATTTTTATCTCAACATGAGACGGGCCCGATCTCCCTGCAAGAGCACGCAGGGCATCCAGCTCGACTTTGAGTTTTTTGATCTCCCCCAGAACAGAGCCGAACTCCGTACGATCCCAAGCATGCAGTCCTCGAGACATATCCTGCAGTTTACCATGCAGTTCGAGCACCGAGTTGGCTTCCGTGCTTGTCCAAGCATGAGACACTCGGTTTAGAAAATCTGGGTGTCGCTCCCACATAATTTCGTACTTGAATGGCTTGGGACCCGATCGTCTTGCCTGTGCATCAGCAAGTGTAAGCAAGAGCGCAACATGATCCGAGGTAGCTGTAATTTTATGTTCCAATTTCACCGCAGGGAATGCCAACAGCCATTCTGGAGAGGCTACGCATCTATCCAGCCTAACTCGCGTATAACTGCCACCAGCCACTTTCTTCTCGAAGGTCCATGTGTTCCCTGAATGCCCGATATCTGCAAGACCACATGTGTCCAAGGCGTCCCGGAACGCATCCATATGTGTCTGGCATCTAGTCCCCACTCCATCGTGCTCATGGGCATGTAGGACCTCATTGAAGTCACCGATAACAGCCCACGGCAGCTGACTGGTACTCGTAATGCCTCTCAAAGTGTCCCATGTTTTGTACCGTTCACTGACCTGAGCTTCTCCATGATGAAGGTGACCCTGGTCTTGACATTGTTCAAAGAATCAACCTCAACATCAACATGATAATCAGAGTAACCAATAACCTCGAGCTTTATTGAATCATTCCAAAAAAACACCAATACCACCACTTCTGCCAGAACTACTAATAGCAAAACTTTTATTAAAACCTAGAGTATCAGCTAGCTTCTCCACTCTACTACCCTCTATTTGAGTTTCTACAATGCAAGCAATAGAGGGGGCAAACTGCCTCGCCATATCACGAAGCTCTCGAACTGTCGCGGGTTTGCCTGCGCCGCGACAGTTCCAACATAGGATACTCATTGTCCCCGGCGGCGCCCCTCGTTGGAGCCCGCCATGTTGGTTTTTGCTTGATTTGTAGTTCCCTCCTTGCCGTCCGAAGCTTTAACTCTCTTAGGATCTCTCTTGGGTGGGGGACTAGCTGCACTGAGTACTGCTGGCACAATTGCTAGCGCATCTGCCTTGGTAACGGGTGCTGGAAGATGCTCGTCTTGGCCTGCTCTCTCCGGCCTCTTTCTGTTACCCTCTGTCATATCAACGTCCATCATAGGGTACTCATTGGCATCAGCTGTGTATTGAGAGTTGGCAGAACCTCCTCCCCTACCTGTTGAACGGCCAGACCAACCTCCTCTCTGTCCTCCTCGGCGAGCCCGGCCACCCCCTGGACCGCTGCCCGTCCTCATTCTCCATGTGGCCCTAAGATCCTTAAAGAACAGAGCCTCCGGCGCATGTATTCCATCACAGTGTTCCTTGTACACATGACCTAGATGGCCACATACCGCACACCAATCAGGGAGTTTTTCATATCTAACCCTGTAGATCTGGCGCTTCCCATCACGGATCGTCGATACCGCGTTCTTGAGCGGCTTGAAGACATTAATCTTAACCCAGACTCGATAGAAGTTACCTACAAAGTCTTGGGACTGAGCTTCCACAAACAAAACTTCCCCAATCTTTCCTGCCAGCGCTTGAACGAGGTGAGCATATTTATCAGGTACGTCGTGGATCTGAGCCCAGATGTCGAACGTGTCCAATGAGACTTTGGACGGCTGAGTAACTCCGTCGTATTGTGTCATGATCACAGCGTTTCCACGGAAGTTCCACGGCCCCTCTTGCATCACTCGTTCCCAATCACCCAAGCAAAAGAACTGGACTGTGTAGAGGTTCTCCTCCAGCGGGCGGAATTTGCAGTCGCGCGCGAGATCCCATGCCGCACGCATGTTTCTGTAGAACCAATACTGGCTGTAATGCTTATCAATGTGAACACGCACGACTGCTATCCATCACGACTCCTCCTGTGGCGCGGCACCCTCGTCGTAGACCACGTCATCCAGGTCCTCTTCGCGGAGACCAAGCTCCGCCATCATCTGCTCCATCTCATCAGAGGAGCCCGCACCCAGCGAAGCCGCCGGCTGTGCGCCATCCTCTGCCATGTTTCTTGAAACCCTAGCCCGAAAATAGATCGATCGGACTGTGCTAAGCAGAACCCTAACTCCCTGTCTCTTCCCAGGAACCAACCAAGGCCAGGCAGCGATCTGGGATCACCCCGTAGTCAGCCCGAGAAGGTACCTGGAGCGAAGGCAGGGGAGGGAAGGGAGAACGGCTCGACGACGGCGGTGATCGCCTCCGGGAGAAAGAAAAACCCTAACTCGCGTAGCGAGAAGGAAAAACTCAGACAAACGCTACCTGTGTACGTCTTTTCAGAATCGCTACCTGTGTGTGTAACCTCCTGGGAGGGGCCTCCGAATTTTGGGGGCCCGGGGCGGTCGCCCCATGCTCCTCCCCAGGGCCGGCCCTGCTCTTTCTAGAGCTTTTCAATTGTCATCTCTCGGTTTTGAAACAAATCGGCTCAGTTTGCTAACAGCAAAAGAGATGTCAGGTCTTGTAGTACTGGCTAAATACATAAGAGAGCCAATAATCTAAGAATATTTCAATTGGTCTCTAGCAATTCTTCGATTATTTCAAAGTAGCACGCTAGCATCATATGGTGTTGGATAGGGCTTGCAGTCACTATTGCCAAAGCGACTCAAGATCTTTTCCACATAGTGAGATTGAAGCAATGTAATCCCACCATCATCGTCCCTCAACAACTTGATGTTCAGAATAACATCAGCCACTCCTAAATCCTTCATCTCAAAACAATGAGGTAGGAAATCCCTGACCTCCTTTATTCCAAAAATTAGTATGTCATCAACATACAAGCACAAGATAACTCCCTCGTCCCCATCATGGTGATAGTACACACATTTATCAGCTTCATTCACAACAAAGCATGTAGCTGTTAAAGTTCTTTCAAACTTCGCATGCCACTACTTGGGTGCTTGCTTAAGTCCATACAAAGACTTCAGCAACTTGCACACTTTTCCTTCTTGGCCATCAACTACAAACCCATCTGTTGTTCCATATAAATTTCCTCGTCCAACTCTCCATTTAGCAAAGCAATCTTAACATCCATTTGATGAACGAGAAGACCATATGAGGCAACAAGTGAAAGTAGAACTCGAATAGTGGTTAGTCGAGCCACAGGTGAGTAAGTATCAAAGAAATCTTCACCTTCCTTTTGGGTATAATCCTTGGCCACGAGTCGTGCCTTGTATTTCTCAATAGTACCATCAGGCCTAAGATTCTTCTTGAATACCTATTTGCACCATATAGGTTTGCACCCATAAGGATGAGCAGTTATCTCCCAAGTTTCATTTGCCAAAATGGAATCCATCTCACTACGGACCGCTTCCTTCTAGTAGTCAGCATCTTCAGATGCATAGGCCTCTAAAATAGAACTGGGAGTGTCATCTATGAGATACACAAGAAAATCATCACCAAAGGACTTTGCAGTCCTCTGTCTCTTGCTCCTAGTAGGAACTTCATTGTTCTCCTCCACAGAATTTTCTAAGTGTTCCATCGAAATGGTAGATTCAATAATTGTAATTAATTCCCGATTCGATGAACTAGGCATCTCCTGATTAGATGAGGTAGCCATATCCTTCATTGGAAAGATATCTTCGAAGAAAGTCACATCATTCAACTCCATGATTGTACCGACATGCATGTCAGATACCTCGGATTTTATAACCAAGAATCTACAACCAATGATATGCAATGCATAACCCGGGAAAACACAATCCATAGTTTTTGGTCCAAGTTTGCGCTTCTTTGAAATTGGCACATTGACTTTCGCCAAACAACCCCAGGACATGACATGCAGTCAATATCGCCTCCCACACCATGCCTTGGAGAGACCTGATGTGTCTAACATGGCGTTAACCAAATCAGCTAGAGTATGGTTCTTTCTTTTGGCTACCCCATTTGACTGAGGTGAATAGGGAGGTGTCCTCTCATGGATTATACCATGTTCCGCGCAAAAAGCATCAAATTCATTGAAAAAATACACTCCACCACGGTTGGACCTGAGCCTGTTGATTTTACGATCAAGTTGGCTTTCCATTTCAGCTTTATAGATCTTGAAAAAGTTCAAAGCCTCATCCTTAGATTTCAGAAAATACACATGGCAGTATCTAGTGGAGTCATCAATTAACGTCATGAAATATTTATTTCCACCATTCATTGCACATAGATATGAATGTATGAGCTCTAGTGGTGCAAGATTTCTCGTTTCCGCGGTCGTGTGAGACTTACGAGGTTGCTTAGCTTGCACACAAACTTGACACTTAGATCCCTTGACAGTGGTGAAACTAGGGATTAAGTTCAATTTGGCTAGTCGCGATATGCAACCAAAGTTAACATGACAGAGATGTGAATGCCACACATTTGATTCACTATTGTTGCAAACATGATTAACAACTTTATTGCAAACATCTGACAAGGATAAACGAAACAGGCCTCCTGGCTCATAGCCTTTGCCAACAAACGTTCCATACTTGGATATTACAAATTTATTTGACTCGGAAACAGGCTTGTAGCCATCTCTACACAGAAGAGATCCGCTAACAAGATTTTTATTGACGGAGGGGACATAATGCGCGTTCTTCGGCCGCACGATCTTCCTCGAAGTAAACTTCAGATCTACTGTGCCAACACCACGAACAAAAGCACTTGAACAGTTGCCCATCAGCATGGTGGAAGTCCCTGCGGTCCAGCATCCTTCATGTCAGTGTCTCCAATGATAACATTAGCGGTCTTGCCGCCTTTCCCAAGATGACGCTTGTCATAGCGATTAGGGCAACTAGGGGCCCAATGATCAGGATTTCCACACACATGACAAACCGCTTTCTTCTTGTCATTCTTCTTCTTGAAGTTCGTGTGATGTACAACCTTGTTCTTCCCATCAAACTTTGCTTTACCATCAGACTTGCCCTTATTCTTGAACTTGTGGGACTGGAAGTTTTTATTCTGTGCCAGATTGGCACTAGATCCTCCCTCAATACCTCGAGCAAGTGTGTCCTTTGCTCTCGCCTTTTCTTCCACGTCAAGAGTACCAATGAGATTCGGAATAGAAAACTCCTGCCTCTTATGCTTCAGTAAGGTAGCAAAGTTTCTCCAGAAGGAGGAAGCTTAGTGATGATACCCTAGGCAACAAACTTGTCAGGTAGCATACAATTGAAGTGCTCAAGTTCTCTGGCAAATGACTGTATCTCGTGAGCTTGCTCAACCACGAAGCGCTCTTCAGTCATCATGTAGTCATAGAATTGCTCCATGATGTACAGCTCAGTGCCGGCATTCGAGACCCCAAACTTGGCCTCGAGTGCGTCCCACATATCTTTTCCATTATCAATTGACGCATAAGCATCAACTATGTTCTCAACAAGAACACTCAAGAGAGCAGCCTTAAATAGGGTATATCCATTTTCTGAAAAGCTTGTTCCTGTCGAGATTCATATTCTCCTTCAGGTTTGCCAAGAGTGGCGTCATAGCAACTCATGGTTTGAAACCATAAGACAACTCTCATGCGCCACCTCTTATAATGGATACCCTCAAACATAGGAGGTCTCATGGAGGCGGCAAAACCTCGGGCCGGGGTAAATTGCTATAATAAGATATATATTTTTGATTGTTGGAAATATGAGCAATTTACCAAATGATTTTATTAACAAAATACTAGAAAAAGCATGACTAATATAGCAGAGATAAAGCAGGAGCAGAAGCCCCGGTCTTGGGTGCGGTGTCCTCGCCAGCCATGTTGTCGACGTCAGGAAAGAAGTCGTCGTGAAACCCGCGGAGCGGCGCGGCGCGACGTGTCGTGACGGACATCGGAGGAGGAGCGCGCGTGGATGCCCCTTTTGTTCTCATGATCATACAAGTGGAGAAAGAACCTCCCTTATAAGGAGATCCAACTTCCACTAAACTAGCAATGTGGGACTAAACTTTAATAGTATCATTGCCTTGCACGAACGGACTAAGTGAGCCTTAGGATTTATTAGGAATTTCTGAAATAGTAATTGGGTTGTTCCAAAATAGACTAAATTCCAGCATGAAAATCATACAGTTTGTTTAAATTTGCAACAATTTTGTTTCATTTTGTTAAATTTCGTTTAAATTTCATTTGCATCAAGTTTGTCAAGATTTGGACGACTGACTGTTTGTGGGATATAGTGTCCGAGATGTCGTTATTAGAGCATCTCCAACAGCCGCGCTATATAAGCGCCACGTCGGAAAATTTGTGGCTTTTAGCGCGCGCAATCGCTAAGCGAGCTCCAGCGGAGGCGCCATAACCGCTCGTGCAGCATAAAGAGTTCAGCGCGTGGTCCGAAAGGCTATCGCGCGCCGTTTATTTGTTGCGCTCGCTACCGCGCGCCGCACACTCGAGTGCCCGCTCGTGACTTCCACCAACCCCGACCCAGGTGCTGGCGCCACCGCCCGCACCACCCCATTTGTTCCGGCGACTATTCCAGCGCTTCTCACGCCTATCCACGCGCCGCCGTCGCTTCCGCCTTCTCCTTCCAGTTGCCGCCGCCCCTCGCGCGCGCCATTTCTCTGACGAACAGCGTCCCGCCGCCTGCTGCCGCTCGAAATGGCCGACAAAGAGCATCATGGTTTGTGCGTTTGATGTTGTATTGTTGAACTATTTGTTCTATTGCAAGATAAACTATTCGTTTGAGTTGTAATAATAAAATTGAACTATTTATTGTTGATTTTTTGTTTGTGTTTGATCTTCTTAATTGTGTTTGGAGTGTATATCTTGTTTGTACAAGAGCACACGCAGTTTTTCTGCAGCGGCTACTGGAGCGGCTCGTGCGCGCTAAACTTTGCAGTTCTTGCTACCAAGTGCCGCGAAAAAACTTGCGAATAGAGCGCTCCAAATCCTTTTTTAAGAGCATCTCCAACAGCGACGCAAAAAGGCGCGCGCGCGCTAAACTTCCGTTTTCGCGCGCGCGGGGCAGAATGGCGCGCTCCAGCGGCGGCGGGAAAACCGCGCGCGCGCGCGAAATGGCGGCCTCTCGCGCACCATTTTTGCGGCGCCTCCTCCCGGGCGCCTATAAAAAGCAGCGCGCGCGCTCTCTCGCTCCACCGCTCCACCGCTCCCTCTCTCCCTGCCTCTCGCGCCACCGCTCCAGAGCGCCGCCGCCCCAGAGCGCCGCCACCGCTCCAGAGCACCGCCGCCGCCCCCGACGCGCCACCATGCCGCCGCGCCACCGTTCTTCGTCGGGCTACCGCGGCATCCGCGAGCGCCCGAACGACGGTGGGTTCTACGCCGAGATACGCTCCGGCGATCTCCGGCTTAGTCTCGGAACCTACGAGACGGCGCACGAGGCCGGCCGCGCGTTCGACGCGGCGGCGTGGCGCCTAGGCAGGCCGCGCCGCCAAATGAACTTCCAGGACGTCCACACGCTCGACCAGGCGTTAGAGGTCGCCCCGCCGCCTCGTCTAAACTCCGCACGAGACCGTGCGAAGCACACTGCGATAGCGCAACCGCCTCCTCGTCGCCCAAGAGGACGAGCGGCGCATGGCGGAGTGGCGCCGGCGCCACCCGGAGGACGTCGCCTACGAGCAGCAAAATTGGACAAGTCGCCGCGAGGAGGACACGTGCCGGCGCCGCGAGGAGCGGTTGGACAGGCGTCGTCGGAAGGCATTGGCGTGTCAGCAGTCCGCCCTCGTCGATGCAGGCGGGAGGTCCTTCTTCGCTCCAGAAGATGAGCGTTGGTTGGACATCTGGCTGTCAACCTCTGACGACACCTACGACGAAGCCGATGATGGTGCAGATGACGGGAGCAACTGGGATTAGTTTTTTTTATGTTTTCGAACTATCTATGACCGAACTATCTATCTATGTTTTCGAACTACCTATCTAGTTGCAATATTTATGTAAAATAACTTTGTATTCTTTTTATTTTAATGTAATTTATATATTAAAAAATATTATGCGCACGCTGCATTTTTGGGCACTGTTGGAGCGGCGCGCGTGCTGCATTATAGCACGGCTGTTGGAGCCAGCGCCTATCCCCGCGCTAAACCTGCCGAAGCGCGCACGGCAAACGTTTTTTTTGGCGCGGCGCGTAGCGCGGCTGTTGGGGATGCTCTAAGGCTGGTCACAATGGGCAGGAATATAAGGTAGTAACATACACACTTATCTAGGCTATGTTACTACCTCCACAGTGGGTAGGAACATGTAGGTAGTGTCATGCAACGATGCATTTATTAGTTTATAGACTCATTGTTTCTTGAAGTGTGTGATGTTTCGGTAACTTAGCTAGTTACCACAAGCACCTCACTCTTCATTAAATATGTGTCACATAAGCAACGTTGTATTGAAACATGTGATGTTACTCCTAAGTTCCACCCCATTGGGACCAGCCTAAATGCTCTTAATCAGCGGCGCGCAAAATTAGGAGCGCATACACTGCACGCGATTACAGAGCCCGCAAGATGAGCGATACGTGTCATCCCGTATGCCGGCCGGCATAGTCGTTATCCCCTCGGCCGTCGACGAGCCGCGCCCCTCATTATTTTTCCCTCTCTCCTCTCATCCCTCCCTATTGCTGCTAGCCTTTTGTGCGGAGCTACGCTACACTCACCAACTCCACCTTCAAGAACTGGGTCCGCCACTCCACTCCGCCGGATCCTATCCTATCCATCGGCGCCGTGCTCCGATGAGCAGCTCCGATCCGATCGACCACATGTCGGTCAGCGAGCGGCTGCAGCGGCTGGCGCCCCCGTCGGCCCCGGCGGAGGACGACGTGGACGTGGACGCGGACGCGGACGGCGACGGGGCAACTTTCCGGGACATCCACCCGTCGCCGGCGCCGGCTCCGCTGCGGCAGCCGTCCTGGGACTTGGCGAGCCAGCGCTCGCTGTCGTCCTACTCCGACGAGCAGTTCATGTCCAGCATGGGCCGCGAGTTCACGGCCATGGTGGACGCGGGGGGCGCGCCAGCCGACCCTTGCCCCGGGGACTCCGGCGCCGGGAACAACGACCTGCAGCTGGCGCGGATCGGGGAGCACGAGCCCGCGCCGGAGACGAACCCGCTGGCCATCGTGGCGGACACCGGCCGCCCGCTGCCAGCGGCGCCGTCCTCGTCCTCGTCGTCCTCGTGCGCGGCGCAGGAGGTGGTGGAGGTGCGGCAGGTGAAGAAGGACGAGGCGGAGGCGAAGGTGGCAGCGTGGCAGGCGGAGGAGGTGGCCAAGATCAACAACAAGTTTAAGCGGGAGGAGGTGGTGATCAACGGGTGGGAGAAGCAGCAGATCCACACGGCCACCACCTACCTCAGCAAGATCGAGGTACTCCTAGCTAATTGATTCCTTCTCGTTCGATCCCTGATCACCATGCGAGCAAGAAGTAAGATCAAGAATTGCTGGTTGGTGTGGGTTTGCAGAGGAAGCTGGAGGAGGAGCGCGCCAAGGCGATGGAGAAGGCGCAGAACGAGGTGGCGCGGGCGCGGCGGAAGGCGGAGGAGAAGCGGGCGTCGGCGGAGGCGGCGCGCGGGACCAAGACGGCCAGGGTCATGGAGCTAGCAAACTTCATGAAGGCCGTCGGCAGGGTGCCCACCAAGCGCTCCTTCTTCTCCTTCTCCTCTTCCTGATAGCTAGCATAGGTCGTCGTCTTCACCAACCAAGCTCGAATTTCCTATCTTTGATCGACTTCGATCTGTATTATTGAATCCAGGGACGTAACTGTACAGAGTTTTAAACATCGGATTTGCTGGCTTGTATGACTGTATATTATTGAGAACATTTCAAATTGTTCTTCTAAATTGTCCGTAAATTCCTTGTGAAATATTCGGTCGATCGAGGCCATTTGCGTTGCGTGTGACTGACTGGCAGGGCAAGTCAACTTGTTTAGACATCTGCCCTGAGCTGCAGGCCACCTGCCCTTGTCCTAATGGCAAAGCCAAATTTCCATGGTCGCTTATGGTCTGGCTCAAAGCTCGTACGCAATGCCAGAATGATTTAACTAAGGCATGACAGTGACCGGTGATAATAACGACCATTTCCGAAGCACCCATCAGAATCAGATGAGTTGGATCCCACTGCGTGGTAGTAGTAATACCGTGCTATGGATATTCAAGCCCTTTTTCTCGCGAAAAATAACAATATTCAAGCCCAAAATACGAAAATAAATACTCCCTCCGTCCGAAAATATTTGTCATCAAAATGAATAAAAAAGGATGTATGTATTTTAGTTCTAGATACATCATTTTTGCCCATTTTAATGACAAATATTTTCGGACGAAGGAAATACTAGATAAAAATAATAGGAAGAGAATGAACTGGACTACAGCCATTCTGCTAAAGTGTTTACTGGAAAGAAAATACCCATGAAAATACTACCTCCGTCTTAAAATATAAGACGTTTTGTAGACTAGTTAAAATAAATTGATTCCGAGTATTCCCTGCTGGCTTTGATGTTTATACAAATTTACTAACATTTTATAAAATAGTTTTTACAACATAGGTTAACATAAAAATAAATTTTAAGAAGGTAAGATTGCATTTATTTATGTACGTGGTTCCTTAAACCTTCCCAGACTCTAAAGGATAGTATGTACAAGATCAGCCGACGATGGTGCAAGAATTCGCAACAGGTGGCATCTTTCCACTCAGATAAGAAATAAAGGTTTCCCCTCAAAAGCATAAGTAGTACTCCCTCCGTTCACTTTTGTAAGTCATTTCAGACAACTCAAAATGGGTTGTTTTGTACATTGTCTGAAATGTTTCAAGGTCTTATAAAAGTGAACAGAGGGAGTACTGTAGTTAGCTACTCCCCCTGATCATTTTTATAAGGCCTTAAATACAATTCAGACAATGTACAAAACAGTCCATTTTTAGCTGTCTGAAATGACTTACAAAATTGAACAGAGGGAGTACTAAATATGGACGGCAAAGGCACAGTATTGTTATGCGAAAGCCAATTTTTTTCCTGAAGCAAATGAAAGCCAAGTTTTGAAACCAGTTTTCTGTATTTTACAGAGCACCAAACTGAACATGCGTGCTAAGTACCAGCACTAATGGTGTATTTACCTCTTAAAAGAGACAGGGCTTTGGGGATGGCACTTGCGCGCTTTGCAGAGAACACGGAGATGTGAGCCACATCTTATTCGGGAGGGCACAATCAAGTTAAAGAGGAATTTTGCATGATGTAAATTACAGTACATGGTACAGCCTCAAAACAACAATGGGAGCAATGATATCGCGACCAAGCTCTTCCAAAACTTAGGATGAACATAAGTGCAATGATATTAAGAGCGCAAGTCCGTCATGAAGGAATTACAATGCCAAGTGCTTACATTGATGTTTGCAGAGATTTCAAAGTCCGAGTGATCTGTAATGCATGAACGTAAGTACTGACGCGTACTTGAGCATCGAATGTGCTATAACCTTAGTGCACTGTCAACTTGCCAAAATGCAAACAATTTTCAGCCCAAGTATTTGAAGATCAAAGATCAATTTTTCATGATGTATCATATGGTCGAACCTTACAACAACAATGGGGAGTAATGATCTTGAGATTACGTTCTTCCATGTTTTAGAATGCTCATCGCCTTGTACAATCAAAATAATCTGCTTCACTGCAAGCTGATCAATGCGAAGGCCCATGAACCCAGGTTCTCAAAGCAAATTGCTCATGTAAACAGGATAAGATCAAATGTTAAGTCCACAGACCTAGCTGCACAGACCTAGCTGCTGCTAGAAAATCAAAAGGAGAACTTGAATCCTCCAGTGTTAGCGTCGACAGCAGAATCCCAGAATGCGACTTTCTTCTTCCGAGCAGCAGCCTTCTGCTGAGCTTCAACTTCAAGCTGACTAATCGTCCCCGGGTAAGCTTTGTCGATGGCATTCCGGAACTTGTCGTGCAGGTTCACCCTGTCCTTGGTCCCTGATACAAGTTCACTTGCGTTGGGCCTCTTGAGAAAGTCAAGAACATTCAACAGGTTCCTCCTGGACATTTCACAAGGAAAGAAAGAGAAACCGTTTTATTAAGCTATATATTTTTCATGCAAATAGCACATTACCTCACAAAAACGGGTTGCACTATGCTGAAATCATCCAGTTAATGAATTTTGCATATCTATTCAACCATGTAATTAGCCCAAAAACAGAGATACTGAGATAAAGCCAGGAGCCAGCTTAATCTTCCTTGGTTTGAAGGCTATAAACTACAGTACAAAACAAGGTTCTTAAACCAAAGAGAAACTATTTTAAAAGATGAATATTTTTCTTAACTTGATCATAATTCGTAACTGACACAATGGCAACAACACCTGTGTCTGGCAATGCTGAATTGACATGCATAGAACTAAACTGAAGAATACACGGCCAATACTCAGATTTCGGCCCAAAAATATATACTCCCTCTGCTCCATATTACTTGTGGCTGGTTTAGTACAAAGCTAGTACTCCCTCCGTCCTGAAATACTTGTCATCAAAATGAATAAAAGGGGATGTATCTAGATGTATCTAGATGTATTTTAGTTCTAAATACATCCCTTTTTGTCCATTTTGATGACAAGTATTTTCGGACGGAGGGAGTACAACTTTGTACTAAACCAGCGACAACTAATATGGATCAAGGGAGTAGTTTTTTAAGCAACAAAT
Source organism: Secale cereale (assembly GCA_902687465.1). Classification (NCBI taxonomy): domain Eukaryota; kingdom Viridiplantae; phylum Streptophyta; class Magnoliopsida; order Poales; family Poaceae; genus Secale; species Secale cereale. Next base: position 787,638,381 of record LR738715.1, on the reverse strand, counting down.
ATAGAGTTAGAAACATAGAACAATGGTTTTCAATTTAATATGTTTTCAGATCGTTTTCTTGCAATTATGTCTGTGTACACTTAATTTGTTCGAGTGGCAAGGAGATAATAGTTTTGTGAATGTTCATACAAAAGGTACAAAATAGTACAGCCATTCTCTCTAGATGAAGGATACATATTGCAGAAGCTCGTGTATTTGTGCTTCCTGATGGTTGCTTAGTAAGCATAATAGGTAACACATATAAGAACTAAGAAGTGAAAAAACAGAGAAACTGCATGCAATCTGAAATCTAACCTGCTCACATAGTTCTGAGTGATGGCAATGGACTCCTCAAGATTAATAACCAAGTGCCACCATCCATTAGGCACAAATACAATCTCCCCGGCCCGGCATACACACTCAATTGGCCTCTTCTCCCAGGTCCTACAGGCTCCGTAGAAGTTCATGAACCACTCCATGATAGACACAGGGCTAGTGACCTCTGCCCCATCAGAGCTTGGGTGCACCCCTGGTGGCGGCACCTCCGGCGGGAACATCACCCACTTCTTGGCCCCCTTGATCACAGCATTCCATGCCGATGTCGAGTTAGGATCTACATGGAACGATGACCCTGATCCAGCCGGACCGATGATAACCCACCTATAATCCGGCCTCTCCTCCCCAAGCACCTTGAACAGGTCCTCCTGGAAGTACACCGGCACCTCATAGTCACTCCCCATCTCCGGAACCTTGTCGGCAAATTTCGCGTCAAATAGGTACAATGGCCTCTCCTCCTCCGCATTGTCGGAATACTGGAAATACCTATCGAGTGGCATGCTCACCGGACCGACAGCGAACTCCTTGCCAGCTGAGACCTCCAGCAGATATTCCCTCGTCCATTTTTGCAACGCCGGCCAGGACTCAAGGCAACCCTCAAGCAGCACCGGCCAGTTTGGCTCCTCGTGCTCTGCGATGAATTTCTCCACCGATAAGCCGCGGCGGCGGTCAATGGTGTCCCGCTCGAGCCACTCGGCCCGCATCTCCATGTTGGCGCACAGCCAGCTCTGGAAGAGGTAGTCGGAGTAGAAGCCGCTGATCTCAAGGGCGCGCGGGGGGCGATGGGCGTGGCCAGACACGGCGGCGATGTAGGTGGCGCGCCACGAGCCGGCGAACGCGAAGTCGCCGCCGAGCTCGTCGAGGACGATGGCCCGCCAGAGCGGGTCGTGGGAGGAGATGACGTAGAGCGCCTTGGAGGCCGCGGAGAGCGCGGCGAGGTCGCGGGCGGGGAGGAGGCCGAGGACGTCGAGGAGGAGGTCGTCGGGGAGCTGGCGAAGCCCGCCGAGGCTCGCGTCCCGGAGGTTGGCGCGCCCGGCGGCGGCGAGGAGGAGGTTCCCGAGCGGCTGGACGAGGCTGCCTCCTACGCCGCACCCGGACGCGGTGGACGCGGAGGCGGAGCTCTTCAGGTCAAAGGAGGCGTCTCCGCCGGCGGCGGCGAGGTTCGTCGACTCGCTGGTCTTCTTGGGGCGCTTCCCGCCGCGGCGCGTGGGTTTGTGCTTGTGCCTCCGCTTGATGAGCGAGGGGCGGAGGGAGTGGAAGGCGCTGGGCATGCTCGCTCGCTCCTACGGGCGGCGGCGGCGGCGGCGGGAGGGGAGGAAAGGTAGAAGAGTGGTCGGGTGTTAAGGTTTTGGAGGAGTGCCCTTTTGTGAAGCAGAGGATGGGCAATCGCACGGCTAGGGTCACAGCTCGGTCATGAACGGACGCCTGTGATCGAGTTGGTTCGTGAGGGTTGTTCATATGAAAATGCTGGTTTCCCACACCATGTCCCAATTATTATGGTCACTATTTTTGACATTTTATCTTTGTTTATACAATTATTAAAGGATTCTTTGATTCAAATAATTTGCATAGGAATTTGGTAGGGTTCTGATCCTTTTTTCATTACATTCATTTGCACTATATTTCATGGGTAATTTTTCATCCATTCAACTTTTTGAATAATCATGTGTTTTTTCAGTGCGCAGTTAAAACATATTCACGATCTTATAGTATTTAAAAATGACATGCGCGGATAGTTGAATACGCAGGGAATGCCTGCTCGAACCCTTACGCCTGTAAAGAGGACGCCGAGAGGCCAGGGTTTCTTGTGCCTCGACATGGAGGCGTTGTGGATCCCGGGCGTTGCCGGCTGGATGGCTCCGGTTTTTCATATATATTTGCAGTTTTGTTAGGGTTTGTGTTCTACTCAAATAGGCGAGTCGGCGACGGCTCTCTGAAGATGAAATAAAGTTATCCTCGTCTAGTCCCCGACCCGGTGGTGTTTCTAACATCTCGGAGGGCATTTGGAGGTTTAACTTTGCTAGGTTTTTTCACCAAACAGATCCAAGCCTTTTTAGTCGCATTGCCGCTTCAGGAGCACTCTCCTCCTCGGGCACCTATGTGCATATTCAGAGATACGTTCAACTTCATCTACCCAAACAATAAAATCTCCAGTAGAGAGCCCTCCCAAGAACTCCAACAACTTAATACCAAAGTAGTGTCGCTTGCGGTGCTACCGCTCAGCAGTAGCATGATCCCGTCTCTTTTGCTGCCTGACATGAAAGGGGTTAACTTTGGGACGCCTCGAGGAGCTTGCTAAAGAGTCGTCGCTGCTAGACGAAGCATCCTCAATCCGAGCCATCCACGTTTGCATGGCAACCATTTGCTGTGCTAGGTCATAGACTTGTCATCTTAACTCTTGGCTCTGATCCACCAAATTGGTATCGACGTCCTGCATGTTTCGGTACCTGGGAATAGCCTAGTCCCCAGACTCCTTGTCTAGATCCACAACATCAACCCGAGCCGCCGCCGGCTGGCCAACTCGATTCCGATTTCTCCGACCACCACCGGTCATGGACTCGAACCTGACTCTGAATACCAACTGATGTAGGGAAATCAGCTAGTATATCAGAAAATCATAGAGGCACATGAGCAAATCTCAGGGAAAAGCTAGATTGGTTGCTATGCTCTTTCGTCCTTTTCATTTTTACAGGAGACCCTCTCATCTTTCTTTTTCATTACAAGGGGAAAGTAGTTCATCTAGTACTCTATTCTCCCCTCCAGTCATGAGGGGAGACTTATAAAATAAGGTAGTAGAGAGCTCTGAAAAGTATTACTCCCTCCATTCCACAATGTATTGCGTTCGCGCTTCCCGAGGTCTGAGTTTGACCATATAATTCTTGCTTCCGCCGCAGTTGGTCTCGCTGGTTGAATTTATGGTCATACTCAAATATCGAAAAGCGCAGGCGCACTACATCGTGGAATGAAGGGAATACTAGAAAACTATACAGAGTGTGCACTGCTGACTAGTAGATTAAAGACAAGACAAAAAGATCTTAAAAAGACAAGAGAAAAAAAGGAACAAACACACCACTTAGGACGTCCACGGTGTAGGATTTAGCCACCTCTATCGCTACCTCTATGCTCTTTGGTGCTGGCGCTAAACACAACGTGCTCTGCCTCTAATAGCATCTCCAACAGCCGCGCTAAACAAGCATCGCGCCGCAAAATGTAGAGCGGCTCCAGCGGGTGCACAATAACCGCGCGCGTGGCATATGAAGTTGGGCGCGCGGTCCGAATCGCCAACTCGCGCTGTGTATTTGGGACGCCCGCTTCCGCGCGCGGCACACACGAGCGCTCGCGCTGCACTCTCTCCTCCCCGCCGGCGGCTGTTGGAGATGCTCTAAGCTGAAATTCACTAGCGTTGTCGCTATGCTTGGAGGCAACCTCCAGCAATCAAAAACTACAAACGGACCTACTCCCTCCGTTTCCTAAATGTAAGTCTTTCTATACATTTCAAATGGACTACAATATACGGATGTATGTAGACATATTTTACAGTGTAGAATCACTCATTTTGCTACGTATGTAGTCACTTGTTGGAATATCTAGGAAGTCGTATATTTAGGAACGGAGGGAGTACGAGCCTGATTGGTCTGCTGCCAAAATTTGGCTAGTCAAATGTTGGCATTTGCCAACTATTTGCAACTTCGTGTATGATAGGCAAGACAATTCGGTAACCAACCAAATAGCAGTCAATATTTGACACAATGCCCAATATTGGCGTGCCAATTTTTGGCACCAAACCAATTATGCTCTACATGCTAGTGTATGGTTGTAAAAGATGCTCCCTACAAGTGCATGGAAAGATTGGAGTCAGCTGTGAACCAACCTGTGGTTGCGATGGTTAGGTGGACAATGGTATCCCCAACCCACCAGGGTTCAAATCCTGGTGCTCGCATTATTCCTGAATTTATTTCAGGATTTCCGGCGATGCGCTTTTAATGGGAGGAGATGTTCCCGTCGACGATGAGGCGCCTACGGTGACTTCGTAAATCTCAAGATGATATGCCGGCTCAGTTTCTCGGAGGTGCTCATAAAGGTAGGATGTGCGTGTGTGCGTTCATAGGGATGAGGGTATGCGCGTGTATATGAGCGATTGCGTCTGTACTGATGCTAAAAAAATTTAGAGTCAGCTCGAACTATTGGAAATGTTTATTATTTCATATGGGACCCTTCTTTAGAGGCAAGGACGGATGCTACACACTGTGAAGTCATTGTGCATGCTTGGTGAAAGGATCGATATGGTTGTCTAGAGGGGGAGGGGGTGAATAGGCAACTAACAATTTTAACTTTTCTTAACCACTTTTAAATTAAGCTTCAAAGTAAGTTGTCTAGATAAGATACTACGATGACAACCAGAAGAACGTAAAGAACACAACTACACAAGCAAGCTATATAAGATAAACAAGTTAAGCTAGCACAAGTAAAGGATAGAAATAACCACAAGTGGAGACGGTGAAGACGAGGATGTGTTATCGAAGTTCCTTCCCTTTGAGGGGAAGTACGTCTCCGTTGGAGCGGTGTGGAGGCACAATGCTCCCCAAGAAGCCACTAGGGCCACCGTATTCTCCTCACGCCCTCACACAATGCAAGGTGCCGTGAATCCACTAGGGGTGCACTTGAAGGCGGCAACCGGACCTTTACAAACAAGGTTGGGGCTCTCTCCACAACTTAATTGGAGGCTCCCAACGAAACCCCGGAGCTTCACCACAATGGATTGTGGCTCCGAAGTGACCTCTTCCGCCTAGGGTGCTCAAACACCCAAGAATAACAAAATCCACACAAGAAAGTATGGGGGAATCAAGTTTCCTTTGGTGGAAGTGTAGATCTAGGTCTCCTCCTTCAATCCCTAGCAAATCAACAAGTTTGGTTGGCTAGGGAGAGAGATCGGGCAAGAAAGCTTCAATGGCATTAATGGTGGAGAGAGAGAGGCAAGAGATAAGATGGAGGTGGGAGAAGGGGCTCCTTAAATAGGGTTTCCACCAATCCAACCGTTATGTGCAGATTTACATAGGACTGGTACTTCTGCTTACCCAACCGGTAGTATCGGTGAGTGAAGGAACCTGCGCCCTTGCCACCAAGGCGGTACTTCCGGTGGCTCACCTGATAGTACCGGTCTTCCGGAGAAAACCGGAACTACCGCCCCACCTCCGGTCAACTACCGCTTAGAAACCAGAAGGTTTCAAGCAAGGGCGGTAGTTGGGACGATGGTTGGGCCGGAACTACCGCCAGGCAGATAGTTTCTGGGTGGTGGCAGTCAGAGCGGTACTACCGCTCGGAACACCGGTAGTACCGGTCTTGCGATAAGAACACCGGTACTTCTGGGCCACCATCGGTCTACCACCGCACCCAGTATAGAAGGTATCACCCTTGAGCGGTACTTGGGGCGGTGGTTCGACCGGAACTACCGGCCACCGGTACAACCGCCAATTAGGGCGGTACTACCGCTGTGGATGAGTCTACACATAAGGAGGAATGAAAGGGGACCTCTCTCTCCACGAACGGAGGCAATATAGTGGGTGCAAAGTATCTGTGTACGTGACTTGATTCACCCATTACCTTCCGATGAGGGTTCCCTCTTAATAGTACGGATTTCCTATGACCAAAAGAAACAAAAAAGGCATCGGAACCTCCGTCTTCGATCTTTTCCTAACCGTCTTGTGCCACATGTTATAAACCTGAGTAATATTGACACACGATTAGACCACACAAGGATTGTCATCATCACCAAAACCTTAGGCAAGAGATGCCCTTACAATCTCCCCCTTTTTGGTGAATGATGACAACCACATGACAATCACGGTGGTCTATAGAATGTAGGCAGAGCTCCCCCTGAGTGTGAGCACTTATTTAGAGTTTTCTTTTGGAATGCAAAAGTGCTCAAACTAGGATCTATGCCTGATACGTCCAAAACGTATCTATAATTTCTGCTTGCTCCATGCCCTTTTTGTGTGATATTGCTATGATATTTATGCACTTCCATACACTTTTGATCATATTTGGACTAACCTATTAACTCAGTGCACCCCAGTGCCAGTTTCCGTTTTCTGCTGTTTTTGTATTTCAGGTTTTCCCACTACGTAAACAGCCAGAAAAATTCCGGGAAAAATATATAAAAAATCAGCATTCCGGAAGCTTCCATGCGGCCAAAGTAGGGCCGGAGGGGGGCCACCAGGGCTCCAGGCGCCCTGGCCGCGCGGCCCCCCTCCAGGCCGCGCCAGGGGGCGCCTGGGCCCCCCTTAGCTCCCCTGGCGACCCCCTTTGGCATATATTTACACCGCGTCGTAGAAACCCTGATTCCAGACCCCTTTTCTCCAGACGCAATTCCGATCTCCGCCGCCATCGCCATCAAGCTTCGGGGGACCAGAATTCCTGTGTCGGCACCCTGCCGGGACGGGGAAGTGCCCCCGGATTCATCTCCATCGACGTTGCTTCCTCCCTCCATGATGCGGGAGTAGTTCCTCCTCGGGGCTGAGGTTTCTACCAGTAGCTATGTGGTCAATTCTCTCTCCCATGATGTGATCTTCGTTGTGATCATAGGCTATGTTAATCTAGGGTGATCCCATGATATTTCCCCTTCCTCTATGTATTGGATTGATGTACTCACTTGTCTTTATCTAGTATAATCCCCGAGACCAAGGTGACAGCGGTCTATTGGACATGGATTAGAAAAATATTTTCATGAGTGATTTCCTCTCTTGTGTGTTGATTGAAGATTGAGAGTCTCTTGGTGCTTGTCTTTGACTATCCTTTAGATATGTTGTGGTGATTGTGGGACTCTCTTTGGATGGCCGCGGTGACATTGGGAAATTCTTAGATTGAGAACTACGAACTTTGAGGTGTGCTTTTGTAGCCCTACATAATTCTCGTCCTCTCTTGACCACGAAGGAATGACCTCCGGGTGCGTCTCCATTGCATGTTTTATGGAAAATATCATGTGATTCGATTATGTTAATGTTGTTGGGAGTTGCCACTAGTGAAAGTATGAACCCTAGGCCTTGTTTCCACCATTGCAATACCATTTGTGCTCATGTTTACCACTTGTTTGCTTGCTGCACTTTTTATTACAGATTTATATTACTTTGCTTTGCCACTCCTATCATCCATATTTTACCATCTCTTCGCCGAACTAGTGCACCGATACAACTCCTAGTTGTATTAGGTGTGTTGGGGACACAAGAGACTTCTTGTATCTTAGTTGCAGGGTTGCTTGAGAGAGACCATCTTCAACCTCTACTTCCCTGAGTTCGATAAACCTTAGGTCATCCACTTGAGGGAAATTGCTGCTGTCCTACAAACCTCTGCGCTTGGAGGCCCAACATAGTCTACAGGAGTAGAAGCGTGTGTAGACATCAAGCTATTTCTGGCGCCGTTGCCGGGGAAGTGAGTGCTTGAAGGTATATCTTTAGATCTTGCAATTAAATCTTTTTGTTTCTTGTTTTTATTTCACTAGTTATGCTTATGGACAACCTTGCTATTGGATCGTTGCTTGCGGGAAGACGCCCCACACCTGTGGTGGTTGCTCCTCCCCCTACTGAAATTGTGCCCTATAAAATACCAGCTGGTATTATCGATTATGTTTTGGCTAATCGTTATGCAGGAGACAGACATCCCGGTGAACACTTGCTATATCTGTCACAACTATGTTCATTATTTAAGCTTGCAGGTGTATCAAAGGAGTTTGTCATGAGGAAATTGTTCGCCGTATCACTTATAGATAAAGCTTCAGATTGGTATAAGCTTCTCGATAACTCGCACTTGCTTGATTGGCAAGAGCTTATGTCTCTCTTTTATACTAAGTTTTATCCTCTTCATGAAATTCATCGAGACAGGAATTATATCTATAACTTTAGGTCTCGTGACGGAGAGAGCGTAGCTCAAGCTTGGGGGAGACTGAAAACGTTAATGCTAAAATGTCCTAACCATGGGCTCCCCAAAGATGCTTATGTGGAGAGTAAGAGTACCTTTTTGCATGTGGATCATGGTAACAATGCTTTATGTGATGCTTATATTGTTGATTTTATTCGTGATCCCACTGAAAATTATTATGAGAAGGGAACATATGCTTATAGATATTTCAATAATATTAAGTTCCCTCTCTTTATGTTGAAGGTTTTGAAGCTGCACTTGTTTTGTCTTCCTATGCTTATTGCTTTGTGCTTCAATAAATTATTCTATTGCAACATTCCTATGCATAGGAAGCATGTTAGGCTTAAATGTATTTGGTATTTGCTTCTTGATGCTCTCTTTTGTTCTTCAACTCTTATTCCTACGAGAGCATCATTAAAGTCTTAAGCCTAGCTTAAAGGCATAAAAGAAAGCGCTTTTGGGAGGCAGCCCACAATGAATAAAATTTTATTTTGCTTTTGTTGTGTCTTGATGTTGTTACTACAGTAGCATCATCATTGTATCTTTATTTTTCAGCTTTGTGCCAAGTGTAGCCTCTGATTGCAAGAAAGTTCAAAAGTTGTGACGTGCTGTCCCGGAAACAGATTTTGTCCTTGGACAGAAAAATTCGTATAAAATCACCAGATCGTCTTTTTGGTCTGAATTTTTTCGACAGCGTGATCTATACAATTGTCTTTCGGGCGTCTGTTCTGAGTTTTTTGATTAGAGTTGCAGAAGTGCCCCGAAAAAATCATTTACTACCTGCTGGTCTGTTTTTCACAGATTCTGTCCTGTTTTGCCTTTCCTTCATTTTGCAAACCTTGAGCTTGCTTCTTCTTTGCAAAAACCTTTTGGCAATCTTGAGAAACAGTAGACCTTCAAGAATACCCTTATTTACAGCAAGGAAAAATTATTTTATTATGGGTACTAACCTCGCTAATCAGATTATGATGAGTTATGTATGAAGGGAGTTTTCAAGTGTGCGAGGGAAGATGATAAAAAGATTCAGGAGTGTCAAACGCTCAAGCTTGGAGATGCCCCCATGCACCCCCAAGAAATATTCAAGAAGACTCGAGCGTCTAAGCTTGGGGATGCCCCCGTGCATCCCCTTCTCCATCAACATTATCAGTTCGTCTTTCGTTCCACTATATTTTTATCACTTCATGTGTTATGTGCTATGCTTGGAGCGTCTTGCTTTTAGTTTCCTTTTTAGTTTCTTTAGCTCTGCTTGCTGTTCATAACGAGTTGGAACTCAGCTTTCTTTGTGTGGGAGAGAAACACGCTCCACTTCAACCTAGAACATAACATAGAATTTTCATGTCTATCCTTGCTGTGTGTGTTCTTTGTCTTTCAATAGCTACTATCATGTTCAACTCTTAGTTTTCATGCTTATCTTTTTAAAGAGATTTTGTTTAGTTGGTCGCTGGAACTCTCTTTAGTTATCATGCTTATCTTGTTAAGAGAGTTGGCTTCTGTTGCACTGGTTGATATGTCTATGATAAAAATGCTATGTGCATAATGGTGCTTAGTAGTTCATGTTTTCTTATGGTTAGTCTCAAATAGCTGGGGGGGTTTTCAATGTGTTATTGGTGTACCAACATGATTTGTTTGCCTATGATGTGGTATGGTCTAGTGATATCTTCCTTTAAGAATTTATTTTGATTGACTTGGCATATGCTCACGCATATTTAAGACTGTAAAGAAAGTCTATCAAGCCTTGATGATCTTTAATTTCTGAGTAGCGATATAACTTCCATGCCTGATTCAATGTTGCTTTGTCGCTCTGCATGATTATGACCGTCATTGCTCTCTTAGTTGGTCGCTCCCAGTCTTTTGCTAACCTTCGCCTGTACTAAGCGGACTGACTGCTTGTGCATCCAAAATCCTTTAAACCAGTTATGCCATATGAGTCCACCATACCTTCCTATACATGGTATTTACCTGCCATTCCTAACGAAGACTTTCATGTACCATCTCGAAATTATTCAAAAAAAGGCATTTTGTCTTTTGTGCTTCTGTTTTAGCTCATGAGGAAGTAGTAGTTAATTCATGACCTTTTTAAGTTGGACAAGCTTCACCCCGGGATTGCATGTCTAATGTGCAAACCCATAATACGAGAAGGAACTGGCATAGAGTGCGCCCGACTCATTAAAAAAATATACAACAAACAAACCCTCCTTCACGCTTTGTTCATGAGAAATCAGAAAACTTTGGCAGTGATAAACAAAGGAGATTAAGAGGATGTGATCGTCCTCATTCGGGAGCCGTTCCTCGAAACTTGTCCAGCTCAAGAAGTGATTGAGTTATCTGCTAGTATTCGTTGACGAAACATGCATATTCCAAAAATAATAATAATAATAATTGTTACCTCTGTTTTTAAAAACCAAGAGCTCTGGTACATGTTTAGTTTTTGTTTCCGACCACGGGTTTTTAACCTTGCCATCAAAAGCCACGGTTCGAGAGTCTCCACCTTCTTTAAAGCACCAACTATTGAGAGCATGATTGTCATTCTGAGTGTAATGTGCATTGTCCCAAAGTACCATTGTCTTTTGCATGATTATGATATCATTTATTCTGAAATCATTGTATCTAGTCGTCACTTAAACTTAGGAGGTGCCCCTGCATTTATGTTTTGCTTCACTAAAGGGGGCAAGCGAGACATCACTTTGTCATATTTGCACACCATGCTCACTACAAATCTATTGATTGTTTCAGTATCATATTGTAAAACTTTCAGTTCTTTGTGATTTTCTCATGAGGCAACTTAATTACTACAGATTCATTGTCTCAGTAAGCACTTGTCATGTGACTGTGAAAAGTTCTTATATGGTTAATAGCATGTCACCATAGAAATTATGCTTGTTATCATTTACCTACTCGAGGACGAGCAGGAATTAAGCTTGGGGATGTTGATACGTCCAAAACGTATCTATAATTTCTGCTTGCTCCATGCCCTTTTTGTGTGATATTGCTATGATATTTATGCACTTCCATACACTTTTGATCATATTTGGACTAACCTATTAACTCAGTGTACCCCAGTGCCAGTTTCTGTTTTCTGCTGTTTTTGTATTTCAGGTTTTCCCGTTACGTAAACTGCCAGAAAAATTCCGGGAAAAATATATAAAAAAATCAGCGTTCCGGAAGCTTCCATGCGGCCAAAGTAGGGCTGGAGGGGGGCCACCAGGGCTCCAGGCGCCCTGGCCACGCGGCCCCCCTCCAGGCCGCGCCGGGGGGGCGCCTGGGCCCCCCTTAGCTCCCCTGGCGACCCCCTTTGGCATATATTTACACCGCGTCGCAGAAACCCTGATTCCAGACCACTTTTCTCCAGACGCAATTCCGATCTTCGCCGCCTTCGCCATCAAGCTTCGGGGGACCAGAATTCCTGTGCCGGCACCCTGCCGGGACGGGGAAGTGCCCCCGGATTCATCTCCATCGATGTTGCTTCCTCCCTCCATGATGCGGGAGTAGTTCCTCCTCGGGGCTGAGGTTTCTACCAGTAGCTATGTGGTCAATTCTCTCTCCCATGATGTGATCTTCGTTGTGATCATAGGCTATGTTAATCTAGGGTGATCGTATGATATTTCCCCTTCCTCTATGTATTGGATTGATGTACTCACTTGTCTTTATCTAGTATAATCCCCGAGACCAAGGTGACAACGGTCTATTGGACATGGATTAGAAAAATATTTTCATGAGTGATTTCCTCTCTTGTGTGTTGATTGAAGATTGAGAGTCTCTTGGTGCTTGTCTTTGACTATCCTTTAGATATGTTGTGGTGATTGTGGGACTCTCTTTGGATGGCCGCGGTGACATTGGGAAATCCTTAGATTGAGAACTACGAACTTTGAGGTGTGCTTTTGTAGCCCTACATAATTCTCGTCCTCTCTTGACCACGAAGGAATGACCTCCGGGTGCGTCTCCATTGCATGTTTTATGGGAAATATCATGTGATTCGATTATGTTAATGTTGTTGGGAGTTGCCACTAGTGAAAGTATGAACCCTAGGCCTTGTTTCCACCATTGCAATACCATTTGTGCTCACGTTTACCACTTGTTTGCTTGCTGCACTTTTTATTACAAATTTATATTACTTTGCTTTGCCACTCCTATCATCCATATTTTACCATCTCTTCGCCAAACTAGTGCACCTATACAACTCCTAGTTGTATTAGGTGTGTTGGGGACACAAGAGACTTCTTGTATCTTAGTTGCAGGGTTGCTTGAGAGAGACCATCTTCAACCTCTACTTCTCTGAGTTCGATAAACCTTAGGTCATCCACTTGAGGGAAATTGCTGCTGTCCTACAAACCTATGCGCTTAGAGGCCCAACATAGTCTACAGGAGTAGAAGCGTGTGTAGACATCAATGCCCCCCCTAGGTTTTATAGACCAACCAGCGACCACAATCAAAACAAATAGTCAATAGAGCTTATGATTGCATAGAGCTAAAAAACATAAGTGCATAGAAACTTAGATAAGGGCACATGTCTTACACCATGCTACTGAAGTGCATAGATAACTTAGATAGATCATAGATAACTTAGATAACATGTCTTACACCATGCTACTGAAGTTCACAGGAAAGAAAAAGAACACCACGAAACACCCATGCAACTCCCGTGACCTAGCAATACTCAACTCTCCCCCTTTGGCATCAAGCACCAAAAAGGAAAAGAGCGAGACTAACGCCCCAGGGCTCAGTAAAGCTCCTCGCCTGTCGCCAGAGAGTCATCCGAGTCACCATCGTCAGAGTCCTCCATGTCCTCATCGTCCTCAGCACCCTCAGCCTTAGTCTCCATCGCATCCACAGTCGCTCGAGTAGTGGAAGTTGTAGGCTCATCATCAGACCACTGGCAGTTGGCCAGACACCACTTATCCTCAGGAGTGATGCTTTTCTCGGAGCCACTCTTCACATCAGGCACATTGAGGTGCTTCATCAACTGAATCTGCCGGCGGCGCGCCATCTTCTCATTCACATGAGCCTTGTAGAGCTTCTTCTGGACGTGGGCCTGCAGGCAGAAGGTCTTCTTGACCTTGGCAGTAAGCTTCTCCACCCAAGAAGGCTTTGCCCCAGCCTCTAACTCAAAGTCATCATCATCTGAGGTAGAAAAGACATCCTCCTCATTTCCCACGGCGAATCTAGGAGCCTTATGCTTCTTGTGTCTCAGCACCTTGACCTCATGCTCCGTGAGCCTATCCGGAGTAGAAAGAGGCTCTCCAGGCCTCCGAACTTCCCAAACCGAGTAAAGGAAGTGCATCACAAAGGGAGCGTAGATCGGTACCTTGTGGTACCAAACACAGTTGTACATCTCCTCCCACATCCATTTGGACACATCAAAAGTGATGCCCTTGCCTCGCTTGGTCTTCATTGCCACAAGCAGATCCACCAGATAACCATAGATATCATCCTGGTTCCCAACTTTGCGTAGCAGCACACACCGGAACACACGATGTAGAATGTCATAAACTGGCAGAAGGTCATTGGATTTACCTACTATGCCATGACCAGGGATATACAGAGGTGCTAGCTTCACTTTATCCATGGGATTGGCTCGGTCGTGAGGACGGAGACCACCTTGACCTTCCAAGCCAGTGTCATCATAGCCCAGAGCATTGCAGAAGGCACTCCAGGGAACACGGAAGAACTCATATCGGCACATAAATGAAAGGTGACGCTGATCGTCACTGCCGAAGTGGACAGTAGCATAGAACTGATGAATGAGTTCCACATCAAAGTCACATCGCAGCTCCATGAGCTTGACCAAATCAAACTCCTCACAGACCTCCAAAGCCTCTCCAAAGTAATCGGGGCTGCTTCTCCACTTTGCAAGGTCAATGGACCACATACGGGTGAACTTGTTCTTGTGGTGCTCGAAGATTTCATCCACAATCCTCAACTGCATCTCATTGCGGAATTGAGGGTTATTCCAACGTGGAGGAGGTGGTGCGGTGTAGGGGTCTTGAAACCGAAACTTCTCCCAGTCCGAAAGCTTCCATTTGTACATAGGAAGCGCTACATGCTGCTTGGCTGCCACTGACTTTTCCCGGCGAGTTGTTTTGGAGGGGACCACAACCTCGGGAACATCTTCATCATCTGCTAGCCTCTTGCCCCTACGGGCCTTCCTTTTGGCAAACTGACCAGAGCGAGAGCTAGAGCCACCTGCAAACGCACACGGAGAACACATAGCAACCCAGAAAAGATGATAGGAATGTACACAAGATCAGAAGAATAACTCACAAGTACGTAAGGAGAATAGAGACAATGCATAGAAATTCAGAGCACCGGTAGTTCCGGACCGGCGGTAGTACCGGTCGTGTGACCGGTAGTACCGCCGAGAGCAGATCTGCCAAGTAGAGGAGGGGAACTACCCGATCTCAAAACTACATGCACGATGTCTATTACTAACTACGCACAAGTGAATAGGAATCTATACGGACCTCTCCCTCAAAAAATTTAGCCAAAAATGAGGGAATACACGCATTGCCCTAGAAGAAGGATTCAAGAAGAACCCTAACAAAAAGAAGAAGTAGGGCAATACCGGTATCCATGGGAGGAGATCGAAGAGGAGGCAGCCTCCACGGAGTAGATCCGGTGAAGGGCCGACGGATCCGTAGAGCCGGAGGGCGCTACGGGGCAGTGAGCGGAGCAACCGGTGGCTAGGGCGAAAGACTGAACGGGTGAAGGGGAAAACCTCTTCAGCCCGTGCCTTTTATACCCGCCCAGATCAGCCACCGGTAGTACCGGTCCGGGGACCGGTAGTACCGGTCCGGATGCTACCAGGTGGTTGGAGCGGTACTTCCGCGCCAGGTGGTAGTTTCGCTAATCAGCACCGGTAGTACCGGCCAGGGGCACATGTCAGAGTACCAGCGGTAGAACCGCTGGCTCTTGACCGGTACAACCGCTGGGCTGTAACCAGGTGATCAAGCGGTAGAACCGCTTGAACCACCGATTATACCACCTGAGAGCGCCCACTCACTCCATGATAACAAGCTTGTGTACATTTGGAGTAGATGGCTTGGATGAGATGGCTTAGGATGGAGCAAGTCACTGTAGTAAGAGAAAAACATGAAAGCCAGAAACCAAACAAGCCGGAGGGCGGTGGCCGGAGCCACCTATGTTAGAGTCAATTGGCATGGCACCGCGAAGAATTATCCTTGGGCCCATAACCAAAACTCGTCTTTGAAACACAAGTGTCATAAAAAATGACGAATGTGAAAAGCATATCAATTTATGCATAATGGGGGGAGGGTGAGTTCATTGAGAGAACACCACTCCCCCTATTTCCATGCCTACACCTAGACTAGACAATATGATGAGTATGGTGGGGTGTGCACGTGCTCAAGCCACATTGCTCAAATCAATGATATTTAGCTCATGCCTTAACTCACGAAATCTTGCTTCATCCAACGGCTTCGTGAAGATGTCTGCAAGGTTATCATGAGTATTGACATAGTGAAGCTCGATCTCTCCTTGCCTTATGTGATCCCGGATGAAGTGATACCGAATCTCTATATGCTTCGTCTTGAAGTGTTGTACCGGGTTGAGAGAAATCTTGATGGCACTTTCATTGTCACACCAGAGAGGCACTTTGTCACAAGTGACACCGTAATCCTTTAAAGTTTGCCTCATCCATAAGAGTTGAGCACAACAACTTCCAGCAGCCACATACTCTGCTTCGGTGGACGAGAGAGACACACAACTTTGCTTTTTGGAAGACCAACTAACCAGAGAGCAACCAAGAAATTGGCACCCTCCAGAAGTGGACTTCCTATCCACTTTGTCTCCCGCCCAGTCAGAATCAGAGAAACCAACAAGGTTGAAGTTTGCTCCTCTTGGGTACCATAAGCCAAAGTTTGGGGTATGAGCCAAATATCGAAAGATTCGCTTGACAGCCACAAAGTGACTTTCCTTAGGTGAGGCTTGAAACTGTGCACAAATTCCCACACTCAACATAATATCCGGTCTAGATGCACAAAGGTAAAGCAAGGAACCGATCATAGAGCGATATACCTTTTGATCCACCGCTTTACCATTGGGATCAATGTCAAGTTGGCACTTGGTTGTCATAGGAGTAGTCGCCGGCTTGACATCACTTAAATTAAACCTCTTGAGCATGTCTTGAGTATACTTGGTTTGTTTGATAAAGATCCCTTCTCTTCTTTGCTTGATCTCAAACCCAAGGAAGTACTTCAACCCTCCCATCATGGACATCTCAAAATGAGTGGTCATGAGTGCGGCGAACTCATCAGTGAAAGCTTTGTTAGGAGAACCAAAGATAATATCATCAACATATAGTTGGCATACAAACAACTCCCCTTTGACCTTCTTAGTAAAAAAGGGTTTCGACAAGTTCAAGGAGTTGAGTACGATGAGACTTTCTCACCCGTAGCGATGCTTAAGTCTGTCCGAATCATGTTAGCAATTGCCGCATTTTATGAAATCTGGCAAATGGATAACAAAACTGCATTCTTTAAAGGATTTATTAAAGAAGACTTGTATATGATGCAACCAGAAGGTTTTGTCAATCCTAAAGGTGCTAACAAAATGTGCAAGCTCCAGCGATCCATCTATGGACTGGTGCAAGCATCTCGGAGTTGGAATATACGCTTTGATAAGTTGATCAAAGCATATAGATTTATACAGACTTGCGGTGAAGCCTGTATTTACAAGAAGTGAGTGGGAGCACTACAACCTTTCTGATAAGTATATGTGAATGACATATTGTCGATCGGAAATGATGTAGAATTTTCTGGAAAGCATAAAGGAGTGTTTGAAAGGAGTTTTTCAAAGAAAGACCTTGGTGAAGCTGCTTACATATTGGGCATCAAGATCTATAGAGATAGATCAAGACGCTTGATAAGACTTTCGATGAGTACATACCTTGATAAGATTTTTGAAGTAGTTCAAAATGGATCAGTCAAAGAAGGAGTTCTTGCCTGACTTGTAAGGTGTGAAGTTGAGTAAGACTCAAAGCCAGACCACGGCAGAAAAATATAGAGAGAATGAAAGTCATTCCCTATGCCTCAGCCATAGGTTCTATAAAGTATGCCATGCTGTGTACAAAACACGTTGTGTACCTTGCCATGAGTTTGACAGGGAGGTACAATAGTGATCCAGGAGTAGATCACTGTACAGCAGTCAAAATTATCCTTAGTAATTGGATGACTAAGGAAATATTTCTCGATTATGGAGGTGATAAAGAGTTCGTCGTAAAGGGTTACGCCGATGCAAGCTTTGACACTAAATCCAGATGACTCTAAGTATCAATCTGGATGCGTATTGAAAGTGGGAGCAATTAGCTAGAGTAGCTCCATGCAGAGCATTGTAGACATAGAAATTTGCGAAATACATAGGGATCTGTATATGACAGACCCATTGACTAAACTTCTCTCACAAGCAAAACATGATCACACCTTATTACTCTTGGGTATTAATCACATAGCGATGTGAACTAGATTATTGACTCTAGTAAACCCTTTGGGTGTTGGTCACATAACGATGTGAACTATCGGTATTAAATCACATGGCGATGTGAGCTAGATTATTGACTCTAGTGCAAGTGGGAGACTGAAGGAAATATGCCCTAGAGGCAATAATAAAGTTGTTATTTATATTTCCTTATATCATGATAAATGTTTATTATTCATGCTAGAATTGTATTAACCGGAAACTTAGTACATGTGTGAATACATAGACAAAACAGAGTGTCCCTAGTATGCCTCTACTAGACTAGCTCATTGATCAAAGATGGTTATGTTTCCTAACCATAGACAAGAGTTGTCATTTGATCAACGGGATCACATCATTAGGAGAATGATGTGATGGACAAGACCCATCCGTTAGCATAGCACTATGATCGTTTAGTTTTACTGCTATTGCTTTCTTCATGACTTATACATGTTCCTATGACTATGAGATTATGCAACTCCCGAATACCGTAGGATCACCTTGTGTGCTATCAAACGTCACAACGTAACTGGGTGATCATAAAGATGCTCTACAGGTGTCTCCGAAAGTATTCGTGGTGTTGGCATAGATCAAGATTAGGATTTGTCACTCCGAGTGTCGGAGAGGTATCTCTGGGCCCTCTCGGTAACACACATCACAATAAGCCTTGTAAGCAAAAGACTAATGAGTTAGTCACAAGATGATGTGTTACGGAACGAGTAAAGAGACTTGCCGGTAACGAGATTGAACTAGGTATGGAGATACCGACGATCGAATCTCGGGCAAGTAACATACCGATGACAAAAGGAACAACGTATGTTGTTATGCAGTTTGACCGATAAAGATCTTCGTAGAATATGTAGGAGCCAATATGAACATCCAGGTTCCGCTATTGGTTATTGACCGGAGATGAGTCTCGGTCATGTCTACATAGTTCTCGAACCCGTAGGGTCCGCACGCTTAACGTTTGATGACAATCGGTATTATGAGTTTATGAGTTTTGATGTACCGAAGGTAGATCGGAGTCCCGGATGAGATCACGGACATGACGAGGAGTCTCGGAATGTCCGAGACATAAAGATTGATATATTGGACGACTATATTCGGACACCGGAAGTGTTCCGGAAAAGTTTCGGATTTAATGGGATTGCCGGAGGGGGTTACCAGAACCCCCTACGAAGGGGGATGGTCCATAGTGGGCCTTAAGGGGAAGAGAGAGGCAGCCCATAGGGCTGGCCGGCGCCCCATCTAGGGTTCCTAGTTGGGCTAGTATTGGGGGGGCGCCACCTCTCCCTCTTTTCCTTTCCCTCTCTTCCTTCTTTGGTGATTCCTACTAGGAATAGGATTGCAATCCTATTCCTAGTAGGATTGCACCTCTAGCCGCACCAAACAAGGGCCGGCCGGCCTCCCCCTTGCTCCTTTATATACGGGGGCAGGGGGGCACCCAAAGAAACACAAGTTGAATTGTTTTAGCCGTGTGCGGTGCCCCCCTCCACAGAAACACACCTCGGTCATACCGTCGCTGTGCTTAGGTGAAGCCCTGCGCCGGTAGATACATCATATCCGCCACCATGCCGTCGTGCTGACGAAACTCTCCCGTGAAGCTCAACTGGATCAAGAGCTCGTGGGACGTCATCAAGCTGAACGTGTGCTGAACGCGGAGGTGCCGTACGTTCGGTGCTTGATCGGTTGAATCGTGAAGAAGTTCGACTACATCAACCGCGTCACTTGACGCTTCTGTTCCTGGTCTACGAGGGTACGTAGACACACTCTCCCCTCTCGTTGCTATGCATCTAGTAGATAGATCTTGCGTGATCGTAGGAAAATTTTAAAATACTACGTTCCCCAACACCAACACCCATTCTTCTTATGGCTTGAGGAAGAATTTCATCACCTACATCACAAGTACCACTTTGCTCCACTTGGGAGCCGTTATTTTCATCAAACTCTACGTTACTCGTCTCCTCAATGAGTCCATTGGACTTGTTGAGGACACAGTAAGCATGAGAGTTTGTAGCATAACCAACAAATATGCCCTCGTGAGCTCTAGATTCAAATTTAGACAAGCGAACACCTTTCTTGAGAATGAAACACTTACACCCGAATACCCGGAAGTACTTGAGATTGGGCTTGTTACCGGTAAGTATCTCATATGGAGTTTTGTTCAAGCCTTTGCGGAGGTAGAGCCGATTTGATGCATGGCAAGCGGTGTTGATGGCTTCGGCCCAAAAGTTGTATGGAGATTTGAATTTTGCCATCATGGTTCTCGCTGCATCCATTAGAGTTCGGTTCTTTCTCTTCGCTACACCGTTTTCTTGAGGGGTATAGGGAGCTGAAGGAAATATGACCTAGAGGCAATAATAAAGATGTTATTTGTATTTCCTTATATCATGATAAATGTCTTTTATTCATGCTAGAATTGTATTAACCGGAAACTTAGTACATGTGTGGATACATAGACAAAACAGTATGTCCCTAGTATGCCTCTACTAGACTAGCTCATTGATCAAAGATGGTTATGTTTCCTATCCATAGACATGAGTTGTCATTTGATCAACGGGATCACATCATTAGGAGAATGATGTGATGGACTAGACCCATCCGTTAGCATAGCACTATGATCGTTTAGTTTTACTGTTATTGCTTTCTTCATAACTTATACATGTTCCTATGACTACGAGATTATGCAACTCCCGAATACCGTAGGAACACCTTGTGTGCTATCAAACGTCACAACGTAACTGGGTGATCATAAAGATGCTCTACAGGTGTCTCCGAAAGTGTTCGTGGTGTTGGCATAGATCAAGATTAGGATTTGTCACTCCGAGTGTCGGAGAGGTATCTCTGGGCCCTCTCGGTAATGCACATCGTAATAAGCCTTGCAAGCAAAAGACTAATGAGTTAGTCATGAGATGATGTGTTACGGAACGAGTAAAGAGACTTGTCGGTAACGAGATTGAACTAGGTATAGAGATACCAACGATCGAATCTTGGGCAAGTAACATACCGATGACAAAAGGAACAACGTATGTTGTTATGCGGTTTGACCGATAAAGATCTTCGTAGAATATGTAGGAGCCAATATGAGCATCCAGGTTCCGCTATTGGTTATTGACCAGAGATGAGTCTCGGCCATGTCTACATAGTTCTCGAACCCGTAGGGTCCGCACGCTTAACGTTTGATGACGATCGGTATTATGAGTTTATGAGTTTTGATGTACCGAAGGTAGTTCGGAGTCCCGGATGAGATCACGGACATGATGAGGAGTCCCGGAATGTCCGAGACATAAAGATTGATATATTGGACGACTATATTCGGACACCGGAAGTGTTCTGGAAAGTTTCGAAATTTATCGGAGTGCCGGGGGGGTACCGGAACCCCCCGGGGGAATGGTGGGCCCTGGTGGGCCATAGGGGAGAGAGAGGGCAGCAGCCAGGAGGTGGCGCGCCCCCTCCCTAGGAGGAGTCTGAATAGGACAAGGGGAGGGGGCGCGGCCCCTCTTTCCCTCTCCCTCTCCCTCTCTTTCCTTCCCCATTCTTCCTTCTTTGTCAGTTCCTATTCCTAGTAGGATTGCAGCCCTAGCCGCACCATAGAGGGCCGGCCAGCCTCCCCCCTTGCTCCTTTATATACGGGGGCAGGGGGCACCCAAAGACACACAAGTTGAATTGTTCTAGCCATGTGCGGTGCCCCCCTCCACAGAAACACACCTCGGTCATACCGTCGCAGTGCTTAGGCGAAGCCCTGCGCCGGTAGATACATCATATCCGTCACCACGCCGTCGTGCTGACGAAACTCTCCCGTGAAGCTCAACTGGATCAAGAGCTCGTGGGACGTCATCAAGCTGAACGTGTGCTGAACGCGGAGGTGTCGTACGTTCGGTGCTTGATCGGTTGAATCGCGAAGAAGTTCGACTACATCAACCGCGTCACTTGACGCTTCCGCTTCTGGTCTACGAGGGTACGTAGACACACTCTTCCCTCTCGTTGCTATGCATCTAGTAGATAGATCTTGCGTGATCGTAGGAAAATTTTAAAATACTACGTTCCCCAACAGTGGCATCATGAGCCAGGTCTATGCGTAGATGATATGCACGAGTAGAACACAATGAGTTGTGGGCGATACTAGTCATACTGCTTACCAGCATGTCATACTTTGCTTCGGTGGTATTGTGAGATGAAGCGGCCCGGACCGACATTACGCGTACGCTTACGCGAGACTGGTTTCACCGTTATGAGCACTCGTTGCTTAAAGGTGACTGGCAGGTGTCTGTCTCTCTCACTTTAGCTGAATCAAGTGTGGCTACGCCCGGTCCTTGTGAAGGTTAAAACAACACATACTTGACGAAACATCGTTGTGGTTTTGTATGCGTAGGTAAGAACGGTTCTTGCTAAGCCCGTAGGAGCCACGTAAAACTTGCTACAACAAAGTAGAGGACGTCTAACTTGTTTTTGCAGGGCATGTTGTGATGTGATATGGTCAAGACATGATGAATTATACGGTTCTGTATGAGATGATCATGTTTTGTAATGTTATCGGCAACTGGCAGGAGCCATATGGTTGTCGCTTTATTGTATGAAATGCAATCGCCATGTAATTGCTTTACTTTATCACTAAGCGGTAGCGATAGTCGTAGAAGCAATAGTTGGCGAGACGACAACGATGCTACGATGGAGATCAAGGTGTCGCGCCGGTGACGAAGGTGATCATGACGTTGCTTTGGAGATGGAGATCAAAAGCACAAGATGATGATGGCCATATCATGTCACATATTTTGATTGTATGTGATGTTTATCTTATTATGCTTCTTATTTTGCTTAGAACGGCGGTAGCATTATAAGATGATCCCTTACTAAAATTTCAAGGTATAAGTGTTCTCCCTGAGTATGCACCGTTGCGAAAGTTCATCGTGCCGAGACACCACGTGATGATCGGGTGTGATAAGCTCTACGTTCAAATACAACGGGTGTAAGCCGGTTTTGCACACGCAGAATACTCGGGTTAAACTTGACGAGCCTAGCATATGCAGATATGGCCTCGGAACACTGGAGACCGAAAGGTTAAGCGTGAATCATATAGTAGATATGATCAACATAAGATGTTCACCATTGAAACTACTCCATCTCACGTGATGATCGGACATGGTTTAGTTGATTTGGATCACGTGATCATTTAGATGACCAGAGGAATGTCTATCTAAGTGGGAGTTCTTTAATTAATATGATTAAATTGAACTTTAATTTATCATGAACTTAGTCCTGATAGTTTTTGCATATCTATGTTATTGTAGATCAATGGCCCGTGCTACCGTTCCTTTGAATTTTAATGCATTCCTAGAGAAAGCTAAGTTGAAAGATGATGGTAGCAATTACACGGACTGGGTCCGTAACTTGAGGATTATCCTCATTGCTGCACAGAAGAATTATGTCCTTGAAGCACCGCTAGATGACAAGCCCCCTCCCGCTAATGTAGACGCTTTGAACGTCTGGCAGTCGCGGTCTGATGACTACACGATAGTTCAGTGTGCCATGCTTTACGGCTTAGAACCGGGACTTCAACGACGTTTTGAACGTCAAGGACCATATGAGATGTTCCAGGAGTTGAAGTTAATATTTCAAGCAAATGCCCGGATTGAGAAATATGAGATTTCCAATAAGTTCTACAGCTGCAAGATGGAGGAGAATAGTTCTATCAGTGAACACTTGCTTAGAATGTCTGGGTACTACAATCATATGACTCAACTTGGTTGCAAAGTTGACGAGGATAGTGTTATTGATAGAGTTCTTCAATCACTGCCACCAAGCTATAAAGGCTTCGTGATGAACTATAATATGCAAGGGATGCAAAAGACAATTTCCGAGCTCTTCGCTATGCTCAAGGCCGCGGAGGTAGAAACCAAAAAGGAGCATCAAGTGTTGATGGTTAACAAGACCACTAGTTTCAAGAAAAAGGGCAAGGGAAAGAAGGGGAACTTCAAGAAGAATAGCAAGACAGTTGCTACTCCCACGAAGAAACCCAAGTCTGGAGCCAAGCCTGAAACTGAGTGCTTCTACTGCAAGGGGACTGGACACTGGAAGCGGAACTGCCCCAGGTATTTGGCGGATAAGAAGGATGGCAAGGTGAACAAAGGTATATGTGATATACATGTTATTGATGTGTACCTTACTAATGCTCGTAGTAGTACCTGGGTATTTGATACCAGTTCGGTTGCTAATATTTGTAACTCGAAACAGGGACTACGGATTAAACGAAGATTGGCTAAGGATGAGGTGACGATGCGCGTGGGAAATGGTTCCAAAGTCGATGTGATCGCCGTCGGCACGCTACCTCTACATCTACCTTCGGGATTAGTTTTAGACCTAAATAATTGTTATTTGGTGCCAGCGTTGAGCATGAACATTTATATCTGGATCTTGTTTGTTGCGAGACGGTTATTCATTTAAATCAGAGAATAATGGTTGTTCTATTTTTATGAATAATATCTTTTATGGTCATGCACCCTTGAAGAGTGGTCTATTCTTATTGGATCTCGATTGTAGTGATACACATATTCATAATATTGAAACCAAAAGATGCAAGGTTAATAATGATAGTGCAACTTATTTGTGGCACTGCCGTTTAGGTCATATTGGTGTAAAGCGCATGAAGAAACTCCATAGTGATGGACTTTTGGAATCACTTGATTATGAATCACTTGGTGCTTGCGAACCATGCCTCATGGGCAAGATGACTAAAACACCGTTCTCCGGAACTATGGAGCGAGCAACAGATTTGTTGGAAATCATACATACTGATGTATGTGGGCCAATGAGTGTTGAAACTCGCAGTGGGTATCGTTATTTTCTGACCTTCACTGATGATTTGAGCAGATATGGGTATATCTACTTAATGAAGCACAAGTCTGAAACATTTGAAAAGTTCAAAGAATTTCAGAGTGAAGTAGAGAATCATCGTAACAAGAAAATAAAATTTCTACGATCTGATCGTGGAGGAGAATATTTGAGTTACGAGTTTGGTCTTCATTTGAAACAATGTGGAATAGTTTCACAGCTCACGCCACCCGGAACACCACAGCGTAATGGTGTGTCCAAACGTCGTAACCGTACTTTATTGGATATGGTGCGATCTATGATGTCTCTTACCGATTTACCGCTATCGTTTTGGGGTTATGCTTTAGAGACAACTGCATTCATGTTAAATAGGGCACCATCTAAATCCGTTGATACGACACCTTATGAACTATGGTTTGGCAAGAAACCAAAGTTGTTGTTTCTTAAATTTTGGGGTTGCGATGCTTATGTGAAAAAGCTTCAACCTGATAAGCTCGAACCCAAGTCGGAGAAATGTGTCTTCATAGGATACCCAAAAGAGACTGTTGGGTACACCTTCTATCACAGATCCGAAGGCAAGATATTCGTTGCTAAGAATGGATCCTTTCTAGAGAAGGAGTTTCTCTCGAAAGAAGTGAGTGGGAGGAAAGTAGAACTTGATGAGGTAATTGTACCTTCTCCCGAATTGGAAAGTAGTACATCACAGAAAATTGTTCCAGTGATTCCTACACCAATCAGTGAGGAAGTTAACGATCATGATCATGAAACTTCGGATCAAGTTTCTGCTGAACATCGTAGATCAACCAGAGTAGTTTCCGCACCAGAGTGGTACGGCAACCCAGTTCTGGAAATCATGTTACTAGACCATGATGAACCTACGAACTATGAGGAAGCGATGATGAGCCCAGATTCCGCAAAATGGCTTGAGGCCATGAAATCTGAGATGGGATCCATGTATGAGAACAAAGTGTGGACTTTGGTTGACCTGCCCGATGATCGGCAGGCCATCGAAAATAAATGGATCTTCAAGAGGAAGACCGACGCAGACGGTAATGTTACTGTTTACAAAGCTCGACTTGTTGCGAAAGGGTTTCGACAAGTTCAAGGAGTTGACTACGATGAGACTTTCTCACCTGTAGCGATGCTTAAGTCTGTCCGAATCATGTTAGCAATTGCCGCATTTTATGATTATGAAATCTGGCAAATGGATGTCAAAACTGCATTCCTGAATGGATATCTCAAAGAAGAGTTGTATATGATGCAACCAGAAGGTTTTGTCGATCCAAAAGGTGCTAACAAAGTGTGCAAGCTCCAGCGATCCATCTATGGACTGGTGCAAGCATCTCGGAGTTGGAATATACACTTTTATGAGGTGATCAAAGCATATGGTTTTACACAGACTTTTGGAGAAGCCTGTATTTACAAGAAAGTGAGTGGGAGCTCTGTAGCATTTCTAATATTATATGTGGATGACATATTATTGATTGGAAATGATATAGAATTTCTGGACAGCATAAAAGGATACTCGAATAAGAATTTTTCAATGAAAGACCTCGGTGAAGCTGCTTATATATTAGGCATCAAGATCTATAGAGATAGATCAAGACGCTTAATTGGAGTTTCACAAAGCACATACCTTGATAAGATTTTGAAGAAGTTCAAAATGGATCAGTCAAAGAAAGGGTTCTTGCCTATATTGCAAGGTATGAAGTTGAGTAAGACTCAATGCCCGACCACTGCAGAAGATAGAGAGAAAATGAAAGTCATTGCCTATGCCTCAGCCATAGGATCTATCATGTATGCAATGCTGTGTACCAGACCTGATGTGTGCCTTGCTATAAGTCTAGCAGGGAGGTACCAAAGTAATCCAGTAGTGGATCACTAGACAGCGGTCAAGAACATCCTGAAATACCTGAAAAGGACTAAGGATATGTTTCTCGTGTATGGAGGTGACAAAGAGCTCGTCGTAAACGGTTACGTCGATTCTAGCTTTGACACTGATCCGGATGACTCTAAGTCACAAACCGGATATGTATTTTTATTGAACGGTGGAGCTGTTAGTTGGTGCAGTTCCAAGCAGAGCGTCGTGGCGGGATCTGCGTGTGAAGCGGAATACATAGCTGCTTCAGAAGCAGCAAATGAAGGAGTCTGGATGAAGGAGTTCATATCCGATCTAGGTGTAATACCTAGTGCATCGGGTCCAATGAAAATCTTTTGTGACAACACTAGAGCAATAGCCTTGGCGAAGGAATCCAGGTTTCACAAGAGAACAAAGCACATCAAAAGATGCTTCAATTCCATCCGCGATCTAGTCAAGGAGGTAGACATAGAGATTTGCAAAATACATACGGATCTGAATGTTGCAGACCCGTTGACTAAGCCTCTTCCACAGGCAAAACATGATCAGCACCAGGACTCCATGGGTGTGAGGATCATCACTTTGTAATCTAGATTATTGACTCTAGTTCAAGTGGGAGACTGAAGGAAATATGCCCTAGAGGCAATAATAAAGATGTTATTTGTATTTCCTTATATCATGATAAATGTCTTTTATTCATGCTAGAATTGTATTAACCGGAAACTTAGTACATGTGTGGATACATAGACAAAACAGTATGTCCCTAGTATGCCTCTACTAGACTAGCTCATTGATCAAAGATGGTTATGTTTCCTAGCCATAGACATGAGTTGTCATTTGATCAACGGGATCACATCATTAGGAGAATGATGTGATGGACTAGACCCATCCGTTAGCATAGCACTATGATCGTTTAGTTTTACTGCTATTGCTTTCTTCATAACTTATACATGTTCCTATGACTATGAGATTATGCAACTCCCGAATACTGTAGGAACACCTTGTGTGCTATCAAACGTCACAACGTAACTGGGTGACTATAAAGATGCTCTATAGGTGTCTCCGAAAGTGTTCGTGGTGTTGGCATAGATCAAGATTAGGATTTGTCACTCCGAGTGTCGGAGAGGTACCTCTGGGCCCTCTCGGTAATGCACATCATAATAAGCCTTGCAAGCAAAAGACTAATGAGTTAGTCACGAGATGATGTGTTACGGAAGGAGTAAAGAGACTTGCCGGTAACGAGATTGAACTGGGTATAGAGATACCAACGATCGAATCTCGGGCAAGTAACATACCGATGACAAAAGGAACAACATATGTTGTTATGCGGTTTGACCGATAAAGATCTTCGTAGAATATGTAGGAGCCAGTATGAGCATCCAGGTTACGCTATTGGTTATTGACCGGAGATGAGTCTCGGTCATGTCTACTTAGTTCTCGAACCCGTAGGGTCCACACGCTTAACGTTTGATGACGATCTTATGAGTTTTGATGTACCGAAGGTAGTTCGGAGTCCCGAATGAGATCACGGACATGACGAGGAGTCTCGGAATGTCCGAGACATAAAGATTGATATATTGGACGACTATATTCGGACACCGGAAGTGTTCTGGAAAGTTTCGGAATTTACCGGAGTGCCAGGGGGTTACCGGAACCCCCCGGGGGAATGGTGGGCCCTGGTGGGCCATAGGGGAGAGAGAGGGCAGCAGCCAGGAGGTGGCGCGCCCCTCCCTAGGAGGAGTCCGAATAGGACAAGGGGAGGGGGGCGCGGCCCCTCTTTCCCTCTCTCTCTCCCTCTCTTTCCTTCCCCCTTCTTCCTTCTTTGGTAGTTCCTACTAGGAATAGGATTGCAATCCTATTCCTAGTAGGATTGCAGCCCTAGCCGCACCATAGAGGGCCGGCCGGCCTCCCCCCCTTGCTCCTTTATATACGGGGGCAGGGGGGCACCCAAAGACACACAAGTTGAATTGTTCTAGCCGTGTGCGGTGCCCCCTTCCACAGAAACACACCTCGGTCATACCGTCGCAGTGCTTAGGCGAAGCCCTGCGCCGGTAGATACATCATATCCGTCACCACGCCATCATGCTGACGAAACTCTCCCGTGAAGCTCAACTGGATCAAGAGCTCGTGGGACGTCATCAAACTGAACGTGTGCTGAACGCGGAGGTGCCGTACGTTCGGTGCTTGATCGGTTGAATCACGAAGAAGTTCGACTACATCAACCGCGTCACTTGACGCTTCCGCTTCCGGTCTACGAGGGTACGTAGACACACTCTTCCCTCTCGTTGCTATGCATCTAGTAGATAGATCTTGCATGATCGTAGGAAAATTTTAAAATACTACGTTCCCCAAGAGGAGCTGCATATTGATGTTTGATCCCCTCATCACTGAGAAACTCATCCAAGGTGTAGTTCTTGAACTCGGTGCCGTTGTCACTTCTGATCATCAAAATCTTTGTTTCATGTTGTCATTGAACTTCATTTGCGAAGTTGATGACGGTTTGTTGGGTCTCACTCTTCTTCTTGAAGAAGTATACCCAGGTGTATCTTGAGTAATCATCCACAATCACCAAGCAGTACTTTCTACCCCCAAGACTATCAAAAGATGGAGGCCCAAAGAGGTCCATGTGAAGGAGCTCTAGGGGTCTCTTTGAATAGATGATAGTCGTGGGAGGGTGAGCCGTCTCATGTAACTTTCCTTTAATGCAAGCCCTGCAAGCACGATCTTTGGCAAAGCTAACATTTGTTAGTCCACGGACATGGTCCCCCTTGAGAAGACTTTGCAAAGATCTCATATTGACATGGGCCAAACGGCGGTGCCAAAGCCATCCCACATCAACTTTAGCCATTAAGCATGTCGCGACCTTAGTGGGTTGCTTCGAGAAGTTTACCACATAAAGACCGTTCTCGACATGCCCACCATAGGCTACTTTAAGAGTCTTGCTCCACAAGAGGGCCACGGTATCAATATCAAAGAATGTAGCAAAGCCCATGAGTGCAAGTTGGCGAACAGAAAGTAGATTGTATGCAAGAGACTCAACAAGCATGACTTTCTCGGTCGTGAGATCATGAGAGACAACAACCTTGCCGAGCCCTAATACCTTAGAAGATGAAGCATCACCCCATTCGACATTGGTGGCCATAGATGAACCTAGATGCACGTCTACCACCAAGTCTTTGCTTCCGGTCATATGATTAGTGGCTCCGCTATCGAGCAACCATGATCCCCCACCGGAAGCAAACTCCTACAAGAGATCAATGCTTGGATTTAGGTACCCATTTGGTAATGGGTCCTTTGAGGTTAGTAACAAGGGTCTTAGGAACCCAAATGGACCATTCAATGTACTCATAAGAAGAACCAACAAATTTAGCAAACACATGACCATCACTAGCACGACATAAAACATATGAAGGATTAAAGTCGCCGGCCATGTTTGATGGTATGGTGGAGTTTTTCTTGACACCACCACTTTTCACCGCTTTCTTCTTCTTTGACGCGCCCTCTCCTTCTTTCACAAAAGTTTGTCGGAGAGGGGGTGGTTGCTTGGTCTTGTCATTCTTGTTCTTCTTGGGCTTAGGAACAAACCCAATTCCTTCCTTTGCCACAACCTCCTTTTGTCCGCTCAAAAGGTTGTTGAGGTTCTTCTCACCTTGTATACACGTCACAAGGCCTTTCTCAAGTTGCTTCTTCAACTCGGCATTTTCTTCAACAAGATGCACATGCTCGCAACACGGGTTAGTAGCATTTGCATTATCAATTAATACCATGCGAGGAAAGATAGCCTTTTCCTTGGTTAGCGAAACTTGGAGTTGATCATGAGACTCCTTGAGAGTAGCATGCATACCTTTCAAGGCCTTGTGAGCCTTGTCAAGTATGGCAAACTCTTCTTTGAGTTTGGCATGGTCAACCTCAAGTTTTGCCTTCTCGGAATTAAGCACACGAGAGACAACTAATGCATGATCAAGATCTTTCTTTAATTTAGCATGATCATCGTTGTGTGACTCCTCAAGAGCCAAACGAAGACCATGCTCTTCCTCTAGGGCGTTAGAGAGATCCGATATCTCATCGGCATAGTCTCGACTATGTCCTTCCATTTTAGTAATGGTTTCCTCGTGAGCCTCGATCATGTCATTGGCCTCACCGAGTTGTTCCAAGAGAGCAACAAAATGCTTCTTGGGTTTGCCCTTGAGATTTTTCATGAACAACTCAAATTCATTCTCTCCCTCCTTAGTTCCCTCACTTTCATCAATACAATTCATCAATGAAGGAGAAGTGATGGTAGTATTGATGTTTGGGGTTACCTTGTTGGTAGCCTTGGCCATGAGACACTTGGCGGTGATGTTCTCATTTGGCGTGTCGAAGAGAGATGAGTGCGGAGTAGTAGCAATAGCAATTGTGGCCATGGTGACCGTCTCATCATCTTCATCATTATCATCATCCTCAACATATTCTTCTTGGGCCACCAACCCTTTCGGAGAAGTCTTCTTGTTGAAGTTGTTCTTGTTTGGATAGGACTTTGACTTGTCCTTCCGGATAAGCTTGCCTCCAAAGTCTTCTCTTTTCTCATATGGGCAATCCACAACGAAGTGGCTTACATTTCCACAGTTGAAGCATGTCCTCACTCGTTGCTTGCCCTTGTTCCCACTAGAGTTGTTCCTGTTGAAGTTGGGCCTTGTGTTCTTCTTGTTGCCCCAAAATTGCCTTGAAGCAAGAGCCATGTGCTCATGATAGGCATATTTGGTGTCCTTGGGGCTACACTCATCATCATCCTCCACCTCCTATTCATCCACACAAGCCTTGGCTTTCAGGGCAAGGTTGGGCTTCTTCGACCGTTGAGCTCTTAAGACCGCATTGTCGGCGGTCATGTCCAAGATCCTCATGGCAACGAACTCATCCAACACTTCATTAGAAGATAGGTGGTGGAAGTCCGGTCTCTGACGAATGACAGAGGACATGGCCTTATGATAGGGCATCATGGCCTTGAGGAACTTGCGCTTGATCCAATTGTCATCCGTGTCCTTACTGCCATGATCTCGAAGAGAGACCGCAAGGGTAGTTAATCTCCGATAAAGTTCACGAGGATCTTCTTCTTCAATCATAGCAAACTCATCGGCTTCATCTTGCACAACTTCGTAGTTAGAGCGTTGAATGCTAGTGCTTCCCTTGTACATAGTGCCAACATGCTGCCAAGCTTCCTTGGCCACAGTAAAGGGTCGAAGATGTGCAATGTCTTAGGGAGGAATAGCATCTTGAAGAATGCACAGAGCGGACTCGTTGAATTGATGATCCGTAGTTTCTCTTGGAGTCATGTTGTCGGGATCGCGCGGATAAAAACCTTGCTCAATTATTCTCCAAAGATTAGTAGAACAATGATTTATATGACGTTTGAAACGAAAAACCCAAGTAGCAAAATCAGAATTTTTTATAAACTTGGGGGGAGGCCCAACGGAATTTAAATGCGGTGTAGGAACGGGTCCTCCATAGTGAGTAGGTGGAGCAGAGTGGGCAAAGATCCCACTCCCATTCTTAGTAACAGGGGCTTGTTCACTACTAGCTTCTCCCTTGTCGGGATTAGCCTCCGACACGTTGGTAGCGGGACGAACCACATCCAACGGCGCGGTGGATAATTTAAGCCCCTCAACCAAATCTTTAAACATGCCTTTGACCTCGCTCGCTAGTGACTCTTTCAATGTGGTCAAAGCCACATTGAACTCCTCACGAGAGACCGAGGCTCCCCCATCTGACGTAGGCAAGGACGGAGTTCCACCGGAATGGTCCTCCGTCTCGACTACGTTGTCACCCATACTCTTTGGACGGTAAAGTCCTTAAAAAGAGACGAGACTCTGATACCAATTGAAAGGATCGATATGGTTGACTAGAGGGGGGTGAATAGGCAACTAACAATTTTGACTTTTCTTAACCACTTTTAAATTAAGCTTCAAAGTAAGTTGTCTAGATAAGATACTACGATGACAACTAGAAGAACGTAAAGAACACAACTACACAAGCAAGCTATATAAGATAAACAAGTTAAGCTAGCACAAGTAAAGGATAGAAATAACCACAAGTGGAGACGGTGAAGACGAGGATGTGTTATCGAAGTTCCTTCCCTTTGAGGGGAAGTACGTCTCCGTTGGAGCAGTGTGGAGGCACAATGCTCCCCAAGAAGTCACTAGGGCCACCGTATTCTCCTCACGCCCTCACACAATGCAAGGTGTCATGAATCCACTAGTGGCGCACTTGAAGGCGGCAACCAGACCTTTACAAACAAGGTTGGGGCTCTCTCCACAACTTAATTGGAGGCTCCCAACGAAACCCCGGAGCTTCACCACAATGGATTGTGGCTCCGAAGTGACCTCTTCCGTCTAGGGTGCTCAAAAACCCAAGAGTAAAAAAATCCACACAAGAAAGTATGGGGGAATCAAGTTTCCTTTGGTGGAAGTGTAGATCTAGGTCTCCTCCTTCAATGCCTAGCAAATCAACAAGTTTGGTTGGCTAGCGAGAGAGATCGGGCAAGAAAGCTTCAATGGCATTAATGGTGGAGAGAGAGAGGCAAGAGATAAGATGGAGGTGGGAGAAGGGGCTCCTTAAATAGGGTCTCCACCAATCCAACCGTTATGTGCAGATTTACATAGGACCGGTACTTTCGCTTACCCAACCGGTAGTACCGGTGAGTGAAGGAACCTGCGCCCTTGCCACCAAGGCGGTACTTCCGGTGGCTCACCCGGTAGTACCGGTCTTCCGGAGAAAACCGGAACTACCGCCCCACCTCCAGTCAACTACCGCTTAGAAACCAGAAGGTTTCAAGCAAGGGCGGTAGTTGGGATGGTGGTTGGGCCGGAACTACCGCCAGGCAGATAGTTTCTGGGTGGTGGCAGTCAGAGCGGTACTACCGCTCGGAACACCGGTAGTACTGGTCTTGCAAGAAGAACACCGGTACTTCCGGGCCACCACCGGTCTACCACCGCACCCAGTACAGAAGGTATCACCCCTGAGCGGTACTTGGGGCGGTGGTTCGACCGGAACTACCGGCCACCGGTACAACCGCCAATTAGGGCGGTACTACCGCTGTGGATGAGTCTACACATAAGGAGGAATGAAAGGGGACCTCTCTCTCCACGAACGGAGGCAATATAGTGGGTGCAAAGTATCTGTGTACGTGACTTGATTCACCCATTACCTTCCGATGAGGGTTCCCTCTTAATAGTACGGATTTCCTATGACCAAAAGAAACAAAAAAGGCATCGGAACCTCCGTCTTCGATCTTTTCCTTAAAGAGGGAAGGCCTAACCGTCTTGTGCCACATGTTATAAACCTGAGTAATATTGACACATGATTAGACCACACAAGGATTGTCATCATCACCAAAACCTTAGGCAAGAGATGCCCTTACACTTGGAGGTCAGGGTGTAGGGCCCACCTTAAAGGCATGCCATCATCTACCTTGAGGGAGCCCACGGCCTACGGACCTGCGCGTGGTCTGTTGGATCAAGTCGGATCGAACAACGAGCGCGCAGCCGGCAGAAGTTTCAATCGGCCAGCCGGCAGGAAACGTTTATCTCCACTATTATTAAACTATCAAACAACAACTTTTTTATCTGCACCCCGCAATTAGTTCCACAGAAACACACAAATCAATCAAGACCATACGATTAGGCCCACAAATTTTAATCTGACAGTCATTATTGATCTAATACCTTTACATTGTGCATTTAGCAATTTCCAATGGCTGATCATACTTCACCAAGAGAGGAGAGGAGTACTCAAACTGTTGGGGAACGTAGTATTTTAAAATTTTCCTACAATCACGCAAGATCTATCTACCAGATGCATAGCAACGAGAGGGAAGAGTGTGTCTACGTACCCTCGTAGACCGGAAGCGGAAGCGTCAAGTGACGCGGTTGATGTAGTCGAACTTCTTCGCGATTCAACCGATCAAGCACCGAACGTACGGCACCTTCGCGTTCAGCACACGTTCAGCTTGATGACGTCCCACGAGCTCTTGATCCAGTTGAGCTTCACGGGAGAGTTTCGTCAGCATGACGGCGTGGTGACGGATATGATGTATTCACCGGCGCAGGGCTTCGCCTAAGCACCGCGACGGTATGACCGAGGTGTGTTTCTGTGGAGGGGGGCACCGCACACGGCTAAAACAATTCAACTTGTGTGTCTTTGGGTGCCCCCCTGCCCCCGTATATAAAGGAGCAAGGGAGGAGGGCCGGCCAGCCCTCTATGGTGCGGCTAGGGTGCAATCCTACTAGGAATAGGATTGCAATCCTATTCCTAGTAGGAGTCCACCAAAGAAGGAAGAGAGGGAAAGGAAAAAGGAGGAGAGGTGGCGCCACCCAATCCTAGTCCAACTAGGAACCCTAGGTGGGGCGCCGTCCAGCCCCTATGGGCTGCCTCTCTCTTTTCCATAAGGCCCACTATGGACCATCCCCCCTCGTAGGGGGTTCCGGTAACCCCCTCCGGCAATCCAGTTAAATCCGAAACTTTTCCGGAACACTTCCGGTGTCCGAATATAGTCGTCCAATATATCAATCTTTATGTCTCGGACATTCCGAGACTCCTCGTCATGTCCGTGATCTCATCCGGGACTCCTAACTACCTTCGGTACATCAAAACTCATAAACTCATAATACCGATCGTCATCAAACGTTAAGCGTGCGGACCCTACGGGTTCGAGAACTATGTAGACATGACCTAGACTCATCTCCGGTCAATAACCAATAGCGGAACCTAGATGTTCATATTGGCTCCTACATATTCTACGAAGATCTTTTATCGGTCAGAACCGCATAACAACATACGTTGTTCCTTTTGTCATCGGTATGTTACTTGCCCGAGATTCGATCGTCGGTATCTCTATACCTAGTTCAATCTCGTTACCGGCAAGTCTCTTTACTCGTTCCGTAACACATCATCTCGAGACTAACTCATTAGTCTTTTGCTTGCAAGGCTTATTGTGATGTGTGTTACCGAGGGGGCCCAGAGATACCTCTCCGACACTCGGAGTGACAAATCCTAATCTTGATCTATGCCAACACCACGAATACTTTCGGAGACACCTGTAGAGCATCTTTATGATCACCCAGTTACGTTGTGACGTTTGATAGCACACAAGGTGTTCCTACGGTATTCGGGAGTTGCATAATCTCATAGTCATAGGAACATGTATAAGTCATGAAGAAAGCAATAGCAGTAAAACTAAACGATCATAGTGCTATGCTAACGGATGGGTCTTGTCCATCACATCATTCTCCTAATGATGTGATCCCGTTGATCAGATGACAACTCATGTCTATGGTTAGGAAACATAACCATCTTTGATCAATGAGCTAGTCTAGTAGAGGCATACTAGGGACACTCTGTTTTGTCTATGTATTCACACATGTACTAAGTTTCCGGTTAATACAATTCTAGCATGAATAATAAACATTTATCATGATATAAGGAAATATAAATAACAACTTTATTATTGCCTCTAGGGCATATTTCCTTCAGTCTCCCACTTGCACTAGAGTCAATAATCTAGCTCACATCGCCATGTGATTTAATACCGATAGTTCACATCGTTATGTGAATAACACCCATAGTTCACATCACCATGTGACCAACACCCAAAGGGTTTACTAGAGTCAATAATCTAGTTCACATCGCTATGTGATTAATACCCAAGAGTAATAAGGTGTGATCATGTTTTGCTTGTGAGAGAAGTTTAGTCAACGGGTCTATCACATTCAGATCCGTATGTATTTCGCAAATTTCTATGTCTACAATGCTCTGCATGGAGCTACTCTAGCTAATTGCTCCCACTTTCAATACGCATCCAGATTGATACTTAGAGTCATCTGGATTTAGTGTCAAAGCTTGCATCGGCGTAACCCTTTACGACGAACTCTTTATCACCTCCATAATCGAGAAACATTTCCTTAGTCATCCCGTTACTAAGGATAATTTTGACCGCTGTCCAGTGATCTACTCCTGGATCACTATTGTACCCCCTTGACAAACTCACGGCAAGGTACACAACATGTTTGGTACACAGCATGGCATACTTTATAGAACCTATGGCTGAGGCATAGGGAATGACTTTCATTCTCTCTATATTTTTCTGCCGTGGTCTGGCTTTGAGTCTTACTCAACTTCACACCTTACAAGTCAGGCAAGAACTCCTTCTTTGACTGATCCATTTTGAACTACTTCAAAATCTTATCAAGGTATGTACTTATCGAAAGTCTTATCAAGCGTCTTGATCTATCTCTATAGATCTTGA
Source organism: Secale cereale (assembly GCA_902687465.1). NCBI lineage: Eukaryota > Viridiplantae > Streptophyta > Magnoliopsida > Poales > Poaceae > Secale > Secale cereale. The sequence continues at coordinate 787,601,725 of LR738715.1, read as the reverse complement.
TGCCCAATATGTAAGCAGCTTCACCAAGGTCTTTCTTTGAAAAACTCCTTTCAAACACTCCTTTATGCTTTCCAGAAAATTCTACATCATTTCCGATCGACAATATGTCATTCACATATACTTATCAGAAAGGTTGTAGTGCTCCCACTCACTTCTTGTAAATACAGGCTTCACCGTAAGTCTGTATAAATCTATATGCTTTGATCAACTTATCAAAGCGTATATTCCAACTCCGAGATGCTTGCACCAGTCCATAGATGGATCGCTGGAGCTTGCACATTTTGTTAGCACCTTTAGGATTGACAAAACCTTCGGGTTGCATCATATACAATTTTTCTTTAATAAATCCATTAAAGAACGCAGTTTCGTTATCCATTTGCCAGATTTCATAAAATGCAGCAATTGCTAACATGATTCGGACAGACTTAAGCGTCGCTACGGGTGAGAAAATCTCATTGTAGTCAACACCTTGAACTTGTCGAAAACCTTTCAATGGCTTCAGTCTTCCTCTTAAAGATCCATTTATTTTCAATGGCTTGTCGACCATCGGGCAAGTCAACCAAAGTCCATACTTTGTTCTCATACATGGATCCCATCTCAGATTTCATGGCTCAAGCCATTTTGCGGAATCTGGGCTCATCATCGCTTCCTCATAGTTCGTAGGTTCATCATGGTCCAGTAACATGACTTCCAGAACCGGGTTGCCGTACCACTCTGGTGCGGAACGAACTCTGGTTGATCTACGAAGTTCAGCAGAAACTTGATCCGAAGTTTCATGATCATCATCATTAACTTCCTCACTAATTGGTGTAGGAATCACTGGAACAAGTTTCTGTGATGTACTACCTTTCCAATTCGGGAGAAGGTACAATTACCTCATCAAGTTCTACTTTCCTCCCACTCACTTATTTCGAGAGAAACTCCTTCTCTAGAAAGGATCCACTCTTACCAACAAAGACCTTGCCTTAGGATCTGTGATAGAAGGTGTACCCAACAGTTTCTTTTTGGGTATCCTATGAAGATTTACTTCTCCGATTTGGGTTCGAGCTTATCATGTTGAAACTTTTTCACATAAGCATCGCAGTGCCAAACTTAAAGAAATGACAGCTTAGGTTTCTCGTCAAACCACAGTTCATACGGTGTCATCTCCACGGATTTAGATGGTGCCCTATTTAACGTGAATGTAGCTGTCTCTAATGCATAACCCCAAAAGCGATAGTAGTAGATCGGTAAGAGACATCATTGATCGCACCATATCTAATAAAGTACGGTTATGATGTTCGGACACACCATTGCACTATGGTGTTCCAGATGGCGTGAGTAGTGAAACTATTTCACATTGTTTTTACTGAAGGCCAAACTCGTTAACTCAAATATTTTACCTCTACGATCATATCGTAGAAACTCTTATTTTCTTGTTACGATGATTCTCCACTTCACTCTGAAATTCTTTGAACTTTTCAAATGTTTCAGACTTGTGCTTCATTAAGTAGATATACCCATATCTGCTCAAATCATCAGTGAAGGTCAGAAAATAACGATACCCGCCGCGAGCTTCAACACTCATTGGTCCACATACATCTGTATGTATGATCTCCAACAAATCTGTTGCTCGCTCCACAGTTCCGGAGAACGGAGTTTTAGTCATCTTGCCCATGAGGCATGGTTCGCAAGCACCAAGTGATTCATAATCAAGTGATTCCAAAAGTCCATCACTATGGAGTTTCTTCATGCGCTTTACACCAATATGACCTAAACGGCAGTGCCACAAATAAGGTGCACTATCATTATTAACCTTGCATCTTTTGGCTTCAATATTATGAATATGTGTATCACCACGATCGAGATCCAACAAACCATTTTCATTGGGTGTATGACCATAGAAGGTTTTATTCATGTAAACAGAACAACAATTATTCTCTAACTTACATGAATAACCGTATTGCAATAAACATGATCAAATCATATTCATGCTCAACACCAAATAACACTTATTTAGGTTCAACACTAATCCCGAAAGTATAGGGAGTGTGCGATGATGATCATATCAATCTTGGAACTACTTCCAATACTCATCGTCACTTCATCCTTTAACTAGTTTATGTTCATTATGCAACTCCCATTTCGAGTTACTAATCTTTAGCAACTGAACCAATATCAAATACCGAGGGGTTGCTATGAACACTAGTAAAATACACATCAATAATCTGTATATCAAATATATCTTTGTTCACTTTGCCATCCTTCTTATCCGCCAAATATCTAGGGCAGTTCCACTTCTAGTGACCATTTCCTTTGTAGTAGAAGCACTTGTTTCAGGCTTGAGTTTAGCTTTGGGTTTCTTCACAGGAGTGACAACTTGCTTGTCATTCTTCTTGAAGTTCCCCTTCTATCCCTTTGCCTTTTACTTGAAACAAGTGGTCTGGTTAACCATCAACACTTGATGCTCTTTCTTGATTTCTACCTTCGCCGATTTCAGCATCGTGAAGAGCTCGGGAATTACTTTCGTCATCCCTTGCATATTATAGTTCATCACGAAGTTCTACTAACTTGATGATAGTGTCTAGAGAACTTTGTCAATTACTATCTTATCTGGAAGATTAACTCCCACTTGATTCAAGTAATTGTAGTACCCAGACAATCTGAGCACATGCTCACTGGTTGAGCTATTCTCCTCCATCTTGTAGGCAAAGTACTGTCAGAGGTCTTATACCTCTCGACACGGGCATGAGTATGAAATACTAATTTCAATTCTTGGAACATCTTACATGCTCCGTGACGTTCAAAACGTTTTTGAAGTCCCGGTTATAAGCCGTAAAGCATGGTGCACTAAACTAACAAGTAGTCATCATATCGAGCTTTTGTCAAAACGTTCATAACGTCTACATCTGCTCCTGCAATAGGTCTGTCACCTAGCGGTGCATCAAGGACATAATTCTTCTGTGCAGCAATGAGGATAATCCACAGATCACGGAACAATTCCGCATCATTGCTACTAACATCTTTCAACTTGGTTTTCTCTAGGAACATATAAAAAATAAACGTGGAGCAACATCGCGAGCTATTGATCTACAACATAGATATGCTAATACTACCAGGACTAAGTTCATGATAAATTAAAGTTCAATTAATCATATTACTTAAGAACTCCCACTTAGATAGACATCCCTCCGGTCATCTAAATGATCACGTGATCCAAATCAACTAAACCATGTCCGATCATCACGTGAGATGGAGTAGTTTCAATGGTGAACATCTTATGTTGATCATATATACTATATGATTCATGCTCGACCTTTCGGTCTCCAGTGTTCCGAGGCCATATCTGCATATGCTAGGCTCGTCAAGTTTAACCCGAGTATTCTGCGTGTGCAAAATTGGCTTACACCCGTTGTATTTGAACGTAGAGTTTATCACACCCGATCATCACGTGGTGTCTCGGCACGACGAACTTTCGCAACGGTGCATACTCAGGGAGAACACTTATAACTTGAAATTTAGTAAGGGATCATCTTATAATGCTACCGTCGTTCTAAGCAAAATAAGAAGCATAAAAAGATAAACATCACATGCAATCAAAATATGTGACATGATATGGCCATCATAATCTTGTGCTTTTTGATCTCTATCTCCAAAGCACCGTCATGATCACCTTCGTCACCGGCGCGGCACCTTGATCTCCATCGCAGCATCGTTGTCGTCTCGCCAACTATTGCTTCTACGACTATTGCTACCGCTTAGTGATAAAGTAAAGCAATTACATGGTGATTGCATTTCATACAATAAAGCGACAACCATATGGCTCCTGCCAGTTGCCGATAACATTACAAAACATGATCATCTCATACAAAACCGTATAACTCATCATGTCTTGACCATATCACATCACAACATGCCCTGCAAAAACAAGTTAGACGTCCTCTACTTTGTTGTTGCAAGTTTTACGTGGCTGCTACGGGCTTTAGCAAGAACCATTCTTACCTACGCATACAAAACCACAATGATGTTTCGTCAAGTATGTGCTGTTTTAACCTTCACAAGGACCGGGCGTAGCCACACTTGATTCAGCTAAAGTGAGAGAGACAGACACCCGCCAGTCACCTTTAAGCAACGAGTGCTTGTAACGGTGAAACCAGTCTCGCGTAAGCGTACGCGTAATGTCAGTCCGGGCCGCTTCATCTCACAATACCGCCGAAGTAAAGTATGACATGCTGGTAAGCAGTATGACTAGTATCGCCCACAACTCATTGTGTTCTACTCGTGCATATCATCTACGCATAAACCTGGCTCTGATGCCACTGTTGGGTGACGTAGTATTTTAAAATTTTCCTACGATCACGCAAGATCTATCTACCAGATGCATAGCAACGAGAGGGAAGAGTGTGTCTACGTACCCTCGTAGACCGGAAGCGGAAGCGTCAAGTGACGCAGTTGATGTAGTCGAACTTCTTCGCGATTCAACCGATCAAGCACCGAACGTACGGCACCTCCGCGTTCAGCACACGTTCAGCTTGATGACGTCCCACGAGCTCTTGATCCAGTTGAGCTTCACGGGAGAGTTTCGTCAGCACGACGGCGTGGTGATGGATATGATGTATTCACCGGCGCAGGGCTTCGCCTAAGCACCGCGACGGTATGACCGAGGTGTGTTTCTGTGGAGGGGGGCACCGCACACGGCTAAAACAATTCAACTTGTGTGTCTTTGGGTGCCCCCTGCCCCCGTATATAAAGGAGCAAGGGAGGAGGGCCGGCCAGCCCTCTATGGTGCGGCTAGGGTGCAATCCTACTAGGAATAGGATTGCAATCCTATTCCTAGTAGGAGTCCACCAAAGAAGGAAGAGAGGGAAAGGAAAAAGGAGGAGAGGTGGCGCCACCCAATCCTAGTCCAACTAGGAACCCTAGGTGGGGCGTCGGCCAGCCCCTATGGGCTGCCTCTCTCTTTTCCATAAGGCCCACTATGGACCATCCCCCCTCGTAGGGGGTTCCGGTAACCCCCTCCGGCAATCCAGTTAAATCCGAAACTTTTCCGGAACACTTCCGGTGTCCTAATATAGTCGTCCAATATATCAATCTTTATGTCTCGAACATTCCGAGACTCCTCGTCATGTCCGTGATCTCATCCGGGACTCCTAACTACCTTCGGTACATCAAAACTCATAAACTCATAATACCGATCGTCATCAAACGTTAAGCGTGCGGACCCTACGGGTTCGAGAACTATGTAGACATGACCTAGACTCATCTCCGGTCAATAACCAATAGCGGAACCTGGATGTTCATATTGGCTCCTACATATTCTACGAAGATCTTTTATCGGTCAGAACCGCATAACAACATACGTTGTTCCTTTTGTCATCGGTATGTTACTTGCCCGAGATTCGATCGTCGGTATCTCTATACCTAGTTCAATCTCGTTACCGGCAAGTCTCTTTACTCGTTCCGTAACACATCATCTCGAGACTAACTCATTAGTCTTTTGCTTGCAAGGCTTATTGTGATGTGTGTTACCGAGAGGGCCCAGAGATACCTCTCCGACACTCGGAGTGACAAATCCTAATCTTGATCTATGCCAACACCACGAATACTTTCGGAGACACCTGTAGAGCATCTTTATGATCACCCAGTTACGTTGTGATGTTTGATAGCACACAAGGTGTTCCTACGGTATTCGGGAGTTGCATAATCTCATAGTCATAGGAACATGTATAAGTCATGAAGAAAGCAATAGCAGTAAAACTAAACGATCATAGTGCTATGCTAACGGATGGGTCTTGTCCATCACATCATTCTCCTAATGATGTGATCCCGTTGATCAGATGACTACTCATGTCTATGGTTAGGAAACATAACCATCTTTGATCAATGAGCTAGTCTAGTAGAGGCATACTAGGGACACTCTGTTTTATATATGTATTCACACATGTACTAAGTTTCCGGTTAATACAATTCTAGCATGAATAATAAACATTTATCATGATATAAGGAAATATAAATAACAACTTTATTATTGCCTCTAGGGCATATTTCCTTCACAAACAAGCAGTCCCTACAATCACGGAGATCTGATCGTAAACTAAGGAAACTCCGCGCCCTTGATGTCGACCTCACCGATCTGTCACGGCGGCAACCTAGTGCGAGCCACCCACAAAGAGCGTCTCCTGTGTGCAAGGTGAACTCGCCCCAGTGCACCGCTCACTGAGTGGCATCTGTCCTGCGAATATCGCCCGTACCATGCCCCGGCACCCGTGCGGCCGCGCCAGCGCCCACCCTGCCCCGGCACCTGTGCGGCCGCGCCAGCCTTCACCATGCCCCAGCGCTCGTGCCCGCCCTGCACCCGCGCTCGCTGCGTCCACTGAAACCAGCGGCAACCGTCCTCGCAACCCCGCCAGCTGAGGCGACATGGCCCGCCCCTCCCACCCACGCGACGCTGCCGTTCCCAGCCGACCCAAGAGCGCGCACATCTCCAAGCGGCCTCTGCGGGAGGGATGACGCACCAGGCGCATCGAGTCGGCCATCCCGGCGTCGCCTCCATCCTTCGCTCCGCCTCATGGACGCTGGTTCCGGTTATGTCCTGTGACTGCATGCACCGGGAGCTTTCTTCTTCTGCGTTAGTACTTCATGTATGGGAAAGCTATCTTCCGGGTAGCAGCGGTTGGACTTTGTTTGTGATTAACGATGATGGCTATTGAAGTGAGTAAATTATCCTTTCAGAGGAGATTTTTATGCCTACTGTTTCTGTATGTTCAGTGTGACCACGAAGAAACATGCCGATTGCTAAAGTTCTTGCAGGTGTAATTACTTTAATTAGAGAAAGCACTGATATGCCACGATAAATTGTTTCTGTAACACTTGATCTTGGGTCTGCACTTGCTAACAAAGATGCAGCCAAAACAAAGCCACGAGCCTTTGTACTGAATGTAAACATACTCTGCTTTTACAATTGTCATGTACTACTTATTATTTGCACTACAGTGTCACAATTCTGAATTTAATCTTTTTAGTTGACTAGCATCATATTTTTTTATGTGACTGCATGCTTAAATAGTTAAATTTGGAGGTTGCAGAAATTCGAATTCACTATCTCTGTGTATATATACTGTGGTGGTCACCAAATTCTTCTTCTCTTCCTAGAATTTGAGGCTTACATTACTAGTATTTGATCCTCCATTAAACATGTATGTCCTTACTGAAAATGAATGCGTTTTTTTGGGGGGCTCGAGGACGAGTCTGCACCATTCGAGTCACCTATGGCCAAACCTATCTTGCAGGTTAATTCATTTATGAATTTTTTATGGGCTTTAAGATTAACTTATCCTTATTACATTGCACAATTTTGAAACCATATTAAAATGTTAGTTAACAAGTTCACTGTACATTCGCTGGAATCATGGTATCATTTTAGGACAGATTTATGTTCTGTCATACTATATGTAGGCAATTGGTATGATTCTTATTAAATCGAAAGTATTGGTGCAGAGAAGAAAATACGTACGTTATATTCTATAATATTTGGTTCCCTTTTTAGAATCAAGTACATTTCATTTGAAGAGCATACATTGTTTATATATACCATGTTTTTATAAAACCAGTTCTTTGGATATGTGACTAAACTTGATGTAGACTTGGTCCTCGTGCGACTTTTTTACCCAGGATAATAGACCTCTATTTTTGTGTGGTTGCCGGGGAATGTACCGGCATAATAAATTATCCCAAATGATATTTCATTGACGAGCCACGTATAAATTGAAATCAAATTAGGCATATACTATGATGCATAGGTAATCTTATATTAGTGTTCCATTGATATTTCTTTTTTAGTCTCTATTGCAGTCTGCGCCGCTGCAAGAATGAAATTAATTTATTATAAATATTTTTAACAGTTTTCAAAACATTTTTCCCGTTGTTGGGCTTTAATATTCTATTCCATTTATGATGGATAAAAATGTTTGTGACTACTTCCAGATTTATCCCTTGTTTCTTACTGTCTAATGTGTTTGACAGTTTTTCTTTCAGATTTACCTCCCTTGTTTGTGCAGCAGGTAAAGGTATCACCATGTTGAAGGCTACTTTCGGTTCTTCTATTTTCATTTTCATTATTTTAATGTATCTATACTACTATTAAAAGAGCAAACATGAGTTTATCTAAAGCCACACAACAAACTGTACACAGGATAACCAGGACCCTTTGATCAAACCGACTTAACCATATCTTACCGCTCATATTGCATCAATAGTCTGCCATCCGGATCAACGTCTCAGATTAATTGTTCTGCCGAGCAGACGTCGGGTCTGCCAATCGTGTGAGCACTCCACGCCCCTGATCCCCGATCCCCGCGGCAGCACCCAAATTTCGGGATCGATCCACGCGAAGAGTGCCCGCCCCCCTCCCAAGAAGACGCCCCCTCCCCCTGCGATCCGCCCTGAGCCGACCCAGCCTCCGATCGCCGCGGTCATGCGAACCGCCGACGAGCTCCTCTGCCGGTCAGCCACGCCCAGAGCCCTCCTCCTCCCTTCTCTCTTCCTCTCCTCACTAATCTCTCTCCATCTCTCTATTCCCACACCGCAGGATGCCATGGCCATGGACTAGAGGTCCTCCGGAGTCCGGACCTTCCCTCGCGACTGCCGGCCCTCCTCCCGACCAGATCGACGACGGTAACGACCGGATCTACCCCGCCGCCGTCTATTTCCACCTTCCCAGGGAGCCATGCCGCGCCCTCCCAGCCGCCTCTTTCGAAACCGCCCATGCACAACTGATTCGCCGCTGCTGTTCCTCGGCATAGCAGGGACCACTGGTGGTGCCACATGTCCTCTTCATCACATGATAGGTACAGACTTGGCTAACCGATGGTCCTCTTCACCACATGTTCTTCGCCGATGTATCTTCCAGTGAGAAGGACCGTCGTCAGGCCGTAATTGTTTTTTGAGAAACACATAGGCTAAGATTACATATCTAGCCTCCACTCTTTGGACCAGGTATCTTTTAGTTCATCAAGCACCGAGAGCATCTAGACGAAGTCCCCTGAAAGTTTTGCTCGATTCGCCAGGCCGTGGGCTAGGCCATTCTGTTCTCTCCTGATCCATCTAATTTTGCATGAGGGGAAGCCAGCTAGAGTCGATTGGATGTCTGCTATTACCGTCAGGCCGTAATTGACTTCACGCCTGCCCTTTGTTCACGCATGCACGTACTGTTACTGTTACCTAGAGCAGAAAGTATATAGAGATTATATTAATTTATATTGTATGTATAGAAGTTATATGATGGACTAAGATTATTCTGTTGCACGATAATGTGCACTGATATTCAGTCATGGCATTTTTTGTCTGTGTAGCATGAACATGATAGGGACTGATCAAATAAATGGCACTTGATTTCATCTACTTATATTCTTGAGAACTGATGTACCATTTACTCATGCCATGCATCTGACCATGAAAACTGGAGTTGCAGGTATGCAAGCGGTGTATGAAAACTGATACTTGCAATCTGTTTGCGGAATCTGGCAGCGTCCACTCCAAGAACTAGAATCATGTGATTGCTGGTAAGTGCTAATTGCATGCGCGTAGGATGATGCATCATTGTCCAGTCCAGGTGCGTGATTTGTTTCAGGCCATCTTGGAGCTCTCCCCCCTCTCTCTTTTTCTGCTTCATGTCCTCTTCTTGACATGTCCCATTTGGCAATACATCGGATCTTTTTTTAGAGTCATGTCACTTCAGTTCCTGCAACTCCAGCTGGGTTTCATGAACTATTTGGTCATGTGCTATTTTCTCAGATTGACTAGAACAAATTCATATTATTATGTTCTTCGAATTTTATAAAGATTATTTTTCTTGACACAACTTGTTTAGGCATCACGGTCTCTACTGCTATCTAGGATTGGAGGAAAGGCAGCTTGACAAATTAAAGCACTAATGGAGCAACAAGTGGAAGTCCAATTCAGAAAAAAGTAGTATGTCCTATATACTAGATTGGGCAACGCTTTTCTGCTAGAAGACAAGTCAGGTTGCTAGAAAAATTTAATCTAGCATAAGCATTGTCATTGTTGCTGCGTATAAGGTACTTCAAATAAAGCCCATGATACATTGTTTGAAGAGCAGAGTGAAGCTCTGTTTCTATAAATTGGAGGAATCCATGTAATCTTTATTTTAGCTATATCTCTAGGTATGCCAAAAATTCATGGAGTAGCTCACATATGTCATTATGGTTGTAAATTTAACTATCTATTCAGGTGCATCGTTCTCCAATCCCTATAGGCTTACTGAAGTATAATTTATTTGATATTCTGGCAATTCATTCGTTGATATGTGCAGCTGACCATCTCCACGTACACAAGGACCATGTAGTGACTTGTAAGCATTGATATGTTCTCTTGTTTCAGTGAGACTATGTTGTGTTTTCCGCATTACTGGTGAAGAAGCTTGATCTCTATCTCTTGTAATTATGTGGCATCATGTTTCTGGACGGCTTCAAGAGGTGAGAAATAGATATTTCAGATTTAAATTCTAACTTTTCTTAAAGCATGTTTTACCTATGTTAATTCAGTAAATTATCTCCTAAATAGTATGTATTGCAGCTGATGCAAATGTCAATGGTCCATTCATTTTTGTTATAGATTCATCATTCTTGAACTTCCAAAGAACCAATGAACTTTGTTCTGACTTTTGAAACACGATAAGGGAGATAATATTATGGTGCCGAGGAGTGGATCCATGAATTTCACATTTGTGTAAGGCATGTACTGTTGACATTTGACATGCAAATATTTGTAAAAGTTAATGTGACAACTATATTCATGCACTGGAATGTTATTGTTTGGACATACTTAGTACTTCCTTTGTAACTTAATAGTATAAGACATTTTTGACACTGTCATGGACTCTAAACATGTCTTATAAAAATTTAAGGGAGGGGGGGGGGGTAGTATTTATGTTATTTTCAATTACAATAGATCATATAACCATTTTTGGTCCTTTGTAAACACAAAAAAATGATATTTTTTTCCTCTTGTATGCCAGTGCCGACCAAAGAATGGCATAGAAATGTACTGCGCCATTTTCAATAAATCTCCAGTGCATTCTGTCAAGAGAACTAAAAACTTACTCCGGTGCTTTGATGAATTATGTGTTTGCTAAATAGTAACTTGAATCTAAAATCATACAAGTGTATGTTCGTAGTTCAGACATGCTTTGCGTATTATTAGTTTTTTATTTTTAACAAGACGTGCATTGCACATGCACATTACTTTTTTTAATAGAACAACAAACTAATTTTAGGTGCTAAAATAAACACTAAACGCTACTTCGTCATGGCAACTATGTGTAGAAAGATGATCCCAGGGAAGGAGATCTCGACTATGTTTAACAAGTGTTTAATATTGTCGAAACTAGGCATATGGTAGAGAAAGGGTTGCTTGCATGCCATTCATGTCATAGAAAAAATGTTAAATTCCCTCCCTCCATTTCTTTACCATGAATTTAACACTTTATTGATCTGTTTTTAGTTTCTAGATATTCTGCAACTATATACACAATAGATACCGTCTGTCTGAACTGTAGTTCCACTCATGATAAGCTGACATAAACTAAGAATGGGGCAAAGAAATTCCGATTCTTCCTGCTATACAATAGACTAAATAGGCTACGCCCTTACATTCTCCATGGAGAAGTTGTCCAGCCAGTCGGTTGCCATTGATTTGTGGTATTTTTTATACTTTTATGATTTCTTTCTGGTCTGCTTGGTATCGTCAAAAGAGAATTGATGGGTTTGTACTTCTCCTTTTGTTTATATAGAATGGGTCGTACTAGAGTATGAATTCAAAATGTTGTACCCGCATAAATTTGACATGGATTGATTGAGACGTGCGTTGCACGTGCACGCTTACTAGTATTATAAGGACTTGAGATGACTCGTGGATTGTAGCGCATGGGAGCTTCACTGTTATTGTGGTCACTTTTTACATAAATTAAGTCATGATAGTACATATGGAAAGAACTATGTCTGCAAAGCTATATTTAGTTCAAATTAAATTTGAGCTACATTATTGCACTTGTTTATTTTATTGAAATAATTATGCCCTAACTACGATAACTCGAAAATTTCTTTCAATAATTATGCATGTGTTGCACGTGCATACGGAGTATCTGATAAGAGTCGCTCCTACTCCATTGGCTGGCCACACGCTGCCCCACTGGCGTTCCTCTTTTTCTTCGTTCCTCGCACGCCGCCGGGGGGCTGCTCACCACGGCCACGGCGGCTCCCGGATCTGGACCGGCCGCCGCCGCACCGTAGCCAGGTACCACCGCCGACTCGCCCTCCCTCTCCTAGCCATGCCAGGGCAGGCGGCATCCATCACCGGAAGCCTGCAGACAGCGGCCAACATCCACGACCCAGCAACGTAGTAGCTCCGGTCGCCTCCTCCAGCCCGCAGGGCAGTCGCGTTGCCGTCTCTCCGGTCGCTGCTCCTAGATCTGGACTCTCCACGCCAGTACCGTGAACCGGCTCATTCAAGCCCATACAAACAAGAACACTCTCGCCCCCCTTTCAGGCGGCGACGGCGGCGGCGGTGCGCGGTCGGAACTTCTTCCCTCCCGGCGCGCTAATTTGGGGGTCGAAGCAAGCACCCACGAGCCACGCCGTCTCTGTTAGAGTTGTGTCGAATATTGTGTACAAGGTAGGTTACAGTTGGACTTGTACTTGTATTGTGTTTAGATAGGATATGGAGTCGTGTCCAAGTAGGACACTTGTATTCTAGGCCTCTCTTATATAGCGAGGGTAGACACACGATGTAACCTATGCCAACATAATAGCACAGGAACGCAAGGGGAGCCGGCGGCGTGTGCCGGTGCCCAGGGCGGCCGGGGTGCGGTATTGTGACGGTGTCACGGGGAGGAGCGCCCGTAGTCAAGCCCCGGGGATGTAGCCATATCGGTGAACCTCGTTAACAAATCTCGGTGTCGTGCTCGTGTGATTGCTTGGTCCTCGGATGATCGACGGTATGCCTCGGATTTATTCTAACAAGTGGTATCATGAGCTAGGTTGTTCGGAGGTTGCTGGATTGTTGATCTGGAGGATGGATCATTGTCAGATGGTGCCAAGACGGTATGCGGAAAAATTAGTATGGAAATCTATTGGAAATTATTTCGTGGAAGTCGTCGAATCGCTGCAGTCAGACGAGATCAAGAAGCAATCGGAAAAAGCGGCGGCGGCGTATTGCGACGCGTGCGCGTGGAAGCAGTAGCACATGACCTAGCGTACAGGGCAGCACCAACTCGTGTGGAGCGAGCAGCGGCTCGATTGGCAGGCGATGAGGCCTGAGGCGCGAGGCGGCCTTGGCAGAGAGGTGCTGCAGCAGCAGACATGAGCAAGGCCCACGTGGGCTGGCAGGCCTTGTACGTTTTTTCAAGGTGAGTAGGCCGCAGCCATCGAACGGGATTTGTTTTGGACCAAAAGAGGACCGAGTCCTCGTGTTGACACGGCGAGAGGCAGATCACATCGAGCCAAGGTAATATCCATTGATACATCAAAAAAAAAAAAGCAAGAGAGGCATTGACAAGGCAATTGCTAGTATTGGAGTTGTGCCTGGAGCGGTTACACGTGAAGACCAAGATTAGTTGGATTTTTCTATTAGTACACAGGGGTGTACCTCATCAGGTTTTGCTTGTGTACTTGGGGCATCGTGGTGGAGCTCGGTTAATTTTTCACAAGGTCAGCTATACGAAGAATCATGGCACCAACGGGTACCAGGTTTGAGGTGAAGAAGTTCACGGAACTGATGACCTTGAGTTATGGCAGACAAGGATGAAACATTTGTTGGCACAACAGGGATGCTTGAAGGCGTTGCGGGAAGTCATGCCAGCTATGATGGTATTATCATGCGATGGATGGAAATTCGTGAAAGACGATTTGGGAGCCTTGAGCATGTCATACAGTCGGGTAAGTTCGGCTGGGTCGGACTGGAAAGTCTGACGGATCGACGCAAGTCGGTTGGTACAGAAGACGGTGGTGGGATCGGCGACGACATATGAGCGTGATGCTGATGGTGACCGACTTCTGGGCGTGGAAACACGTGGCGCAGGCCCGAGGCTTGTGAGACTTCGACAAGACTATGGCGCAGGGTTGATTCAAGGTGGTGTACACACGGAGCTTGAAGTCGACGGGGCACAGGGGTGGACTGATCATCTACCATGGAGTCATGTTGAAGGTGGAGCTGGATTGAGGGGCTACGGTGTAAGGATCCAGAGAATCGAAGCCTATTCAGCGATGGGAAAAAGCGATAGGCACGCAATTTGGACTGGAGCCCAATGGTCTGATGGAAGCGTGAAACTAGTTGTTGGTCGGTGATGATCGATGGTACTTTGCAGTGGGGGTTGAGTGGTGTGGTTTTGCGACCCTTGAGACTCGACAAGGACAGCGGAGGCTCGACGCGGTAATAGCGGCGAGGCATACGGTATGCACGGACATGGAGACGGACCAGGGCTCTGGTGGTCAAACATGTGGTGAGACAATTGCGAATTTGACTCGGGATGACTACAAGCGACGGTGAAATTCTTTCAAGTTTCAGACAGACGGTCAAGAAAGGAGCGGTGATGTTGAGTTCAGGTAACTCTTATGTGTGACACCCAATATGTGAGTTGTTCACTTTCACGCAGGTCAGTGATCAGTGTGTGATGGCGTTGGACTGATACTCTGGAAGTTGGGAGCGCTAATTAGAGTAATGTGGAACTTAATTTTGCTCGAGTGTTGACTGTAGTCAAGAAAAGAAGGGACTACAAGTTGCAGGTGGAGTCATATGGAGTCTTTGGAGTAGCAGTTGTTCTCATGGGATAAGCTCAAGTCCAATGTACATGGAAGTTTGACGCATTGACGATTCCAAGGTGGTGGAGAATATTCGCCAAGGTGGAGTTTGTTAGAGTTGTGTCGAATATTGTGTACAAGGTAGGTTACAGTTGGACTTGTACTTGTATTGTGTTTAGATAGGATATGGAGTCGTGTCCAAGTAGGACACTTGTATTCTAGGCCTCTCTTATATAGCGAGGGTAGACACACGATGTAACCTATGCCAACATAATAGCACAGGAACGCAAGGGGAGCCGGCGGCGTGTGCCGGTGCCCAGGGCGGCCGGGGTGCGGTATTGTGACGGTGTCACGGGGAGGAGCGCCCGTAGTCAAGCCCCGGGGATGTAGCCATATCGGTGAACCTCGTTAACAAATCTCGGTGTCGTGCTCGTGTGATTGCTTGGTCCTCGGATGATCGACGGTATGCCTCGGATTTATTCTAACAGTCTCCATGCCTCCCTCTGAAAATAAGCGGAGGGAGTGGGCTGATCTCGGGGACGGGTTGGCGGGGATGATCGCCGACCGCGTCCTCGCCTACGACGTCGCCGACTACCTCCGGTTCCGCGCCGTGTGCGGCCCGTGGCGGCGGTGCTGCGCGGACCCCCGCGTGCACGGCGGCCTCGACCGCCGGTTCCATCCCCGGCGGTGGCTCATGCTCCGGGAACCTCGGGAGCGAATCGACGCTCCAAACCGCCGCCGCTTCCTCAACTCCTCCACGGGCGAGTGCATCCGGGTTCACCTCCCGGAGCTCCACAACCAGGAGGTGCTGGCCCTCACCTCCGAGGGCCTGCTCGTCGTGCTCGACTGGCCGCGGAGCACCAAGGTCAACCTGCTCAACCCGCTGACGCGCCATCTCACCCAGCTCCCGCCGCTCACCGCGCTGGTGTCCCATCAGGGGAACGAGGGCCTCCTTTTCACTGCCGCTTTCGACACCCACTTTCCAGCCTGGGGCTCCGGCGTTCTCCGCGATGACTCCACGGTGGTGCTCTCCTTCAACAGGCTCAACATTCTCGGCATGGCAAAGCCCGGCGATGACCACTGGACGGTGTTAACGTTCAACAATCCGCTGCGAACGGCCTCCTCAATGGTCGCAGGACGGTTCTACTGTGTCACCATTGACGGCGTCATGGTGCTGGAGGATCAGCCGCCACGCCTGGAGCTGGCTGCCAGGCTGCCTATGCCGGTTTCCCCGATGGCAGATACTGTGCACCTGATGGACAGCGCCGGAGAGCTGATGCTGGTGCACCGTAGGCTCTCGCGACACCATGACAACAGCAATAGCGTGGCCAATAGGAGGTACGACGTGTATCGACTGGATTTGGGCGCCGGGACTTTGTGCCGAGTCAACAGCTTTGGTGACGGGGGACATGCCTTGTTCATCGGCATGTATTGCTCTCTCTCGGTGCCTATCAAGATTTTCCCTTCTGGCTCCATTAGAGGTGACACCGTCTACCTGAGCTTCGACATTGCAGAGAGGAACGAAACTGAGGGCTACCATCTTGCAGACAGAAGCACCATTAGCAGCGATAGCCTGAACTCCCACTCGGTGCTGCAGCCGCATAATCTTGTGGACTGTCTCTCCTTGTGCAGTACTGGCCGGATCTGGTGTCACTTCGAAAAACATCTTGTCAGTCATTGTAGACTATAGTGCTCATCTTTTTCATTTGTGGCAGGATACTGGGAAGCAAAATGCAAAATGTGTGGTTAATCAATCCGTGGCTTTGATTAAAAGCAAAACCAAGTGATACTCTGTGGCTTCGAACCATGGGAGGTCATCTTGTAAGTGGTTCTCTGCTTCTACTCGTTCTTTGAACCCTGGAAGTTTAGCATGGTAACGCGAACTGTACAGTTGTGTTCTTTGAGTCACATTTTCCATTCATTCCTTCATGTGAGATTGATATGCACAATTGCACTGCCACTGTTTATCGTCTAAGCTATATACAATCCAGTTAGTTAGGAACCAGTTAGGATTTTCAGAGGAAAGGGGGAAAAAGCCAATCCTAACTGATTCACGTCTTAGAAAAATTATATAGTGCACAACAGGCTGTTCCTTCGTTAATCAACCAAATTAATTTTGCTGTTAGCTCTTCAGTTCTCCTAGACTAGGTATTCTAATAGATGCATGCTTACTAATGAATTGTAGAACATAGGTAGGGGGCTGTTAGTCTACATTGGGGGAGTACGATCAAGCAATGCTTCAATTATTGCCAACAAATTTCGAATGTACTGAAATATGCAAGGAACATAAGGCAGAGTGTTTATCCACTGTCTATCATCAAGGAAATGGCAGCAATGAATTTCTGTCATTTATAGTTTTCTACTCCCTCTGTAAACTAATATAAGAGCTTTTAGATCACTATTTTAGTATTCTAAACGCTCTTATAATAGTTTACGGAGGGAGTATATAGTTGAAGCATATAGTCTGCTGCTGTCCAGAAATAACAGAACAAATAAAGAGAATCATATGGCTGCAGCAATTAACCACTATGATTAACAAATTGAAGAAAATCATTGTAGCCTGAAGCACGCAAGCAAATACTAATTTTGCAAGCTTGAAGCAAAATTCTGCAAAATGATGTCCACAAAAAAACTATTATTCATTTCTCGCTAAATGAAAGTGGAAGCTAAAAAAGTAAGATACCGATTGCCTATTCAAGAATATATTCGAAGGTGAAACACTACTATATAATTAATTTGGAGTGTCCTTCTCTACACAAATGGTATTAGGTGTTTGAATTTTTAATGGAGCAATTCTCAGTTTCTTCGTTATACACTATCCATATGAAAAAGAACTTCTCTGAGATGATTTTTTTTTTTGCCCTTTTGCTGTAACTATCTGGCCTAAGTTATTGCTAATGAATCCAACCTAAACCACAGTATGGGACCCGTTACAACAAAGGTCATCAAGTTTATCAGGAAGTGGTACAACAACAAGTGCTCGCTCTGTATCGTGATATTTAGATTTTTGCCACTTTGTTCGTGGTGCTTCGCAGATTTGCCACTCTCGACAACTGATTCGCACAATTGCCACTTAGGTCGTTGAATCCTTGATTAGTATGCCATTAGCTGCTCTTTTATTCGTTTTAATTATTTTTTCGCATTAACAGGCTAGTGAAAAGACTAACTGACCCCATGGCTGTTACACGTATGTATCTGCCGTATCTAGCATGGAATCAGCACTTGAACCGTAGAGCCCGCGCTGACTGCCGATAATACGTGTGTGCCATACCACCGGTTACCTGGACGTCGCCCTCCGGCGATTCTTCTCGGCATCTTGCGCCGTGGATCGCGTGTACGCCGTGCCCCACCAATCGTTCGCTACCACAGCGCCGCCATGGAAACTGATCTTTCCGGAGGGTAATATGACTTTTCTTTGACCTTGCTTTGTTCATTTTGTCCCCAGTTCAAGACTGTACGTTGATCAATCTCTCTTTGCTTACAAACCCCGAAACGAGGTATGACAAAATTCGGTGCACAAGGCATCCTCTGTTTCTGATGTTATAGTTTAGCCTTTATACTTCTTTGAAAAATTTGCAGCATACCAGCCAGAAATCAATAAGATCCCACCTCCTTAATGTTTGTGATTTCTATAAAGTTTCAAACTTCTATGGGTTCTGGTTTATTTTCATTTCTCTGAATTTGCATCTATTTTCAGAGCTCATTTTTAGTAGCTTAGTAATGATAGAAAAAGTATTTTCAGAGCTCATTTCTTCTACTAGAGGATCTTTGTTTGATGGACAGGAGCACACGACTTCTCGTTTGCTGAATCTTTGACTACAGTGCAGTGTAACTTTTCAGTTTTCACATGGTAGTTGGTAATCTGTGGCGAAACATCTCGTTGGGAACGATAGAATTGGGTGCACAAGGCATGCTGTTAGGGCTGGAATTCGAGCCGAGTCGAGCCAGCTCGGCTCGACTCGCTAGAGCTCGTTTCGTTAACGAGCTAGCTCGACTCGACTCGTTATTATAACGAGCTCAAACCCAAGATTGGCTCGACTCGTATAACTCGCGAGCTGGCTCGTTTAGCTTGTTAAGCTCGTTAAAGATATGAACATAAAACCTCAAATATGATAAAATGATCATGTAGAACGTATACTCCTTCCATTCCTATGTATACGTTTTTTTAGAGATTTCAATATGGACTACATAATGATGTATATAGACGTAGTTTAGAGTGTAGATTCACTCATTTTGCTCTGTATGTAATCCATATTAGAATCTCTAAAAAGACTTATATTTAGAAACGAAGGGGGTACATCACAAACAATTGTAATTTCCTTGTAACGCATGAGTCTCCTACGCGGGTGGGCCTTCAACGGTTGGGACTTGTGTAGTGCGCCTGGGACGCACGATGCTGACTGGCTGATATTATTTGGAATTGGGAGTGGCTGATCTTTTGTACCGAGCCTAAAGAGTTACACGAGTACTCGTGAGATTGGCTCGTTTAACTTGGTTGATAAACAATCTTAAACTGAAGCTCGGCTCGACTCATTATTCTTCGAGTTCGAGCCGATTCGAGCCGAGTCACGAGCTACTCGTTTAGATCACGAGCTTCGAGCTTTTTTTCCATCCCTACATGCTGTGGTTCTAAAAGTGATAGTTTAGTGATACTGCTTGTAGGATAAATTTGCAATATGCCTATCTCATTGGGAAGGAGTTTAATTCTTGATAGCCGTCTTCTGTAATACACCAACCTCTCTTCCCCCTCGCCTGCTGCCTTATCTCTGAACTTTCAATGTTATGGATGATCCTTTAACGGGGTTATGGTAATGCTCATTTGTTTAATTTCAGAGCTATAAAGAAGCAATCAACTGGGAGCATATTATATATTGTTCATATCTGTTCAAGTATTCAGTACTGGGCCATGGTTCAGTTTAGTTTAGTTGTTCTGTTTTGCCACCTCCAAGATCATGCGATGATTTCCAGTTCAGTGACATGCCCATAGGTTGACAACACCAATGATACGCTCTCCAATCGATCTCTATTTCCATCAGCACTGTATTACAGCAATTTTCATCTCATGTACATGCTCAGAACATCAACGATTTGCTCTGAAATTCTGTTAGGAAAGTTACAAAGTGATTTGCTGACAAATTGAAATGGATGGACTGCTCTCAAATTGAAAACTATTCAAATCGGTTTACAATCTCAGCTCAAGATTTGCTCCTAAATCTGAAGCTTGTATGTCCTGCTCAAATGGACAACATCTGATGTGCTAAATCTGAAACTTGACCCACTCCAGTATATCGTGCTCAATCGACAGTCACATGGCAGAGTAGTCCCGGTCATGTCTACGAAACTTCTCTTGCCTACAAGTTGGTCGGCCTTCATCTATGGCTGCCGTACCTTGCTGAAACAGATGGCGCTCACTTGACACCTTCGGCGGCAGCACAAGGTGACGGCGTGGCGCCTCTTGTGGTGGTGCGGGCATGGCAGCGGCGGTCGCTCTCCCACCCACAGCAGAGCTCATGGGCGCCGCCAATGGCAAGCGGCGTGTGATGGAGAATGAAAGGGTTAGGCGTTGTTGTTTCTTTTTCTTGAGGTGTGGGCTGTTCAGACTTCAGAAGCCATTATACATGTTTAAGGTGGAAGAGATCTTGAGCAGACCGAAACCTATGGACTGAAGAGATCTTGAGCAGACCGAAACCCATGGGCTGAAGAGATCTTGAGCAGACCGACACCTATGGACTAAAACTGGAGCAAGAGCTCAGTATTACTGGTGGTGCTGTTCTTGCGTCTTTATGTCCTGGAACTGCCAGGAAAAGTGCATTGGTACAGTCTGTATAACGTGGAGTCCTCAAACCGGGACAATATTGTAACAACATTCGCCTTAAGGTCTGCATCGTTTGTATTAGAGCCATTCCTATTTTTTGACAAACATGCATTAGAGGTGACTTTGCAGATGTGCTCCTGCATCTATCTGCTGATGAAATGACTTACTATTTTCATTGTTTTCTGGCAATGTATTTGTGCACTCAACTTTAGCTCCGAAATTGGTAGAATAGATAATTGTTTTTTTTTTCTGAGTTAGAATAGATAATTGTTTTTATAGGGAACTATTTCATGGTACAATGGACTAGCCTCGACTCGCGCTTTACATATTTTATATATTGAACATATATCTTCATCTGTATACGTTGTTATGGTTGTTTTACAACATATTTTGCTATGGTGGTTTTATGAAACGAGTGATAATGTTAATTTTCTTGTCGTTGCAACGCACGGGTATATGTGCTAGGGCATATTGTCACGAACTGAAATTGATCTTTTAAAATTTGAAAATCGGTCTTTTGAAAATTGTAACGAGTACCCTTCATGGAACTAGAGAGAAGTGAAATCAGATTACTGTAGCTCCCCTGATTCCACTTCGTAAGGCAGAGGATCCAGCTCCGGATCCTCTCGCTTGCACGAGAGAAGTCAGGAAGATAAGAGTGTTCTTCTTGGTGCCACAAGCTATGAAATCCGATGCTCCTTTTGTTGACATGCTGCCAGTTTTTTTCCCGCAGCAAATGGTTTTCTTGATTAGATAGGCTGTATAGAGACGTGTCCATATGTTCACGCTGATGTCCAGTTTCATGTATCTTTGCACAGCATGTTGTGTCTGTCTCTTTGTAAATGAAGTTGTCTGATTCTCTTATAATACATAAAGTTGCCTTATCCTCTTACTTGTCCTGTCCAAGGTCAACGTCAGAAGATTCATAAGTGGTATGTACCATTCAGTTGGAATATATAGGACCAAACAATGGGGGGGGGGGGGGGA